>JAWNNO010004396.1:0-600000 GCA_035044985.1 Lordiphosa fenestrarum
GCTCAAACTCTGGATGGCAATCTAGATTTGGTTGCGCGATATGCCAGCAACCTTTTTGAAAGTGGAGCCAGTGAGTGGTATTGGCGATATCACAAAAGTGTTCGCGAAGTGCGATGGTCCGAACTATGCTTAGCACTCCGAGGCCAGTTTAAAGATTCGCGAACCGATCGCAATATTCGTTCGGAGATTGAGCAGCGCAAACAACGCATGAATGAGTCCTTTGACGACTTCTATGGCGTCATAGCTGCACTAGCAGATAAATTGGTTGAGCCAATGTCGGAACCTGCTTTAGTTGAGACCTTCGGGCTAACCTTCTTCCAGAAACTCAACACGAGATTTTGTATGAACCTGCAGCCACAATTGAACAGCTGCGAACCCTCGTGCGCACTCGGGAAATTTTTATGCAAACCATGAACAAAGCTCGTCCATTAAGTGGTTTATCCCGTCCTTTGCCCCGCAAGCAAGTCTGCTCTGTAGAAACTCAAGCCGAAGGTGGTGTAGTGTCCTCAGAGGAGGAAGAAGATGACTATGAGCTGGCAGCCTTCGAAGCAACTTGTTGGAATTGTGGTGAAAAAGGCCACCGATACCAAGAATGCGTTGCAGTTCGAAGAGTATTTTGCTATGGTTGTGGCAAAGCGGACACGTATAAGCCCAGCTGCCGCAAATGTAATTCTGGTCAAGCAAAAAACTTATCGGCTCGTGTAAGCCGAAAAGTGCACGCAAACAGTTTGTTTCCAAGGGAACGAACACCGATTAGCCACGCCGTCCAAATCTCAACAATTACTCCCAGATCTAGTAAACTTCTCTGACTTACCTATCAGTGCGTGCACTGATTTTCAAAATATTTCCACGTCCCGTTCTCGTCTTCGTAGGAAGTTATTTAATCATAAACGTCATGCTGAAATAAAGCTATTGCTGTCGGCCATTGTTGGCAAAATTGGCGATTATCGGCCATATGCACAAGTGACTGTGTTTGGGAAAGCTGTGGTTGGCTTATTAGATACAGGCGCTTCCATTAGCTGCATAGGAGGCGATTTTGCTTCAGAAGTTTTAGAAAATATGCCATATAAAACATTAGCAGCCACAGTGCGAACCGCTGATGGCCAGTCTCAAAAGATAGCTGGAAAACTCGTAGCTGAAGTGAGCTATAGAGGCGAGACTAACAAAATAACTTTCTACATTGTTCCTACTCTGTCCGGTGACTTATATCTTGGAATTGATTTTTGGACTCAATTCCAATTATTACCACTTCACCTGGTACCGGAAGGGCCCAGTGTGTCTGCACTTGAAGAGTCACTAATAAGACCGTTAACCACTCAACAGAAAACATTGTTGTTAAGCACCATAAACTTATTCCCATCATTCGCTAAGAAAGGCTTAGGAAAAACATCGCTTATCTCACATAAAATTGACGTGGAGGATGCAAAGCCCATTAAACAACGTCATTATGCGGTGTCTCCAGCTACCGAGAAGCTTATGTATGATGAGTTAGACCGTATGCTGGGACTAGGAGTTATTGAGGTGTCGAATAGTGCATGGTCTTCACCTGCAGTTTTAGTGAAAAAGCCGGGAAAGGTTCGTCTTTGCATAGACAGTAGGAAGGTCAATGAGGTCACCGTCAAAGACGCATATCCTATGCCTTTAATAGATGGTATTTTAGGAAGACTTCCGGCAGCAGAATTCATAACCAGTTTGGATTTAAAGGATGCCTTTTGGCAAATCCCCCTAGAGCCCAAATCCAGAGACAAAACTGCTTTTACAGTGCCTGGTAGGCCTTTATACCAGTACACAGTAATGCCATTTGGGTTGACTAACGCTCCACATACCATGTCAAGGTTAATGGACAAAATAATACCAGCTCACTTGAGAAATGAGGTTTTTATTTATCTCGATGACTTGCTGATCGTATCCGATACCTTCGAAAGGCATCTAGAGGTACTTAAAATTGTGGCTACCGAACTAGAAAAAGCGAACTTGACAATAAACGTCGAGAAGAGCATGTTTTGTCGCAAGGAAGTGAAATATTTAGGTCATATAATAGGTTATGGTACAATAAACACTGACCCTCAGAAAATCTCGGCTATTGTCGACTTTCCTATACCCCGCTCAGTTAAGCAAGTCCGTCGCTTCCTGGGACTTACCGGATGGTACCACAAATTCATCCGGAACTACGCTGCTTTAGCATCCCCAATAACGGATACCTTGAAACAGAGACGTAGTTTCGTTTGGGGCGAGGAAGCTCAGAAAGCGTTCGAAACACTTAAGACTCAAATGAGTACCGCACCTGTTTTACACAGTCCTGACTTCAGCAAGCCTTTTGCCATTCACTGCGATGCAAGTAACACTGGTGTTGGTGCTGTTTTGATGCAGACAAGTATTGAGGGTGCAGAAGTCCCAATTTCGTTTATGTCTCGAAAGCTGAATCAGTGCCAAAGAAAATACACTGTCACTGAAAAAGAATGCCTGGCAGCTGTATTGGCAATAAAAAAGTTCAGAGCTTATATAGAGGGACAGGAATTTTCGATCATTACGGATCATGCCTCCCTTAAATGGCTTATGTCGCAGAGCGATCTCAGCTCACGACTCGCCAGATGGGCCTTAAAGCTGCAAGGCTTTGTTTTCAAAATCCATCATAGAAAGGGCACCCAAAACGTAGTTCCGGATGCTCTTCTCGGACTTTTACTGAGGACTTATCAGTTTTAAGTGTTCCAAGTGGAATTGATCTGAAGTCCAAGTCATTTCAGACGCCAGAATACTTAGCGATTAGGACCAAGATCTTGGCAAACGCAACTCAAATGCCCGATCTTCGAGTTGTAGACGATTATATATATCGTCGGGCAGAGCATACTTCAAAGGAAAAAGTATCTGACGATAATGTTTGGAAACTTTGGTTACCAGGAGACTTAGTACCTACCGCATTAACATGGGCTCACGAAGACCCTTTGTCGTCACATTGTGGCATAAACAAGGCGTTAGAGAAACTACGACGCTGGTATTATTGGCCGAATTTGGTAACAGACGTTAAAAATTACATCAACAAATGTGACGTGTGCAAGAGTAGCAAATACCCAAACTATACTTTACGACCACCGTTAGGTTACACAGGTCAATCGGAAAGATTTTTCCAGAAGTTGTACGTAGACTTCCTTGGTCCATATCCGCGCAGTCGATCCGGACATATAGGGATATTGGTTGTTTTGGACCATTTATCCAAGTTTCCCTTTCTTAAAGCAGTCAAGAAATTTACTGCTGAAGCAATAAATCCTTTCCTGGAGCAGGATCTTTTTCACTGCTTTGGAGTGCCTGAAACCATTGTTTCTGACAATGGCGTTCAGTTCAAGTCAAACGCTTTTAACTCCTTGCTAGCAAAATACAATATAAAGCATACCTACACTGCATTTTATGCTCCACAGGCTAATGCTTCAGAGAGAGTAAATAGGTCAGTGATAGCTGCAATAAAATCTTATGTACATCCGAATCAAAAGAATTGGGATGAACATCTCAGCAGCATTTGTTGTTCTCTTCGAAGTAGCGTACATTCTGCAATACATACTAGTCCATATCGATTGGCTTTTGGCCAACATATGATTACCGATGGGGCAAGTTTCAAACTCCTAAGGGAATTACATATGTTAGAAGACAGAACAGTGCAGTTTAGTAAAGACGATTCCTTTGATATCATTCGTAAAAAGGCAAAAGAGGTGATGCAAGCTCAACATGTACGTAATGAAAGGACTTATAATTTACGATGTAGAGATGTGTCCTTTAACGTTGGTCAGGAAATATTTGAGACGTAATTTCCAGCAGAGCAATTTCCAAAAAGGATTCAGTGCCAAGTTGGCACCAGCGTTCATAAAGGCCAGGATCAAACGGAAACTAGGAAACGCATATTATGAAGTTGAAGACCTACAAGGACGTATGGTTGGCAAATTCCATGCCAAAGATTTAAAACAATAAATACTTAGAAATGCAACTCGCAGTTCCGCTCCAAGCGTTGATCACCCCAAAGTGTGATTTTGGTGGGGGGGAAATTGTAGTGCGCTTGTCGCCAAAAGAAATCTTTAAGATACTTTTTGCAGCCTGGAAATAGGCAATGCTTCAGGTCGTCAGCGCCGCCTAGCGCTCAATTAGTCCCTATAATTGGTAAGAGATGGAGCGACTTAGATACTTAGATAACTGAGCGAGATTGTAGGCTAAAAATGGCGACGATCTCACAGGCTCTGTTAATAGCTTTCTTTAGAGCCGCTGGAGCAGGCAGCTCGCTAGTCTAGTTTGCAGTTCGCCAAGAAAGGTTCATTATTTTCTTAAGCGCATGCAAATCCATTCCAAACTACCCCAAAAATTATTTTCAAGTGCTGTGAACATCAATGTAGTAATGTCAAAGTGATTCCAGCCGTCATATCAAGGAAAAATAATTAGTGAAAGTGCCACTCCTCTAAAGCGGTAAGTTGGCAATTATGGTGATATTGTCGCCGGCATTTAAGCGACATAATTAGGAATCCATTCTCATCGGGCTTTTGGCATTCGCTTCCACTCCTGTTTTGCAGGTGTGGCACTAAGCAATAAGCCGAATTTGGAGCTAATTACGAGCCAGCCAATGTGGATTTAACCACCAAGCCAAAATCCAAAAAGATAGAGCAAAGTCCATCAGCGTTGGATCAAAGTGCGTCTCTTAAAGTTCCCAAATCGCTCTTCATCTGCAATTCCCCGTTTTACTAGCCCAGCGAGGTAGAACCCAAGACGGCAGACAGAGAGAGCTTTCGGCAAACCAGAGGCTTTGCACACAAAAAGGAAAGCTCAGAGGCCACCTCCAGTGTGGAAACCGTATCAGCCGGCGGACGTCCGTCGAGCGCGCGTTTGCTTCAACCCGAGATCGGCTAAAATCGTTGCGTGAAGTGGCCAGAAATGAACAAGGCCAGTCCCCGTCTTTAAGCGCACCAAAACCATTTTTTTTTGCATTAGAATTAAAGGTAGAATAGACCTAAAAGAAACGAGGAAATCGCGCCCAAAATCCCGCCGAAAATCCCTGAGTGGAAGTGAGAGGAAAAGAAAAGAGAAAGCAAAAAGAAAATAAGAATATTCTATTTTTTCGCCAGCAACGCTAATTAAGTGCATTAAATTGGTTGCATAACAAAAACAAATATTTTGCTTTCCCTTTTTGGGTTTTTTTTTGTTCGAGCGAAATTCTTCTCTTTCCTTCTTTTATTCGTGCATCTGATCGCCATATACGGCTCTCTCTCACTGAGAACAATTTACAGCAAAGATGAATAGAAAAGAAGGAAAGAAGGAATAGAAAAAAAACGAAGTGAATTGGCCGCCGGTTAATATATTATATATTCTGCTCAAAGTTGTCCTCCCTTTTGGTTTTTGTGTGTTCTTTTTTTTTGTGCTCCTTCCCAGCTACAATTTTCAGTTCCACCCTCGTATGGAAGCGCTTTCATCGTTGGATTTATTTTCATGTAAGTGGAACCAAAGTGCTATTTTCTCTCAGCCCCAAACCTTTTAAGAGAGACCCAAAAAAATTTAAGAGAGTACGCTAAAGAGATCACCGAACATAAAAAGAGAAGCTAAAAGTGAAATGAGCCCATAAATTTTGATAATTGATATACCCTACTAATGCGGCATATCAATCATTAAAATTTTCTTTTTTTTTGCCTTGGCCCATCTACTTCTTGCATTTATTATTTTATTAAATTTACTAAATTTGTCTTCATTCTTCTAATGGATTGAAATCTGAATATTAATTTAAATTTACCTTTAAAACTGTCATTTTAATCGTTACCTCCACATAATGCCCACCGTATAATTTTATTAATTTTATATTACCATATTTATTTATTAATTTAAGCTTGCGTTTTAATCGTGTTTTTAGAATATGAGGTTTATTTTTAAATTAAAATTTGTGAACTATTTTTGAAAATGTTCTAATCTTTTTCTTTATATGGAGCCATGCGTCGCCGTAATATGTCGGTGAGGTAGTTTGTGTATTTTCATAGGGATCACCGACCTAACCTTTGGTCTGGCGGAATGGTGATCAGGCAGGGTGGGCAACATCTGCTGTCGCAGCAACATCGGCGCAGCCACACAAACCGCGTTAGCCAGTGCAATAACATCAGCACTGGCTTCCTTCTGTCAAATTACGTAATGTCCATTCGTTTATAATCTTTCTGTCCCCTTTCTGCTTTCTGTTTGCTGTCCTTTGTCAATGAGTTTTATGAAGATCTTTCCTATCTTCCCTAATCGCACGCGAAATTAATTTAATTATATATAGAACAAGCGAGAGAGTAGCACGGTGGTACATTCCCCTTTGAACCCATCCCTTTACCGACGTCCTCTGAGCCGGAACCAGCGCGTGCTCCGCTAGGCGCTACACTACCAACTTCTCGTTCAACTGAACAACATCAACGTTGTATGTTACAATGACTCTGAAAGTTATAGTCTAAGTGTCATCAGTTTTGATGGTTCATTTTCTTTAAAAAGGTTCTCAATTACTTAGGAATCTTTTATTTTACAGTTTCTCATAGTTTAGCCCCACTTTACTGAGAGCCTTTTGTGTTGCGGTTACTGCAGTACCTTAAATGTGACCAGCTGTTCACTTAGTTTCACTTATTTTAGAACAATTTTACTTCGAATCATTTGTTTTACGGTCACTAATATACTTTAAGTGTGACCAGCTGTGCCCTTTTATTTAAAGTTTCACATATTTTAGTACTATTTTACTCCGCACCTTTGTTGTACGGTCACACTGATACACTTTAAGTGTGACCAGCTCTGCTTGTCCACTTTCATTAGAAAGTTGTACATATTCTAGATCCATTCTACTCAGTAAATTTTGTTATACGGTCACACTTATATACTTAAAGTGTGACCAGCTTTGATTATGCTCTTTCACTTAAAAGTTTCACATATTTTAGTCCCATTTTAGTCAGATCTTTTTGATGTACGGTCCCTGACATACTTTAAGTGTGACCAGTTGACCACTTTTATGAAATTGTTTTACATATTTTAGCCCCATTTTACTCAGAACTTTTTGTTGTACGGTCACACTGATATACTTTAAGTGTTACCAGCTCTGATTGTCCACTTTCATCAGAAAGTTTTGCATATTTTAGCCCTATTTACTGAGACTTTTTTGTTGTACGGTCAAACTGATATACTTAAAGTGTGACCAGCCTTGATTATGCTCTTTCACTAGAAAGTTTCACTTATTATAGACCCATTTTACTCAGATCTTTTTGATGCACGGTCCCTGACATACTTTAAGTGTGACCAGTTGACCACTTTTAGCCCCATTTTACTCAGAACTTTTTGTTGTACGGTCACACTGATATACTTTAAGTGTGACCAGTTATCCACTTTCATTGAAAGCTTCACATATTTTAGCCCCATTTTACTCAGAACTTTTTGTCGTACGGTCATACTGATATACTTAAAGTGTGACCGGCTAGCCACCTATATAAAAAAGTTTTGACATATTTTTATCAATATTTTACTTGGAGCTTTTTGTTGTACTTAAAGTGTGACCAGTTGACCCTAAAATTAAGAAAAATATTTTCTCATTTATAGAAAACTTTCAAAGTTTCGGAAAAATTTTCCATGAATGAGAAAAGTTTTCTTAATTTTAGGGTGAATCGCCTTAAGACGGATTTCATAGGAGAATATCTAGTTTTCACGGCGAATCGATTTACCAGTGTACGTTCCTTTAATCAGACAAATATAACAAAACTTTTCAGTTATTCAAACTGCTTTAAGTGTTTCATTCAAGGCTACAGCTTGTCTTCTAAGCCTAATCCGCTCCTGTAAGTGCATGGCTTTGAATTTGTATGCTGCTTTGGGGATACCCTTTGGGTTTGTTTCGATTCTGTAGAGAATTGGTAGTATGCAGAAATCAAACCATAGAATGAAACGAATGATTTGACTAACTGATTCATCAATGTGCTGGCTAAAGGCTATGTTTAGTTTGGTTCAGTTTAGTTTATTATCCTAATTTGCTAGATTTTGGAAGCAGTACCACAAAATAGAAACATTGGCAAAAGTATTGAACCACTTAAGCCTTAAGTTACCTTATCTCTTTTGTTTCCTGACCTGCTTTAAGCAATGAACATGCTGATTAAGGCAGGATGTAGTAAAATTCCAGCTTTAAGACCAGAAAATATATAACTTTTGGATTCAGAATAGCTCACTTACTGACTTATCTTAGCCCAAAAGGCTAGGCTTCGATAGTTAAAGTTTTGTCTAAGTTCTTGAAAGCATAAGAAACTTGTAGAAACAGCCAAGAAGAGCAGACCAACCGAATCTAAGCAGGTAAAAGCAGTTGTAGCAATACTGGCGCCAGCTCGCACAAAACAGAGGCTTCATTGCTCCAAAAAAAGTAGTATAAAATGTGACTAAGATTGAATACCATTATCAAGTGTATGCAAACTTCGCCAGTGCCCAGTTTGTTCCATAGACATGACAACCATTCAATGTGGCTTGTGTAATTTTTGGGCTTTTTTTCAACATTTGTCGACATTTTTGTGGAGGCGGTAGGCTGGGCGACAACAACAGCAACAACTACTCGAATAAAATTTATTGTTTCTGATTTTTCTTTAGTCATTATTATTGCGCATATTTATTATGTATTTATTAATTTGTTTTGCTGCGGCTTTTTCGTTTGATTTGTTATCGACTCGTCGTTGCTGTTGTTGTTGTTGCTGTTGACGTCGCTTGACGTTGCGTTTGTAATTTCGTTTTCGGTATTATGTAATTTATTAACTTTTCATTGAAAGTTATGCGCCAGCGTGGCGCATTGACGACATCTTTAATTAATTACATTTTAACATGATAATTAATAGTGCCAATGTGCGTCAGGCGATAGGCCCCGGCCAGTCGATAGCAGTCACAACTTGTTGCTAACAGTGGCAGTCCAACCGACCAACCGACAGCCAACCAACCAACCAACCAACCAACAACTCGTCAACTCCCTCCTCAACTCGCTTTAATCAATTATAATTGCTGGCATTTTTGATTAGTTAGCACCTGGCTGAACCAAACGATTTGTGCAACTGTATGTGGGCACTCGTTTGGACCGCACCAACCAAAATGCTACTGGATGTCCTGTTGTTTGGCCAGGCAAACATTTTACGTAATTGCGCACATATTTAAATTGCGTACCCATAAAGCACAATGCACAATCAAATTACACTTGACAACCAAATACAGGTTGATGAAGTGGCGAAAAATTGGATTTTTTCAAGTCACGGTCGCCACTTTTACACTTGGAAAAACGAAAAAGTTAAAGTGCAAATGCAGAGAAGATGTTTGAAAAGCCTTGAATTTGGTTGTCTAGTGTTATGGTTGCCAAGGAAAAGTAAATCTGTCGGGCAGTCAGTACACATTTGATTTTTTCAAGTTACGGTCGCCACTTTTACACTTGGAAAAACGAAAAAGTTCAAAATCAAATGCAGAGAAGATATATAAAAAGCTTAAATTTGGTTGTCTAGTGTTATGGTTGCCTCAGAAAAGTAAATCTGTCTGGCAGTCAGTACACATTTGATGTTTTTAAGTCACGGTCGCCACCTTTACACTTGGAAAAACGATAAAGTTAAAGTTAAAATGCAGTAAGCATAAGTGAAAAGCCTTGAATTTGGTTGTCTAGTGTTATGGTTGCCTCAGAGAAGTAAATCTGTCTGGCAGTCAGTACACATTTGATTTTTTTCTGTCACGGTCGCCACTTTTACACTTGGAAAAACGAAAAAGTTCAAAATCAAATGCAGAGAAGATATATAAAAAGCTTAAATTTGGTTGTCTAGTGTTATGGTTGCCTCAGAGAAGTAAATCTGTCTGGCAGTCAGTACACATTTGATTTTTTTCTGTCACGGTCGCCACTTTTACACTTGGAAAAACCAAAAAGTTAAAATTAAAATGCAAAGAAGATGTGTGAAAAGCCTTGAATTTGGTTGTCTAGTGTTTTGGTTGCCTCAGAAAAGTAAATCTGTCTGGCACACACACACACACAAGCGCACACACACACACACACACACACCGAAAGTTAATAAGTAAGAAACGATTGTGTTTTCTGTGGATGCTGCCTGAGGTTTTCCAGTCGACTGCGGCTTCAACTGCATTTGCCTTGCAGCCTTCAGTGAGTCTGCTGCATTTTGTAATTCATTTAGATTGTCTTTGGCAAATATTTATGCACATATTTTTATTTATTATTGATTTATAATTCAAATTGTCTGCCCAGAGTAGAGCAGAGACGAGCTGAGCTGAACTGAACTGAGCTGAGCTGGGACGAGCTGCTACTCCAGCGTGGCATAATTACCGCTCAGACACACCAAATCTAAGCATAATTGTTACTCTTTCCCAGGGATTTGTTTGAATTGCGGTTTGCCTTTAGATTAGAGGCAATTGTCCGTGAGTTATTTGGCTGTCCCCCCCTCCCACACAATCTCATCCACTTTGATTTGATTTCATCTTTCGGCCAATTGTCCGGCCGTTGCTTTTGTGGGCGTATCGGCCACGCCTACAGCTAAACGTTGATTCTCTTCTCCTTCTTTTCTACTTTTGCCTGCTGCTTTCCTTATAGCGAGAATATTTCACAGGCAATTTCGCCTGCTCACACACATCGTTTGCCATTCCGGGGGCATGGGACATTCACTTTTTTTTTTCTTTTTTGCGTGCAAACGGTAATAAAAAATTCAGTTCACGTCTCAAGCACTTATTGATACGTGAGCATAGATGACACACACACACACACACATAAACAGCGCTTATATATGCATGACCGTGTGACTAAGGGGAAGCCCAAAGGGGCTTTTGAGATGTGTGCAAAAGTGGCAAAGTCTTTGCCCAATTACTGACCCTCCTTCGCACGTAGACGGTAGGTAGGTAGGTGGGTATACACCTCGTAAGTAGCTGGAAATTAATCTATTTTGTGAAACGAAACTGATGCTAAGGTGAACGAGGTGAGATATGGGGGCCATATACCTTTGGCCCCTTGCCAAAGAATTGCTTACCCAAATATAGAGAGCAAATTGCTTGAGTTTTTTGTCAGATCTTGTAACCACTGGCCGGCCATTCGAGGCGGATCTAAAGATTTAAGTTGAAATCATAGATGGATTGAGTGAAGTAGTTCCTTTAAAAATCCTTTCAATTTGCATATTTCATATAATTTGGATGTCTTTGATGGTTTACCCTAGATTTTGTACCCACTGGCCGGCCATTCGAGGCGGATCTTTAGCTTTAAGTTGAAATCGCGACCAAACTTAGCACTTCTGGTACAAATACTTTGCACATTGCTCGGAACCAGCCGGCCATAGCTGCCATAGGAACGATCGGTCGAAAAACTAGTTCTAGTAAGAAAAACTTTTTGGTTTTTAAAGCAAACGTCTTCAAACTTTGTATTTCTAAGTTTGCTATGCTTTCTCATGATTCTGCCGAGTTTGGTCGAAATCGTACATCTATATAGTAAAGCTGTCATAGAAAAGTGGAGTCTGAAAAGTAGTCTTAGTGAGAAAAACTTTTTTGTTTTCAATAAAAACGTCTCCAAACTTTGTATTTCTAAGTTTGCTATGCTTTCCCATAATTCCACCAAGTTTGGTCAAAATCGGACAACTATATAGTATAGCTGTCATAGAAAAGAAGAGTCAGAAAACTAGTCTTTGTGAGAAAAACTAGGTTGCTTTCAGTGTTCCTGTTTCCGAGCTCAGCTTCCACTAATCTCTCAGGGATTCAATGTGCTTAGCAACTTGCTGCCATCGATTGTTCGCCTGTTCCGTTGCTTTTGCATATCTCAACCTGGTGGATCGCTTGACTTGTACATCTCACCGCTCTAGCGATTGTTTTGGGGTCTCAGCAGCTCTTTGGGATGTGATGTGCCGTCGATTGCTCGCCTGATCCTGCGTTTTTGCTTATCTCAACCTGATCTGTTGCTTAACTTGTTCATCTTACCGCTCTAACGATTGTTTTGGGGTCTCAGCAGCTCTTTGGGATGTGATGTGCCGTCGATTGCTCGCCTGATCCTGCGTTTTTTTGCTTATCTCAACCTGGTCTGTTGCTGAACTTGTTCTTCTTACCGCTCTAACGATTGTTTTGGGGTCTCAGCAGCCCTCTGGAATGTGATGTGCCGTCGATTGCTTGCCTGATCCTGCGTTTTTTTGCTTATCTCAACCTGGTCTGTTGCTGAACTTGTTCTTCTTACCGCTCTAACGATTGTTTTGGGGTCTCAGCAGCCCTCTGGAATGTGATGTGCCGTCGATTGCTTGCCTGATCCTGCGTTTTTTTGGTTATCTCAACCTGGTCTGTTGCTGAACTTGTTCATCTTACCGCTCTAACGATTGTTTTGGGCATCTTTCAGGGATTCAGTGTGCTTAGCAAATTGCTGCCGTCGATTGCTCGCCTGCTCTCCAAACTGCTTGACTGCTTGACCTACCTGTGGCATTCTGCTGAGCTCAGCTTGCGTAGAAGTTTCTTGACTTCTTATGCCACTCATCCGTCTTGCTTTCATTGAGGTTGGCTTGTTTTTCTGACAAATCTTAGAAAATCACACAACTCACACTTTTTGGAATGTTGTTTAAAGGCTTTTCTTTGGCAGAAAATGAAAGCAATGAAAGAAGGCAAACTCAAATTAAAACACAAAAAATACATACATAATTATAACTTAACCCAGATTAGTTCATAAGGCTTCCAACAATTACCCCATCCATCGTGCCGATGTGTGGAAAAAACTTTTCGGCTTACAATTAAATAGTTTCAGATAACATTTCCAGTAAATATCACAAAAACACGAGAGCTTATCCCTCATCTAACACACATTCAAACTAATTAACTTGGCAACATGCTTGGACAATGGCCCATCTACTTATCAAGTTTTTTTTTTGTTGTATTTGCAATCAATTTTCAATCAACCTTGTGTGCATCTTCTGCTTCCTTTTGTTGTTGAACTCGGTTTTTACAATCAGCCAGCCACCCCCCGCCGCCGCCGCGGCGAACAAAAGCAAATTACAAATAAATTAACAAGTTAATTGAGTTTCGTGTTTAGGCAACAGACCAAAGAACCGGCGCCGGTACCACCAGCCAAAGGGAGGAGATCCGTCGCTCTCGGCTTTATTGCGGTTTGGCAGGTGCGTAAAAGTTTGTGGCGCTTGCGGTCGCCCTTGTACAGTTATTAACAATTAACAATTAATGCTAAATCAATAAGTACAAATAAAGGGAACATATTTATCAAGCGGATGGCAACAAAATGTCATTTATATGCTAATCAGGCATAGGATGCCGGTGCGGCGGAGCGCAAAACTTTAAGTTGACGTTGGTTCGCGGACGATGGCGGTGAGGGGTATTAATTAAAAATTTTGACCTGCCCACGAAATTACCAAACAACGCACAGGCGAACACACAAAAGCCACAGCACAAAGGCAAAAACGCAGCAATGCAGCCCCACAGCAACAACAACAACGATAACAGGCAGATTCTGCAGAACGTGTAACAAAATGATTTGATTACTCTAACCGAGGGTATGCCATATTTGTATAGTATAGATGCGAAGCTTATTCACATGCAGCGATACTGTGGGGTAGTTGGCTTCTTTTAGTGACTAATATTGAAAATTAGTCGAAAATTAAGCTCTCTAAGTCCGAAAACATCCAAAAATAATGCGATTCAGCACTTTTAGATCCTTCGAGCCGG
The DNA here is from genome assembly GCA_035044985.1 of Lordiphosa fenestrarum. Classification (NCBI taxonomy): domain Eukaryota; kingdom Metazoa; phylum Arthropoda; class Insecta; order Diptera; family Drosophilidae; genus Lordiphosa; species Lordiphosa fenestrarum. The sequence continues at coordinate 13,666 of JAWNNO010004396.1, forward strand.
ATCATGATCTACATCATATGTAGAAACTATAGTCAGAGTCAAGTTCTTTGCTTGCTTTTAGTTTTCTGGTTAAATTCAAGGCCCTAGAATATAGAAAATAAGCAAGATGCTTGGGTTTCGGAGTTTTGGTCCTTCGAGCCGGATATTGCATATTCAAAATATAGCCAGTGGGAAGTTATCTCTGCTTGAATTTAGTGTCTTTGTTTCATGCGCACCCCTAAAACACAACAAAATCTCTAAAAGCATACTGATATAATGCAATAAACTAAATTTTGGCAACATTTTTATTAGAAAATAAGAGGGAACTCTTAAAATAGTTGCCAAAGGTTGCTTTAACCAGCTCCTAGTCATCTATATTCAACACTTTGACAAGGTAATTGTTTAATTTCTATTTCAAAAATAGAGGAAACTTAACTTGCATACCCTTGCAGCATGTTTTTCTCACTAAGACTACTTTTCGAACCTTACTTTTCTATGGGAGCTATGCCATATAGATGTTCGATATCAACCAAACTTGGTATAATCAAGGAAAAGCATAGCAAACTAAGAATGACAAAGTCTGGAGGCGTTTCCTTTGAAAACGAAAAAGTTTTCCATACTAAAACTAGTTTTTCGATCGATCGTTTCTATGACAGCTATATGCTATAGTCATTCGATAAATGTCTCTTGTATTTGTATTTAAAGACTTTGTGCAAAGTTTGGTTAAGATAGCTTTGAAACTGATGGAGAAGATGGCTTAGAAACAGACGGACAGATCTAAATCAGCTCATTTCGTCCTGCTGATCCAGAATACATATATATATTTTATGTGGTCGGAGATGCTGCCTTCTATGCTTTACAAACATCTCAATAATTTAGGCTCACAATTTCCTAGTTCTATTTTGACTGTACAAAAACAATTGTGCACCTAGAGCCTGAGAAAAGTGTATACAAAATCCAATGTATTTCCATTCCGTTGGCCACAGTTTTTCAATTACATTTTCGGGTTTTCGTGTGTGCGGTTCCGAGTTTGGTACTTTAAAAATCAACCATGACCACAGGTCAGCAGGACAACGGCCCAGATATGGGCCAGATATTGTAACATTTTTGTTATTGATGCAAAATTGATGCCTTGATGGACTCTGGTTAGGGAACGGCCCAAATGCATATACCCTCAAACTGCAAACTGTCTTGACCGAAAATAATACAATTTCAATGTTCATTTGAATAAAGTTGTTCAAGTTTTCAGAATGCAGCCACTTTCATTAGTTCTTTGTCCTTTGTGCAGCAAATAAAGTGACATTACAATAAAGTGTGGTCAATCTCTCTTGGCTGGTAGACTGAGGCATTGCCATCAAAATGTTTATCATGTGCCGTCGTTTGATTGCTACGGGAATTCTAATATTAATTAAAGGCTCAAGGCGCACACACACACACACAAGCAGTCTGTCTCACTCTTTCTTAGTAAATAAATACAATTAGCTGGCAGCGTTGGCTTTCTCTGTTGCGTGCCACGCAAAATGAGATGACACTAAATCAAAGTTATTCAACTCACGTCGTTAAGTCATTAATCGAACAATGCAAGGCACGGGAAGATGCCACACACACACACACGCACACGCACGCACACCCACACACACACGCACACACACACTCGTAACATATGCTGATATCGTTCCTGGCATCACGTTGACGACCATGTTGGCACATAATAACAATGCCTGCCCCACCAAATGTTGTTGTGAAGATGTTGCTGCTGCCGCCTGATGATGATGATGACGATGATGATGCGGCCCAAGAGGGCCGCGGGTCTTCGGCATCAACACCCAGCCAAGCGAAGGATGCATTATTAAGCGCATAAATTTTGGCCAAGTGTTGAAAGCCTCAAACAGATGCCACAAACAGATATGCCAAAAATCCTTACAGCAGAAAGTGGAAGGAACGGGCAGGGAGAAGGCGAGTGGGTGGCAGAGAAGTGGTCAACTGTTGGCTTCTACCTTGCGGTGCAAAAGCGCATTCCAAGTGCATTTGACATTTGCCACCACAGAATTCAGAAGCCGAATTGGCACAGAGAGTGATTGATTTTATTTAACCGTACCCAGGTCTAAGAATTGTTTCTGGATTCGGTAGAGATTGAAGTAACATGGTTCAGAAGCCCAAGCTTTCTTGTCCCCTATCTGCAAGCAACCCCCTTTTATCAAATGTCCTTAACTGAAACCACACACACACATTATTGTTCTTTTGGTATATAAGGTTTTTAGTATATCCGGCTCGAAGGACCTTTCCCCGCTTGCACTTGTAAGCTTACGCAATCTTTATTAATAGTCCATATAATACGCTCTTTAACGTTTGTCTAACTTAAGGCATGTGAATAGCCAGATCGAATGACTCTAGCATATAGCTGCCATAGGAACGATCGGTCGGAAAACTAGTTTTAATGAGAAAAAATTTATAGTTTTTAATGCAAACGTCTTCAAACTCCGTATTTACTAGTTTTCTATGCTTTTGTATGATTCTGCCAAGTTTGGTCGAAATCGGACAACTATATAGTATAGCTCCCATAGAAAAGTAAGGTTCAAAAAGTAGTCTTAGTGAGAAAAACTTTTTTTGTTTTCAACGTAAACGCCTCCAGACTTTGTATTTCTTAGTTTGCTATACTTTCCCATGATTCCACCAAGTTTGGTCGAAATCGGACATCTATATAGTATAGCTGTCATAGAGAAGTAAGGTCCGAAAAGTAGTCTTTAGTTAGAAAAACGTGCTGCAAGGATATACAAACTTCGGCTGAGCCGCAGTTAGCTTTTCTATAGGTTTATGTTGCAATTCTTGTCAAGTAACTCTAGTTTAATGGCCTTTTGTTCAGGGACTTTAACACTCTTTAACACTGATGTTTATTCATTGACTCTTGTTCAGTGACTCTTGGTAAGAGTTTTTTGGTCACTTACTCCTGTTCAGTCACATTTGTTTATTGACTCTTGTTTTGTGTGTTTTCAGGATTCTTTTATGTATGTATTGACTCTTAGTAAGTGACTCTAGTTCAATGACTCTTGTTTAGTGTCCTTTTTGCAGCGACTCTGGTTGAGGAACTCTTTTTTCAGTGACTCATGTTCAGCGGCTGTTGATCAGAGACTTTTGTTCAGTGACTATTTTTCAGTTATTCTTCTTTAGTGAGTCTTGCTTAGAAACTCCTGTGAAGTGACTCTAGTTCAGTGATTCTATTTTAGTGACTTTTGCACAGTGACTCTTGTTTAGACTCTACTTTAGTGACTCTTGTTCAGTGACTCTTGATCAAAAACTTTTGTTCAGTGACTATTATTCAGTTAATCTTCTTTAGTGAGTCTTGCTTAGAAACTCTTGTGAAGTGACTCGAGTTCAGTGACTCTTTTTTAGTGACTCTTGTTCAGTGACTCTACTTGAGCAACTTTTGTACAGTGACTCTTGTTCAGTGACGCTACTTTAGTGACTTTTGTATAGTGATTCTTGTTCAGTGACTCTACTTTAGTGACTTTTGCGCAGTGACTCTTGCTTAGACTCTACTTTAGTGACTTTTGTTCAGTGACTCTTGATCAGAGACTTTTGTTCAGTGACTATTATTCAGTTAATCTTCTTTAGTGAGTCTTGCTTAGAAACTCTTGTGAAGTGACTCGAGTTCAGTGACTCTTTTTTAGTGACTCTTATTCAGTGACTCTACTTTAGCAACTTTTGTACAGTGACTCTTGTTCAGTGACGCTACTTTAGTGACTTTTGTACAGTGACTACACTTTAGTGACTTTTGTTCAGTGACTCTTGTTTAGACTCTACTTTAGTGTCTTTTGTTCAGTGACTATTGATCAGAGACTTTTGTTCAGTGACTATTATTCACTTATTCATCTTTAGTGAGTCTTGTTTAGAAACTCTTGTGAAGTGACTCTAGTTCAGTGATTTTTTTTAGTGACTCTTGTTCAGTGACTCTACTTTAGCAACTTTTGTACAGTGACTCTTGTTCAGTGACTCTTATTATGTGACATTTGCGCAGTGACTCTTGTTTAGACTCTAATTTAGTGACTTTTGTTCAGTGACTCTTGATCAGAGACTTTTGTTCAGTGACTCTTATTCAGTTATTCATCTTTAGTGAGTCTTGCTTAGAAACTCTTGTGAAGTGACTCTAGTTCGGTGAATCTCTTTTAGTGACTCTTGTTCAGTGACTCTACTTTAGCAACTTTTGTACAGTGACTCTTGTTCAGTGACTCTACTTTAGTGACTTTTGTTCAGTGACTCTGCATCAGAAACTCTTGCGCAGTGACTATTATTCAGTTAATCTTCTTTATTGAGTCTTGCTTAGAAACTCTTGTGAAGTGACTCGAGTTCAGTGACTCTTTTTTAGTGACTCTTGTTTAGTGACGCTACTTTAGTGACTTTTGTACAGTGATTCTTGTTTCAGTGACTACACGTTAGTGACTTTTGTTCAGTGACTCTTGTTTAGACTCTACTTTAGTGACTTTTGTTCAGTGACTCTTGATCAGAGACTTTTGTTCAGTGACTATTATTCAGCTAATCTTCTTTATTGAGTCTTGCTTAGAAACTCTTGTGAAGTGACTCGAGTTCAGTGACTCTTTTATAGTGACTCTTTTTTAGTGACTCTTGTTCAGTGACTCTACTTTAGCGTCTTTTGTACAGTGACTCTTGTTCAGTGACTCTAATTATGTGACTTTTGCGCAGTGACTCTTCTTTAGTGACTTTGGCGCAGTGACTCTTATTCAGTGACTCTTCTTTAGTGACTTTTGTTCAGTGACTCTGCATCAGAAACTCTTGCGCAGTAACTTTAGTGACTTTTGTTCAGTGACTCTTGATCAGAAACTCTTGCGCATTGACTGTTGGTCAGTGACTATTATTCAGTAGTTGTAGTCCAGTGACTCTTGCTCAGAAACTTTTGCACTAAGGCTCTTGTTCGGTGATTATGATTAAGTGACTCTTGCTCAGTGTCTTCGGTACAGTGAACCTTCTTCAGTGACTCTCAGTTATATGCCTTTATTGACCTTTTTGTTAAGACAGACTGCCCAGTTGTGGTTAGGTTCGAAAGATATGGCCGCCTGTTCATGCCACGCTCTGAGCAGACAACGAAACAATTTCCAATTCTCTTTGAGCCTTGCAACTGACACATGTTAGAGTGCATCAAGGTGCACCTGATCTCTACCAAGTTTCTGTTAATAGACATCTGGCCAGATCACTGAAATTTTTCTAATCAAAATCTGGAGTAAATGGGGCAATTCGCTTGACACTCCCAGTTGATGGCACAATTGTGAAAAAGTAATATCCAAAGTGACTACCTACGGAGTAAGATTGGCTTGAAAAGAGGAAAAGTGCAGCCAGTTGAAGTGGCGCCCGGAGCAACACTACAGCACGTAAGGAAAATATTGTCTCATCACTTTGTAACCATAAAAACCCAAATCATTTGGCACAGCTGACGCCTTTTCTCGCCCTGGGACCAGTTGCATGCACCCCGCAAACACTTAGGCCCTTGCTCGGGTGTCCAAGTTTTAGCCGCAGGCCGATCACGTTTAATTAGCCCTAATGAATATTTAGCCGAGACGCTTCGCCTCGCCTCGCCTCGCCCTGCCCTGCTTCCTTCCCCAAATGCAATTTGGCTCACACGCTTTTCTATGGCCACAGACAAAGACAACGGGGAAAGGTTTGGTTTGGCTGCTGGCCGGTTGGCTCGTTATTCGTAATTTGTTGTAAGTTTTTGTTTCGGGTTTTTATTATTGTGGATGCCGCCGCCTAGTGCTGCAGGTCCAGTTCCAGTTCCAGATCCCTTACTCCTTTCGGACGGGCGTTTGCTTTTATCGACATTGAAATGTGGCCCCAAAACAGTTTCAGCTCATAAAAATACAATTTGCTGCTGCTTATTTTTTACGATGCACATGAGGGCGATGGCTGGCGGTGGTCCTTGGTCATCCGGTTGGTTGGAGGCGCCGCCGCCGCCGCCGCCGCCGCCGCCTCCAATCGTTTTTGTGTGTGCCCAAAAACTATTTTTCCCGAGCATGAAATGGTGCGCACACATGCTCCAAGTGCGTCCAATGTCCACTTTTTTGGCCAAAAACTTATGAGGCGGCGGTGCTGGGGAAGGCGGGGGCTGCCGGCCACATGCAGCTGGGCCACTGGCATTTAAACGTTTAAAGGGATTTGTTTATGTGCTTTTTTGGTTCGCCTGCTGTTGGACTAGTTCAGGTGGCCCCCCCAAAAATTGGCCAAACTTTTACTTAAACATAAAAACCAGGCTGGGACTCAGGGCCATGTATTCATAATCCAGCCTAATAATCCGAGAGCCTACCCTAGTCTCACTCCACTTAAGGACTGGGCATGGGCATTGGGCATGGGAGAGAGGTCAAAGGGAAAAACATTTGCAAATAAATAAAATCATTTTTGGAAAATGTAAAGAAAATTAGGCAATTGGAATGAGGGGAGAGATGGTAGATGGTACCAGAATGTAACTGTTACCACTCTAGTGGAACGTTAGCCTTGACAAATGTTGAAGAAGTTGAAAACAATTAGAAATAAGCCTTGAAAGCTGAGTTAAAGGTAAGAAACACGTAAGTTTAGGCACGACAGCAACACGAAAAAGCACGAAATAGACAGCAGAAGCATGAAAATCACTACTTTCCAGCCAGGTACAGCTGAACAAAGGGCAAGGGAGTATTCAAAATCACAGAAATATGGAAAAAGGTTGAGTTAAGAGAAATAACATCAACGTTTAGGCACGACAGAAGCACGATAAGGCACGAAAGTTAAACAAAAAGCACGGCCTTAAGCAAGAAAAGCACAACTTGAGGGGTTTTACATCTGCAATGGTTTGCTTAGCACGACAGAAGTACGATTAAGCACGAAAATTGAACAAAAACCAGGACTTAATGCAAGGGAAGCACGAATTGAGGGGTTTTACACCTGCAATGGTTTGCTTAACACGATAGAAGCACGATAAGGCACGAAACTTAAACAAAAAGCACGACTTTAAGCAAGAAAAGCACAACTTGAGGGGTTTTACATCTGCAATGGCTTGCTTAACACGACAGAAGTACGATTAAGCACGAAAATTGAACAAAAACCAGGACTTTATGCAAGGGAAGCACGAATTGAGGGGTTTTACATCTGCAATGGTTTGCTTAACACAACAGAAGCACGATGAGGCACGAAAATTAAACAAAAACCAGGACATTATGCAAGAAAAGCACGACTTTAGGTTCTTAACGTCAGCTATGGTTTGCTTAACGAAAGGAAATAGGAAAGCTCAGGCACGAAATTTCACGCAAATGCACGAAAATAACACAGAACACTTAAAACACGACTAAAGCAGCTCAACATGAGCGAAGGACAGCTAAAAGAATGCAATACAAATGCTTAAGCACGACAGAAACACGAAATAGAACGAAAAAGAAGAAACAAAATGCACCAAGGAGCACGAAAAGCACGTTTTAAGTGGCGATGGGCAGCTAAACAAATACGAAAGCTCACGAAAGGAGCACGAAAAAGCACAAACAATAAGTAATTTTTCAAATAAAAGAGAAATAAGAACTAAAAACTGAGGTACGAATATAGAAACACGAAAGCAGAGGCACGGAAAATCACGAACAAGCACGAAAAACACTGTAAAGCACGACTTGAGTAGTTGTTTATTGGCAATGGGCAGCTAAAGAGATGAACTAGCTAAGCGAACTCACGAAATAAAACGAAAATTACCGAAAAGCATGAGTCGACTTGTTCTTTATCAGCATTGGGCAGCTAAAAGGAATGAAATAGGAAAGCGAACTCACGAACTAGCACGAAAAAGACTGAAAAGCACGACTTAAGTAGTTCGTTTTTCAGCAATGGGCAGCTAAGGAGTTGAAATAGCAAAGCGAACTCACGAACTAGCACGAAAAAGACTGAAAAGCACGACTTAAGTAGTTCTTTTTCAGCAATGGGCAGCCAAAGAGATGAAAGAGGAAAGCGAACTCACAAAGTAGCACGAAAATGACTAAAAAGCATATCTAAAGTCGTACTTAATCAGCAATGGACAGCTAAAGAGATAAACTAGGAAAGCTCAGGCACGACACAAGCACGAAAGTGGTCCAAAAATGAAAGAAAAAGCACGAAAGTCACGACTTAATTCATTTTAAATCAGCGCTGGGCAGTTAATCAAAAGAAATTGAAAAACTCAGGCACGAAAGAAGCAGAGAAATGCTCGAAGAACAAAGAAAAAGCACGAAAAGCACGACGTGAAGTATTTCTATATCAGCAATGGGCAATGACCTTAAATCAGTGCTTTCTTGGCCTTTCATTTTGAACACACGACAACTCTGTTGGGGCATTTTCCAACACTATTCCCTAAGCAATCCTGCCCTCTCCTGTCACACACACACACATACTTTCAATCAACCACAAAACACTCGTGACATTTCACTCTGCATGAAAACCAGCCCCAAAATCAAAGTTCCGCTTCCAACCGCAACAATTTGCCATGTATGCCGCTGTCAAACCGCTATCCAAATACCTGCGCCTCAAGTCGGTGCGCATCTACGATCCCATCTTCACCCTCCACTCCAAGTGCACCATTGTCATCCTGTTGACCTGCACGTTCCTGCTGTCTGCCAAGCAGTATTTCGGTGAGCCGATTTTATGCATCAGCTCCGACAAGCATACGGAATACGTGCAATCCTATTGCTGGACCATGGGCACCTACATTCTATCCACCGATCAGCATATCAGCAGCAACAGGAGCAGCAACGACACCACCGCCAGCAGCAGTCGCCTTCACATACCCACCGCGGATGCCTACAATATCAGCAGCCTGCGCGCCTTGGTGGCCAACAATGAGCAGTATGCTCGCATCATATCCATAGCCGAGGGAGTGGGTCCGGAGACGCGTGGCGTTACCAAGCGCCAGTATCTGCGCTACTATCAGTGGGTCTTTATGATACTGCTGTTTCAGTCGCTGCTCTTCTACTTCCCGTCGTATCTGTGGAAAGTGTGGGAGGGTCAACGCATGGAACAGCTGTGCTGTGAGGTGGTCGATGCCCTCATCATGGAGGAGACGTATCGCACGCGATTGCAGATGCTGGTCAAGTATTTTCGATCACATTTCTCGGCCATCCATTGTTGTTACTCCATCAAGTATGCCTTCTGTGAGCTGCTCAATCTGCTGATCAGTGTAAGTAGAAACGCCATACACAAGGGTAGAGAGGGAGGGAGGGCGAGAAAGGGAGAGAGTGAAAATATATATATATACGTATGTGTAGCTTAAATTTTTTTGTATAGTACAAAAGTTTCCAAAATTTGACGTACAACTCAAGCTGATGCCTTCTTCTACAAAGAACACATGTATATGTTTACTTTAAAGCAGCGGTGGGCAACTACTGGCTCTTTAAGCTCCTGCAAGCTTCCCGCAAGCGCTTAAAGCAATATAAACTTGATACCACAACTAAGATACGGCGCTCGCAGAGCTTAGCGTACTCTTGAAGTGTGCGGTTCTTCGCATACCTGCATAATTTGAGCCGTTCACTCTAGCGCTCACTCTTGCTCTCACTCTCCCGCTCTATCTAGCGCTCTTGGTTTAGGAGCTGTGAAGAGAAGATTCGTGTTGCACTTCGTTTAGTTCACAAAACAACAAACTGAACCTGCTTTGCTGGGTTCTATTCTGGACCCGCTTGTAGTCTTTGTTGTTTCTAGTTTCTTTTTTAGGGGAAGCCACGGGACGGAATACCGTATTCCGGGGTATTGCACTGGGCGTTATTGCACTGAGCTGTTTTGAATTGGGCGTTACTAAACTGTCTCTTGTTTACACTATGCTTTAATATTGTGGGCGTTGCCATACTGGACTTTATTGTGCTGACGTTATATTGCGGGGCGTTATTACACTATACCTTATTATACTGGGCGTTGCTATAGTATGCTTTATTGTGGTATGCTGGCCGCTATTACACCGTTCGGTATTAAGCCGGGCTTTATCACACTTAGCTTTATTGTTTGTGGGCGCTATTACACTGGGCGGTATTAAGGTGGGCGTTATAACTGTTTGCTGCATTGCTGTGGGCATTGTTACGCTGGGCGTTATTACACTATGCTTTGTTGTTGTGCTACACTGGGCGTTATTATGCTGGGCGTTATTTTGCTGGGCTGTATAACGCTGCATTATTCCACGGGGCGTTATTACACTATCCTTTATTGTTGCTTTATTACGCTGGCCGTTATTACACTGGGCGGTATTGAGCTGGGCGTTACTAAATTGGTCATTCTTACATTATGCTTTATTGTTGTGGGCGTTGCTACACTTGGCGTTATTGCGCTGAACGTTGTATTACTAGGCTGTATTACACTGTGCACTGTTCTACTGGGCGTTATGCTTTATTGCTGTGGGCATTAGTACGCTGGACGCTATTACACTGGGCGTTATTACACTGGGCAGTATTGAGCCGGGCTTTACTTAGCTGGGCGCTATTATACTTTGCTTTATTGTTGTGGGCAATGTTACTCTGGGCGTTATTACACAGGGCGGTATTGAGCTGTTGCTAAAATGGGCGTTATTACACCATGCTTTATTGTTGTAAGCTTTGCTATGCTGGGCGTTATTACACTGTGCGTTTTAATACTGGGCGTTGCCACACTGGGCATTGTTACTCTATGCTTTATTGTGGTGAGCGTTGCTATACTGGGCGTTATTGCGCTGGACGTTTTTCTATTAGGCTGTATTACTGCTTACAGAACCTTCAAAATACACAATTTGAATGGAATAATGAATGGAATTCTCGCATTTTCTCTATAGTTGCTCAACTTCTGGCTAATGGATGTAATTTTCAATGGTTTCTGGCTAAGATATGTCCATGCCTTGGCTGCCATACCCGTTTACGATTGGAATCTCTGGAATGCCATGTCATCCCGGGTCTTTCCCAAGGTCTCCAAGTGTGAGATGTTTATCTATGGACCCAGTGGTACAGCCAATATACTGGACATACTCTGCGTGCTGCCCCTCAACATACTCAACGAGAAGATCTTCGCCGTGCTGTATGTATGGTTCCTGTTTATAGCCATGCTGGCCGGTTTCAATATCTTCTATCGCCTGATGCTCATCTGTTGCTCCGAACTGCGACTGCAATTGTTGCGCACCCATTTGCGTGGCATACCCAAATCGCATGTCCGTCAGGTGCTGTCCAAGGCGGGCTATGGCGATTGGTTTGTGCTGATGAATGTGAGCATTAATGTGAATCCCACATTGTTTCGTGAGTTGCTGGTGCAGTTGTATACCGAGCAGAAGGAAACAAAGGGGCTGGCACCACTGGCCAAGCCGGAGGAGGTGGATGAGCCAGTATCGGAAACGGGACGGGGACAGGCACAGGCACAGGGACAGGGACAGAGTCCCACAGCGCCCAGGGTGGATTTGATGGGGCCGAATGATGAGATCATCAGCATCGATAGGTACTACAATGAGAGTCATGCCTGAACGAACGAACCAACCCATGCTGGGGGCTTCTTAGTTTTGTAAGTTAGTTGGTAAGAGACCTTTCTTTTTTTGCAGAAGAATTTGTGTACAATTTCGAGTTTAACTTTGAAATGCAAATAAAATGCACTAATCCAAATGACAGTCGGTGGGTTTTGGGATAAATGCAAGTTTAAACAAAGTTGGCCAAGTTACATAAAACTGAAGAATGAGACGTTGTGCGCCCGCCAAAACCACAGCTCTGGCTAGTCCTGCCATGATGATGGCGAGGAAGGAAGGATGCCAGGTTGAACAGGTAAAAACTAAGAACAACAACAACAGGCAGTTGTACCATAAAGGCGACGACAAGGCAAATGGCGGCAATTACATGGAGGAGCCACACTCATTCACAAAAACAACAACAACAGCAGCGGCGGGGCTGGGCTGGGCTGGGGAGCTCCAGAGTAAACATCACTTTCACAGGCGACAGCCTGGGCGTGGCAAATGGGTAAAAGCGCAAAATAAACAAAGTTAATTTTAATTAAAAACCGCAGGAAACCGAAAAAACAACAAAATGCTAAATAAAATGGGCGTGAATCAGCATCAGCCTCTTCTCAGCATTCAGCATCTTTTGCATATGCATGCCCAAAGCATTCGAAGGAGCAAAGGAGTGTTGGCACAAAAACAGCAGGCATAAGCGCTCGCGCCTCCAGCCAATCCTCCCGCCAATCCTCCCGTCCATCCGTCCGTTCCCTTCAAAAACCACCAATGGATAACAACTGGCAACAAAGACACATGTAAACAATTTGCGTTTTGTCTTCATTTGCCTAGTTTTAATTATACAAAGCGCCAAACTTTGCCCGCACTTTTGTGACGAATAAGTTTCGGAAAAACGGGGCTTTCCCCCCCCCCCCCACTAAAGATAAAGCTGAGTAGCTAACGGTAAAATGATTGGTTTAAGTGGTTTGAAAAGGGAAGAGATTTTAGCTAAGGATGCTAGATGAGAGGTAACAATCAAAAGGATGCTCATTTCTAGTTTAGTTCGTTGTTGAGTTAGTTTGATTGATTTCTGGGCTGGTTGTTCAAAAAAGAAGTGTGACCATATATTGCAGCTGACATATTCTAGAGATCATTCTCTGGACATTCTAAATGTCTACATTCTATTCGTTGAATGGCTCAATGATCTAGCCTTTTTCCGCTAAACAGCTAGATTTTGTTTCGAAATGCTATGCGTTGCCACTAGTTAAAGAGGGAGAGGATTTCAGCAGAGAGGGAACAAAGAGCAAAGTTCGCTTCGACTCTGCCGCAGTTTCTATGCCCTTGCAGCACGTTTTTCCAACTAAGACTACTTTTTGTACCCCTATTTCTCTATGGCAGCTATACTATATAGATGTCCGATTTCGACCAAACTTTGTGGAATCATGCAAAAGCATTGCAAACTAGGAAATGCAAAGTTTGGAGGCGTTTTCATTGAAAACAAAAAAGTTTTTCTTACTACGACTACTTTTTTGACCCTAGTTTTCTATGGCAGCTATACTATACAGATGTCCGATTTCAACCAAACTTTGTGGAATCATGGGAAAGCATAGTAAACTAAGAAATACAAAATTTGGCGGCGTTTCCATTGAAAGCAAAAAAGTTTTTCCTACTAAAACTAGTTTTTCGACCGATCGTTCCTATGACAGCTATATGCTATAGTCAACCGATTTGGACAAAACTAAGTAGAATTGTGTAAAAGCATAACAAATAACTAATTGCCCATTTTCAGGACATTTCCATTGAAAACAAAAAAGTTTTTCTCACTAAGACTACTTTTTGGACCCTAGTTTTCTATAGGAGCTATACCATATTCAAGTCCGATTTCAACCAAACTTAGTGGAATCATGGGAAGCATAGTAAACTAAGAAATGCAAAATTTGGAATCGATTCCATTGAAAACAAAAAAGTTTTTCATACTAAAACTAGTTTTCGACCGATCGTTCCCATGTCAGCTATATGCTATAGTCAACTGATTTGGACAAAACTAAGTAGAATTGTGTAAAAGTATATTAAATAAATATATGCCAATTTTCAGGACATTTCCATTAAAAATAAAAAAGTTTTTCTTACTAAGACTACTTTTTTGACCCTAGTTTTCTATGGCAGCTATACTATAAAGATGTGAAAATTCCACGAAACTTATTGGAAACATGGGAAAGTCTAGCAAACAAATTTGTACAAAATTTGGAATCGATTCCATTGAAAACAAAAAAGTTTTTCCTTCTAAAACTAGTTTTTGGACCCTAGTTTTCTATGGGAGCCATACCATATATAAGTCTGATTTCAACCAAACTCAGTGGAATCATATGAAAGTCTAGCAAACAAATTTGTACAAAATTTGGAATCGATTCCATCGAAAACAAAAAAGTTTTTCCTTCTAAAACTAGTTTTTTGACCAATCGTTCCTATGACAGCTATATGCTATAGTCATCCAATCCGGCTGGTTCTGACAAATGTGCAACGTATTTGTATAAAAAGATTTCGTGCAAAGTTTGCTGAAGATAGCTTTCAAATTGACGAAGGAGATGGCATTGTAACAGACGGAAAATAACTTTGAGAAAGATATTAACGTATCAGAATGCACTTAACAGTTAACATTGAAAAACACGTTGGTTAGAGGGAGACGCACATTGTCTAAAAATAACGAAGACAGCGAACAGTTGACGACGCAAACAAATTGTGCTTCAATGCTCAATTTTCTACACACGGCCAGAGCTGCAAGCAGAGAGAGAAGAGAGAGAGTGAGAGAAAGCTAGTTTATAAACAGCTGGCGCCAACAGCTGGCAAAGGTGACCGAGGTGTAAGTTACACCGTGTAAAATTGTTCATTAGAGGCGGCATCGAAACCATGAACTCTCGCTCAGCAGGTACATAAACTGCAGCAACAAACTTCATGCTGAGCATAAGCTTTTGTTGATAGAGAGCAGCGATGTTCAAGAAGAGGCGAGGCCATGATGCAACTATATAAGGTGAGGCCAAGCCAGTGTGAGTTCTCTGCAAAGTACCTCCACGTTCAGTGCTGCGCGTACTTTTGTAGCGTAAGCTTTTGGCAAAAGTACGCATCACACTCATAACGCCTCACCTTGTATTGTTGCATCAGTGAAAGCAAGCAAAGAGAACGCTGCTTACGCTCATATGCCCGACTTCGACATGCACTCGTCTCGTGTGCGTGTAAATAGCCGATGGCGCTCGGCCCCTGGGGGCTATGTGTGACCATTGCTGGTATAGAGTATATTATAGTCGTGGTTTTCAATGTAATAAGACATCTATATATTAAAACGAGCACTTGTGAGTGTTGTACAACTTTGGCACAGACGAAGTTAGCTTTGTCTTCTCCTTTTCCTTATATTTTATTTTCAGATAGTTTCAGCAAAACTTAGATTGCCCACTCTAGAGTATTCTATTGACAAACTGAAACTAGACAATGTTTTATTTTAAAATGTAAAACATGTTTTGTGCCCATCGTACTTGGTAGGAATGACGATTTGAATGCGCATCAAGTAGGCTTTGCTTTTCACTTTTCATTTGGTAGCTGCTGGCGGCGTCTGAAGTTTCATTAGTCGCACAACTCTTGTGCTGTGCACATCAGAAATGTGCCCTTTTTTTTCTGGCGCTTTCGCCTCTTTTATTTAATTTTCTTCTTATTATTTTGAATTACTTTATAAACACCTAGCCAAGGTGATCGTTGCAAAACATAAGCAGGCGGCTGCGGTGCACTAACCATTATTGCTCCACGTACTCTTTTTCGCTGGTCCCAAGTTGAGATAATCAATATTGAAAACTCTCTTGAATTAATTTCCGCCCAACTCTTTACAATCCAATGTATCCTTGGAAACTGTCTTTGGAGTATTTTTGAAGTTACATTTTCAATTTGAACTAATTTCTTATTCATTTATTTACCTAAATCTACTTTTTGATCGAGCATTAAGTTTGGTTTTAATTTGGTCATAAATTTTGGTCTTTAGCTTCTTATTTTTAAATATCTTCCAACTGATGAGCAATCGGCCTACTCGCATCACTCGCAAAGATTGAGGCTGGGCATTTATACCGTCTGCTCATCCAAGTTTTGGTGCCAAGTGCCCCAAAGAGAAGGCAATTATCATTAAACAAGTAGCCGCTGTTAGTTGTACTGTCGAACCAGCACAAAAAATTTGATATATTCCAACTTTGTATGGTCAAGAGCAACTTCATGGGTGTCATTCCAAAATTCAGCAATTTGTGGCCACAAAACTTCAGTCTGTTAAGAAAAACCAAAGATTTTTGTTTATTTTGTCCACATTTCTTTTGGTCCTTCAAACCGGATTTTATTTTGTAAGCCAAAGTTTCAGTCAAAAAATAAAAACTTCATATTATAAATTATTTTTAAAGGTTTAAAATGATTTTGCTTGTTATTTGAAATGGTTTTTTTTGGTCCTTCGAGCCGGACTATATTTTTTAAGCCAAAGTTTTAGTCAAAAAATAAAAACTTCATATTATGAACTGTTAAACTATTATTTTAAAAGATTTAAAATGATTTTGGTTGTTATTTGAAATGTTTTTTTTTTGGTCCTTCGAGCCGGACTATATTTTTTTTGGCCAAAGTTTTAGTCAAAAAATAAAAACTTCATATGAACTGTGAAACTATTATTTTTAAAGAATTAAAATGATTTTGGTTATTTGAAATGTTTTTTTTTTGGTCCTTCGAGCCGGACTATATTTTTTTTGGCCAAAGTTTTAGTTAAAAAATAAAAACTTCATATTATAAATTATTTTAAAGGTTTAAAATGTTTTGGTTGTTATTTGAAGTGGTTTTTTTTTTGGTCCTTCGAGCCAGACTATATTTTTTTAGCCAAAGTTTAGTCAAAAAATAAAAGCTTCAAACTATTATTTTAAAAAGGTTTAAAATGATTTTGGTGGTTTTTTTTTTGGTCCTTCGAGCCGGATTTTTTTTGGTCCTTCGAGCCGGACTATTATTTTTTGGCCAAAGTTTTAGTCAAAAAATAAAAACTATTATTTTTAAAGGTTTAAAATGATTTTGGTGTTTTTTTTGTTGGTCCTTCGAGCCGGATTTTAGTTTTTTCTAAAAAAAATCTCAAATTATAAATTCAAAAACTACTTTTCTAAAGCCAAAAAATGATATTGCTTATGTTTTTGTCAATGTTTTTTTTTTTAGGTCCTTCGAGCCGGACTATGTACTTTTCAAAGAAACTGTTATCCATCACTGTTTTAACTGATTTTGTTTGGTCATTCGAGCCGGTTTATTCAGTTTTCATATACAATTTATAACAATATCATTTCGATACACCTGGTCTTAAATTGAAACTACAATCGGAATTTTCTTTTTCTGTGATTAGTTTAAATCTAGAGTATCTTTATTTGTTAAGCAGAAGTATCACCTTGAATCAGACACATTTGGAATAAGGTTCGACAATTCGACAATGTGTTAAGACTAAATTGATGTGTTTTAATATGGAGAACATAAGTATGTTGTTGTGGTTTTCGCTTCTTGCACACATTTGTTTATAACAAACATAACTTTTTAACTCGAGGGGAGTTATTCCATGCTGTTTCTGTGCTCTTCAAGCTGACTGAATCAAAGTTAGCTGCAGAAGAGTTCTCTTACACTGAGAAAAGCTAGTTTCAAAATGTAACCACAAGTTTTACCATAGAAATATCAAAATGATATTTGTTGGTATCAAATTGATACTAAAAACTGAATAAGTATCAATTTGATATTCTAGAAGTATTAGCTTAATACCTTTGAAACTATCTAATGGATACTTTGAGTATTAACAAGAAAGAAAGTCGGTCAAGCCCGACTATAACATACTCTGTACCAAGAAAATTTGTCTTTTGATCATAACTCGAAAACCGTTCATACGATCTTCTTCATTCCTTTGGCGGATCGATAAGTTATCCTAATAACTAAATATGTCCAGACGGAACAAGCCATCTATCTTCAAAAGATGTGGGAGATATGACGTTTTTTCTAAATTGCGGGGGCGGGAGGGGGCGTGGCCAAAATTGAAAATAAACTTGATCTGCCTGCAGACATAAGAAGCATATGTCCCATACATGTCAAACCTCTATCTCTTACCATCTCTGAGATCTGTGCGTTCAGACGGACATGGCTATATCGACTCGGCTGTTGATGCTGATCAAGAATATATATACTTTATGGGGTCGGAGATGCTTCCTTCTGCCTGTTACATACTTTTGCACAAACTTATAATACTCTGTGTACCTACGGTACAGAGTATAAAACGAATTGGAGAGTCATAGAAGTCCTCTTTTTGGAAAAAACCTTCGTATTGTATAGATATAATCATTTTTTCAACATATTTAACAAAAAACATTCCCAAAGTTCGTTTTCTTTTGCTTATTGCCTTGGTCCTTCGAGCCGGATTTCCGAATTTGATCATTTCAGGGTCAGAAATGCCCATGTGGATACTTTCCTAACTCTCTTTGCGGTTAACGTCAAGAATTGAACTGTAGAATTTTGGTTGCTGCACCTTAATTGGTAAGTAGTAACCAATACCCAAGTGTGGTGCTCCAACAGACAAATGTGCATACACATTTTGGCATATTTATGCAGCACACAGAGAACGCATTCCCAGTTACACATCCACACGCACACACATTGAGAGCTGGGGGTAAAATGGTACTCTGGGCAGGACTATGGCCCGATAATAGGATTATGCCGGGGCTCCATCAAAGCCAAAACAACCGCAACCACGCATAATTGTTCAATTTATTTATTTAAGCACGAAATGCATAGTGCGTAGCCCAACAACAATGCAAACGGGACAGCTGCACTTTTGTAGGTAGGAACTGGAGGGCAATGGGAAACGTTTGTCGGTTGCTGTGGTCAATGAAAAATCGCTTTAAATAATGAATTCCATTTAAATAAATATTTAAAAAGCTGTCAGCGCACTTTTATGAGTGTTTTGGGTGGTGCTGGAGGAGTAGGAGTAGGAGGAGGAGTGGGAGTGGCAGCAGGACCACTTGTTCCCACTGTCAAAAATTAGTTGTGCTCATTTTGCTATCCACCAACAAAAACTTGCCTTTCATTATTCATTTTCAATCAATGGGCATGGAGCGGGGTGGGGTGGGGGTAGACACGAGAAATTATAATTATAATTTGCTGGAACTCGTCCGGGGACTAATTAGTCTCCTGAGCGTGTTCTTTGATTCCCGATTTCTGATTATTGTAAATCTCTGGTCACGCACAAAACGAAACAATTCATAAATTTCATTTCCCTTCAGCAAAAAGATGTACGAGTAGTGGAGGAGCGGGAGCAGGAGCAGGAGCAGCATAAACATTTACACGGCAAACCCCAAAGAGTAGGTTGGGCTATGGGGAGGATGATGATGATGATGCTGATGACTGTGTGTGGGTAATGACGCTGATGACGACGACGACACACCGTTGGGAATTATTTGTATATGCAGTCATGTAGCATCGATTAATCATTTTATTATTATTGCCATTTCCCATAGCTCGTGATCCTCATACATTTACGTGGACAGCGTTTAATATTTCCGGTAAGGAGCAACATTTTAGAGTTGCCAGATCTAAAATGGCAGGGGTAGAGCCTTGGATGGCTCTTGAGTTGGTAAACAGAGATGAGTTGATGACCCAAAAGAAAAGCTGTTAGGCATGTAATTTACTAATATTCTTCTTAAATAGCTAACTCTGCTTGTTTTGTGCTCATTTTTCATCATATTCGACCCCGTTAAACATATGTATACTTGATTCGGACTACGAGTTGTCACTTTCTAAGCCAGCCTTACTCTGAACTTTAAGCGCCGTTTTCTGCTATCTGTCACATAAACCTACAAATAACAAAGCAAAATTTAAAAAAAAAAGAATCAGGTTTTGGGTTGAGAGTTTCAAATCGAAATTTGCATTACAATTTCTTGAAAGTTTTGCAAAATGCAATTTCCATTACCATTTTGTTAATGATTATACCTAAGAATTAAACTATTGGTAAGACAACAAGCAAATCAAACAGTAAAATCACTTCAATTAGTATAAGATTTATACCATAAGTTGGTATAAGTATTGAGAATTGACGAATGCCGAATGCTCTTACAAAAACCTAAAACTTTTTGATACATTATTTTAGCCCAAAAGTTCAAAAATTTAATTGTAATTATAATGATAAATGTGAAGGTAATTGTAATAATAATTGTAATGGTAATTGTTATGTTAATTGTAAAGGTAATTGTAATGGTAGCTGCAATGGAAATAATAATGATAATTGTGAGGTAGTTGCAATAGTAATTGTAAAGGTAATGGCAATAATAATTGTTTTGGGAATTATAAGGGTAATTACGAAGGTAATTATAATAATAATTGTAATGGTAATTGTTATGTTAATTGTAAAGGTAATTGTAATGGTAGCTGCAATGGAAATAATAATGATAATTGTGAGGTAGTTGCAATAGTAATTGTAAAGGTAATGGCAATAATAATTGTTATGGGAATTATAAGGGAAATTACGAAGGTAATTGTAATAATAATTGTAATGGTAATTACAATGGTAATTGTAATTTTGATTATACTTATTAGTAATTATAAAGTTAATTGCTATGGTGATTGCAATGGTAATTGTAGAGGTAATTGTAATTATAAGTGTTATGGCAATTATAATGGTCATTACAATGCTAATTGTAATGGTAATTGCAATGGTAGTTGTAGTGGCAAACGCATTGGTAATTGTAATGGCAATTATGAAGGTACTTGTTATGGTAATTGCAATAGTAATTGTTAAGGTAATGGTCATTATAATTGTTATGGTAATTATAATAGTACTTGTAATGGCAATTGTAATGGTAATTGCAATGGCAATTGTAATGGTGATTGCAATAGTAATTGTAAAGGTAATGTTCATTATAACTGTTATGGTACTTATATAGGTACTTGTAATGGTATTTACAGCTGTAATTGTACGGCTAATTGAAATGGTAATTGTAATTTTGATTATATTAGCAATTGTAATGAATGTTGTTATGCTGACTGCAATGGTAATTGTAATTATAATTGTTATGGCAATGGTTTAATGGTAAGTACAATGGTAATTGTAATGGTAATTGTAGTGGTAGTCGCTTTGGTAATTGTAATTTTAATTATAATGGTAATTACACTGGTAATTGCAATGGTAATTGCAGTGGTAATTATAATGGTTATTTCTATAGTAACTGTAACGACCTGTTCACGCACCATTGGCTTACCAGAATATATATAGGCTGTTCCGCAAGTACCGACTCCCTTGTCGATGCGTACGAAATAAGCTGCATAAGCTACCACATACCTTCCTTATAGTTCGGTCGGTAGTTTTAAGTCAAGGAAAGTCTTTTGTTTTCAGCATATCAGCTCAACATTTGTATGCTCAAGGTTATAAAAAGGACATGCTCTACTCAGGATTTGTATAAGAAAACTTAATTAGTCTTGCAACGCACACACACACACACACAAAAAGTGTTGCCCTCTCATACATATGCATACTCGCACAGTGCTCGCAACATACACCTCCACACACTACGCACACACATTGCTCAAAGGCTGCTGGCTGGGTTGTTGGTAGATTCGACAGCAGAGTCGAAGCCATTGCACTTATTGTATAATTATGCAGTTTAATGAATACTAAAAAGCTTCTAGGCGGTAACCGAGAGGCGGTGGATGGCTGCAGATGAGGGGGGTGGGTGGGGGGCGCCACCACGTGCAATAAATACAAACTGCGCTCTGTAGCGTAAAAAACAAGAAGAAAAACAAACAACAAGGCAAGAAAATGAAAATAAACGTGTGTATAAAATTAAGAAAATGAAATGAAGAAAATGCAACAACAACATTTTCTGTGAAAATGGAAATGTGTGTGTGTGTGTGTGTGTGTGTGCCGCCATGTTGATTATTATAGTTATTATTGTAGTTGCAGTTGCCTGGGCGCGCGCGAATGTTGCAGCATTTTGGGACGCCTTGGGCCAAAGCCGGACACCACAGAGAGAGAGAGAGAAACAGAGAGAGAGATAACGATGCGGTATTTAACATAAACCGTTTTGCTTATTGCTGGGTTATTTCATTTGTACTTGTTGTTGTTGTTGTGTTTTTTTCTTCTCTTTTTTTTTGAGCCACCAAAAACTTGCAGTTGTTTAACCGTATAGAAAGTGCATAAGTCTTGTTTTAATTCATTTTAATTTTGCCAGGGCTTAGACATCAATTTGTATGGCTTTGTTCTAAGGCTTTCGAATTTGTTTAGTTTTAAGTACTTAAATATTGATGAACAATTTCATTTATTTTTGCATAAATGGAAAGTAGGCTTTCTTAACCAACTTAAGGCATCAATGTGATGGCCTTTTTTTCTAAAAAGTTAAAAGAAAGCAAATTCTCATTATAAAGTTTCATTGATAATCTGAACTTAAAGAAAAGTAATCTTTGAACCATTTAATCTAAGCCTCCTACCTTTCCTTTTAGATATGTCATCCATTTATTGCTTATCATAATCAACAGTTGTGTGAAAATGTGGAAAATTTTGCGATTTCTGACCGTTTGATTTACACTTTCCCTACAAGCGGGTACAATTGACATTCACTGTTTGACACACATTGACTGTTTTTAGTATATTGAAGAATTTGTGTTGATTCTATTCTTCTAGTAATGTACTAATTTCGGCTTAAAGTTGCATAAAAGGTCCATTTTAAGCATTTTCAGAAACGTTTTATCTGAAACTTCTACCATTGTTTAAACTCTGTTTGCTATAAGCATACAGTGTTACTCCTTAGCTTTAAAATAAACTATCTTAAACAATTCTGCGTATTTTTTAAGCGATGATATGCCAATTTGAATACATTTTGAAGGTATACAAAATGTTGAAAATATGCTAAATAATAAAAAAAAGAAACATTAAATAAAACTAAACGATGCTTCTCAGCCACGACCTCGACGTTCTAGAGCAATTAAAGTGTATTACTCAGCTATAGGCCTTCCATCCCACCAACACCACCCAACTACCAAAATAGTTTTAAATCTTTCAAATTGAGTTCGAAAATCATCAGTTTTAAGAAGACAAGGCAAAGATTGGGATCAAGTAGTTGGCTAGGCTACATTAAGCTCCAACTATTCATGGCCACTCTGGCAGCAGAGTACTTGAATCAACTGCAGTTAATTATTCCATTGTCATATCTATTAGCTTAATAGTCTTTGCTCTAACGATATAGCTATCGATATTGTTATCGATAAGTGCTAGCGATAGCCAACAAGCCCAAGCCGTCTCAGTCCTGATCGCGCATCGAACGAAAGTGAAAGCGGTCTAAAGTGTATACAAAATGATAAACTTTTCTTATACATATGTGCAAATACCAAAAGGGTATTTCGGTTACCGTTTTACCGTTGCGTCTTTATTTTTCATCAGCTTCTTTTTATATAGAGCTGCGTTTTTAATTTGGCTTCTTTGGAGTCTCGCGCGCGCGTGTGTGTGTGTATGTGTGTGTCATTTTATGCATGAATTTTTTAATAGCTTAAATATGCGGCAATAAAACTTTAGCACGCTCTTCTTATCGCCAACGCCGCCTGGCAAGTTCTGACCCATCCTCGACTCTGCCTCTCTCCTTATCCAGTTGCCCACCCCCCCGCCTCCCAGCCCACGAGTGTTGCACGTAGCTAATAAAAGCCAAGCCACGGCAGTTGCCGACATGGCGCCATGCACGTGCTCATCCACCTGCAGCCGACGATACGACGACGACGACGCCGCAGCCGCTGCACCTCCTGCCAGGCATCTTGACTTTTAACTAGCTAACTTGATAAAACTACAAAACTATACAATAAATATGCAAAAGCGGAAAAAATTAAAAATAGAAAGAAAAAAAAGGAACAAGCGAAGCGAGACGAGCTGGTGGCCATCGAATGAGGATGCCCCAGGCTGCCGGCTTCGCGGGCGCCTTCAAAGTGCCTGGGGGCATCCTTAGCCAACGCCCTGAAGGTGTCGCTGCAGACTCGCAAGCAATTTAGCTCACACACACACACACACCTAGGAACGGCTTTTGTCGCCCGTTTGGCTGTCTAATGTATGCAACTATTTTTGGGTAGGGGAGGGGGGTGGGCGGGGGCGTGGGTTCGAAAAGTACCTGAAAGTGTATTATAAATTCTGCTTAACCCGCTTCCCTTATTTCCTAACATTTCAATTTCCCTGCTCATCTTCTCCCCATTTCAATGTCAATCGCATCCCTTTTTTTTTTTTTGCTTGCTTTGGCCTTCGACTTGGATTGGGCGTGCGTGTGAATGGGACATAGTTCCAGTTCCAGTTTTTTTTTTTGAGTTTTATGGGCTTGTTATTTCATTAGCATAATCAAATGGCTGATCGGATCGACCTGCCCCACCTCGAGGCGTGCACGTAAGTACATACATACATATCTTAATTCGCTAGTTAAGTTGCTCGCTTCTCGTTTCCTTTCAATCAATTCCCATCGCTTTTACCGTTGCCTTTGTGCCTTTTACTGCCTCCCCGCCGCCGCCCCCACTGCTCGTTCCGGTGGCAAATCTTTGTTGAAAGCCATCAACTTGAAGGCATTGTCAGCGACATAACAAGGACAACCCAAAGCTGAAGCTGTTTACACTTTTCTCGAGAAGAGAAAAAAAGCGAAGAAAAGTTGTGCGTTTTGCATAAAGTGCGCTTATCCCCGCAGGATATGACTGGCAATGACGCGAGGCTCGCTCTTAGATGCCTCCATCATTCTGCCGCTGCTGCTGCTGCTGCTGCTGGGTATGCTGCTCTCTGTCTAATTTTGCACAAAACTGGGGAAGTTCTTGGGGAGGCTTCTCGGCAATATGTCAAAAGCGTTGCTCGACTTTTCAAGTGCACGTGCCGAAATGAAGCAGGAAGTGTGTCAGGCGGCATTTCCGTTGCATTACCTCCCTTGATCTGTTACCCCCAGCCCTCCCCGGCGGCCACCGCACAATGCAACGTGGCACAGTGGGTTGAGGGGTTTCAAAAATTGTTGCATCTGTGTGACGTTTACTGCAAAATCTTGAATGAGAATGTGGAAACAACACAGATTTTATCTAGCTATGACAAAAACCTACAAAGTTAGATAACTATTCTGAACGTTTGAGTAAGTTTTGAAGCGATTTATTGTTATGGGTATTACTTTTTATTTACTCTATTATTTACTCTGATCTCATTTCTGGCCCCATTTTTTCTGATCGGGTGCAAGAGAAGTGACTTATGGTGTTTAAAGCTTAAAAAACACACAAATGGTGCTCGTTTTATAGGTTTTTGGATAGTCCAATTTCATTTCGGGCCACAAATTATTCCATCGGGGCATCGCTGAGCAACCCAAGTGAGTTAACTTCTGCTCGGCCGAAGTTTGTATACTCCCTGCATCAAGTTTTTCTAACTAAGACCACTTTTCGGACCTTACTTCTCTATGAGAGCTATACTATATAGATGTCCGATTTCGACCAAACTTGGTGGAATCATGGGAAAGCATAGCAAATTTAGAAATACAAAGTCTGGAGGCGTTTCTATGGAAGACAAAAAAGTTTTTCTCACTAAGACTACTTTTCAAACCCTACTTTTCTATGAGAGCTATACTATATAGATGTTCAATTTCAACCAAACTTGGTGGAATCATGCAAAAGCTTAACAAACGAACATGTTAGAAATTTGAAGTTGATACCATTTAAAACGAAAAAGTTCTTTTCACTAAGACTACTTTTCCGACCGATCATTCGTACTGCAGCTATATGCTATAGCTATCCGATTTTGACAAAACTTTGTCGAATTGTGTGAAAGCATATCAAATGAATAAATGCCAATTTTAAGGGCATTTCCATTGAAAACAAAAAAATTGTGCCCACTGAGACTAGTTTTCAGACCCTACTTTTCTATGACAGCTATGCCATATAGCTGTCCGATTTGGACCAAACTTTGGAGGCGTTTCCTTTTAAAACAAAAAAGTTTTTCTCACTAAAACTAGTTTTTCGACCGATCGTTCCTATGACAGCTATATGCTATAGTCATCCGATCCCAATGGCTCCGATAAATGTGCAGCGTATATGTATTTAACGACTTCTTGCAAAGTTTGGTGAAGATAGCTCTCAAAGTGAAGGAGGAGACAGCATGGAAACAGACGGACATGGCTAAATCAACGCAGCTCGTCTTGCTGATCAAGAATATATATACTTCATGTGTCAATAATATCAATATCAGGAATATATATAGTAATTTTTTTGTTTTAGAATGTTGCATAGCTCAAAATTCAACCGAAATTTTAAGTACAAAGCGGTTTAAATTCTATTCCATTTGGTCCAGACCCGTCGACAGCCTTGTGCATTAGTTGATTCCCATAAATGTTTACCATTTTGTTATTTACTTTATTAAAATTTCGTAATATAGTCGACAAAACCGTCCCACTGTTTGTCATCCTTTGTGTGCGTGCATGTGTGCTTGTGTGTGTGCTTGTGTGTGTGTGTGAGCATGTCGCTCGCTTTTGAGTTTCAAGCTTTGATTTATGTTAACGCTACCTGTCCAAAAACCTGATCCCCTCCCCTCCGTCCACTGGTTTGTGCACACCCGCGGTCTCAAATTGTCTACATCTGCATAGAACAGCGGATAATGGTCAACTGAAATACGACCAGAGACCATGCGAGAGACCATGGTTGGGAAAGGGTTAGCGGGGGTTAGAGCTGGCTTTAAGGCCCTAAATCAAAGCTCTTCGCTGGCCAAAACTGGTTCAGCAAGATGTCCTGCTAACAATGCTGTCATGCTGTATGCATGTGTGTGTGTGTATGCAATTGAATTGAACTCTGTGAGCGCTCTCATACCTAGCCCATTGTTTCACACATTTCAGTATTTTCGTTGATGACATAAACAAACAGACTCCTGACCTCATACCTTTTCAGGCTGACCCACACTCATTTGGCTACAATATGATAGGCCTTAAATAGGCCAGGGCATAGTGTAAAGAATTTTGTTTGTGTGAGACGACAGTGAGGATTGGCTTTGAGAATATATGCACATATTTTTTTGTCGTCACGGTCGCCACATTCTTTATGGGCCAAGTTTGCCTGTATTATTGACTTGCTCACTTTCCCCGTGTTTTTGCTTTAAAGAAAAGCAGCCGCACGCACACACCCACACCCACCCACATGCAGACAGATCCAATTGGCATGCATATGGACATGTCGTCGCCCCACAGAAACAATGCGTGGCAATCACTGTAAACAGTTGGCCGTCTGAGGGAGGACTTTTGTTGTTTCACAACTTTCAAATTGAATCAAATCAATTTCGCTTCATTGAATGTTTACCATTTTGCGCCTCCAGTTGGCCGTTTGTTTGTTGTTTTCACGCGCTTTTTCCGGACGTGGAGGCGTCACGGTTGAACATTACGGTTACGGTCGAGTTACAAGCCGCCGCCGACGCCATTGACTCCTTATCGCTGTGTCTACCATCCCACGAATCTCGCTGGACAGCTTGACTGCACATTTTGGTTGTGTCTAATTATGAATTCCGTTCGATTTCAATTAGAACTAGCGAAAAGAGCAAAATAGTTAGCACTCTTCGTGCAAGTTTTTATTGGGCAACTAACTGTGAAATGAAATTGTGAATTAAAAGCAAAATGCAGGACGCTGTTAATGCGCTGCTGCGCTAGTTGGTGTCGTATGGGGAAATGGGTGCAGAGAGAGAAAAGTAGAACACTTTCGGAACTAAGCTGTAGTTTTATCTAAACTTCAAAACTTTGCTCATAGAGTCAGTGAGTCAATAGAGCATTTAAGACTTGTCAATTATTTTCCTGGTCAAAAGTGCGTTAAAATTAAACATTTCTTATACAAGTTTATTTTTTCAAAATTTTCCTGAAATTCCCAACTGATTTAATCACTTTGCAGCTCAAGTGATGTTATATTTCCCACCTCGTAAAATACAAATTGAGAATTTAAAGTTGAAATCAAGAATTTTATATATCAAAAGTTTGTTTGTTCTTGTTTATCCTTAACGAATTATGAATCTTTGAAGTTTTCTTGAAATTCCCAACTGGTTTTAAACATTTTTCTAAAGGAGTGAAGTTAGATTTTCGACCTCTAGCTAAGCACTAAGCCAAAGCAAGAGAGAATTTAGGACTTGAATCAAGTATCTTCTACGTCCTAAGCGATAAGCACATTTGCGATACAAGAATGTTTTATCTTAATAAACTAAAATTCCCAACTGATTATATCTCTTTGCAGCCGAGGTGAAGCTGGACCACTGCTACATAAGCTTTCGATGTCAAAAGTGCGGTAAGTAGGAATATATTTTATATAAAAATCAAAAACACTTAGACTTACATTAAGCACAAGTCTTATAATACTGTGCGGATTGATGGTTACGCTTAGCTGACTGCCGGATGATTAAACTGTATATACAATATGAGCAACCGGAAAGGAGACCTGGAGGCCTGCTCTTGACAGCTTTTGGGAAGTATTTAGGTGCTAAAAATCGCTCTTAAAATGAGAACTTAGTGCTTGTATCAAGTTTTTTTTTATAAAATTAACCCACCATGCACAACGCTTTCACTTCATTTAGATGGGACTTAAAATCAAGTATTTCTGGACTAAAAAACTGGTAATTCAGAAAGAATTTAGTACTAGGTTCAAGAATTTTTATATACTTACCACACTATTGACTAGGCTTGCACCAAAATGTGAACAGAAACGTATTTTAAATAAGTATTTTGAATTTGGCTCAAGTATTTTAGTACTTACTGCACTATTGGCGCAGTTTAAATACAGGTTTTAAGAACTATCGTTCTTGAAATGAGAACTTGGTTCTTAAATCAAGTATTTTGTGCACTTACCTCACTTTAGATTAGTGCAAAAAGTATTTTGAACTTGGATCAAGTATTTTAGTACTTATTAGCTCTTTCTTTAACTTGATTTATATACCTACCAAAGACTAGGAGACAAGAAATATCGTTCTTGAAATAAGAACTTGGTACTTAAATCAAGTATTTTGTGTACTTACCTCACTTAAGATTATAGAGTTAAGTATTTTTTGCTTGAATCAAGTATTTAAGTATCTATTGCCTCAGCTTTAACCTGATTTAAATACGCTCCGAAAGGGGCTTAAGAAATATCGTTCTTAAAATGAGAACTTGGTTCTTGTATCAAGTATTTTGTAGACTTACCTCACTACAGATACTGTTTGTATTCTTTAAAAGTGCGCACTAAATTCAAGTATTTCTTGATCTAAGAGTAATCGTGTTTAGAATAAGAATTATACATATTTTTTTGAGATTATTCTTGATTGAAACAAGTATTCGAGAGGAGAAGTCTGAAATTAAGCAGTTTGTGAAACAACAAAACTTGTAGTACTTAAGTCAAGTACTTTTCAAGTGTAGCAACAAGCAGAGCTTAACAAGATTTGGGGGGTGGTTTCTCTCAGTGAATGCTGTCTAGTATTTCTTTAATGCTCTCGTTTTCCACTGCCCGTTGCTAGTTATGGCACACACAGACACAAGTGAAAACTCTTTGGCTATTTGCAGTAAATTGAAAAAGTATTAAATCAATAAATAAAAGTTACACACAGACACACTCCGCACACCCAAGGGACGTGTAACTTTTTGGCCATGTGCGTGAATCTGCTCCTACTACTACTGCTACCATGGCCCACCTACTGCTGCCGCTGCAGCGCTTACGTTGCACATTTCCCAGTTGTTCCACCTCCTGCTGTGACCATTTGGGGTTACACACGCCGCGTGTTAATTACTCAGAACATTTTAAACGGCACAAGAAGCAGATTGGCTCTGTGGGGGCCATGGCGACCCGCGAAATTTGTTGTATTGATTTAAAAGGAGAGCACTGATGCTGCTGCTGCTGCTGCTGTTGCTGTTGCTGGTGGTGGTGGGGATTGGGTGGTGCTGCAGTGGCCAACCCACCTGTGTTGGTTCGGGTTATTTGGTGGCAATCAATGCAACAGACGAAACACGTACCCAGTTGCCCAGGCACTTAAATGGAATGGACGAGCTGGTTACCCTTGGGTGAAGGCTAAGATAAAAATTTATTAAGCAAAACTTATTAGTTCGCTTCGCTTAGCTTTCCCCAGGTACAAGTTGGAGTAGTCCCCCCCCCCCCCCCCATTCCAATAACATTTCTAATTTGAGGATAATCTCAAAATTGATTTCCAACCCAGTGTCCTGTATTCCCCGATACCCCCGTAAAAACAAGGCGGCAGCCGAGCTAAGTAGAAAAATGCAACCAGTGCAAAAAACAAACTGAAACCAACACAAAAATAAAAAAAACAACGACAATGCGCTGGTAAATAAAACGCAAAGTTTTGCTGGTTCGAATTGTGGATACGTGGATGCGTGGACAGTAGATGCCAAAGGGGCGGCTTTCGTTTCTTTGACACTGCCGGGTCAGGGATATTTTCGTCTTATGAAGTTTATTAAAAGCAAATGCAAATTTTTGGGCAATTTAATTAGCAGCAAATTCAACAATTTCCATACACACACACACACACACACAACCCGCTCCTCCATGCTCAAAAAAGGGACTTCAATTTTGGGGGGGCAACAGGCGGGTAGGTAGGTTCGGAGGTATGCTTTTTATTAGAATCGTAAATAGTCTTTACGAGTTGTACGTGCCCAAAATTTGCAATAAGCCAAAAATATTTTCTTTCACAGCAACAACAACAACATCACAAATTATCGGTGCGGCTGCTGCTGTTGTTGTTGTTGTTGTTGCTGCTGCTCTGGACATGGCTTCAACTTTCATTATCATCATCATCATTATTGAGGCGGGCAAACAATGTTAATTTCCTTAGAAAAGTGCCACAAAAAGGCTGTAAAACTACACATTTTAATTATGAATGTGATGGCCAATCAATTGGCTTCTATTTCCATATTTGTAGCATACCTTTGGGCGCACAGAGACATACAAAATTGAAGAGAAATAATGCTTATACTTGAATTGATTAATTTTGTAGGCAATTGTTGAAAACACCTACAACATAAATGATCTGAAATGAAGTGAAAGCAGCCTTTGTGACTATGAGAAAGTTTTGTAAATTTGAAGCACTATTTGAAGGCAAATAGTTGTGGGTTCTGTGCCTAAATTGGCAAGGAAAGGCATATAAACAGGAAATCAAGCACAAAATACTTGATTTTAGTACGCTGCGTACTTTTGCCTCTGGGTCTTTTCAAGTATTTTACCCTTACCCCTACAACAATGTTGAAGAGCTACCTTCGCCTCACCTTGTTTTAATAAGCAAGAACTCTACAAAATTTCGTACTTAAGGCCCTATTCTCCTTCAGCTTGCTGTTTTTGGACCTTTTTTGAAAAAATTCTCATTTGAAAACGCAAAAAGATATTTGAATTTTGTTTTTTTTTATTGAATTAGTAATGAATGAAAGAAAATAAAAAAAAATTTTTTCGCCGCGATATAGGGGCTGTCCATAGATGATGGCACCGTCAAAGTTGGCCCTCAAAAAAAAGGCATGGTGCTGGCGGCCACGATTCCGGCCCTCAGGAGCGTCTGAAAAAAATATAGGGTTATGATCAGCATAGATGTAATTCTGGCCCGTAGTAAAATAAAAATTTTGCGATTTTTTTTGACAAAATGGCGGCCACTTGAAATTGACAAATCGAATTTGGACCCATTTTTTTGTAGTTTAGTGTAAAAAAAAATAGTAAAAAAAATCGCAAAATTTTTATTTTACTACGGGCCAGAATGGTGACAATTCTACGTCGATTAAACTTTGTTTCATCCAAATCGGTTCAGTAAAACTGGCGGAATCGTGGCCGCCAGCTCGAAAAACGTGGTTTCGAGATATACGAGTTTAAAGTTTGAAGTTGTTTTTTTGCATCAAAAACAAATTGAAATGAAAAATTTTAGTATGCAGTTTTAGAAATTCGACAATTCTCCGTCGATTGCAGAAAACTGGAGAAAAGTGACTTCGACGTTCAAAAACGTGATTTTGAAGACACTCAAAGAAAATTTTAGGCAATAAAACATTTTTTTTTGTGAAATACTTACATATATCAGACTGCAATGCCAGCAAACGCGAATCTGAAAAGAACGCTTTGAACGAAATTCGGTAGTTGCTTCAATCCGTTGCATTCAAAAAGTAGCCAAACTAAGCAAATCGCATTTTGACGAAGACCTTGCTTCACAAAAAAGGCTGTATCTTCTAAAGTATTTCGAATTTCAAAAAACCCTTTTAGGGTTATATTCTTAAATGTCCAAGCTATAAAAAAAAGTCGAAAAAAATTTTTTGCTGAAAGAGAATAGGGCCTTAAAACAAGAATTTTTAGTTTCAAAATGTATAAGCCACTTGATTTAAGTACCAAATTCTACATTTTTTAAAATCTCCAAATTCTGTTTAACATTGTACAGGGTTTTTTAGAACTTTTACATCCAAATTAGACCAAATTAGGTACTTTAGTACTTGGTTTATGCAAGAAATTTGATAGATATAAAGCATTTTTATACCAAAAACAAGAACTAAACTTGCTTATAGTTTATGCCTATAAAACTGTATTTATATACAAACACAAATTCATGAATTTTGCCCCTCGAGGTATGCTATATTTATGAATGTTAATAATTATGGAGTCTATTTTTATACCCTTTCAAAGAGTATTATAATTTTGCAACGCATAGAAATATTCATTTCAGACCCCATAAGCTATATATATTTTCTTGATCAAGGTGACGAGCTGAGTCGATTGAGCTTTGTCCGTCCGTCTGTCTGTCTGTTTCTACGCCAACTAGTCTCTCAGTTTTAAAGCTATCAAGCTGAAATTTTGCACAGAGTCTTCTTTTTGCTGCACATTACTAATATGTTGGAACCGACCGGATCGGATGACTATATCTCATAGCTCACATAGGAACAATCGGTCTTAAAACTAGTTCTAGTATGAAAAACTTTTTTCTTTTCAATGGAAACGTCTCCAAACTTTGTAATCGTAGGTTTTCTATGTTTTTTTTATAATTCTACCAAGTTTTATTAAAATCGGACAACTATATGGTATAGCTGCCATACAAAAGATTGATCTGAAAAACAGTCTTAAATAGAAAAACTTTTTTGTTTTTAATGGTAGCATCCTGCAATTTTGTATTTGTTTGTTTCTCATGCTTTTACATAATTCTACAAGTTTTTGTACAAATCGGATGACTATATTATATAGCTGCCATACGAACGATCGGTCGGAAAATGGGAAAAAGAGTATTTTTTGAAAATATTTAAACGAGCACATGCAAGGGTATAAAAACTTCGGCACAGACGAAGTTAGCTTAGCTTTCTCGTTTATATTTGCCCCATAATTATTAATAATCATATATATACTATATAGCATACCTTGAGGGGCAGAATTCATGAATTTGTATTTGTTTATAAACGGGGTATAAGTCTCTTACATGAGCAACTAATAACAATCCATTTTTATACGCTGTTCCCTTTAAAAATGGGAAAATGGGGAACTTGAAGTCATGCAAATGTATGTAACAGGTAGAAGATAACTTATCCAACCCAATAAAGTGTATATATTCTTGATCAGCAAGCACAGCCGAGTCGATATAGCCATGTCTCTATGAAGGCGTCGATCTCAGAAACTACAACAGATAGAGCCACAAACTTTTGCATGAAGTTAGTTGTAAACCATAAGCAGATAAAGTTTGTGATCCCCCCAAAAAACCTTCAGATCCACAATTTTCAAGTTAGAGCCTTGTGGTTTACTAAACATCAAGCAAAACCCAATATCTATCCATTCTGAAAAGTAAAAAACAGATCGGACAGAAACACCGGAAGCTATAAACGATAGAATTGAGCTTTTAGAAGGGCTAAAACCACTAAAAAGCACAAAATAATCTTGCCTACTTTCAGGATGACCCTTAAATAGCTATTACAAAACTAGAAAGAAAGTCGGTCAAGCCCGACTATAGCATACTCTGTACCAAGAAAATTTATCTTCTGATCATAACTCAAAAACCGTTCATCCGATCTTCTTCATTTCTTTGGCGGATCGATAAGTTATCCTAATAACTAAATATGTCCAGAAGGAACAAGCCGTCTATCTTCAAAGCTGTGGGAGATATGACGTTTTTTCTAAATTGCGGGGGCGGGAGGGGGCGTGGCCAAAATTGAAAATAAACTTGATCTGCCTGCAGACATAAGAAGCATATGTCCCATACATGTCAAACCTCTATCTCTTACCATCTCTGAGATCTGTGCGTTCATACGGACAGACAGACAGACAGACGGACAGACGGACGGACGGACGGACAGACGGACAGACGGACATGGCTATATCGACTCGGCTGTTGATGCTGATCAAGAATATATATACTTTATGGGGTCGGAGATGCTTCCTTCTGCTTGTTACATACTTTTGCACAAACTTATAATACTCTGTGTACCTACGGTGCAGAGTATAAACAGGTTACATTCAAGTCGGGGCACTCGACTGCAGCGCCCTTACTTGTTGTTCTTATTTCCAACCTGTTGAACTTCTTAAAAAGTCCCATTATATGTTTATGTAGAGTTGTGTTTGTTTCTAGAACTTAAGTTCTTAGAGAAAGTTGCTATTCCTTTTATTCTTTGTGCAAGCTTAGACCTATCTGTATACTTAGCAAAAAAGCGAGAACTCTATATTTAAATTAAGTATAAGTACAAAAAATACTTGCTTTAAGTATGAAATTCTTGAATCCACTTCGAGTTTTTTATGTCAAAACTCTAGATTTTAAATCTCTTCAAGAAAAAAGATTATATGTGAACCATTTTAAGGTTTTTTAGAACTTATTTTGAGGACGGAATGTTCTTAAAACAAGCTCGATTCGTTCTCAACTCTAGAAAATATACATTAAATGATGTCGGCATCCATTTGGAATGCATATTTTTTAATATACCCTTTTGGATACTTAAATTTCGATTCTAGCTACTTCAAAGCTAGCGCCAATAGCTTGTGAAGGTGACTGGTTGTGTAAGTTTTGAGTAAGTAACGGAAACATTACATTTTTTCACGCACCACATCATGTTAATTGTTGTTGATTGAAATGTGGTAAATTCGTCTCTGGGCACTAACCATGTGCCAAGCACTGTACACTCCAATCTCAGCTGCTGATTGCATTGAACACAGAGATAAGTTGCGATGAGTGAAACAGAAATCTGGCTCTCTTGCTCACACACTACTGAATAAGAAAATGAATTGAAAAATTCTTGTTCTTCTACTTTTGACTTAATTTCGGGATTTTAATTACAGAGCAAGTGGAAAATACTTAGATTCTTTGCTCTACCATTTGGCAGTCCATTTGTGTGCTGCTGCTCCAAACTCCGAAGAGTGTAAATATTTATTGCATTAAATAACGAAAACAAACACCGTTTTGACATTTTAATTGAATAAAATCGTTTTGTGGTCTTTTAAGGATTATTTCATGGCCAAACAGCGGGAGGCTAGCAAAATGTGTGGAGCGTAGAGGATGGAGGAGAATGAGTGTTTGGTTTGCATTGGAGGGGGGCGGGAGGGAGGGACCACTGAAAATGCATTGCCTGGAATTGCAATTGAATGGCGTTTGTTGTGTTTGTGCAGCAAGTGAAAACAGAGAGCCCAGTTCAGACAGCTGAAGAGTAGAGGCCAAATAATATATATACATATATATATATATATATATGTATATGTGTAGGTATAGTTTGTATATATTTCAGTTATATGTACATAAGTGAGTGCTGCACTGGGACGAACTGATGTGTTTACCTATGCGCATTTTGGGTTTGGCATCATCATCATCAGCATCAGCATCAGCAGCACCAACATCATTGCATGCCTGGGCGGCCAGACTAAACAGCCGTGGCACAGTGGTACCAAGAGGAGGAAAGGGTCTTTGTAAAATATTCAGCATCTTAAGGACATTTTGCAAAGTTGCCAGTACAAGAACGTGAAAGCTAAGCTAACTGCGTCAGTGCCGAAGTTTTCATACCCTTGCAAGTGCTCGCTTTTTTCCATTTTCCGATCAATCGTTCGTATGGCAGCTATATGATATAGTCATCCGATTTGGCCAAAAATTTGTAAAATTATGTGAAAGCGTGCGAAACAAGCAAATACCAAATTGCAGGATGCTATCAATAAAAACAAAAAAGTTTTTCTATTTAAGACTGTTTTTCAGACCTAACTTTTGTATGGCAGCTATACCATATAATTGTACGATTTTCATCAAACTTGGCAGAGCTATAAAAAACCATAGAAAACCTATGTATACAAAGTTTGAAGACGTTTCCATTGAAAAGAAAAAAGTTTTTCATACTAAAACTAGTTTTAAAACCGATTGCTTCTATGGCAGCTATGAGATATAGTCATCCGATCCGGTCGGTTCCAACATATTAGTAGTGTGCAGCAAAAAGAAGACTCTGTGCAAAATTTCAGATGGATAGCTTCAAAACTAAGAGACTAGTTGGCGTAGAAACAGACAGACAGACGGAATAGAATATATATAGCTTATGGGGTCGGAAATGAATATTTCTATGCGTTGCAAACTTCTGGGCATAATTGTAATACCCTTCGCAAGGGTATAAGAACGAAAAAAGAAGTATTTTTGGGTACTGGGTACGAATTTTTTATGGGCTCTTATATTTCTGTAGTGGCCTGAGCAAGTTTAGTTCAGCCATGACCACAATTGATTAGTAAATGCATTGTTTAGGGAATCGAATGGTCACACTTGAATCTAAATAGTTCCTAATGGCGCAAATTTGGTCACACTTAAAAAAGCTGTTGAAGTTTACGTCGCTTAAGAAACATACAAAACAAACAGAAAAGGCATACCTCTGATCAAACTCATCAGAATGTAAATATATGGTCACACTTAAAAATATAAAAATTGTGCCTTTTTGAAAGAAGCTTGTCTTTTGCAGTTTGCAAAACGTTCCAGTCTGACATTAGCTTCATTACTTCAGCAGTCATTTGACCCCACTGTACCACCATCTCCCTTCTCGCTCACTCTCTCTCTCTCCCTCTCTACTTTTCTGTCCCTCTTGCGCACTCATATGTCTGTCTTCCACTGCCACGCCCCTGGTCAATATTCTCTGCTGATTTGCATTTAATTGCAACGATTTTTTGGCTAAAACTTTGGCAAGTAGCCTCCGTCCTGCCCTCCATTTCGTCCGCCTCCTTCTCCATGTTGTTTGTTTTTTGTGTGTTTGCCGCCGCTTAAGCTGCTTTAAATTTATTGGTGTGCACAGTTTAAGCGATTTTCGTTTCTCGTTTTTGAAAATTTTTGGCTGCCAAATGCAGTTGACTCCCCGCCCCGCCCCGACCACCGTTCCGCCCCTGCATCACCAATGGATACAACTTGCCAATTATGCCATTCGATGGCCAATGGACTAAACTCGGGGACTTTGAATGCAACTGGCAATAGTTGCCGCTGCTCATATGCCGAGCATTTTTGGTAGGTTTTTGTTGTGTCCAACCGAAAAAACGACCAGCAAATCGAGAAAGCGAAAAACAAAGGCAAAAAACTGCTGCACACTTTTGGGTGCTTTAAAATAGCGCCTCGCTACCCACCACCTCCTCGCTCATAAGCGGCATTGTCGTTGTCGCCAGTGCTAAATGTGGCATTAAATTTTTCAACCAACAAAAAAAAAACAGCCAACACACACAGGCATACACTTTACAGAGCAACAACTGGGCTAACTGGACAGTGAAAATATGGTCCAAAAGCTGCTCGCTGCTGCATGTGTAAGCAGCGTAGAAAGGGTATGACTGTTGGGCGGTGTCTTTGCTATTCTAAAGAAGTTGTAGTGCTTAAGTTTACACTAATACAAAGAACCATTTGTAACAGCCGTTGAAATGACCGAACCGAATCGTTTCTTTGGATAAACGTTAATGAATAGACCCAAAAGCCGCAGTTGAAGAAAAGACTTAAGAGGAACAGTAAATTTCCGTCAAAGGTCAACTGGGAAAACGAAACCAAAGAACTAGAGTAAAATTAATAAAATGTGAAATAAAAGTGATCAATCAATTAAAAACGATAACCAATGAACGTTTTTTCAACTACAGCCTAAAAAAAGGAGAACGAATAACTTAAGAACGAAAGCTCTTAAAATTTTCAAGAATTTTGCACTTGAAATCGATTTTTCGTTCGTTCTTAGTCTAGTGTCTTTATACAAGGTTAATATGGTAAAGAAACAGACAAGAGAGCAAGCACATTACAAAGAAAACAGTATTGAACACGCTCTCTTAGTTTTGTTTTTTAAATGGGAGTGGGGTGTTTGGGCAAGCTATCGAATTTTGCGCTCATGTGGCTTTGAAATTCCCAACCAGTTATGGCCTTGCTGGCATAAAGAGACGACTGTTCGACTGACAGTTGACAGACAGAGACTGATGCTTCTTTCTTTCGAGGTGTTGTGTATTCTTCACAACATAACATTTCATTTTCTATGAAATAAACAAATGATTTTAAATTGTTGTATGATTGGAGTATGTAAAGCTCTTCATTTTAGGGGTGAACTATTTTACTATTGAAGCTGATGAGCTCTTGATATTAGAAAGAACACAAAGCAATTTGCTCTTGACTCAAGTATGAGCAATCTAGTATGTTAAGCACTTGATTTAAAAACTGTTCTGCTTGATTTGAGAATGATGCGTAGTTGTTTCAATCATTAAAGCTCTTGGATCCTGAAAAATGGTACTAAAATTTCATACTTGGATCAAAAATTTCCCACTTGCATCAAGTATTTTCAGTCTTATTGAACTTCTGACATCAAACATTCTTGATTTAAGTATAAAATTCTCTATTTTGTTCTGTGAGTGTACCGCCACTAGCCAGCTCAGCTCTCTACATTTGGTTGAGATTTGAGAAACGGGGTCCATACTTGCATCAAGTACTTTCATTCTTATCGAACTTCTGACATTGAAAATTCTTGATCCAAGTATGGAAATCTCTGTTTTTGCTCTGAGTGTACCGCTGCTAGTCAGCGATGAGATGAGATAGAGAGTTGTCTTTCTCACATATGGTTGGGATTTGAGAGAAGCAGTTCTGCAAGTTTGCTGATTCTACTGATTCAGCACAGAGCCACAATGTTTCAGGCATTATAAAGGTATTTCTCTGAGGAAATCTTCCAAAAGAAATTGCTTTGTTTGAGTTTGATTTGAACTTAAACTTGTCTTCAGTCTGTGATATCGATATCGATCATATGCATACTATACACTTACCTTTCTTGGCACGTCTTAGGGTATCACTTAAACCTGCCTGCCTGCCTGCTCCAAGCCCCGTCCCGCCCTGCCTTTGAAAAAACTTTGATAGTTTTGTAGCGGTTCGGGGCGCACTTAGCAGTAGTTTGGACTAATTTTTAATGCCGCTCATATTTCGCACACAACAAGAAGAACAGCCACAGCAAGTACGGCCCTAGGATGTATGAGACAGGTGCCCACAAAAGTAATTGCTCAAAGTGTCCTGGTGCGCCAGTTGAGTTGATATATATAGTATATATAAAGTACGGAGTAGAACTAGCAAATGTTTTTACTCTCTTTTCTTGGTGGTACTCTTTCTGGGTGGTTTATGGATGAGCGCTAACTGTTGACGCTCAGTGTGGCCAGGCCTGCCGTCTGCAGTTTGTGCCTTGTTGCTGCAGATACAGAATGGCGACTTATGCATACATTTGTCTTCAGCGTCTGGCGGGGAGCGGCGAACGAACAGCGTGTGTGTTTTGTTGTTGCTGGCGCTGCGGTTGACTCGCGATATTTATTATTGTTGCTGAAATTGCTGTGTGTGTCCTCCGTATCCTTGCTGCTGCCTCTGCTGCTGTTGACGCATTTAAAGCTGCTGCGGCATATGCATAAAAAACAACTACCAAAAAGATGATGCAGAGCAATGGACAAGGCAGCTGCGTTGCGCCAATGCTTGATTTATTAGCTCAGACTACCCCAACCCCTCAACCCACCACCCACCCGATGAAATAAAGAATCCGTTGGGCTTGGCTTTTGAATTTATTATGTTTCATTTTCTTTTATTTGGCTTCTGGCTTCGATACTTAGTAGGTTTGATTATTATAAGTATTAATTTATATGTCATCGGGGATATTCAATTATTATTTAAAAAAAAAAAAACACACACACACCTTGTTTGAACCTGTATTATCTCATATTTAGCCTACAGTTAACATTATTGGAATACTCGCGTTTCTTCAATTAGACACCAAATTGTTGGCCTTAACTTAGATACAAAGTCTTGATACAATTTATGCTATTTTACATACTCTGGCAGTAATTGTTGGATTTGATTTATAAATGCGAGAGTCAGACAGACAGAGATAGAGCGAGAGAGAGAGAGATAGGAAAGAGAGAGATAGGAAAGAGGTTTGGGCACAAAAAAAAAACACAAGGCTTTTATTTATATATATATTTTTGTATAAGTTTATTCTATATATATATGTCTCCAACGATTTTTGTGTCAAACAGGCAAACAATTCAATTTTGTACTCAAAGTAATTGTAATTGTAATTGAATTGTAAGTAATTCAGGTAATTAAGTTACTTAAAATAAGGAGTCGGTTACGCTTTTAGATTTAATGGTAATCAAAGCTCAATTTCAGACTTTACTAGAGCTTCCTATGTTCCTCCTTTTGCAAATCCAGCTAAATTTCAGTCAATTTTTGGGGTTTTGTTTTCAATGTGTAGTGCAAATTCAACACCTCTATCTGGATTTGCAAAAATATGATCTCTAGAACAAATTTTTTGTTTGTTGACAAATTATTTGTGCAAAGATGTGGTTAAGTTTTACCTAGATAACCTGCCTAGATTTGTACAAAAAATTAACAAAAAGAATTAGAAATTACAGAAATAATTTGCCAGCAAACTTTTAGTTTGCTGACAAATTATTTGTACTTTATTTCATTTATTCAAATCGAACAGAGTTTCGCTATCGGTCAGTATTTCCAACTTGGCTTATAAAAAAAAACAACATTCTGCCCATAAAAGCTTTGACCGAAAACAAAATTCATTTAATTTTTAATAACCGCACAAGTTTGACAAACTTATTTGTTTTGTGGACAAATTATTGGTACAATAAGTTAACAAAAACATATTATTTATTGTCTAGTAAGACATTAAACCAATATTTGTACAACTATTTGTATAAATAGATGACATAAATACTTGGTTATTTTGAAAAGTTTCTATTAAAAATGTAAGCACAAATATTTGGTTTCTAACAAATTATTTGTACAAAATTGTACATAACTATAAAGACAAACAAATAAGACAGACTTAGAATATAGGCCAATAAGACAAACTAATAGGAAAAACGAAAATGGATAATTAATAAGAAAAACTTATAAGCCAAACTCATTAGACACACTAAGAAGACAAACTAATAACACAAACTAATGGGACAAACTAATAGGACAAACTAATAAGACAAACTACTAAGACAAATTAGTAAAACAAACTACTAAGACAAACTGATAAGCTATTAAAACAAAAATATTTAGTTTGTTGACAAATTATTTGTAAAAGTCTTTGGTTCCTTTTGGCCAGCTTAAAGCCTTTGACCAAAGTCAAATTTGTGTCGGTCTTAGTTTGAAAAAACAAAATTAAGAACAACTTTTTGTTTGTCGACAAATTATTTGTGCCAAATGTTGTCCAAGAAAAAGTTTTGTTTTCTCACAAATTACTAGTAAATAAATAAACAAACATATTTTAGTAATTGACACATAACTTGTTCAATAAGTTGATAGGATTAATATGTTTGTTGACAAATTACAAAAAGGTAACAGAAAAAAGGCAACTTTTTGAGCAGAGAAAATAGTAAACGTTTCAAATGTATTTTTGGTTGAAGAATTCAAATAAATTATACACCACCACGTCAAGTTTAAGAAAAATTTGCATAAAATTGTGTTGAAAAGATGGCAAATTATTTGGCAGCAAATAAAATTTTCTTTGTTGAAAAATAAAAAATGAAACAAACAAGTGTAATGATCACTTTTTGAACGTTTTAATTATAAATTTAAGCAGTTTGTCAACAAACAAAAAATTTGCACAAACTTTAGTTTGTCTTTGAAGCGCCCAATTGATTTGTTTGCCTGTTTTGTTAGTTTCTTACAGCTAAATAGGGAATGCCTTCAAATGTACATTGTTTGCCAGTTTGTTAGTTTGTTA
Source organism: Lordiphosa fenestrarum (assembly GCA_035044985.1). NCBI lineage: Eukaryota > Metazoa > Arthropoda > Insecta > Diptera > Drosophilidae > Lordiphosa > Lordiphosa fenestrarum. The sequence continues at coordinate 55,201 of JAWNNO010004396.1, forward strand.
GTTTGCCAGTTTGTATGTTATGTATTTGTATATAGCTAAGCACAATCGTAATTCAGTTTGTGGGGAGGGGGGGTTTCGATCTTTTGTTTGTGTTTATTGATATGTACAGTCTGCAATGCCAAAAGAGACTTTCAATTGTCTCTGAACCAGCCCCCGTCCCCCCACCACCACACTCACATGGCAAACACATTGTAGTTATCACATATTTATCCATTAATTTATAGTAGACTCATGTATATATATATTTTCTAGATAGTTTTGTTGTTGTTGCTGTTGCTGTTCTTTGTCAGTTTTCAGTTGATTTATAAAACAAGTACAAATTGTGTATTTCGATTAGCTATCGTAAAGATATAAAGATACAAGATACTGTGGCATTAATTGACTAGACAGGGGTATACATTGATGTGTCTGTGTATATCCTCTATGTATATATATATATATATATCCATCTGGCTAGGTAATGTAGATGTTGTTGTTGTTGTTGTTGCTGCTGCCGCATTTTTTGTTTATATATATAAATTGCTTTTTATTAATTGGCCAATAAATTTTCCAGTTATTTATGAACTATCACTATGATAAACACAAAAAAAAAAAAAAAATTGTTGCTAGTACATATACATATGCTTAAATACGCTTAAATCGTTTTGGGTGTACAATGTGTGTGCGTGTGTGTGTGTGTGTGTGTGTGTGTGTGTGTGTTCACTTTATGATTTACAACACATTCGACATTCGAAATTCGATACAATAATTTAGTGTACAATTCGCATTATGCAATTGCATTGATTTTTTGGGGCAATAACAAAAACATTAACTAACAAACAAACGAGACGCCCTCAGGGTCAGGATATGCAGGATGCGCAGGATTAGCCCAGGATATGGCAAACAGCACAAGCAGAAGAAGCAAATATCGTATGCGAATGGGAAATTTGCTGCGTTTTATATTTGACAATTTGTAGCTACAAATTTCATTTTTTGTTTTTGGTTTTTTTTTTGCCGAGATTTAACCAGCCAGACTGATACCCTGGACTGGCTGGCTGGGTCTGTAGGTAGGTATGCTGATTGGTTAGTAAGCTAAAATGTATATATATCAACTTTTCAACTTTAGGAACCACTCTTTAGGCACTCGAATACTTTTCGGCAGCTCTTTTAATATCAGTCGTTGGCAAGCTCTTTAGGAAACACTTTCAGATGTAGTTTTTGGTATCACGGTTTCTGGAAGGACTCGGAAATACTTAATGAACTAATTTTCAGTACCTTTTGGATCTGCTGTTTAATGCCAGTTTGAAACCTCTTTGGGCAACATTTTCGGAAGGACTGCAACACTTTTGCTAGTTTGTTATGTTGTATAAGTATATATCGAGTCAGCTGAACCACCACAGGAATAGTATTTCTCCAGCCAACTCCTAGACTCAAGACTGTGCATCTCCTACCTCAAGAGATTTTGCTTTTCGGGAGTCTTTAACCTGTCCACCCAATATCCGGCTCGAAGGACCGTTCTTGCATATTTGTCAACGGACTATACTAACTAACAGGGTTCGGAATTGTTCGCCGTGCACTCTGCCTCTTTTTGACTCTGGCTCAGAGCTGAGACCTCTCTAGGTTGAGAACCGAGAGCTGAGCTGAGCTGAGCTGAGAGCAATAGCTGGCTCTCGAGAGCTGCGACCAAAAAGAGCGATTCCAAAGCCTGATAATTACATTTAAAATGAAGGTTTTCTAGGAATTTAATATAAATTCTTATACTTCGTTCTAAAAATATGGGAAATTCAGCAACGGGTACAAACATGTTTGAAAAAAAGTGTAAACCAACTATTCGATTCGTTTCGGCTAGCTGCAAAAACCAAGGCTTAAACAGTGTAAACCACCGAACCGAACCAATCTTTATTTAAAAATTTAAGATCTAATTCTAGTTGATTCTTGATCAGACTTATATTCAGTTTACCTCTGGAAATGTCCAAAAAATCCGATCCAGGTAAAGTGCTCAGTAAGCAAAACCTTTAGAAATAGGGTCCCTTGCCAGATTTACTGATGAAACTATTGAAAGCAACTCCAAATCAAACAGAAGTTGTATCATTGTAAGCTCAGTTAATTTTCATCTAAGCAACACGTCCAAATGATAAAAAGTTTACAAGATTCGCTGTATACCGAAAGTGTCCAAGTGATAAAAATTTTGTTATATTTCAAATATTACACAGACATATTCGAAATATAATGGAATAAGGTTGAAGAACTCTTACTATAGCGACAGGCTTTTCGCTAAAATCTAGTAAATCGGCAAAACACGTCCAAGTGATAAAATATCCGACTTTAAAATAGTGAATTTCTAGGATGTCTCTGGGTTCGGCTCTTAAGTGAAACATTCGTATATGTTACAACAATAAAACGCTTCGTTGTCATAGCTCAAGCAGATTGATGTTCAACATAGCATATCCCCCATCCTCCTCTCCCATTCCTTCCCCCTTCCCCCTGGAGCCCACAGTCGCACAAGGATGACGATGTCATCATCACAACAGGCAGCAACGTTCGAGTGCACTTACATGCCTATCTATCCGTTTATATGTACGTACGTTCGTTCGTATGTGCAGACATGCATGCATCTCTATCTATCTATATGGGACTCTCGGCGTCCTTAGTGCACTGCAAAGTTGGCGCCTTGATTTATGTCTGAAAGTCTCCCTCTTGAGTCTCTCAATTCTTGTCTAAGGGCTTGGACCAAATCCCAGTGTCTGTTGAATTTTTCGGCCAAGGCAAGTTTACTTGAATTGTGTACACACTCGCGGCTTGTTTGTGCTTTTGATTTGATTTATATTGCAAGGGAAGGCAAGGATCTTCAGCTGGTGGAATGCGTGCCGACAGCTTTCGCGTGGCGACCGTGATGTGTTGATCAGAGCGGCTGTAGCAGGTGTCACAACACAGTATTTTTTTGTTAGCTCCAACCCCGCGCAAAGGCAGAAGGGGTCTGCCTACAAATTTGGTGGGCTTTGGGCTTTGAACAGAGAGGAAATCCTACATAATTAAAATACTTAAAGGCTTTAAAGGCAGCAGCAGCAGCAGCAACAAAGTTTTTAACTTTTAAATTGTTGAGCCTGCCTGCCTGCCTGCCAGCCGTCTGACTTCCCTGTTGGGGTTCAGTGTAGCATACAAAAGGGCGCACATGTGTAGAAATGCTTTATGGAGTGGCTGTGTGTGTGTGTGCATAACTCACTAAGCTTACTTAAGCATTTTCGCCCCGGCCTTCTCATCGATGTCAGTCCCAATCTCAGTCTCAGTCAACGACCAAAAAAACGCTTCGATAAAGTTCGTCTTTCCCTGCCTCTGCCGCTTTCAAGGTGAAACAGACATTTGAAGGAATTAAAATTGAAACTCTTTAATGGATTGCCACAGCCAAAGCAAAGATGGAGAGGAGGAAGCATTTCATACTCTCTATTGAAATCAATTTTGCTTTAAAGATTGAAGTATTTCGCCAAAACTATTGTACACTTCGAAAAATATCCAAGGAAAAGAGCCTGTTTTGCAGAATATTTCAAGCTTGTGGTCATCGATGGGTCTAAAACACTTTCAGATCTAATTTGGAGTTCTGTTTGTAGCTGTCATGGGAGCGATCGGTCGAAAAACTAGTTTTAGTGCGAAAAACTTTTTTGTTTTTAAAGGAAACGTCACCAAACTTTGTACAACTTAGTTTGCTATGCTTTTCCATGATTTTGGACAACTATATGGTATAGCTCCCATAGAAAAGTAAGGTCCAAAAAGCAGTCTTAGTAAGAAAAACTTTTTTGTTTTCAAAGGAAATGTTCTTAAAATTGACATTTGTTCATTTGATATGCTTATACACAATTCTACAAAGTTTTAGCCAAATCGGACGGCTATAACATATAGCTGTCATAGTAACGATCGATCGAAAAACTAGTCTTAGTGGGAAAAACTTTTTGGTTTTTAAAGGAAACGCCACCAAACTTTGTACAACTTAGTTTGCTATGCTTTGCCATGATTCCACTAAGTTTGGTCGAAATCGGACAACTATATGGTATAGCTCCCATAGAAAAGTACGGTCCAAAAAGCAGTCTCATTGAGAAAAACTTGTTTGTACTTGTCAGTACTAAAACGTGAGCACCCAAAAGCCTACAAAACAATATCCTATTTGACTTTTTCAAATTTTATACCCCCTTTATAACTCGTTTTCCTTCCCATCGATCGGAAAAGTATTGCCAAAACTTAAATTGCAGCACACAAAAATTTTTTAAACGATACCACACTTAATATTTTGTTCAATTTTACCCCTTCTCCCCTTCCATAAGTCGACCCCCTCCGTCAGGATTCTAAAAATATTGCCAGAAATGAAATCAGAGCACCCAAAAACCTCTAAGATGATACCCCATTTGATTTTTATGAATTTGTACACCTTTCTATAAGTCGTCCCCCCTCCCTCAGGATTCTTAAAATATTGCCAGAAGTGAAATCAGAGTGCTCCACTAAGCAGCGCTGCTTAATATCTTTCCCAATCCAAAGAGATAGGTCTATTCGAACCCTCTGGTTCAATATATTTCAACAATAGACTTAACGCTTATCTAAAATCTGCATATATGCACCCCGAAGGAGAATTAGGGATCTCAAACCATATTCCTATATACTTAAGCATTGAGAGAAGTTGTTTTGGTATATCAAAAAGAGCAGCCGGATCATGGCAGGGCAGTTTTGCTTCATTTGTACCAGTCTTTGCTGTGTGCGGTTAATGAAGCAAGTAGAAATGGAAATTTATGCAACGTTTTTTCCCCAGCTTTAATGAAATGTGTGTTACTGTGCTGGCTGCCTGAATTGCGCATACGCACTGTATGCTGGTGTGGGGATTTGGATTTCTGTTTGGCTCTGTCAATCACCAGGTTAATTGACAGGACACCCTCATAGATTTTCATAATTTTTGATATTAGCTGAGCACACACACACACACACACACACACACACACACACATAATGAGTGCAGCGTGTGCGGAGGTGGCATATTTTATTACATTTGTATTTACACTCCGCCCTGCTCCTGCTCCTGCTCCTGCCCCTACCCACTCTCGTAATCTCTTTGGCAAGCTGCTGGCTGGCCCCCGTTCTCCTTTCTTTTTTCTTTCTTTCCTCTTCTCCTCTCATTGTCGCCTCGTTTTGACCTCGATTTAACGATTTTGCTTTGTCATTTGGTAGTTTAATTATGTGCATGGAAATTTATGTGCGACTCCTTGACTTTAAATGAAGTGTAAGGGCCAATGCCAATCCTTTGCTGCCGCCAGCTGTTGGCCTGGACCCGAACCTGGACCTGAACCCTACTCCGGCCTGGTTATTTATGGTTGCCGCGTCTGATAATACACAGCGCGCGCGAGAGAGAGAGAGAGAAAAGTAAAAGAGAGAGAGAGAGAGAGGAAGAACGAGTACAAGTGCCCGAGGGGGGTGGAGGCTGATTAAATTCTGTATTAGCTCAATAAATTTGCAACGGAAGGCAAACTTAGGGGCCAAAGCTGAAAGTAAAAAATGCTTTGCGACACGCAAATGGACATCGCTTAACCCGCCACTGCCCGGTGTCATATTTCAGTCACACACACACACACACATACACATACAGACGCACACACACATAGCCCTACACAAGTAGACCATTGTGGTTTGGGGCTAATTTATGGTGTTGGTAATTTGCCAGAGCATTGAGCAAAGCCGAGAGATTGGATATGATGAGTAAGCAATGATGTGGGCATGAGTATGTGGATTTGGAGGGCAAAACGCTTTTAATGACCAACCAAGTAGAAAAGGTTCTGAAGTAAGTTTTGCTTTAAAATGTGCACACATTTTCAATGAAAATGTCGTATTACAGCGGATAGGTCTAGATTTCAGAGCCAGAAAAACTGTTTTGATTTCGTTTAGAAAACGACTGAACGACTGTTGCTGGACAGACAGACAGAGAGAGAGAGAGAAAGAGAGAGAGAAGAACCTGTTGTGAGTTCTATAAGAAACAGAACTGAAAGTGTTTTGGGTCTGACCGTCTTTATAAAGAGAGAAAAATATAGGAAAGTTCAATTCTTTTCTAACTAAGACTACTTTTCGGACCTTACTTTTCTATGGGAGCTATACTATATAGAAGTCTGATTTCGACTAATCTTGGTGGAATCATGAAAAAGCATAGCAAACTTAGAAAAACAAAGTCTGGAGGCGTTTCTATGGAAAACAAGCAAGTTTTTCCCACTAAGACTACTTTTCAGACCTGAATTTTCTATGGGAGTTATACTATATAGATGTCCGATTTCGACCAAACTTGGTGGATTCATGGGAAAGAATAGCAAACTGAGAAATACAAAGTCTGGAGAAGTTTCTATGGAAAACAAGCAAGTTTTTCCCACTAAGACTACTTTTCAGACCTTACTTTTCTATGGGAGCTATACTATATAGAAGTCCGATTTCGACTAAACTTGGTGGAATCACGAAAAAGCATAGCAAACTTAGAAATACAAAGTCTGGAGGCGTTTTTATGGAAAACAAGCAAGTTTTCCTCACTAAGACTACTTTTCAGACCTTGCTTTTCTATGGGAGCTATACTATATAGAAGTCTGATTTCGACTAAACTTGGTGGAATCATGAAAAAGCATAGCAAACTGAGAAATACAAAGTCTGGAGGCGTTTCTATGGAAAACAAGCAAGTTTTTCCCACTAAGACTACTTTTCAGACCTGAATTTTCTATGGGAGCTATACTATATAGATGTCCGATTTCGACCAAACTTGGTGGAATCATGGGAAAGCATAGCAAACTGAGAAATACAAAGTCTGGAGACGTTTCTATGGAAAATAAGCAAGTTTTTCCCACTAAGACTACTTTTCAGACCTTACTTTTCTATGGGAGCTATACTATATAGAAGTCCGATTTCGACTAAACTTGGTGGAATAATGAAAAAGCATTGCAAACTTAGAAATACAAAGTCTGGAGGCGTTTCTATGGAAAATAAAAAAGTTTTCCTCACCAAGACTACTTTTCAAACTCTACTTTTCTATGGGGGCTATACTATATAGATGTCCGATTTCGACCAAACTTGGTGGAATCATGGGAAAGCATAGCAAACTGAGAAATACAAAGTTTGGAGGCGTTTCCTTTAAAAACAAACTAGTTTTTCGACTGATCCTTCCTATGACAGCTATATGCTATAGTCATTTGATCTGGCCGATTCCGTCAAATGTTTAGCGTATTTGTACTAAAAGACTTGGTGCAAAGTTTGGTGAAGATAGCTTTCAAACTGACATAGGAGAAGGCATAGAAACGGACGGATGGACGGTCGGACAGATGGAAATGGCTGTATCGATTCGTCAGTTGATGCTGATCAAGAATATATATACTTTAAGGGGTCGGACGTGCTTTCCTGTGGCTGTTCCATACCTTCGCACAAACTAAATATACTCTGTGTACTTTTAGTACAGATTTGGTACGAGTTGAGTCTTGGTGTTGTCTCTTGCTCTTCTTCTCACTCTTCTGCCCTTACTTAATTTCCTCTCTAATACTTAGAAAATGTTATATCCTTTCTAAAATCTAGAAAAGATAATTTATCAAAAATTAAATAACTATTTTCTGGCTCATTTTCGACTCACAGAACATTTCTTTCAACAAATTTAATCGGGGCTGCAAGCCCAAGAAGGTTCGCGGGTTCGAACCAAAATGTATCAATGGTTTAGGTTCGAAAATTGTAGGTTTTGGTACGAACCTTGGTTCAGCTCAGGCTGTATACAAGTATCACTGGTAGTCGACCTAAAAACTGTATGGTAACTGTGTGGATTCTGGGTCAAAAGTGATTAGTAGAGCACATCACACTCTTATTTTTCTTGAGCCGAAACAAAGTCTTAGGTTCGCCACAGATTCAGGTTCAGCTTTTATACTTAAACAGGTTCAGCTCAAGGTTCGGTTCACAGTCGGAATTCCGGGCTCGAACCGATTTGAATTGCCTTTTTTTTTAGATGGTTGGCAGTAAACTTGGATCCAAAGCGAGACATCCCGTCTTGCTGGAGTGTCAGATCAGTAAGAAATGTTATAAAACCTGAGCCTTACGATGTCTTAGGGTTTCGTTCTGGACTCCAAAGGCTTTCCATGTCAAGTGCTGTCATTTGTAAAGTGACTAAAGGTGAAACTTAAGTTAGGTTTACGATTTGAGTTCCCAAATTAACAAGTACAGAAGGATAACTGCTCGAATTGGGGGGATGACTGCGAGAATTATAGAAACTGGTTATTGTATATCTGAAGTGCTTTCTTGATGCCAAACGCTTGATGAGTTTGGCCAACGTTTTTGGGCTAGGATAAAAAGGATTTTGGATACTAAAATTGTACTCTCGCTAGTGGCTAACTAATCCATGTGGTTGCCTGCCCATGTCTCCATGGCAATTCACCGTATCCAACGGTGGGTTTCGCTGATTTTATTTATCGCCCTTCATTTTCCATGTTTGTTTTCTATGCCCCCCCCCCCACACACACACACACACACACACACACACAGTTTTTCCTTTCTTTTCGTTTTGGTGCGAAAATTTATCACGATGTCGAGTTGGACTCTAATTTGACATGGGCAACGGGGGAACCTAATACTAAAACTGGTCTGGGTTGGTGGGTGCTCGGTTTGCCCTCGCGTTAATTACGCGACTTTTGCTGCGGTCGCCTATTTGCTGATTGCACACCAGCTCCGGCTCCGGCTCCGGTTCTGGGAGAGGAGCACGCACGACTTGGTGCGGACGGTCTCCCCAAAGTTTATTGCATTCCATCTGCCGGTGGGGGGTCGGAGTCGGAGTCGGACTATCATTCCCCCGTTTTCGGATTTCAAGCGGAACAATTAAGTTAACGATCTGTGCGCGCGCCTACCAAACGCGTGGTCAGTGGCACAAACGTGTTAAGTTGGCCACAGCACGAAAGCCGGCCACTGGACACGAACTGTGAACTCTTTTAAGTGGACAATGTGCTTCAATTAGCCGTCAGGACACGAATGTAAACAAAAGTTGTGGCGGAGCAGCCTTCCGTCATAATCAAGTTAGATAAATCTAAATCCTTTGCGATAAGCGTCTAAAGAATGGCAGCAAAAGTTCTTCCCGAAAGGGAGGAGGTAGCAGAGGGAGCGGAGAGCCGGAGCTGGTCCAGCTACGAATTAGAGTGCCAGAGTCGAGGCGAGTGAATAGAATTTGTAATTTCCGTTTTCGTTTTGTATGCTAACCCAAAGCAAAGCAGAGTCCTTTCCCGCCGCCGTCCCCCGTTGCCGGGGGGCACACTTAAAGCTTCTGCTGCTTTTGCTGTTGCATTTAAAGTTGAAAAATCAATTTTTTTCTTGTGTTAAGGATTTGACTTACTTACTCTACACACTCAACTGGCCCCTGCGCCGTTTCCTTCTCCTGCGCCAGAGCAGCTGCCCCAACAGACTCGCATAGCGCCATTCCACACAACTGGCCACCGCAATCAGGAACATGGAATTGATGCCCAGGGCCAATGAGGCCGCCGATGAACCCAAATTGCCCTTGGTCAGCTGATCCGTACATCTGCCTATCGCCTCGATATCCAGCTCGCTCATCACCCGACCGTTCACCTCCAGCGGCGAGATGCAGTAGTTCTTCTGCAGGAACTCGCTCAAGTTGTGCGCCCCCTCGGCGAGGGGACCGTCCAGCAGGGTGTGTATGTGACAGCCGCAGGGGAAGTGATTGTTCATCAGCTGCAGGTGATCCACGCCGTCCACTATAATCGCATTCGGATCGGGCGTCTCCAGCACATGATTGCCATGGAATTTCAAGTGTTTGATGGCCGCCGTGTGCGTGAAGTTAAGCTCCTCGATGGAGTCAATCTTATTGTTCAGTATCTGCAGTGTCTCCACCTGGGTGAGGCCCGTAAACGCGTCCGCACAGATCACACCCAAGTCGGACTCCTGCAGGGTGAGCAGCAGCACATTCGACAGGCCGCGAAATGTGAACGGAGAGATCTCCTTGAGATCCATATAGGCCAGCTTCAGCAGACCCACCGCATCCATGCCAAAGAACGCGTCCTGTTCTATGCTACGTATGCCCGAGGGAAGTATTAGATGGCCCACATTCGTCAGACTGGAGAAGGCCGAGCTGTCGATGCGTATCAACGGGTTATTCGTCAATAGAATCAACTTGATGTTCGAGGTGCCCGCAAAGGCATTCCCCTCGATCCGTTGTATTTGATTGTGACTCAACAGGATGGTCGACAGATTCTGCAGGCCGGCAAAGGCGAACTGAGCCACCGTCTGCAGCGGAGTGTACTGTATGGAGAGCTCCTTGAGACGGGGCAGGCCACGGAATGCGAACTGTTTGATGCGCGTGATATTGTTGCCGTCCAGCGAGAGCTTCTTGAGGGCGCGCAGGCCGGCAAACGAATCGGGTTTGATGATGGGGAAATTGTTTTTGGTCAGAGCCAAATTCTCAACTGTTGCCGGCAGTTGGCGCAGTGGGATCTGCTCGAGGCCGCCCGTGTTACACAGCACCTGGAAGTGGAAGTGAAGGGAGAAGAGAGGTAGAGTTGGGTTAGCTTGCAAATCCACAAATTGACAGTTTACAGTGTGACTAGGTTACATTTCATTAAGCAGCTAACTAGTTGGCTTGAAAAAAGCCAGAAGACTCTTCCGAGGGTATTACATAAAGTATATATATTCTTGATCAGCACGACGAGATGAATGGAATTGGCCAGGTCCGTCCGTTTCTCTGCTATCTTCTCCTTGAGTTTGAAAGCTATCTTCATCAAACTTTGCACAAAGTCTTTTAGTATAAATACGCTAAACATTTGTCAAAACCGGCCGGATCGGAAGACTATAGCATATAGCTGTCATAGTAACGATCGGTCGAAAAACTAGTTCTAGTGAGAAAAACTTTTTTGTTTTCAATGAAAACGCCTTCAAACTTTGTATTCCTTAGCTTGCTATGCTTTTACATGATTCCACTAAATCTGGTCGAAATCGGACATCTATATGGTATAGCTCCCATAGAAAAGTAAGGTCCAAAAAGTAGTCTCAGTGAGAAAAACTTTTTTATTTTCAATGGAAATGTCCTTAAAATTGGCATTTAGTTATTTAAAATGCTTTTACACAATTCTACAAAGTTCTGTCAAAATCGGATGACAGTATCATATAGCTGTCCTACGAACGATCCTTCGAAAAACTAGTATTAGTGAGAAGACCTTTTTTGTTTTCAATTAAAACGCTTTCAAACTTTGTATTTCTCAGTTTACCATGCTTTCTCATGATTCTACTAAGTTTGGTCGAAATCGGACATCTATATAGTATAGCTGTCATAGGAAAGTACAGTCTGAAAAGTAGTCTTAGTGAGAAAAACTTTTTTGTTTTCAATGGAAATGTCCTTAAAATTGGTATTTAATTCTTCAATATGCTATTACACAATTCTACAAAGTTTTGTCAAAATCGGATGAGTATATCATATAGCTGTCATAAGACCGATCGGTCGAAAAACTGGTTTTAGAAAAAAAAAACTTTTTGTTTTTAATGGAAACGCTTTCAAACTTTGTATTTCTTGGTTTGCTATGCTTTTACATGATTCCACTAAGTTTGGTCTAAATCGGACACCTATATCTAGTAGTCTTAGTTAGAAAAACTTTTTTGTTTTCAATGGCAACGCCTTCAAACTTTGTATTCATTAGTCTGCTATGCTTTCTTATGATTCCACTAAGTTTGGTCGAAATCGGACATCTATATAGTATAGCTCCCATAGAAAAGTAAGGTACGAAAAGTAGTCTTAGTTAGAAAAAGCTATTTTGCAACAACTTACTTCAAACTTTTGTTCTACGATCAGTTTAGGTGTGACCAGCTCCGAATGGTCACTTATATCAAAAAGCTGTAAGCTTTTAATATCATCTCACATCTTGTTGTTGTATGGTCACTTTAAAAGCTTTTTGGCATCATCTTATTCAAAACTTTTTGTTGTACAGTCACTTAAAGTGAGACTAAAACCGACTGGTCGCTTTTAATGAAAAGTTTTAAGCTTCTTAGCATCAACTTTTTCTATAAAAGCATTTTAGTATCAGAACTTTTGGTCGTACGGTCTGATTGAAAGCTTTTTGAGCATCAACAAACTGCAAACGTTTTGTTCTACGGTCACTAAGGGTGAGACTATGAAACAACAAAAAAGTACGCGGAATACACAACGTTTTAAGTACTTAACAGAGGGCCCACACAGCGAGCTCCAGTCCTTTATTGTTTGTATTATGGCTGAGACTATTACCAAATGGTAATTTTTAAGCCAGGAATGCAAACCACACGAAAATAAGTTCAGGTTCGGTTCACTGGTTCACATTGTTTCGGAACCGACAGTTCGGTTCAGTTGCTTATAAAGGCACTTTACTTTGACTTTTGTGACTTTTTGCACACTTTTGGAGTGGGCTTCTTATAAACCACTTGAATATAGCTATAATCCCTGGAAGAATAAGAATGTAGGATGTATAGGTATTTTACTTTCCAAGTGTCTCGATCATCGATAGATCCCTGCTCAGACACCCCCCGTTCTGGCTCAAGCTTCACTGTCACCTGCTCCCAGATGCTGCCCACTGTCCGTTAATCACCTTTGCTTTATGCTTACACATTGATGATGATACCCAAGCTCCTTCAATCAGGGACCAGGCAATCAGATCATCATTCTGACATGCCGAGCGGGCAACTGGGCAGAGCAGACCAGACGGACCAGCGGACTGAGGGGTGGGACGACTTTGTTTCCTGCGTGGCGCGAAAATTGAATTTGCGGCTTTATTGCTGCAAATAAAATTAAATCGAATTTTTGTGCGCTTCGAGGGACTCGCCCCCGTCCGCTGCCCTGGCCCCCGCCATGTCTTGCATTGTTTTGTTGCCTTTTCCGTCTGTTGGTTGTCGCCCATTTTCCGTGGGTGGCGCGCGCTCTGTTTTTTTCGGCCATTTTGCTTTGTGCTTTCATTTTTTATAACTATTATGTGCTGATGTGTGCGTTTCACTCGCCTTGGTTGGGTTGGGGGCGGTACGGTCGTCCCTTTGTCTATGTCAGGGGCTGACCCGGGGTTTGGCCCAAGCCTCCGCCCGGCTGTCCATCGGTTGTCACGTTGTCGTTGTCGTTGTCGTCGTTGTCTACTGTCTGCTGCCGCCTGCATCTACAATCTGCGTGCCCCTCTCCGCCTGCGTAACATTTACACAATTTTCATACGCTTCACCTTTTTAAATGAACGAATTAAAAGTTTCTTTCGTTTTGTCTACTTCCTCTTCAATTCGCAATGCTGTGTTGCCTTTTTTTTGGTTGCTTTGTTCGATTTAATGAAATTTCTTTTCGTTGAACTTTAACCAGGACTGACCCCAAAAAACTGGGCTACACTTTTGTTGTTGTTGTTGCTGTTGGGGCCGCTAAACTAATTTTGTTGCTTAAATACAGTTTACTGCAGAGCAGGGCAGAGCAGAGCAGAGCAGCGTGGGATGGGACAGGGGGAGTGGGGGTACTTGGGTCTGAAGTAAATCATTGCATTGTCCATAATCCGGAATAATGAAATCACTTAAGTTCCCAATTTGGGTACAAAATGACAAGCACCGGAATGAGGTTGAGAAATGAGCTTGCGAATGATGATGGGCTTGGCCAGTTCCCAATGGTAATAAGGATGCGCATTAGGCGTGCTACACCGTGGCTCTCGTGGGAGACAATTGAATACGCTTTGGCAAGCACACCAAGAGCCAACAAGAGATGAGTTAAGTTAACTGAAAGCCAAAGCTGGTAGTACCCTGGCGAAAATGGCCATTTATCCTTTGACAGCTATATACGCTATAAGTGCTGCGATTTGGATCTGACCTGGCGGCATTAAGTGGAAGTTTTTATACCCTTGTACCTTAAGATGTTTGTAACGCCTAGAAGGCAGCATTTCCGACCACATAAAGTATATATATTCTTGATCAGCATGACAAGCTGCAATGATTTAGCCTTGTATGTCTGTTTCTATGCCATATTCTCTGACAGTTTGAAAGCTTAGGAGACCAAACTTTGCAAGAAGTCTTCTGGTACAAATAGGCTACACATTTGTCAGAACCGAGCGGATCGGTTGACTATAACATATAGCTGGCATATAAATTATTGGTCGAGAAACTAGTTTTAGTAAGAAAAGCGTTATTGTTTTCAAAGGAAACGCCTCCCAAATTTGTATTTCTTAGTTTGCTATGCTTTTCCATGATTCCACCAAGTTGGGTGGAAATCGTACATCTATAAAGTATAGTTGCCATAGAAAAGAAAGGTTATAAAAATAGTCTTAGTGGGAAAAACTTTTTTGTTTTCCATGCAAATGTCCCGAAAATTGGCATTTAGTTATTAAATATGCTTTTACACAATTCTACAAAGTTTTGTTGAAATTGGTTGACCATAGCATATAGCTGTCATAGGAACGATCGGTTGTAAAACTAGTTTTAGTTAGAAAAACATTTTTGTTTTCAAGGAAAACGCCTCCAAACTTTGTACATCTTAGTTTGCTATGCTTTCCCTTGATTTTGCCAAATTTGGTCGAAATCGGACATCTAAATAGTATAGCTGTCATAGGAAAGTACAGTCTGAAAAGTAGTCTTAGTGAGAAAAACTTTTTTGTTTTCAATGCAAACGTCGCCAAACTTTGTATTTCTTAGTTTGCCATGCTCTCCCATGATTTTACTGAGTTTGGTTGAAATCGGACATCTATATAGTATAGCTGTCATAGGAAAGTACTGACTGAAAAGTAGTCTTTTTTGTTTTCCATGCAATTGTCCCTTAAATTGGCATTTAGTTATTTAATATGCTTTTCCACAATTCTACAAGGTTTTGTGAAAATTGGTTGACCATAGCATATAGCTGTTATAGGAATGATCGGTGGAAAAAGAAGTTCTAGTGAGAAAATCTTTTTGTTTTCAATGGAAACGGCTCCAAACTTTGTATTTCATAGTTTGTCATGCTCTTCCATGATATTATTGAGTTTGGTCGAAATCGGACAACTCTATGGTATAGCTGTCAAAGAAAAGTGAGGTTAAAAAAATAGTCTTGGTAAGAAAATCTTTTTTGTTTTCAAAGTAAACCTCTTTAAAATTGGCATATATTTAATTTATAGGCTTTCACACAATTCTACAAAGTTTTGTCCAAATCGGATGACTATAGCATATAGCTGTCATAGCACCGATCGATCGAGAAACTAGTTTTAGTGAGAAAAACTTTTTTGTTTTCAAGGAACACGCCTCCAAACTTTGTTTTTTTTTTTAGTTTGCTATGCTTTCCTATGATTCCACTAAGTTTGGGCGAAATCGATCATCTATATAGTATAGCTGTCATAGAAAAGAAGTCTTAGTAAAAAACAAGTAAGGGCGCTGCAGTCGAGTTTCCCGACCACAAAATACCCTGTTCATTTATTTTCATTTATTTGTTTTTGAATTTTTGAAGATGTCATCCTAAATGTAGGCAATTCTTTTCTAGTCCTGATCAACAACTGGGGGGCTGCTCTCATCAGCTCAACTGTTTCGCTTATAACTCCGGTGTTTTTGGTCCGATCTGATTGTACTTTTCAGAATAGATAGATATTGAGCCTAGCTTGATGTATACTAAACCACGAGGCTCTAACTTGAAATTTGTGGATCTGACGGCTTTTTAGGTCTTGGATTTATAGAGGAGGTCTAGGTTTTTTGGGGATAAAAGGGGGACGGGGTGGAATTTTTCAAATCTGAAACAAACTTGACCTGCGTACAGCATAAATCTACCTTCGTGCAAAAATTTGTGGCTCTATCTCTTATAGTCTCTGAGATCGACGCGTTCATACAGACAGACAGACGGACAGACGGACGGACGGACAGACGGACGGAAGGACAGACGGACGGACGGACATGGCTATTTCGACTCGGCTGTTCATGCTGATCAAGAATATATATACTTTATGGGGTCGGAAAATTTTCCTTCTCCCTGTTACATACATTCGCACAACTTTATGATCCCCCTTTTCCCATTTTCAATGGGAACAGGGTATAAAAATTGGTTTACAAACTTCGGCAGAGCTAGGGCTATTTTTCCTCTACTTTTTAATACACACACACAGCATACTAATGTAAAATTGGGGGTCCACATTGAAAACAGACGCTGTAAATTGTGCCTGATTTTTACTTGTTTGGCCCTTACACAGCTTATTATGCTCAAGAGTCTTTGGTGTTACTGTGGGTCAGACAGCTACCATCCACCATCAAACTAACATAAGTGTTAGAACCAGTTGGGAATTTGAAGCACAGAATTGCTCAAAAAAAGTTTTCATATTACGTATATTGTGTACTCAATCCTAGAGTATTTGTTACACACTTTTCCTATATAGTGCTGCTCACAGTAAGTACAAGAAGTTATTGATTTAAGAAAGGGTTTTTTATTATTTATATGATATTAAGGATTTTAGACTATATTGCACTTTGTTTAGGTACTACCAAATACCAGAAATACTTGAAATTTTAAGTACAAGACTTTATAAATTTCATCTATCGATCTAGAACCCTGCCAGTGGTGTTTTTTTGAGTGTACGAGTTGATTTTAATGGTTAACAATTTCAATATACCCTCTGCAAGTGTATAATGATTGAAATTCGATTATGTTCTGGGTTCCAACGAGCCCTCCCAGCACAGAATGCCTTAGTCTCTGTTACAGTTTAGTAAAGCTCTGGGTTTCACCGAGTATAAATAGGTAGGTTTGTAGACCTATGGTGATTAAGATGGATTTCCAAATCCCTATCATAGTTTCAAACTTATCTAGGACTTACGGAAGAGTTGCTGAACAGGAAAATCCCTAGGAAAGGTACCTCAGATAACTTGTATGCGCTAGATTCAAGTTTTTTTTTTGGTTCTTTTGTAGTGTTTCAAGAATGATTCATACTCAATTTAAGTACACTTACTGGCTACCAGCTGGTTACCACAACTCACTTAAGCAACTGTAAGCAAAGTCCTCAAAGAAAAAACTGCAACAATTTTGCTGCATTTTCGATTTAATTTTTGTGCTCATCACTAAAAAATGAAAAAAAAAAACCAAAAGAGGAAACTAAGTAGGAGGACAGCCTTTGGAGTAGGAGCAGGAGGAGCTGCCCTGGCAGCTGTGGCCAAACTCTGACCAGCCGTTACCCCCAGAGAGATGCTCATACTTTGGACTGTTGATGATGATGATACAATTGCTTACAACTGCTGAAGTGACCCTTGGCACAGTGGTTTCCTGATTAAGCTTAGTTGTGTCTCGGGCCACTGTGCAGAAATCCGCTCATACCTACGCCGCTCCCCCCTCCCCGCCCCGCCCCGCCCTGCTACTATAACATTGTTAAGCTTACTTGAGTCTGGGACAAGCAGATGCACTCGGCTGGGCATGATTTGGATGTTTCGGTTTGTTGCGAGTTCCACAGGCAGACGACAACAGAGAGCGCAATTATGAGCAGCAGCCAGGAATTGCACATTTCACGTTGTTGCTGACACGACAGTTTGGCGGCGTAATTGAGCTCGATTCTCTCTTGTCCTTGTCCGGCTGCTGCTCCGCCTTCCTTCCTTCCGTACTGCTCCGGCTGCGGCTCCTATCCTGCTGCTGCTGCTGCTGCTGCTGCGCTGCGTCTTGGACTGGCTTCGGCTGGTGCTTGTCTCCTCGTTTCTTACTTATTTATGTTTTTATATTGCGTTATTTCATTTGAACTTTCTTCTTTCTGTCTTTCTTTCTTATAGTTGGTTTTTTTTTGTGTTTGTTTTTTTTTTTATATATTCTTGAGCTTAATCATATTTATTTATGTTTCTTCTTCTGCTGCCGTTGCCAGGCTCTGTAGGCGTTAAGGGGGCGTGGCACTGCAAGAAAGAAAAAAAAGAAAGAATGGAACACAAACAGACGAGAAAGTTAAGCAAAATGGCAATTGTGCGAGAATCGAGTTTTCAGTTAGAGTTCGACTGAGTGTAGCTATGCGACACTTAAAAACTTATGAGTTGGCCAAACTAACAGAAATGCAGAGATAAGCAGAAGCCAACCAAACAAAAAAAAGGAGGCAAAAACAAACCCACCCACCCGACAGGTAATGTATACGGAAGTGCTAACCAGGCAGAGACAGAGAGAGAGAGAAAGAGAGAGAGAGGTTTAATCTCTGATCCCAAAGGTGTGACCATATTATGGCAATACATAAACCTTTATTACTTGAGCGCAGCCAAGGACCTAAGGCAATGAACACTTACACTACCTGGTTCTCAGTACACTGAAGTAGACAAAGAGCAATTTACCCGCCAAGCTGCTGGCTAACGTGAGCGGCGATCTCTACAGGCAAAATCGCCCTAAAATTTAGAAATGCGCCCTAAAAAAGGGAGCAAACGCGATTCGCCATATATTTTAGAAAAATTATTTCTAAAAATAAGACTGAGACTTTCTGAAATTAAGGAAATGTTTACTATAAGCTAGAAAATATTTTCTTAATTGTAGAAAAGCATTTTCTAAATTTTAGAAAAACCTTTCTAGATTTGTAGAAAAAAAAAACATTTTTAACTATTATGACAGGAAAGGGAGTGAGGGGGGGGGGGGGGGGACTGGAGAGAGAAGAGGAAGGAGACTGCAACACTGAGAAGCCTATAACCCCTTATATATTATTTTTATTGGATACTTTCTTTCTGTTGGTTGACTACTACTAGTAATCATTATTTTAGTTTTTAACTTTACCTTGCCTCGGACTCGAACTCGGGACCTCGGGGAAACTTCAACACGAAAGGCATCTTACCGCACTCGACTACCAAGCTCGCGCGTGAGGATAGTAAATAACGCAGTCAAATGCTAAGCACTCAGCTGCCTCTCTTATATTCCGAAAGCGGGGAACTCGAACTTGAGAATTACATGCGGTGTCTTTTTCTATTTTTCTAAATTTTAGGGCGGTTTTCTAGATTATTTTTCTATATTTTAGGGCGATTTTCTCAGCATGCCGAATATTAGTTGCCCCTTTTATATTCCGAATGCACGGAATTCGCACTTGAGAATTACAAGGGGTGTCTTTTTAATATTTTTATATTTTTTAGGCCGATTTTCTAGACTTTTTTGTCTACATTTTAGGGCGAATTTCTAAATGGCTTGTCTAAATTTAAGAAATCTGCTTCCTAAAGTTTAGGGCGTTTTTCTAAACTCGCCCTATTTGCAATGTATTTATACCCGTTACTCGTAGAGTAAAAAGGGTATACTAAAGTCGTGCAAATGTATGTAACAGGGAGAAGGAAGCATCTCCGATATCATAAAGTATATATATTCTTCATCAGTATCAACAGCCGAGTCGATATAGCCATGTCCGTCTGTCCGTCCGTCCGTCCGTCCGTCCGTCCGTCCGTCTATATGAACACCTAGATCTCAGAGACTAGAAGAGCTAGAGCAACCAAATTTTATACGTAAGCTAGTATTGTCTGTAGGCAGATCAAGTTTGTTTCAAATTTTGGTCACGCCCCCTCCCGCCCCCGCAATAAAAAATGTTAAATAACTCCCACAATTTTCAAGATATCGAGCTCAGATTTTGCAGTGTAGTTTTTGTGTCCAATATCTACAATTTTCAAAAGGATCGGATAATAAATAGCCGAGTTAAAAAAATGTTGCATACTTATGCGAGCTGAGCTGAGTAACGGGTATTTCGAAGTCGGGCAGGGCCGACTTTAACTTACGCTCTCGTTTTTTTCTAAATTCAAGGGCGAATTCGCCCTTAATTTAAGAAAGTATTGTAGAAAAAATTTGGAAAAATTACCCTAAATTTAAGAAAAAATAAATCCAATTTCTAAATTTAAGAAATTTTTTTCTAAAAATTCTTTTTTAGGGCTGTTTTTTCCAAGTTTAAGAAAAAACTGTCTAAAACCAAGAAAGAAATATTATTTAGGGTGCATTTCTAAAAACTAGAAAATACATTTTTTGAGTGTACACCTATGGAAACTGCATTAACAAAGAGTCGTTTATGGAACCCCCTATGATAATGAGCGCTAACGATTTAAAGATATGCTCCTGGAGAGTTCGCTGATTTCCAGCGGAAACCAATGCTCCCAGGGAGATCTACTTGGTCAGAAGATCGTGTCGCTATGTCATCAGCTTCACACCAGTGAACAAGCAACTTGCCGTACTCAGACTTAAGACATAATGTTTCAAAATTCGAGTTATCGTTGCTCACTGCTCATATCCCAAGACAATCTCATATATGAGAGCTGCTCCAATCGCTACATTAGCAGAGTACAGATCAAAGAAAGCAACTTTACAAAGAAGACTCCAGTAATAGAGTGTAGCTAAAAGATTTTGAGTCGGTTAGTAGAACAATTTTTATAATAAGGCGACCTGGAGGAGGTCCCCTGATAAAAAAGACAACGAAAGAGCAGATTGATCTTGTTGTAATAGATGGAAGGCATTCATCGAGAGTGACTCGGTTCAGTGCCTCAATGCAGCGACTCAGTGTGGCACATGCCGCTCAACGAAAGCTTAACCTCTAGAAGCTGCAATCACAACGAACTTTAAAAAAAGAGCCAAGAGTTGTCGACCTTAACTGAGATGGAAAGACCAGGCGAGGAAAGATATTAGGCAGCTGGGTGCGACCAAATGGCGCCAGCTCGCACAAGACAGAGGCGAGTACCGGACTTTAATAGCTGCGGCCGAGACCATTAAGTGGTTTTGCTTGATATATGGGGCCGCCAAATAACAGTTTTATGGTATTATCGTATAAATATATAGAATTTATTGCGGTTTCTTCGACCAGCTCAGCCAGCACATACCTAAACACAGCGTTAGCCACTGTGCTGAGCTCTTAAGGCCATTATCTGCAAAGATTTTAGAGAAGAAGAAGAGTAATTAAAATAAAAACAATGTTTCAAATCATTTAACCGTGACTGACGAATCACAAAGTCTAGAAAAAGTACCACAAAGCAACCAATTTGCAACATTGAACCTTTTTTTCTGAAATCTCGTAAAAGTTTCTCAAATGACAAATCAGGCTAGTGTAATAGTTCATCTAAGAAGCTCAAAAATATATAAAAAGTTGCCTGAAAAGTAGGCTTTCTGAGTTCTCTTATGAGGTATCCAAAAAATGTCGAATTTTGAGGCATGCTCTCAAAAAATGTACTCTAGTTTAATCGAAGATAACAGAAGTTAAGCAGGGTAGCCCAACAGCACCTAATGCTCGCGCATTCACCAACACAAGTAAAATGGAGTGTACATGTGAGCTAGTGGCTGTCTATTGCACATGACAACAACCAAATCAATGCTGCAGACGGCTGGTTGTTGCCTTCAATGTTGCAAGAGGCATAGGAGAGTAAGAGAAGATAGAAGTGACCGAAGCTGTTGTTGCAATTTCATTAAGCGTGAGTCCCATACGCTCATCAATCGACTTAACAACAACAAATGCGCCTAAAGCGTATACAGCGCGGTCACTCCTGGTACATTCCATACACTTTGCTTGCTGTTTGCTTCCAGGTGAAGGGAAAAGTATTACCCAATCCCCTACCTCTTAATAGATGGCTTGTCGGAGAAGATTAAATGTTGTCAAAATGCGTTTCGCACACATTTCTTACCAAACTGTACATTTCAGTGAACATCCGTTAATGTTTGAGAAATGTTAAACTGATATTTTGTAACTAATTTGGGTTTCTTTTAGTCAAATAAACCATAAAGTGTTTTTCTAAGCAATTCTATCGACTGCACATCAGCAAATGCCTTCTCAAGCCAGGCTGGCTAAAACTGCTTGAGAATTTCAAGGCAGCTTTAGTGAAAAAAAGAGTTTTATTGGTGCTTTTAACAAAAGAGGCCAAACCTTCTGAATACAATTGTGTTAAAGAATGCCTAACTAAAACCTGGTCACACCTAAAGCAGTTGCCCCCCTCCCCCCCTCGGCATTGTGCTTCCTCCACATTGTTGTTGTTTATTAAATCTCTTACAAAACTTTCATCTAGTTAACTTGGATTTCTTTGCTTTGTGTGCGAGAAAACTTAGCTTAGGCTTATGTCAAATGGAAAGCATCTGCTGTAGATGCATTCGAGCTGTCTGGGTCTTAGCCTTTAAGGCTCTTCCTATCTACCGCCAACTCCGTCCTCCCGCTCCCATCCCTCACCTGTGACGCTGGCTGGCTGGCTGACTGGCTGTGCTCTATTCCCCGAGTCGTTGCATTGTTGGTTTCCAATTATAATGTCACGCATTTATGCCTGTGCTTATTTATTATTGTGCTGACCCGAAATGCCAAGGCTCAAGTCTTCAGTTGTCCTGTCACGGACCTCCCTGCTCGCACCGGCAACACTTTTCCACCTAACTCCGACTGCCAACTCAATGTTCAATTAAAAGCTCGTGCTGCAGCGGCAGCTCTCAAGGATTTAAGCAACATCAGGTGGTGTTTGGGCCAGTTGTGGACTGCTTGCATATTTGATTTGTGCATTTAAACATTTCAAACAAGCTGCTGCTGCTACTGCTGCCCTCCCCCCAACCCCCTTTCGCCCCGCCTGACGGCCCCTTCGCCCAAGTGCTGGCGACGTCGCCTCATTGGAAATTCTCTTTCGGGTAATTTTAGTTATTATATTGCTTTGGCTTTGTTCGTTGCAGCGGCAGCAGCAGCAGCAGCAGCTGCAACTCTACTCCTCTACCTGGGCCATTATTTATTATTAATGATTAACAAGCAGCTATTTTCGGCCAGAGCCAGCAATCCCTGACTGCATGTACATCTCTCTGTCACTGCCTATTCTCAGGTCTCAGGTCTCAGGACTCCAGTCTCTGTTTGTGTTGCGCCAACTAATCTGCGTATAAATTTTGCATGTCAGGTGTTTTTGTGTCGAAGTTGAAGGCTTTAAGTGAAAAGGTTTCGGCTGAGCCGTTCACAAACAACATAAAATACACAAAATGGCAAACGAAATAAAACGCCACACTCATCTAGGCTTAGGCATGCTCCGAACACACACACACACGCAGACAGAGAGACAGAGAGACAGACACACACACACGCAGATGGAACTTCACTCGCATGATGCTCCGGAAATAGCTGGCATGGCCAATGCCATTGCCATTTGGCCTTTAATAACTTGTTGATGGTTATTATTATTATTATTATTATTTTTTTTAGTTGTGTATGTAATGTTGTTGGGCAACAACAGCTTTAGTTAAACGAGTTAAAGTTCAATGCCACCAAAAATTGGCGACAGAAATCACTTTCATGAGTTGAAGAGCTTTCACCGTTGCGTTTATCACGCTCTCAATTCTTACGCTCCCAGTTCACCGTTGCTCTTGTCTTAAGCTAGAATTCAAAGTTACGCTCTGCCATACTAAGTACACGCGTCAGCTGAGAGCGGGAGAGTGAAAGCAATAATGGCTTTTGATCGCCTTGGCTTGTGAGAGGTGGGTGGGGTGGGGTGGGGTGGCTTGGTTCAAATCAGCGTTCCCCAAGAAGAGAGGCTATCTGTCGCTCTCCGTCTCTCTCTGACACTCGCCAATGCATTACTTTGGGGGGGCATGGCTGGGAAACAGCATATGCTTATCAAGCGAGAGTGCGACAGCACACATTGCACACTGGGCTGAATGGTCAAGTTTTTGGCATAAAGTCGAATTTCAAATGAAAATGTTTTTTGATGTTATCTAGTTATGCCAAAATTGGAATACTTTTAATATAACAATTTCAGGAGGAGGAGTCAAGTTTGGAGATCAAACAGTGAAGATCCTGATGTATGCGGACGACATGGTTTTATTAGCCGAAGACGTGCGAACACTACAAAAAATGATAGATGCGGCACAACGGTATTGCGACACCTGGGGATTGCAAATAAATATCCAAAAATCTAAGGTGATAATAATAAAGGAGCGAGGAAGAAAAGCTAACGATGAGCAGTGGATGCTAAATGGGGAGAAACTCGAGGTGGTAAAGCGATTCACATATCTAGGAGTAACACTTACACCTTATATGAATTTCGCAAAACATATTGCCGAAAAACTAGCAGATGCAAAGAAGGCGCTGAATAGCACTTGGAAATCGCTTCTCGGGAAAAAACACGTATATCATAGCACGAAATTTAAAATGTTTGAAGCAACCGCCAAAGCGATAATGTGCTATGCATGACAAGTCTGGGGTTACCAGTACTACGATGAGGTGGAGCAACTGCTGCGGTTCTACATAAAGAAAATGTTTCGTCTGCCGATCAATACCCCAACATACGCCATTCACCTTGAAACTGGGCTCCAACCACTCTTCATCCAAACCCTGGAACAGCACTTTACCTATATAAACAAGGTGATGCATATGCCGGAAAACCGATTGCCCAAAATCGTTACGAAACACTTACTTCGCTCTAAATCGCAATTCTTTTCGACATGGGTGACACTAGCTGAAAAGCACAATATTAATTGGAATGAAAGTGAAGTTCACAACTGGCCCCATATGCAACAAGCAATAATCCAAAGGGAGGAAGTAGAAGCCAGAGCAAACTACGAGCAGAAAGCAATCCAGAGTACCACCCGAAACACATACAAATTATTGAACCACAACTTAAACGAGCAAAATTATTTCAACGACATTTATGACTCCTTCAGCATATCAGTGATATTTAAGGCACGAGTTGAACTGCTCGCCTTAAATTTTATGCCGCATATACCGACAGCAAACGAAGAATGTACTTTGTGCAACCTACGGGTTAGAGAAGACGTATTCCACCTTATCGCCATATGCCCCATTCTTAGCGAACTCAGGCGGTTACACTGGAAAAAGACGTCGCTAACAAAGGAAGAATACTTGGCGGTTCTAAACGGTGAAGAGTGGCACATTCTAGCTGAGTTCTTAAAGGAGACTCTGAGATACCGGCGGAATATTATGAACGAGTACACTTGAAGGGGACCAGCACTGTCACTCAAGAGGAACGATGTGGTATCTCGCGACGAGCGGGGCAGCTGCATGTAGTACTCGAAAGTGGCAGGCATCCTCGAAGTGAGCTGAGTTTGGCAGACGAAAATATTCCATGCCAATTAACTTTAAATATCTTTATATTAAAACTATGTTTTTTTTTTCTCCTATAAAAATGTTTTAAATAGTGATACAACTACTACTACTACTGTAACAATTTCAAAAAATAAAAGTTATCGAAGGGCGATTGTAGACTTTAAACAGGCCTGCAAAGTCTAATGTTTGCTTGGCTGCTTGTTTACACAAAAAAGTGGCAAAATTTATGTCAAAATGAACAAATAAAACTGTGTGAAATATGCAAAATACAGTAAAACGTAAGTTTTATGTGTATAATATTTAGCAATTGTGTTATACCTGTTAAATTATAAACTGTTGGGGGGTCCTGGTGATCTGATTGACTCATGTATGTACAGTTTATTTAAAATTTTATACACAGTTGCATAGATTTCACAGTAATACAGACTCCAAATCAGCGATGCAAACCAATCTAATATAATTACTGGTTCGGTTCAGTGGTTCAGACAGTTTCTGAACAGCCGGTTCGGTTAATTACACGGTTTTTGGAACTGACTGAACCGTGGTTCCGGTTCGGTTCAGTGGTTCACAAAGGTACAATGTGACTTTTGCACACTTTCAAATTGAATTCCTATAAACCATTTGAATATCTTTAAAACCCTTAGAAGAATGTCGCAAATATATTGTGCCAGATTCAAAGGATTCGTCTATAAGATCCTAGAGGAATGATCTTTGAAAACAGAGAATGTCGGCCAGAAAAGATTAGAATAGAAAAGTATAAAAACTCTCCTGGTTAGCATTGAATTAAGGTGAATGTAGTACAGAAAATTCCAAATATTGTCCACTAGAGGAAAGAATGTTCATTGATGGTACGTATATTAAGAGATCGGAGGGCAATTACAGAAGACTTTCAGAATTACTTGTTGTTAAATTTTCGTTAGGTCATCCTTAAAAGTTACGGCATAGGTAAGAATGTAGAGAGTCGAACGATATGTAGAAAAATTGTCTTGGGGAAACGATTCAAATCCGAACCGAACCGTTTTTATTTGTGGTTTCGGGTTCGGTTCATCAATTCTTAAAGGAAGCCGGTTCGGTTTGTGGTTCGGTTCACCGGCTGGAATAAGCGGTTCGGTTCGGTTCAAAACCGTTTCGGTTCAGAACCGGTTTGCATCCCTGCTCCAAATTGATTAATGCCCTTCAAAGTATGCCAATTTTATTTCCCTAGGTAATTATCTATTAGATCGAATGGCATCGTTGGTCAGCTATGGCCGCTTTATAGATAATCCAAACTGCATATTCACCCAGATTGTTGGGTTAGTTGTATACCCATATACATTAAAATGTTGAGTTCTAACATTGACTATAATTATTATATTCATATAACATAGCATACTTTAAAGGGCATTAAGCATGATATGTTTTGTGTTTACAAACGTTCTTGTATTTGAAAGTATGCATTTCAACTTGTTATTAACACTTGTTGGCCAAATTTGCCCGTTCTCCGACAGTCTAGGACGTAAATTCAAGGTATGGCTGATCAATTATCAAGAAAAGCGATACTTTTACAAATTAGCCTGCAAAACGTAAGCTTTAAAACAAGCAATAATATAAAACACAAAAAAAACTAATTAAACTTGAAAATAAATAAAATATATTAAGCATCCTTCATGTGGCACCATATGGGTGGTGAAGTAGGCGTAGCCGAATCGGTTTAAAAGTGTTTCCAAACCTAACAAAATCACTAAGTTTCAACTCTATGGCTGCATTTGTCGACTTTATACCAAAAATTGTGCCTTCCAGCCCATCGTGCAGTGTTCGGAGTCTTTTAGTACAAATACCCGGCACATTTGTCGGAACAATAGAGCTGTCATAGGAACGATCGGTCGAATACCTAGTTCTAGTGATTAAAACTTTTTTGTTTTCAACGGCAACGCCTCCAAACTTTGTATATCTTAGTTTGCTATGCCCACCCAAGATTCCACTAAGTTTGGTCCAAATCGGACATCTATTTGGTATAGCTGTCATGGAAAAGTAGAGCCTGAAAAGTAGTCTTTGTATGAAAAACTTTTTTGTTTTCAAAGGTAATGTGCTTAAAATTGGCAGTTATATGTTGGATATGCTTTCAAGCAATTCTATAAAGTTTGGTCAAAGTCGGATGACTATAGCTTATAGCTGTCATAGGAACGATCGGTCGAAAAACTAGTTTTAGTGAGAAAAACTTGTTTGTTTTCAATGTCAGCGCCTCTAAACTTTGTATTTCTAAGTTTACTATGTTTTGCCATAATTGTACCAAGTTTGGTTGAAATCGGATGTGTATATAGTATGGCTGTCATAGAAAATTAAGATTTGAGAGGTAGTCTGTGTTGGAAAAACGTGCTGAAGTTACCCTTTCCTATATCTATGACTTGTAAACTAAATGCAAGGCTATAAATCTTTAGGCAGCTAACCGCCGTACTGCCTAGTGTGCACCCATTACGGCACTAACGACTGGTAATGCAAGGTAAATGCTAGGCAAATATAAGGTTGTCAAAAAAGTCTTGCGGTATTTCCGCAAGCTTGTCTTTGCAAGCGCGTAGTTCTAGTTGTATTCGTCGCATCGGTTCACGCTAGAGCTTTTTGGAAAGCTCTTTTCACGCGCTTGATTTATTGTTGTTTGTTTTTAGTCGCTCGTGAGTTATAGCGTCGCAAAAATGGAGCAAAATAAAGAGAAAATACGGCATATTTTACAGTACTACTACGATAAAGGCAAAAATGCATCTCATGCTGCCAATAAATGGACCCGATACAGTTTCCATTTCCACCGCACAACGATGGTTTCAACGTTTTCGTTCTGGTGCAGAGGCGATCGAAGATGCGCCACGGTCCGGAAGGCCTGTCGTCGAAAATTGCGATAAAATCGCTGAATTGATCGAAAGAGACCGGCATAGTAGCAGCCGTAGCATCGGCCAAGAGCTGGGCATGAGTCATCAAACCGTTATAAACCATTTGAAGAAGCTTGGATTCAAAAAGAAGCTCGATGTATGGGTGCCACACGACTTGACGCAAAAAAACATTTTGGCCCGTATGGATGCATGCGAATCGCTTCTGAATCGCAACAAAATCGACCCGTTTTTGAAGCGGATGGTGACTGGCGATGAAAAGTGGGTCACTTACGACAACGTGAAGCGCAAACGGTCGTGGTCGAAAAGCGGTGAAGCTGCCCAGACAGTGGCCAAGCCTGGATTGACGGCCAGGAAGGTTCTTCTGTGTGTTTGGTGGGATTGGCAGGGAATCATCCACTATGAGCTGCTCCCCTATGGCCAAACGCTCAATTCGGATCTGTACTGCCAACAACTGGACCGCTTGAATGCAGCACTCATGCAGAAGAGGCCATCTTTGATCAACAGAGGCCGAATTGTCTTCCATCAGGACAACGCCAGGCCACACACATCTTTGGTGACGCGCCAGAAGCTCCGGGATCTCGGATGGGAGGTTCTTTTGCATCCATCGTATAGTCCGGATCTCGCACCAGGTGATTACCACCTATTTCTGTCCATGGCGAACGAGCTTGTTAGTCGGAAGTTGGCCACAAGAGAGTCCTGTGAAAATTGGCTCTCCGAGTTTTTTGACAATAGGGAAGCGAGCTTCTATAAGAGGGGCATTATGAAGTTGGCATCTCGTTGGGAACTCGTCATCGAACAAAACGGCGCATATTTGACTTAAATCGCATTATTATAACCAATTTGATGAACAATTGAAAATTCAATAAAATTGATTGGTCTTATACTGGTGGCTTTACGGCTCCAAGTTTTGATTAGTTTTAAAATGAATACAAAAATACTTGAATCAAGAGTTTTCTTTGCCACAAATTGTACAAAAATTCAACTACACTTGAAAGGTTTTATTTTTGTTTTGTGAAATATACCTTTGAAATGTTACTGAATTGGCTGAGGCTCAGACTTTTCAATGAAACTAGTCAAGGACTCAATCAACTAATCAATTATGTATTAAGACCGCTGAAGGCTTCCATTAAATTCTGGGAAATTTAATACGCAATTGGCTTAGGTAACCAAAGTGTAGCCTCTCACATTGATTCTTTTAGCCTGAGAATATGAAGCCACAAAATGTGGCACAGGCCAAGCTAGACACATCTAAGCCCGCCCCACAAGGAGTGTGAGGCCAGCTTGTTGAGTGTTGTGCACAGCTTTAAGTGGGGCCAGGATATGCCTGACATATTAACTTTTCCCACTCTCCCAGCTCTCGCTCTCGCTCTCGCTCTCTCTCTCTCTCTGTGTGCGAGTGTGGACCTTTCGCTTATCCATCAGCACATCAGCATTGCTCATTGTATACTGGTTAAAGCAAACATTTCATAATTTGATTAGTGACATTTTGCACAGGCATTTGGGTGAAAAGATAAGGCATGCACACAGGACACTGGCGAGTGGCCAAAACTGCAATTAAATTAAGGGCTGTGATCAACCCAACGGCCAGCTGCAGTCGATCATTAATGAAGTGTCTGGGCGGGCTCCTCCTGCCCCCCGGGCAGACTTAAGGAAACTTTTTGTGACTGATGGCCTGCAGCTGTTGCTGCGGCTTTGGAAATCATCTTCAACCACTTTGGCCAGGCCACTGCCTGTGTCTGCGGGAAAACTAATTCCCTCAAATGGTTACCTTACCTTCCGCTTGTGTATTTAATGCTGGCTGAAACATTCTTCATTCCTTTCAAATGCTGTAGAATTAATTGACAACATGTGGACTGCATCGAGTAGGCTTTTCGTTTCCATTTTATTTGACTAAGCATCAAACCCCAACGACCAGGATTCATTACTCGTCCGGCCCTTGTGCCGGCCACATCATAAATTGGGAAATAAAATTCCCAAAAATATTCATTTATTTTTGTTTTCTTCTTAATAATATTTTTGATTTGCAATGGGCCGTTTCAATAACCTGCCTGGGCACCGACGATGTGTGCTTTCATTTTGTTGAGTTTCTTAATATATTTTTTTAATTATTTTTGTTTTTTGCCCAAAAAGGCTCACTAGCCCATACACGTCGCGATCTCTTGCAGAGCGAAGCGTTTGAAAATGGAGAGGCAAAATACATCTACATTTTTTGGCCGGAAACCGGAAACCAAAAGCCAAGGCATTAAACTTGCAGTTTTCCTATTTATTTTAAATTGATTTCTGCATTTTGTGAATTTTCTTTTTCTTGTTTTTTGTTTTATCTGACTTGTCCTAACCATGTTCCGCACTTGATATTGAAAGCAACCCTTCAATTTATTTGCATTTTATATTGAAAAGTTGAAGGCATGTTTCAACTAATTGATTTTGTTCATTTGAAGCACGCACAATTTGTTTACAACAAACACCGCCACATTCTTACTTTGGAACCGAAGTTCTTTGAGTTTCTTAATTTATTTTACTTTTCAACCTTAATCATTAACTGATGTAATCACATCACCTTTGTTTTCCTATCCGTCAGATGCAAACATGGCCGATGGTAATTTGTTGATAATTGGTCTTATTTTTATAGATTTTCGTTTGAACCACTTGTTTGGCCAATGAGATAGATTCAACTCGACCAACGTTCTCAAGAAAACATCCACTAAAAAATATAAATATTTTAATATACAGGGTGCGCCATATAAAGTGTCGGTATGGCAACAAACAACCGATTGCTATATGTTGATCTTGTTCCTTTAATTTGGTCCTGTACAATTTATTTCGACTACTTTTTGAACACAACAAGTCAAGTGGCCGCCTTTATTGGCCACAACAAAATGTGCCCTTTTTGCGGCATTTTCCATCACTTTTTCGAGCCTCTCAGTCGATAAAGTGGCGATTTCGGCACGAATGTTGGCCTTAAGCTCTTCAATGGTCTGTGGATCGCTGCCGTGAACCTTGCTTTTTAAGTAGCCCCACAAAAAGAAGTCTGGGGCGGCCAGTCAATATCGATATCAATATCAATATCAATATTGATACCGGCCCAAACAGTCACTTTTTGGTCGTGTAAAGGTATTTAATGGATGCGGTGTGGATTTTCCGTGCCCCATATGCGACAATTTTGCTTATAAACACCACCAGAAAGCGTGAAATGGGCCTCATCGGTCATCAAAATTTGTTAGCACAATTGAACGATTATTTTCGATGAACAGCGTCACTATTTCGGCACGTTGTTTTGGTGTGAAGCGTTCCATGGTCAAAATTGTACTAGATTGATGTTTCCAAAACATGTCTAACAAAAGCAATCGGTTGGTAAATGTCAAAGTTATTCAGTGTTGCCATACTGACACTTTATATGGCGCACCCTGTATAAAATTGCATACGTTGATTTTTTATACCCGTTACTCGTAGAGTAAAAAGGGTATACTAAAGTCGTGCAAATGTATGTAACAGGCAGAAGGAAGCATCTCCGATATCATAAAATATATATATTCTTCATCAGCATCAACAGCCGAGTCGATATAGCCGTGTCCGTCCGTCCGTCCGTCCGTCTGTATGAACACCTAGATCTCAGAGACTAGAAGAGCTAGAGCAACCAAATTTTATACGTAAGCTAGTATTGTCTGTAGGCAGATCAAGTTTGTTTCAAATTTTGGACACGCCCCCTCCCGCCCCCCCAATAAAAAATGTTGAATACCTCCCACAATTTTCAAGATATCGAGCTCAGATTTTGCAGTGTAGTCTATGTGGCCAATATCTACAATCTCACAAATTTTCAAAAGGATCGGATAATAAATGGCCGAGTTAAAAAAATGTTGCATACTTATCCGGGATGAGCTGAGTAACGGGTATTTCGAAGTCGGACAGGGCCGACTTTAACTTACGCTCTCGTTTTTAATGGTAGCATCCTGCAATTTTTGTATTTGTTTGTTTCACTTGATATCACATCTTTTTACAAATTTTTGGCCAAATCGGTTGACTATATCATATAGTATTTTTTGAAAATATTTAAGCGAGCACCTGCAAGGGTATTAAAACTTCGGCACAGACAAACTTTGCTAAAGGGATGGACTTAAAGATTCACACACGACATTGACCAACTTAATCTTAAAATTCTTGACTTTTGTTGTCTCTTCGTTTACAAATCCCAATCCCTGTTTCTATAAAAACTGCCCACACAACATTTTCTAGACAAATCTGTCCATTTCATAGACAAAATTTGTTACAAAAATAGGCAAATGCTAAGCTGTAAGCGTTGGTGTTCCAGTCACAAGTGGGCGTTGCACAAGCTGAGCTGTTTATTGGTTTCCCCACCATATAGAATAAGAAAAGATTGCTTTTGCCTGTGAATTATGGCCAAAAGGTCAAAGGTGGCAAACACATTTTGCCCGGCATGTGCAGAGCAGACGGGGCTGCATGGGCCACAATAATTCAATCATTTAGTCAAATAATCAATCATTCAAGCATATCATTAATTAATTCAACATCAACCATTTAGCTTTGACCTCAGCAGCCCCTCCAACCCACCCAAGACCGAGTCAAGGCCCACACAAATAAAACCTAAGCCGCACACACACACACACACACACACACTCTTGCAGACTGGCTGGGGCCCCAACAATTTATTTGCAGTCAGTGTTGACTTCGACAACGTAATTAACTGTTATTTAATACCATTTTTGCTTGAATTTGCGGTCCCTGCTCCCGCTCCTGCTCCTCCTGCTCCAATCCTCCTTCAACTAGTCAACTAGCCTGTCTGTGATTTAATTTGCCAAAAAGTTCTTGACGCCCTCACTTTGGCCTTATCATTTGTTTGCCTCGTTAATGATGACACTTCTTGTTGTCAGCCCAGTCACTTGGCGATTTGTCACAGATTTCGTCCCCTTGACAGGTGGAGGGTAGCTGATTAAGTGATCCTGTTGGGCCAGACCAAGTTTTGAGTTGGTTTTGTGGATGACACACCACAACTGGCAGACGGTAGGAGGAGTGTCTTGGTTAATGACAACGACGATACCAAAAACTAGCACAATGACAAGGATATTGAAGTTGGTTACCAATCAGTATCCTACACGAGCATATCAAGTTAAAGGGTGTGGTGCCAGTGGTACTGTGTGTGTGAGTGTGACAGTTTCTTCAACGTCTTTAATATTGCTTAATACTTATTAGGCTGGACTTTGCAGTTTTTCTGAATTTGGAATGGAAATCGTGCTTAAGTTGAAAGCAAGCAACACTGCGTATGAGTGATATGAAATATAAGTTTTATTGCCTTAGATTCATTTCAAGCTGAGTATACACTCTGAAAGTCTGAACTTATGATCTTGCCCACAAGCGAGGTCCACTCTAATATATATAAAGACGGACCTCGCTGGTATAAATAGAAATTGAAGAACATTTTCTGCATATATTTCATAAAAACACCAGCAACAAGTTATAAAGTTGGTCTGTATCCATAAAAGTGTATGCCCTGTAAGAGTTTTGAGGCTGCTGAAAGTATCTCTGCTACTGCGCTGCTGCAGCAAACAGTCTTTATCTCATAACTTGACTACCGTTCATCCAAACATTATCTTAGCTATGAAGCATAGCTTTATAATCCTGTTAAGGAAATATGTTTAGAAGAAACAAACCTTCTATCTATAAAAGTGTGGGAGATATGCGGATTTTTCTCAATTGTGAGAGCGCAAGTGGGCGTGGCAAAAAAATGAAAATGAACTTTAACTGCCTGCAATTACAAGTAACATATGTGCCTAACATTTCAAAGCTCTATCTCTTACCATCTCTGATAACTGATGCTGTATCGACTCAGCTGTTAATGCTGATCAAGAATATATATATACTTTATGGTGTAGGAGATGCTTTCTTTTGACTTAGCCTTAAAATAAATTCGTTTATCCTTACAGAGGGTAATAAAAAATTGAATAAAGCAATTCTGACCACATAAAGCATATATATGCTTGATCAGCAGGACGAACTGAGTTGATTTAGCCTGTTCCTATGCCATTTCTCCGTCAGTTTTAAAGCTATCGCGACCAAACTTTGCACGAAGTCGTTTAAAACAATGCACATTTGTCGGCACTGGCCGAATCGAATGACTATAACATATAGCTGTCATAGGAAGGATCGGTTGAAAAACTCGTTTTAGTAAGAAAAACTTTTTTGTTTTCAATGGAAACGCCTTTAAACTTTGTATTTCCTGGTTTGTTATGCTTATCCATGATTCCACCAAGTTTGGTCGAAATCGGTCATCTATATAGTATAGCTGTCATAGAAAAGTAGAGTCTGAAATGTAGTCTTAGTGAGAAAAACTTTTTTGTTTTCAAAGGAAATGTGCTTAAAATTGGCATTCATTCATCTGATATGCCTTCACACAATTCTACAAAGTTTTGTCAACATCGGATGACTATAGCATATAGCTGTCATAGGAACGATCGGTCGAAAAACAAGTCTTGGTGAGAAAAACTTTTTTAGTTTCAAAGGAAACGCCTCCAAACTTTGTATTTCAGAGTTTGCTATACTTTTCTATGATTTTATCAAGTTTGGTAGAAATCGGATATCTATATGGTATAGCTCCCATAGAAAAGTAAGGTCCGAAAAGTAGTCTTAGTGAGAAAAACTTTTTATTTTCCCATGAAAACGCCGCCAAACGTTGTATTTCTTAGTTTGCTAAGCTTAACCAAGATTTAACCAAGTTTGGTCGAAATCGGACATCTATATAGTATAGCTCCCATAGAAAAGTAAGGTGGGAAAAGTAGTCTTAGTTAGGAAAACGTGCTGCTAGGGTATACAAACTTCGGCCGAGCTGAAGTTAACTTTCTTCTATTATTTGGTTTTCTATTTTTAAATCTAGAATCAATTTAGAACATATTTTTTCCTTATTTTTTGAAAGTCTTTTCGCCCATTACAAGAAATTATGTTTCTAAAACATAGGTTGAATCGCCTTTGACACCTTTTTTTTAGGCTGTTTCAGTTGTTTTTTGAAGTGCACAAACTAAATATACTCTGTGTAGCTTTGGTTAAGAGTACACAAAGAATCATAAGCTCTGCTGTGCTCATTCAAAACGGGTAAAAAGGATAGCATTATCATTTTATAAGGCCCAGCAAATGCCATGGCTTTTGCATATAAAGGCTTCCTTTCCATTCATTCAAGAATCCAAGAAATCAAGCTTTAAATTTTGAGAATTGCACCTTCAAACCAGTCCTTTCGCCACCCTTTTGGCTGTTCACTTAACGCATCTACCCTTCAATATTTGCCCACAAACAAAGGGCCAGGTTATAAAAACATGTGTAACTAGACGACTTACAAGGATCACGCACTCCACTGACACTTAATGCCGAGTCTCTTTCTCTGTGTCTGTGTCTGTGTCGGTCGCTGTCGACGTGCCCGTTGACTGAGAGCAGAGAGCAAGCAAATGTCACCAACTACAACACAGACAAACACAATTAGCTTTTAGCCATCATAACATTATGAACACAGAGAGAGAGAGAGCGGCAGAGAGACGACGCCGTCTGAATGCTAACTGCTAATGACGAGCAGGGGGGGAGGGGGAGGGGGGGCTGAAAGCAGCGAGCGGGGAGCAGTTAGGCCGAGGTGGAGCTGCGGTTAGGACAAAATACCGAGTGCTGGGCGCATTATGTTGATGTGTCTGTGGAGGAGCCTGGCGGAGGGAGGGAGGCAGGGAGCACACGGATGGCACGCGGCTGCCAACAATGCTGTTAACTTGTGTCGAGATTAAAATAAGGACACTCGGAGCATAGAAAAAGCCCAGACCTCAGACCTCAGACCCCGTCCGGATGGACGTGCAACCCCCCCCCCCCACACAGTTGAAGTCGAGAGTTGACTCGCATGAGTTGCGAGCTGAAGCTTTGTTTATTATGGAATGTGCCAGGCGGCGGGATGGGGATGGATGACTCTGTCACTGATGAGACGCCTTCAGTCGCTACACTTGTAAAAATCAGAAAAAAATCTTAGAATTCTACCCACTTGAGCAAACATATTTGGAGAAATGGTAGCTGCAGAGTTTGGCTCAGTGTATCCTTTGCTGGGCTTTTCAAAAATTACTGCGTAAATGATGATATGAGATTTAGAACATTTCTGCGGCGTCATTTGGCGGAAACGGATATACGAGTATGAACTACCGACTACCGCTACCGGGTAAGGGTCCGGGTGATGTTGTCACCACCGGAAGGAAGTTATTTAACACATCCCCACACACACACACACACACACACACTCACACAGAGAGGGAGAAGACCGTGGGGTTAGGTCGGGATTATGGAGCACGATAATCATATTACGATTACGTCGCGTAAAATTTGCTCCACTGTCGAGAGCCGGATTTAAGTGGAAGTTACCCACAGCCACGGCTACCGACTGCTGGAGTTGGAGCAGACATCAAATAATTATGTAACCCGCCTCCTCCTCCTCCCGTCAGCAGGGTGAGAGGTGAGAGTTGCTTTTGCTGCTTGTGAGTGGTGGTTAACAGAGGGCAAGCGTGCCCGGAATGCTCTTTTTCACTTTTGACAAAACAAACAAATTTATTCAAATTATGACATATTAAGCCTGGCAGCCTGGCAGCGAGGGGAGAGGGAGGGAGCGCGCAGTGGTGGAGGAGGACGATTTAAAACAAACACTCGAGTGTTTCTTTTTGTTGAATGAAACTCTGTTTATATTTTGAACACCTCTGACACAACGTGCAAACACATTAAAAGCCAAAAATGCTCAGTAAGGTTTGCCATTTGACCATGAATTGACTTAAAACGAGTAAGCCAAGCTAACTTCGTCTGTGCCGAAGTTGTAATTAAATATTTTCCAAATTTTTCCCACAATGTACCATTTTCCGACCAATCGTTCGTATGGTAGCTATATGATATAGTCATCCGATGTTGACGAAACTTTGTAGAATTTTGTTGAAGGATATCAAATAAACAAATGCACATTTGAAGGACATTTCCTTTGAAAACAAAAAAGTTTTCCCCACAAAGACTACTTTTCAGACTATACTTATCTATGACAGCTAATCTATATAGATGTCCGATTTCGACCAAACTTGGTGAAATCTTGAAAAAGCATAAAAAACTGAGAAATACTAAGTTTGGATGCGTTTCCATTGAAAACAAAAAAGTTTTTCTCACTAAGTTTACTTTTCAGACTCTCCTTTTCCATGACAGCTATACTATATAGATGTCCGATTTCGACCAAACTTTGTAGAATCAAGGAAAAACATAACAAACTAAGAAATACAAAGTTTGGATGCGTTTCCATTGAAAACAAAAACGTTTTTCTCACTAAGTTTACTTTTCAGACTCTCCTTTTCCATGACAGCTATACTATATAGATGTCCGATTTCTTCCAAACTTTTTAGAATCATGGAAAAGCATAATAAACTAAGAAATACAAAGTTTGGAGGCGTTTCCATTGAAAACAAAAAAGTTTATCCCACTAAGACTACTTTTCAGACTATACTTTTCTATGACAGCTATACTATATAGATGTCTGATTTCTACCAAACTTGGTGAAATCATGGAAAAGCATAGCAAACTATGAAATACAAAGTTTGGAGGCGTTTCTATTGAAAACAAAAAAGTTCTGTCACTAAAACTACTTTTTCGACCGTTTTATGGTCATCCGTTCCGGCCGGTTCCGACAAATGTGCAACGTATTTGTTCTAAAAGACTTCGTGCGAAGAAGTTGGGGAAGATAACTTTCAAACTGACGGAGGAGATGGCATAAAAAACAGACTCAACAACAACTCAACATCTCCGATCCCTTAAGATATATATATTCCTGATCAGCATCAGCAGCCAAGTCGATATAGTCCTGCAAGTCTGTCTGTCCGTCCTTCCATCTGTATGAGCACTTAGATACATTTAAAACTAGAAAAATGTTGCTAGAGCAAACAAAATTTCATATGTAGACCCCTAGTGCGAGCGCTGTTGTATAGTGAAATGTTAACATTACTGTTAATGCTCTGTTAATTAACCTAAGGGAAGTCTATTTAACATTAATTTCACTAAGTAACTTGTATATCGAAGTCAGGCAGTCAATTCTTATAGCTTGTTGATGCTTCCTTAAAGTTTCAACAATTTTGAACCAAATCGGTCAACTATATAGTATAGTTGCCAGCGATAACTTGGTTATGAAAATGTTCTTAATTTTGTTGAAGATAATAAATAGCTGCCATATGAACAATCGGTTGAAAATCAAGTTCTAGAGACTAAGACTAGATTTACACGGTGAAGCAAACTTCATGGAGTTCGCTTAGTAGGCAAGGGAATCAGGTGATTCTAGACCTTTCTTTTATAAAACGTATTAATTTTGCCTTGAATATTCCGCCTACTAAGAAAACTTCCTGCAGTTGGCTTCACCGTGTAAATCTAGGCAAAAACCTTGTGGTTTTCTATGGCAGCTTTTTTATATTAACTTGATATTTATACGTATTATCTGCTGCTGCTGTGGTCCATGCAAACCATCAAGAGGCACCTTGCTGTGATGAAATACTTTGTCTTTGGCTTGTCAAATTAATTGAATTCATTTTTCTACACATCAAGTAGGCTTTGACCCTTCGCTTCAATTTGGAAATTGTTGACTAGGTAAAAACACAGCGATTGCAATTCATTTCCAGTTCGACTCTTGTGCTGAGCACTTGGGTTGTTCCTTGAAAATAATATTTTTAAATTATTTTTGATTTACTTCTTAATTTCAATTCATTTCTTTTTTTTTTTTGTGACAAGTCTTTGCTTTCTAGGACTTGTTCTTGGTCTTGGCGATTTCGCTCGATGAGCTCCAATCCCAGGTACCTAATTTTTATTCGGAAGCCTGGGGCTATCAGGGCTACATCCAAGTGTTGAATATTGTTTTGAGTTTCTTATTATAATTGAAATTAACGAACTATTTTGCTGACGAGCAATCTCAGTACGACAGCATAAAGCGCCAAAAAGGTCATCGTTCCAGCAAAGGCAATAGAAGGCAGCCTTTTGTCCCTGTTGATATAACAAAACGTATTTGCAAAAAGCCTAAGCGTTGTCCCTTGACCAACTCCCAACAACCTTAAAATCTGCATGGATTTATGTACTGCTTTAAAGGGCTCTAAGTTCTCGAGAGTGGTTTCAATTTAACATATTTTTATCATAAAACGTCGAAACTTTAAAATAAATTTATTGAAAATTATTTTTTTGGGTAAAGTTTGGTTATACTTTTTTAGTTTCCGAATGGTTTAAGGATCCTTTTTTTTTTTTGACTGTTTGAACAGTTTCTTCCAAGTATACTGTGGTTTCTTTGCCAGAGAATAAGACTTTTGTCCATCTTATACTTTGCTTTTGTTTAAATTTGTATTTTTAACAATTTATATGACTTAATGATTCGTCAGTCACGGTCATTTAATTGAATACTGCGAAATTTGAGCACAATAGCTTGAATAACCTGTTCGGTGGGTCGCATATAAAAGACCCTAAAAGGGAACTTGTGTTTTGATGTTGAAAATTCAATGATTTGCTAGAGCAGTTCTTTTTATATCCTTACAAATGGTAATATAATTTTGCCCAGAAGCTTGCAACGCATAGAAATATTCATTTCCGACCCCATAAACTACTGGGTGCGCCATATAAAGTGTCGGTATGGCAACACTGAATAACTTTGACATTTACCAACCGATTGCTTTTGTTAGACATGTTTTGGAAACATCAATCTAGTACAATTTTGACCATGGAACGCTTCACACCAAAACAACGTGCCGAAATAGTGACGCTGTTCATCGAAAATAATCGTTCAATTGTGCTAACAAATTTTGATGACCGATGAGGCCCATTTCACGCTTTCTGGTGGTGTTAATAAACAAAATTGTCGCATATGGGGCACGGAAAATCCACACCGCATCCATGAAATACCTTTTCACGACCAAAAAGTGACTGTTTGGGCCGGTATCAAAAAGAGTCGATATTGACTGGCCACCCCAGACTTCTTTTTGTGGGGCTATTTGAAAAGCAAGGTTTACGCCAGCGATCCACAGACCATTGAAGAGCTTAAGGCCAACATTCGTGCCGAAATCGCCACTTTATCGACTGAGAGGCTCGAAAAAGTGATGGAAAATGCCGCAAAAAGGGCACATTTTGTTGTGGCCAATAAAGGCGGCCACTTGATTGATGTTGTGTTCAAAAAGTAGTCGAAATAAATTGTACAGGACCAAATTAAAGGAACAAGATCAACATATAGCAATCGGTTGTTTGTTTTTATATTTCTTCAGAGTTGCCATACCGACACTTTAGATGGCGTACCCTGTATATATATTCTTGATCAGGATGAAGAGCTGAGTCAATTGAGCTTTGTCCGTCTGTCTGTCTGTTTCTACTCGAACTAGTCTCTCAGTTTTAAAACTATCGAGCTGAAATATTGCACAGAGTCTTCTTTTTGCTGCACACTACTAATATGTCGGAACCGACCGTATCGGCTGACTATATCTTATAGCTGCCATAGGAACAATCGGTCGGAAAACTAGTTCTAGTATGAAAAACTTTTTTCTTTTCCATGGAAACCTGTCCAAACTTTGTAATCGTAGGTTTTCTATGTTTTCTTATAGTTCTACCAAGTTTGATGAAAATCGGCCAACTAAACTCAGCGAAATTCAATTAAAGGCACATGGATATTTTATGTTTTATGGGAAATTAGATGAGAAATGAATCAAATTTTTGTTAAATAATAAAGTGAATAACGATATTAGTTCAACAAATGTCTTAATACTACAAATCAACAGGTTTTAGATTAACAAACCAATTATTTTTTAAAAATTCATTTTTATACAGCGAAATTCAATTAAAGGCATGTATTTAAATTATATGGCAAAAAAACAATATACATATTATTGTCGAAGAAAATGATGATTAATAGTGAGTCCAGCTCCCAGATTTTGAAATCACTTCAAAAATTTGTTTTGGCATTGGCATTTTGGCCCATTCATTGACTACAGCAATTCTGAGCTCTTCCACCGACTCGAATTTGTGATGACCAGCATATACACGTCGTGCCAAGTTACCCCACATGTTCTCTATAGGATTTAGATCTGGGGAACGTGCTGGCCACTTCATAACATCGATCTGCTTCTCCTGAAACCAATTAACGCTGAGTCGTGATACATGTGTGGCAGCGTTATCCTGCTGAACAAGAAAGAAAGTCGGTCAAGCCCGACTATAACATACTCTGTACCAAGAAAATTTATCTTCTGATCATAACTCAAAAACCGTTCATCCGATCTTCTTCATTTCTTTGGCGGATCGATAAGTTATCCTAATAACTAAATATGTCCAGAAGGAACAAGCCATCTATCTTCAAAACTGTGGGAGATATGACGTTTTTTCTAAATTGCGGGGGCGGGAGGGGGCGTGGCCAAAATTGAAAATAAACTTGATCAGCCTGCAGACATAAGAAGCATATTGTCCCATACACGTCAAACCTCTATCTCTTAACATCTCTGAGATCTGTGCGTTCATACGGACAGACAGACGGACAGACGGACATGGCTATATCGACTCGGCTGTTGATGCTGATCAAGAATATATATACTTTATGGGGTCGGAGATGCTTCCTTCTGGATGTTACATACTTTTGCACAAACTTATAATACTCTATGTACCTACGGTACAGAGTATAAAAATTTTACTCATTAGAA
This sequence comes from Lordiphosa fenestrarum, assembly GCA_035044985.1. Classification (NCBI taxonomy): domain Eukaryota; kingdom Metazoa; phylum Arthropoda; class Insecta; order Diptera; family Drosophilidae; genus Lordiphosa; species Lordiphosa fenestrarum. The sequence goes on from JAWNNO010004396.1 coordinate 96,664, forward strand.
CTTCTATTTCGTCCAACCATTCGTGCTGCAGCTATATGCTGTATTCCACCGATTTTGACAGAACTTTGTAGAGTTGTGTAAAAGCATAACTAATAACTAAATATCCATTTTAAGGACGTTTCCATTGAAAACCAAAAAGTTTTTCTCACTAAGACTACTTTTCGGACTCGACTTTTTTATGTGCAAAAGTATGTAACATCCAGAAGGAAGCATCTCCGACCCCATAAAGTATATATATTCTTGATTAGCATCAACAGCCGAGTCGATATAGCCATGTCCGTCTGTCCATCTGTCTGTCCGTATGAACGCACAGATCTCAGAGATGGTAAGAGATAGAGGTTTGACATGTATGGTAGATATGCTTCTTATGTCTGCAGGCAGATCAAGTTTATTTTCAATTTTGGCCACGCCCCCTCCCGCCCCCGCAATTAAGAAAAAACGTCATATCTCCCACATATTGAAGATAGATGGCTTGTTTCTTCTGGACATATTTAGTTATTAGGGTAATTTATCGATCCGCCAAAGAAATGAGATCGGATGAACGGTTTTCGAGTTATGATCAAAAGACAAATTTTCTTGGTACAGAGTATGTTATAGTCGGGCTTGACCGACTTTCTTTCTTGTTTTGTTTTAAATGGAATCGGCACCAAAATTTCTCACATGTTCGTTTGTGAGGCTTTTGCTTGATTTCACCAAGTTTGTTCGAAATCGGACATTTATATGGTATAGCTCCCATAGAAAAGTAACCAAAGTGGTTTTTCCTTTTGTTTTGGACACTGTTTGGGTCACTGTTTGCTTACCCGCTAACAGCTTTTCCCCCACCTAGCGAATCTACTAGCGAACGATGATAGGCAACATCGCCAGTGTATCATTAGTTGCATTCTAAATCATGCTTGACAGTTGAAGAAAACCACTTACTTCTGTTCACTTATTCCCTTACAAAACAACCTCCCCATAGTTAAAGCTTAAGTATTTTAGTTACAGTTCCTGTTCAACTAATTAGAGTTAATTTCAAAATTCCATTTACCCTCCCCCAACTGGCCAGGGGTTTCCAGCATCCTGGAGTGTTTCTCAGCATCATTTTTTTTTTTTTTTTTTTTTTGCCATAATTGTTTAAATTTTATTTCATTCATTAAATGTGGAGGACTGCAAGTTGAGGGGAACTGTGAAATGGCTGTCAGTGTCACCCAACCCCCCATTCCACACCCACATCAAGGCCAGTGGCGTTGGCGGTGGCGTTGGGTGGGGTAGGAAGCGGATCGCTTAGCGTTAATGTCTTTCATTTATTGTCATTGTTGTTAATGTTTTTTGTGTTGTGCGTGAGAAAAAAGCATTTGCATTTAAATGTTCCCAGCAAGGCGAAGCACTGTGCGGGCGTAGGGGTAGAGCGGGGAGGGCGTGGTTAAGGCAGAGATTTTGCCTGGATGATTTTTATTGCTCGTTTGTAGTAAATTTGGTGTGTAATTACAGAGAAAAGGGTTATTATGTTCGTTAACGCAGTGGAGCTGCAAGTGGGGGAGGGGGGCAGAGCGGCACCATTACCCCCAACAAGTGAAGGTTAGGGCGACACACAATGGTCACCAGCAGCAGCAGCAGAAGACGCCAACAAAGCAAACTGCAACCGGAAGGCTTGGACAGCGAAAGGAGAAAGCGAAACCAAAAAAATACAAAACAAAAAAAAACAGGCTAAATGAAAATGTGGTGCAAAGTCCAAAAACTGGGCATGAGAAATGTTTTATACTGTGGTGGCTGCTTGCAACTGGAATGGGAAGGGGTTAAGCTGAAAATGCTCCAATTTTGACTTTATATGGCGTAAGATGCGTCTAGGTTCTGGCTGGGTCAGTTGATTAGTTGATACCAAGATAAGGTGGGGGCCCCCTGTTGGTAGTTGGTTTGTTGTTGTTGCCGTTTTGTGCTGCCCCCAGACGCACAGTGGGTTGTAGATGCAACTCTATTTGCTCAACAGACATTTGGCACTGAACCAGTTTTGAACCAGTTTCGAAACCGGTTCTGAACTAGTAAAATAGGCAACTTCTAACTCTTCTGAGATAGCGCACTGAACCACTTTCGAACCGGTTCTCGTACACTTAACAAATCTACGACTGTAAAAGAAGAAAAGAAGACAAGATCATGAAGATCTGTTCTCAGGTAACGAAATACAGATTATCATTTGATATGTTTGCCGATAATTGATATAGCAAAACGATAACATCAAAATCTCTAACATTGCTCAGTTGAGAGCTTTCAAATACAACATTTGACCGCACAAGCTCAACTTTTTTACAGCATTTCTTACCTGTTTAGTAGATTGCTGTCAAGATTGGTTGCTTTAATCATTGCGGAATTGCTTCTTCTAGTTTTTCACTAGCTCAAGGAATGTTTAGGGTTAAAAAACTAAGGGGAAACTTTAACTTCGGCCCTTGCAGCACGTTTTTCTAACTGGAACCACTTTACGGACCTAAGTTTTCTATGGGAGCTGTACTATATAGATGTCCGATTTTTACCAAACTTGAACAAATCTTAGAAAAGCATAGATAATAAAGAAATACAAACTTTGGAGACGTTTCCATTGAAAACAAAAAAGTTTTTCTTACTAAGACTATTTTTTGGACTCTACTTTCCTAAGGGAGCTATACCATATAGATGTCCGACTTCGACCAAACTTAATTGAATCATGAAAAAGCATAGGAAACGAGGAAATACAAAGTTTGGGGGCGTTCCGATTGAAAACAAAAAAGCTTTCCTCACTAAGACTACTTTTCAGACTCTACTTTTTTATAGGAGCTCTACTATATATATATCCGATTTCTACCAAACTTGGTAACATCATGGGAAAGCATAGCAAACTAAGATATACAAAGTTTGGAGGCGTTTTCATTGACAACAAAAAAGTTTTTCTTACTAAGATTACTTTCTGGACCCTACTTTTCTATGGGAGCTATACTATATTGATGTTCGACTTCGACCAAACTTAATTGAATCATGAAAAAGCATAGGAAACGAGGAAATACAAAGTTTGGGGGCGTTCCGATTGAAAACAGAAAAGTTTTCCTCACTAAGACTACTTTTCAAACTCTACTTTTTTATAGGAGCTCTACTATATAGATATCCGATTTCGACCAAACTTGGTAAAATCATGGGAAAGCATAGTAAACTAAGATATACAAAGTTTGGAGGCGTTTTCATTGAAAACAAAAAAGTTTTTCTTACTAAGACTACTTTCTGGACCCTACTTTTCTATGGGAGCTATACTATATAGATGTCCGATTTCCACCAAACTTGGTAACATCATGGGAAAGCATAGCAAACTAAGATATACAAAGTTTAGAGGCGTTTCCATTGAAAACAAAAAAGTTTTCCACACTAAAACTAGTTTTTCGACCAATCGTTCCTATGACAGCCATATGCTATAGTCAACCGATCCGGCCAATTCCGTCAAATGTGCAGCATATTTGTACTAAAAGACTTTGTGCCAAGTTTCATGAAGATAGCTTTCAAATTGACGGAGGATATAGCATAGAAACAGACGGTCATGGCTAAATCAACTCAGCTAGACCTGCTCATCAGGAATATTTACACCTTATGTGGTCGGAGTTGCTTGCTTCTAAGCTTGCAAAGAACTTATTTCCGAAAAGAGTCTATTTTCGGCTTGACTTTTCTAAATTTAAGAGTAAAAAAACTTTTTAAAAACCAAAAGTTTTCATTAAACAAAGAAAAGACAGAAATTTAAGGCAGAATTTCTAAAAACTACAAATAAAACATATTTTCACTTTCGTTGGTGATAAACAGTTTGGGGCTGAAATGTCCCACTGTGCGACGAAGGAAATAAAATTTCGAATGTAACTTTGCTGCGGTTCAAGTGTGTGTGTGTGTGTGTGTGTGTGTGAGTGTGTTTGGCAGAGACAGAGAGAGAAGGAGCGAGACTGCAGTTAGCCAGGCACGACTCGGACTACAACTTCATCTCCGCCTTTAAGGGGCAATGCAGTTGGCATAAAATTTAATTCGCTGCCCTCGGAACTCTACGTGCCAGTTGTGCCCGCCCTGAGGAACCACTCCCCACCCCTTTCTACACCACCCCACCAAAACCAACTGCCTGGGAGCTACACTTCAAAATACGCAGCGAAACAGTTTCGGCACAACTAGAGAAAGAGAGAGAGAGAGAGAGAGAAGGGAGAGAAATGAAAATCAGCAGCCAGGAGAAGACGCAGCAGGTAAATATGGCCGGAGATGCGGCCACCTCGAAACGTAGCAATGCCTCTAGGGCCCAGCTGCAGCTGGAGGTGGAAATGGAAATGGTGGGCGCCAATTTGGGCCAGGATTTGAACATTTCCAGCAGCAACAGCAGCAACGGCAGCAGTGATAGCGATGACAGTGAAGGTAAGTCCCCCCCCCCCCTCGCGCACATGCCACAACTTGCTTGCCTGCCCTCCTTCCCCTAAATACCATACCACAGCTCTTAGCGACTCGGCCGCCGATTTGGAGGAGCCGGAGTACATGTACAGTCCCTTGAACGCCGATTCGGATATTGATAACGATGTGGGCAACTCATCGGATGAGTCCATTGCACTGCTGGCCCATGAGATGCTCTGCTGTGAGGGTGATACGGAAACGGATAGCGATACCGAGGAGGAAACCGAAGAAGTGCACGACACCGCACCAAATCCGTATCAACTGATGGCCAGCGAAGAGGATGAGGAGGAGCATTGCCTGGCAAGTTCGGTGTCATTCAGCGAGACATTGTTGCTGCTGGACGACGATCAGGAGAGTGAGAGTCAAGACTCTACGGAGACCAAAAAGGAGCAGCAGGAAAACAATTGAGCAGCAAGGTTAATGTCATGTAATTGAGGTCCTTTGTGTAACTTGTCAAATACAAATGAAGGAAAGAATATAGTTCAATTTTTTTTGCAAGCTCAAGATTCTTTTGGTACTTCACAGACAAACAAGAAGAGGCAGAAGAATAAAAAGGGTATGCTTAAGTCGTGCAAATGTTTGTAACAGGAGCATCTTCGACCACATAAAGTGTATATATTCTTGATCAGCATCAATAGTCGAGTCGATGTAGGATATCTGTCTGTATAAACAACTAGATCTCAGAGCCTAGAAGAGCTCGAGCCATCAAATTTTAAGTGTAGACTAGTATTGTCTGCAAATTTTGGTCAAAAAGGTGGAATATCTCCTACATTTCTTAAGATAATGAGCTCAGATCTAGCAGTGTGGTGTTTATGGCCAATATGTACAATCTCACAAATTTTCATAAAGAACGGATATCAAATGGCAGAGTAAAAAAAACGTTGCCTACTTATCCGAGTCGCATGAGGTTATTTAACACTAATTGCCCCGAGTAACGCGTATTTCGAAGTCGGGCAGGGCCGTTTGAGTTGCAGATATTGCGCATACGCCACGTAAATCAGAACACAAATCAAAACGTTTATAAACTAGAACTGCTGCCTACTCAGATTTGAATCAAACCAAGCTCAAGGCTCGGAATTCTAACATAATTTACCTAAGAATCAAAAAGCTTTACCTTTAAACCACTCCGAACCTGAAATGTGAGAAATCGCTAGGTAGATATTTCTTTAGCTTTCTAGTTGATTTTGAGCAAAAGTTGAAATCTATAACAATTTGTTGCCATTCTAACGGCTGCCGTGTAAACCGTGTCAAAGCAAATCAAAACCATTGTTAAACAGGAAATGAAAATGGTTTTATTGTCTTCTCCATGAAAATTGTAACACTTTTGGCATACGCTCGAATCAATTTACGAAGCACTTTGAGGCAATTGCAACACACACACAAGCCTTGAAAGCATCAAGCAGTTTAATGTGTGATGTTTGAGTATAAAAAGCAAGAAATTGGTTACCAAATCAGGGTTGTACGGCGGTTAATCCGTCAAAGGATGGCTTGTAGGACATAATGCAGCTTCTTCGCAGAAGAAATGGTCCTGTAACTCTCAAAATTGATCAACCTACGTTGCCAAAGTGGCACCATTATCCATTCTGTCAAAGGAACAGATGACCATTTGCTATGGAGTGCTTTTTTTGGCTCCTGTTGGAACACCCACAGGGTCCAAGGCAGTTTGGTTTTGGGCTTCATGATTCGTCACCTGTGCCAAACTTATAAACCACATCTTTTTTCAACATTTCCCTGCAACAAACCACAAGAACCATTCTTTGAGCGATTGTCACAGTTCTTGCCTTGCTTCTGGCTGCTCTTCACAAGAAATCATCCATCCATTCAATCCTGAAATGAGTTTTGCTGCTGAACACAATTTTACGATAAAAAAGTGGCATGCAGTTGTTTGATCATCAAATAATCAATAATCTGCAAGCGTGTTGCGTTTGTACCCCGATTTATAGAGCAAACTGAACATGTTTGACAGTAACATGTGACATGAAAACAGCTGAGCTATCAAAAACAGTTTTGCCAACAGAGAACATCCTTTTCCATGGCTTTCGTTTCAACGAGAAAGGGAAGGTAGCCTAATATACTACGTTTATAGTCTTCCTTTACAAACTCATAAACTAACACCGATCTTAGGTCAGCTTCTTGACTTAACAAAGCATAAGTTCTTATAAAAGTCAATTAACTTGAGAGTTGAGTTCCATTTCGGATGACTTCTTGAGTAAAAAGTGCAGTTCAAAGCCACCCAGCCTTGAGTTGAAAAGTAGATTAACAAAACGCAACACTCAAAAGAAGAAAAGAAGAGCCAAACAATGCATGGTTTCTATACAAAAAACACTTCAAAAGTACACCAAGATCAGTTTATAGCTTCTGCCTGAAAAGCTGGTCACTCGTAAAATTAGGCAACTTTTTTCTCAACCACATTTCGGCACAATTTTTCTCATATTTTTGTTTAGTTTTGAAAATATTTGGCATATGTTTTTGAAACATTTCAAAAAATAAGCAACCCAACTTATCTACATTTTGGCCACATTTCTTTAAAGGTTCAAAACTTGGCAAAGAATGGCTCACAAAGGCCAAAAACATCATTCAAAAAGTAGTTTACTTATTTTAGTATCAACTTAACTATTTGAAGGCCTATTTGGTGAGGCTTTGAATGGCAAACAACTGTAACACCATTTCTTAGTCTTCAAATAAATCTAACACAACAATTTTCAGCATTTTTGACATTAATTTTCAAGCAAACTTCATTACCAGCCCATCGGCTGCCCTTATAAGTAGGCAACAAGAACTGAAAAACTAAGATTTTGGCATTAAATCAACCATTTGAAGTCAGGTTTAGTAATGAAAACTACAGGCTTTGAATGCCAAACAGCTACAGCACCATTTCTTAGTCTTCAAATAAAACTCTCACAACAATTTTCAGCATTTTCATTACCAGCCCATCGGCTGCCCTTATAAGTAGGCAACAAAAACTGAAAAACCAAGAACTTGGCATTAAGTCAACCATTTGAAGTCAGGCTTAGTAAAGAAAACTACAGGCTTTGAATGCCAAACAACTGTAACACCTTTTCTTAGTCTTCAAATAAAACTCTCACAACAATTTTCAGCATTTTCATTACCAGCCCATCGGCTGCCCTTATAAGTAGGCAACAAAAACTGTAAAACTAAGATTTTGACATTAAGTCAACCATTTGAAGTCAGGTTTAGTAAAGAAAACTACAGGCTTTGAATGCCAAACAGCTACAGCGCCATTTCTTAGTCTTCAAATAAAACTCTCACAACAATTTTCAGCATTTTCATTACCAGCCCTTCGGCTGCCCTTATAAGTAGGCAACAAAAACTGTAAAACTAAGAACTTGGCATATTAAGTCAACCATTTGAAGTCAGGTTTAGTAAAGAAAACTACAGGCTTTGAATGCCAAACAATCATAACACCATTTCTTAGTCTTAAACTGAAACTCACACAACAATTTTCTGCAAAAATCATTGCCAGCCCTTCGCCTGCCCTCCTAAGTAGGCAACAAAAAACCTGATAAGATCACTTGTCGGTTCACTCACCTGTGTCACGCACATTGATATCTGTGCACTCGGATTTTGGGCAACAGGCGTTGATGTTGATGATGTTGCAGACCACAGCGATGGCTTCTTTAGCTTTGCATTCACTTTGGCAACTGCGGGTTGCTGTTTTCTATTTGCATTCACGCAGCGGCCAAGTCTTTAATTGCAAAACTGGCAACTGCCAAGTGCAGGCACAACTAAAACACGGAATGGAAACGAGGGCAAAACAAAATGAAACAACGGTGGAGAGGGGCAGTTGGGCGAGCGGTTCGGGGTATTGCAAACAACAAGGCGAAAGCAAAAGCGAATGGGAATGCGAATGGGAATGCAAATGTTGGCAAATGTGCGAGATATGCGGATGCGGATGATGCTGCACTTATGATAATCGGCGCGGCGTTACGGTGTTGGCTTTCAAATTGCCCGCGACCACGTCAAAGCGACCACAAAACTAGCTCTAAGCGGGGCAATCGTTGACCGCAGTTCAGGATCAGGCAAAATCAGTACAAATCAGGCAAACTGTTGCCGCACACGCACACACACACTCGCACACGCACACACTCACGTGGCGGCGCAACAACAACAACAACAACAGCAAAAAAAAAGTGTGTAATGGATGAGGACTGTGAAAGCGGGGATTTCTACTAAATTTTTTGGGGAAAGCCCACCAAAAAAATTGTTCGTCGAGTTCAGACGCCGTTTGATTATGCGAGCTGGGCACGTGTCCGCATCCGCATCCGGTACCCGGTACTGATGTCAACAAGCTACCACACGCAACTAATTCAAAAAATCCAGCGAACGGATTACGGACGTAAATGTCAGTCGCAGTCAGCGCCAATCGGGGCCACGTTTGGTGGCTCGGCTGCGATTCGCCCGAGCCGCTCGTACCTGAAACGAAGGCGGCCGACAGCAGCCGAGGGCTGTTCGTGTGCCGGTTCGGCGAATGTGTTGTGGTCGCCGACGCCTCGTCAGTCGTTGGTCGCTGGCGCTGGCAAACGCACGTGGCCCGGCTTATCAGGAGGAGTGGCCCCAGGTTCAGGACCAGGTTCAGGTCCAGGAGTGGGTTTTAATGTGTTGTGCGTTATATTTAAAAAGCAGCTTAACCTGCTTTAGTGACCTTTTCCCTTGGCCAACACGTGGGCCACCGCCACCAGATACTCGCACTCACTCAGATTCACATTTGCAGATGGAGATGGATGGACGCCCGGCTCCGGCTGCCCGGCTACCCGGTCCCCGTCCCTGTCCCTGTCCGTGCGTGCGTGCGTGTTGATAAATGAGTTTTTATTTTGATTTTATGCACTGTTTACCAGCTTTTTGCATATGTGCAGCGAAAGGGACTCTCGGTCCGATGCCAATGCCGATTCCATTCTCTGTGTCTGACTCGCACTTTTTTGGCCGTAAATCTCACCGCCTGTCGTGTACCTTGGGGCGTTAAAATGCTGAAATGGTTTTCAATTTATTAGCAATCAATGGCATTAACAGCCCGAAAACAATATTGTTCCCCATGGCTGTTGCAGATAACGCCCGGCTCAGGGTCGGCGGCCATGACGCTGCCCATGCTGCTGGTGATGGTGATGATGATGATGCTGCAGTTGCCGATGCAGGGATGAGGGATCAAGTGGAGTTTGCCATTGGCGAAAGTTGTGTTAAGCTGCAGGATTAACATTACTTACTTTGCTAGTCAATGAACCAAGCTTAATGCTAACAATATTTCGTGAAGGAGATTGAACTTAAGTGAGAGGAAGTTCCGAGGGTTGGCAAGGAGATGCGTATGCCCAACCCAATCTTAACTCAGCAAACCTTGCCTGTTTTAAGCAACATCTAACCCTACTTTATCTGATCCTACCTAACCTAACCGAGCTTAACTTAACCCAACCTTACGCTACCTTACCTCTTCTTACCTCACCTAGCATAAACTAGATAACCTAATACAACCTTACCTAAACTAGCCTAGATATCTTAACCTGACATAGCCAAAGCTAAGGTAAACTAACCTAACCTATGTTTATATTAGCCTTACCTAAATTTATCGATCCTAACCTAACCTGTATTAAGCTAATCTTACCTAAACTATGGTAACCTAACCTTACCTATCTTAATGCAACCTTACCTTAACTAACCTAGCCTTACATATCCTTGTCTAACCTAAGATAACCTTACCTATTCCAACCTAACCTTACCTTTTTCCTTACTTAACCTAACCTAACCTAACCTAACCTAACCTAACCTAACCTAACCTAATGTAACGTAACGTAATCTAACCTAACCTAACCTAACCGAACCTAACCTAACCTAACCTAACATAACCTTACCTAACCTAACCTAACCTAACCTAACCTATCCTATCCTAACCTAACCTAACCTAACCTAACCTAACCTAACCTAACGTAATCTAACCTAACCTAACCTAACCCAACCTAACCTAACCTAACCTAACCTAACCTAATGTAACCTTCTCTAACCTAACCTAACCCTACATAAACTAATCCAACCCAAGGTTATCTATCCTATTCCAACCCACAAAGCTTTATCTTACACAACTTATCTTAACCTAACCTAAGCCTTATTGAACCTAAACAAACCTAGACTAACCCAACCTCAACTAAGTTAACCTGACCTAACTTTACTTTATGCAGAATATGTTAAGCCAGTCTTACCTTAGCCAACCTATCCTAACCTAGTCTTACATAAACCATTATAACATAAGGTAACCTAAGCTGTTCCAAATCAACCCTACATACTTCCTTTACTTCGTGAGTTTAGCTGGCTCGAAGGTTGAATAACCCTAACCTTACAACAAACACAACTGTACGGGCTAAACTCACTGATTAAACATTAGAAAGATCGACTTAACCTTATATAACCTAACCTTACCGTAGCTTATCTTAGCCTAAGCTTAACTAACTTGGCCTAACTTAACCCAATCATTGCTAGCCTTACCTAAACTAAACTAAGTTCTTTTAATCAAACCTAACTTTACCTTACCTGGCGCTTGTATACTTAGCATTACCTTAACTAGCCTAACCACACCAAATATACTTTTAGCTAAACTACTCTTACCTAACCTTAAGTAATCAAAGCTAGCCTAAGAGCTAAGCTTAACTTACATAAGTCAGCCCTAAGCAACTTTTTCCAACTGAAGTTAACCTAAACTAGCCTTACCTATGTATGTTAACCTAATCCTACCTAAACTTGATCTAAAATGAGCTTTCATAATCCAGCCTAAGCTTAACTAACCCTAGTTATAAAGGTGTATTACTATCCAAGCGCCTTTCACATAGAGCTAGACTAACTAGAGCTGGCGTAACTGTACCCATCGCAACTGCACCTATCATAACTTAACCTTACACAACCTGACCTTTTTTCACATTTTCTAGCCTCAGCTAAACCAAACATACCCAAACTTACAAGTCTTCACCTAACTTAAACTAAATATAGCCTGTCTCTAGCAAAACCCAACCAAGTCTGCATCTAAATGTAGTCTACATATAGCCCAATATTTAGTCTTAGTTCAATGCTTGCGTTAAAGGTTCGAGCTATGATTAAGTCTTAAGATCAAAGCGGGAATTGTGCTCTATATTTGTATTACTTTTATACACAATCTTGTTATAAGTTGCTATCATACATGTGTGAACACCTGACAGACACAGTGCTGGCATATATGGTCCCAGCAAAGTGTAGTACATCCCATGGCTAAAACTGGTTGGGAATTGTAAACAAAATCTTGTTTTCTGGGGCCTAACTTGGGCTGAGTGGCTTAAAGCTAGGTATTAACTGACTCTGCGTATTGTTTTATCGATAGTTGTGTTAAGCATTTATCGATAAATTATCGAATGACAGCTTCCGATAAGACTGTGTTGCTGCATAAGTGAAAACAGGCTCCCAATTGCAATTGCAGCAACAGGCCCAACACTTTAACTATGCTCTCTCTCTCTCTTTCTATGTCTGTCTGTCTGTCTCTCTCTCTGCCCACATACCAATAACCCAGTTCCCTAACTTTGTATTCCCAGTTCGAATCATCAAGATCACATCCCTGGTTCCACATTTCCTACCGCTTCCGATATAACCGCAAACACAAAAAAAAAGGGGGGGGGGGGGGGGAAAGAGAGACGACAAATTGGTCAAGTCGGTTGCTCACCACGTAGTAGGTGCCCAGGCACAGGCACAGGACCAGGACCAGGCCCTTCACCACCCTACCGCCCCTCACTCTACACTATTGCCGATGCAAATGGCAGGAAATGCGTGATAACGACCAGCGACACACAGAAAATATTGAAAATTTGAATGAACACATTTCGAAGTGAGTCTGGAGATGCTGATGATGATGTGGATGATGATGGTGGGCAGGAGGGGGGATGTTGTGAAAGTGTCGACACCAGTTCCAGCCAGCCAGCCAGCTTTACCCATGCACATGCCTGTGCCTGGTACGAGCTCTGGACCGTACTCCGGTCCACATCCTTGCCAGGGTGTGAAGGAGCGAGCATAAAGAACCGCAAAATCATGAAATGCAATAATGAAGGCTTCATGGTCGATCGCTCAAACACACATACAAAGACAGAGATAGCAATAGAGGATGCAATAGAGAGCTGGCCGGGCTGGGCTGGGCAGGACAGGGGAGGGCAGGGCCAGAGCGACAGCGTGCTCCCGCAGGCAGGACGTGCAATCGACACGACTGCCAATGGCATGTCTATGCATGTGTGTGTGTGTGTGTGTGTGTGTGTGCGTCGACACCACAAAGTTGCCATATTTAAAGCATAAAAGCAACATTTCCGTTTGTCGCATGCCGTTGGAGAGTCAGGACCGAGCAGTACAGGACAAGGACAGGATAGTGGAGCAGTAGGATAGGAGAGAGAGACAGCCCCAAACGACAGACGGTAGACAGAAACCGAAACTAAGCAGAGGCCGTGGACGAGGTCGAGGCCTACCTCCATCCAACTGCATGTGTGTGTGTGTGTGTGCGAGTGTGAGTGTGTGCGTATGCGTGCGCGTTGCAGTCATGTACAACATGCAACAAACGTGCGAAACTAAAATGAGTGCAATTTGTATGCCACGTTTACGTAGACCAAAAGATGATGTAGAATGAGCTGAATGGGGCGGATTGGTGGATTGGAATTGGAATTGGGATTGGGCCATATGCATAGGTGGGGGGGGGGGGGCACAAGGCAAGCCTTTGACAATAACTACAGCCAGCAACTAAGCATCAGAGGCGTCCGGCAAAGGGATGGTACAATTCTACTCAAAAATAGAACCAAAATTGAATCAAAGAAGAGTTGGAACTTCTGAAGTAAGAAAACTCATAAAGGATTGCTTCAACATCAACCCAGATTGGCTCTCTAAGCAAACTTAATGCTAACCCAACCGAAGTTTGCCACATGTAAACTATTTATTGGATGGGAAGTCATCAGTTGTTTGTTTTCCTCCGCTAAATTTCAGCTTCAGCCTTCTCTTGACAGCATAGCTATAACTGTTTGGGAATTTCAAGGCACAAAAAAAGCTGTTAGTAGAGATTGAAGCCCTTGCGTATGTGTGTGTGTACCCATTTCGCCTCACTGTAAGATTGGAGGTCATCAGTTGTTTGCTTGCCTTCACTAAACCTCAGCTTCAGCCTCTTTTTGACAGCATAGCTAAAACTGTTTGGGAATTTCAAGGCACAAAAAACGCTGTTAGTAGAGATTGAAGCCCTTGCGTATGTGTGTGTGTGTACCCATTTCGCCTCACTGTAAGATTGGAGGTCATCAGTTGTTTGCTTGCCTTCACTAAACCTCAGCTTCAGCCTCTTTTTGACAGCATAGCTAAAACTGTTTCGGAATTTCAAGGCACAAAAAACGCTGTTAGTAGAGATTGAAGCCCTTGCGTATGTGTGTGTGTGTACCCATTTCGCCTCACTGTAAGATTGGAGGTCATCAGTTGTTTGCTTGCCTTCACTAAACCTCAGCTTCAGCCTCTTTTTGACAACATAGCTATAACTGTTTGGGAATTTCAAGGCACAAAAAACGCTGTTAATAGAGATTGAAGCCCTTGCGTATGTGTGTGTGTACCTATTTAGCCTCACTGTATTCGTCAGAGAGATTTTCTTGCTCACAGTTTCCTTCGTTCTTAAGGTCTGACTTTGAAAATCCTTACTTAGTTTAATCTCGAGTCAGGATTGTTTGATTTTCGAGTACAAACCCAAATTGAAGTACGAAGGCTTTTGAAACCAAATCAATGCTTTCTAGAATTTCCTGAATTTTTGTTTAAAGTTTAAACTGATAAACTCACCCTTTTTAGACAACTACCCCCTTGAGCAGCTATCTGCCTACGCCTCTCACTGAGAGGCGATGATGATGTTGATGATGATGAGGCAGAGACAGACACAGCCTTAGTACAGGCAGCCGCCTCATCAACAGCAACGGCCTCAACCACATTGCGCATCTTTCATACTTTTTTGGACACAATTCATTTTTGCTTCAATTGTCGCATAAATTATACAGATTAACATACCATCACACACACACACAGGCAGGCAGACAGACACACACAATACATGCTCATCATTAAATTATTTTGAGCATTTCCGAAGAACAAGTCTCGACCTGAGTAGGAATGTTGTGTATGAATGCTGTGGAAGAGTGACCCTTTTTGTATTACACTTTAGACAAAAGTTATTAAACCACGTAGGCACCTTTTGATACGTGTCCGTTCCATCTAATCTGAACAATAGCATAACTTTAGGTTCTAAAATTACTTTGCTGAAATTAGAAACACTTTCAAACAGTCCACCAGCATCAAAGCAACGACTAAGTGATTCTACTTAGTTGAAGCTATTATCCCTTTATTGTGCCTAAAAAGCATACGAAATACAAGCGACCTGGATATGTGCTACGCAGAGATGGAGATGATTTTGGTGCCCACCACTGATTTACATTGTTCATGTATGTTAATTGGTCAGCGTATCGCGCCCACTAATACGGTATATCCACACAAAAGCGACTGTCTGTTCTATGAAGCCACTCGATGTTTTTGCATGCCAGTTGCTTTGAAACTCCCAAACAGTTATGGCAATGCTGACATGGAGAGACTGTTGATGGACTAATAGATGGTAGGCATTGATAGCTGATGAGAGAGAAAGAGGGTGATGCCTTTTGGAACAGCTCTACGATCTATCATCCACCTTTTGCGGTGTTGTGTGTCTCCGTTTAAAGTTGTGCGAAAGCATAACATGACCTCGAGGCGGCTAAAACTGCAGGTAAAAGTGGTAAAAACGCCCAAAATGTTGGATGGAACCTGGAGTCGCCGAAACACTAGAACATCTCATTTGCAGCTGCCCAGCTATTGCCATGATAAGATTAAAACTTCTGCACAGCCCACGGCTCACTTTTTTGGAAGAAGCGGCCAAGAGGCCACCAAAACAATTATTGGCATACGCCAAAATGTCAAAAATTCTACTGAATTTCTAAGTCAAGTGTGTGTAAGGACCTTAAGATCTATGTGTGTCGGAACTACCTACCTACCTACCTACCTTGTCCCTGCACAAAATGCTAGTAACGAAACCTTGATTGAAAAATCGAACAAGGGATTATAAAATTGCCTTCATGAAGTGACTCCGCTGTTCAATGTTCGAAAAAGAGAGCTTAAGTTAAAGTAGTGCCCTGCCTGACTTCGAAATACACCTTACTCAGGGCAATTAGTGTTAAATAACTTCATGCGGCTCAGTTAAGTATGCAACGTTTTTTTAACTCTGCCATTTATTAACCCATCTTTATGAAAATTTGTGGGATTGTAGAAATGGGCCACAAACACTACACTGCAAAATCTGAGCTCAATATCTTGAAGAATGTAGGAGATATTCCACATTATGACCAAAATTTGCAGACAAGACTAGTCTACATTTAAAATTTGGTGGCTCTAGCTCTTCTATTCTCCAAGATCTAGTTGTTTATACAGACAGATATGCCATATCGACTCGACTATTGATGCTGATCAAGAATATATATATACTTTATGAGGTCGCAGATGCTTTCTTCTGCCTGTTACATACAATTGCACGACTTTACTCTTCGAGTAAGGGGCATAACAAGCGGGATTACTCTAGTTGTGGTCTTGATTTCACTGGATTTGGAATGGATTTTTTTGGAATTTAAGTTTTAAAATGCATTACAGCATTGGTTTATATATCTTTCCGCTGAACTGATCTTCAGGTAACCAATCACAGAATGTGCTTGACGATCAGTAAAGTGAAGTGAAGTCTGTGAAGCGGTTTGAAAACGGTTTAAAAAGGTTAAAAAGTGGTTCAGAGCCCAATCTCAGAAGTTTTTATACTCTGTACCGTAGGTACACAGAGTATTATAAGTTTGTGCAATAGTACAGGGTGCGCCATCTAAAGTGTCGGTATGGCAACACTGAATAAATATAAAAACAAACAACCGATTGCTATATGTTGATCTTGTTCCTTTAATTTGGTCCTGTACAATTTATTTCGACTACTTTTTGAACACAACAAGTCAAGTGGCCGCCTTTATTGGCCACAACAAAATGTGCCCTTTTTTGCGGCATTTTCCATCACTTTTTCGAGCCTCTCAGTCGATAAAGTGGCGATTTCGGCACGAATGTTGGCCTTAAGCTCTTCAATGGTCTGTGGATCGCTGCAGTGAACCTTGCTTTTTAAATAGCCCCACAAAAAGAAGTCTGGGGCGGCCAGTCAATATCGCCTCTTTTTGATACCGGCCCAAACAGTCACTTTTTGGTCGTGTAAAGGTATTTCATGGAGGCGGTGTGGATTTTCCGTGCCCCATATGCGACAATTTTGCTTATAAACACCACCAGAAAGCGTGAAATGGGCCTCATCGGTCATCAAAATTTGTTAGCACAATTGAACGATTATTTTCGATGAACAGCGTCACTATTTGGTGTGAAGCGTTCCATGGTCAAAATTGTACTAGATTGATGTTTCCAAAACATGTCTAACAAAAGCAATCGGTTGGTAAATGTCAAAGTTATTCAGTGTTGCCATACCGACACTTTAGATGGTATGTAACAGGCAGAAGGAAGCATCTCCGACCCCATAAAGTATATATATTCTTGATCAGCATCAACAGCCGAGTCGATATAGCCATGTCCGTCCGTCCGTCTGTCCGTCAGTCTGTCCGTATGAACGCACAGATCTCAGAGATATATGCTTCTTATGTCTGCAGGCAGATCAAGTTTATTTTCAATTTTGGCCACGCCCCCTCCCGCCCCCGCAATTTAGAAAAAACGTCATATCTCCAGTTTTGAACAGTTCACAGTTTTGAAGATAGACGGCTTGTTCCTTCTGGACATATTTAGTTATTAGGATAACTTATCGATCCGCCAAAGAAATGAAGAAGATCGGATGAACGGTTTTCGAGTTATGATCAAAAGACAAGTTTTCTTGGTACAGAATATGTTATAGTCGGGCTTGACCGACTTTCTTTCTTGTTTTAGCTAACAACTGGATATTTGATCTGTTGGATATGGTAATGGTTCATTAGAGGTTTGAAATCGGCTAAAAAGTTATACGGAGTTGGATATTTTACTGCTTATAAAGCGGTTTGAACCGTTTGAAAAGTGTAAACGGTTCAAAAGTAACTTAGAAACATATCTAAGTGGATACTTAAGGTATGAACTTGAAGTCTGTAGGTTAGTAATATGGACTTAGTTGTTTAATAGATACATAAACGGTTTAATAACGATAGAAGATAGTCTAAATAGTTGAAATTTAGTGTGTAGACTGCTGCTATGAATCACTTAGAAAGCGATTTAGGTTCAATCAACTTTGTAGATCTATAGTCTGATAATGAAAGTGTCACACTTTTCACACTTTATTTGTTCCCTGTTAACCCATTTTGTTAATGAGGTGGGTCCTCGTTACTGAACCATTGTGTGGACAGAATGAATTTTAGTAGAGCTGGAATCTCTAACTCGGATGTCTCCGATAGGTTAAGTAGGAGAGGTTGACCTAGTGTCCTAAGTCTCCTTCTACTCAGGGCGGGGCAATGGCAGAGGAGGTGTTGTACTGTTTCCTCCTCTTCTTCATACCAGCAGCTTCTGCAGAAATCATGGTGAGTGACTCCTAGGCGTGCAGCGTGTCTGCCGATAAGACAGTGACCCGTTAGGGTTCCCACCAGAAGCGATATGTGTTCCCTTCTGTGGCGTAAAAGCGTGGTGGTACGCTTTAGATTTAGTGTTGGCCACGTAAGCCTCGCTACCGCACAGGAAGAAAGGTTTTTTCACCTATCCGCAGCGAGACGACGTGTTTCAGCTTTTGTGTGGAGCTTAAAAGTTGCCATAGGCATCCCTATCGTGCTCTTCTCTGAAAGGAGCTCGATGGTGGTGCCTATTCTGGCCAGTTTGTCCGCAGACTCATTTCCTTCTATGTCTATGGTGTCCACTGAATTCTCGTGCGATCTCATTTAGAGATGAACGGCATTCGGTAAGCGTTTTGGTATTGTTGGTGTATGAGTCACGGGCTTTAAGGGCGGCTTGACTATCTGAGTATATGAAGACGTTTCCTTCTCTGATTGGTACTGTGCTAAGGTAGATGGCTGCTTCCTGGATGGCCACCACCTCCGCTTGGTACACGCTACAGTGATCAGGAAGGCGGAACGATAAGTTCAAGTTTAGGTTGGTGGAGAAGACTCCCCCTCCATTTTTTTTCGTCAAGCTTAGAGCCATCAGTGTAGATGTTGATGGCATTGGCTCTGCTGTGGGGTAGGTATGATTTGACGAACGTCGTTTGTGGTATACAGTAATCAGTGTTCTTAATCTTACTCTCAAAATGCAAAGAACCTGAACCTGAACTGACTTCATTGGGCAAGGCTTTTCAATGGTTTCGGTCTTACAAAATGGTACCTGTTTCCACTTTAAAACCGGGTGTTGCTATACAAAATGAACAGCATTATGTTGCTGGCGAACATACACAACATACCTACTGCTGACCTGCTTGGGTCAACTAGTGCTCGTGCTGCTCCCCCTCCTGTTGCGGCTGCAGTTGTTCGTGTGCTTCGGTAATTGTTTAAAGTAACTGCCACAAATTGAAACGGAATGCCAGACGAAAGGAGACAACAACTGGGGGCTACCAGCGAAGAGGTAAAGCGGCTGAGTGGATACTTACCAGAAGAAAGCAAAGAAAATGAAAACAAATATGTACATAGCAGGAAGCAGGGAAATCTCTGGGGCCCAGTTGACTAGTGGAATGCTCTATCAAAGAGTGGAAATTGTGGCCGGCTCATTTCTGGGGGGACCAAGTTTTGATACTGGTTTCTGGGTAGAATTTTGTTGTCAATCAAATTTTGTATGAATTTTCCAATCACTTGACTTTTTCACTTGACCCCGTTTTTGGGTAAGTGTAGAATAACGAAAATTATGTTGCCTGAAGTGGGTGAAGGGTGCTGCTGCTGCTGCTGCTGCTGCCGCTGTTGGCGCCGGCAGAAGGTAACAATAATTTGGAGCATTGTTTCAGCTCTGCTATTCATGTTATTTCGCTATTTGGCCTTAAAATTAAAGGCCGACCCCATGGAAGACAAAGATAATCGCGTGCTATAAGTGCCGGAGTGCCACCCCGGGGAGGCAGGTTGCAGTTGCAGTTGCAGTTGCCCTCCCAGCCCCCCTTGTGCTGTGTGCGACATGTGCGGATCGTGCTCAAGTTAAGGGAGAGCTGGTGACATTAATGGCACTGCCTGGTCCTGGGTGCTGGTTGCTTGCAGCTCGTTCACAAAACCGAAATCTAATTTAGTTCGTCAGGAGCCGGCTTCTTTGTGTTAGGGCGGAGTAGGAGCCTGTCTGTCACGCTGATGCCTTTAAGCTGTACTCCCTTTTTTCTCTCTCTCTCTCTCTCTCTCTCACGGGCCATAATTAAGGTGTCGCCTACAGTCAGCGGGATGCAGCGATCCATTGCCGTATGTGGTTCCCCTCAATGCACAAGGCTATTGCCCTGCGGGCAGCTCAATTCACCTTCTGCACATCTGAAGATTAAGCTGTCTGCCGTATGTGACTATGAAAATGGCTGACATCCAGCACAGGCCCCACCCCTCGTAAGGGGAAAGGGCTGCAGAAATATACTAAATATAAATGCACATAAAAATTCAATTTCTCTAAAGTGTAGCTAAGCATGTAATTGAATTTGTAATGGGGAATATCGTTGGGAATCGTTCCCTGCACCGCTGTGCCGGGTGGCTCCGTCGCGAATTCATGTTAGCAAACCGACTGACTGACTGACTGACTGCCTCCTCCTCCACATGCTTCCTCTGTGTGTGAATGAGTCACTCAATTGTGCAAGTCTGTGTGACATTTGGCGTAGGACTCCAATTTTCCACTTACCCAAAAAATACAAGAAGCGGCAGCAGCAGCAGAAGATGAGGAAATATACAAACCAAACATCGACGCACAGGCTCGTTTGCATGTATTGTTGTGTGCCACACACAGGCAGAAGGAGGCAGGAAGGAGATGGCAGGACACACGCGTCTGAATGGAAGGTGATGACAAAATTAATTTGTATTTGCTAATACGAAAAGCAATCGAGAGAACCCAACCTCAAGTGATTGCAGGGAAAGCCTGAAACTGATTCGAACTTGGCGGAAAGGTGGCAGGAAGAGAAGGAAAGAAAAGGGAATGAAGGAGGGAAGGAAGACGGGAAGGAAGAAAGGGAAGATTAAAGGAAGGAAGGAACGAAGGAAGGAAGATCGAATCAAATTAAGGAAGAAGGGAAGCAGACAGAAGGAAGGAAGGAGAAAGATGGTAGACAAAGAAAAAAGCAGCAAGAAAAAGGGAAGAGGTAAGAAGAAAGAAAGTAGAAGTACCCTCTTCTGGATGAGGTGAGGAAGAAGGAAAGGAAGGAAGGAAAGGAAAAGAATGGGAATGAAGAGAGGAAAAATGAAAGGGAGGAAGAAGGGAAGAAAGACAGAAGGAAGGAAGTACGAAAGTGGTAGAAAAGATGGAAGGAAGGAAGGAAGATTGAAAATGGTAGTCAAGATAGAAGGAAGGAAGGAAGATCGAAACAAACGAAGGAAGAAGGGAAGATGAATGAAGGTAGAAAAGAAAAGAGGGAAGGAAGCAAGAAGGAAAATGGTAGATGCAAGAGAGAGGGATGAGGTAAGAAGAAAGAGGAAAGAGATAAGAAGAAAGAAAGGAGAAAGAGGGTAGAACTGGATGAAGAGAGAAAAGCAGAATGAACGAAGAAAGAATAAGAAAGGAAAGCTCAAGGAAGAAAAGAAGAAGGAAGAAAATAAAAAGGAAGAAAAGAAGAAGGAAGAAAATAAAACGGAAGAAAAGATAAAGGAGGAAGCTGATGGAACAAGAAAGAAATAAGGATAAAGAAAGAAAGAATAAAAGGAAAGAAGGGGGAAGGAAAATATAAAGGAGGAGCATAGAAAAAGGAAGGGAAGAAAAGAAGAAGGAGGATAAAAGTAGAAAGATGGATGGAACAAGAAAGAAGTAAGAAGTAAGAAAGAAAGAAGTAAGAAAAAAGAAGTAAGAAAAGAGAAGTAAGAAGTAAGAAGTAAGAAGTAAGAAGTAAGAAGTAAGAAGTAAGAAGTAAGAAGTAAGAAGTAAGAAGTAAGAAGTAAGAAGTAAGAAGTAAGAAGTAAGAAGTAAGAAGTAAGAAGTAAGAAGTAAGAAGTAAGAAGTAAGAAGTAAGAAGTAAGAAGTAGAGAGAAGTAAGAAGTAAGAAGTAAGAAGTAAGAAGTGAGAAGTAGAGGTAAGAAGTAAGAAGTAGAGTAAGAAGTAAGAAGTAGAGAGAAGTAAGAAGTAAGAAGTAAGAAGTAGAGAGAGTAGAGAAGTGAGAAGTAAGAAGTGAGAAGTAGAAGTAAGAAGTAAGAAGTAAGAAGTAGAAGTAAGAAGTAAGAAGTAAGAAGTAAGAAGTAAGAAGTAGAGAAGTAAGAAGTAAGAAGTAAGAAGTAAGAAGAAGAAGTAAGAAGTAGAAGAAAGAGTAGGAAGTAGGAAGTAGGAAGTAGGAAGTAGGAAGTAGGAAGTAGGAAGTAGGAAAGAAAGAAGTAAGAAGTAAGAAGTAAGAAGTAAAAAGTAAAAAGTAAGAAGTAAGAAAAAAGAAGAGTAGAAGTAAGAAGTAAGAAGTAAGAAGTAAGAAGTAAGAAGTAGAGAAGTAGAGAAGTAAGAAGTAAGAAGTAAGAAGTAAGAAGTAAGAAGTAAGAAGTAGAGAAGTAAGAAGTAAGAAGTAAGAAGTAAGAAGTAAGAAGTAAGAAGTAAGAAGTAAGAAGTAAGAAGTAAGAAGTAAGAAGTAAGAAGTAAGAAGTAAGAAGTAAGAAGTAAAAAGTAAAAAGTAAGAAGTAAGAAGTAAGAAGTAGGAAATAAGAAATAAAAGGGAAGAATGAAGTAAGCAAGCAGAAGAAGGGAACAATGAATGAACAGTGGAGAAAGATGAAAGGACGACTGAATAAATAAGAAGGTCAAAAGCAGAAAAAAGATATGAGAAAAGGCGAACAATGGCACTGAAAAGGAATATTATTAATCGGATGACAAGTAAAAAGAACTGAGTTGGGAATAGCACGAAAAGTGACAGAGCCACAAAGAAGTTGCCAATAAGTGTGATACGTTAAGCTTCTTCCAAGTTATAAGGCAAAATATGCCCAAAGTGAACCCTTTCCTTTTGCTATGACCCCAAGGACGCCATAGTCTCATTTTAAGCGCAGAAAAAATGCCACACGACTTACTTGCCCATCCACACAGAGTGCAGTGTCAATATTACCTCTGACTTACCCCCGCCTGATACTTACTCGGGCGTTTTAATTGTTGCTGCTGTTCATGTTCCATAGGCGACGCCCCGAAAGTATGCAACAAAAGCTGCACATTAAATTGCTGCCCCATCGGCAGCAACGTAACGTCCTTTTCCATTTTGTTGACCATTAAATAAGCTCATATATGGGAGCCAACGGAGCTACAGCCGGAGGCAAACTAATTTTGAACTGTTGACCATGTCCTGGTCAGGGCGATGCCCATAAAAGTGCAGAGCAGATGCGTCTGCCAGTCAGCCAGTCAGTCAGTCAGTCTGTCAATCACTGACACTGACATGGCCCATCAAATTGGGCAGCTCAATCAATTAGTGGGAGTCGCTGATCTCTCTGTCTGCATTGGCTGCATTATCGCCTGACCCCAGGCAGAGTGCCAAAAAGGATTGAGAGCGACATGTAAATGTCGAGCAGCCGGAAGCAATTATGCTGAGCCAATGAAGCAAACTTGATCCCCATCGCTCCCGTTTACAGTTAGCAGGGGCGTGACACGACGCGTGACACGCGCCCGTCTTGGAGCACTTTGCAAAATAAATAAAATGAAAATTTGCTGCTTCCGGCCTGGCTGGCTGGCTGCTTGGTCCAGCTCTCCCACTGTCTCCCCCTCCTCGCATCCTCATCCGCATCCGTATCCGTGGCCATGTCCGTGTGGTGCTGCCGCTGCCGCTGCTTTTCTTTTCCACATAATTTTTAATGGGACGCAACGAAACGTAAAGTGAGAAAGCTGCATTGCCATCCGCATCCGCAGGCAGAGTCCCCACGTTGGGCGCCAACTAACTGTTAACGGCTGCTGCCTCCGTGCGTGTGTCTCTCTCTCTCTCTCTCGCTTTCTCTGTGTGTGTGTGTGTGTGTGTGTGTGCTGAAATGCAAATGATGCTATCTGTGCCTGGGCCTGCCTTTCCTTTTCTGCCTGCTTGACATTCCGCACTCGTGCTTGGCTTCGCAGGAAACTTTTCATTGCCGTTAAGAAATTGATCAAGTGAAAAGGTGAAAATTGATTTTGCTACATGTGTCGCCGCCGCCGCCCCCGGCGCCGTCACCCCTTGCCAGCTCCACCTCAAGTATATGTGTCAATTGTTTATCCAAAAAAAAAGAAGACGTAGGTGAGAGAGTAAAAACACACACACAGGGACGACACAAAGCCCAAGTGACTTTTACATGTGCGCCTTGGTGACTTTTTACTGGCTTTACTTCGTTTACTGTCCCCCGACTGACTGACTGACTAACTCACTGAGTGACTGGCATATGGCGTGTCATTCGATTACGTTAATCAAATGATGCACAAACACAAGAGCTGCTGCCCCCTTTCCACAGCTCCGCCTGCTTAGCAAACACAAAAAAAAAGAAGAAAAACTGAAGTAGAAAAGTGAAGGCATTTCTTTTGTGTTGATTTTGCTCAAGAGCTTTCACACACACACACACACACACGGACACCTACCTATCTACCTACCTGCCTGACTTTTTAATTCTCAAGACAAACGCAACAACAACAACAATGGAGAATTTGTTATGTAGACAACACTTAATGCCCTAAGTAGATATCAGAAACATGGCCAAAAGCAACAATTGAGGCGCTCGCCTGTGGCAACTGATAACAAACAAAACTATTTAACTATTTAATACATAAAACTACATAGATCCCAAAAAAAAAGAACAGTTGCTGGCCAATTAGGCAAAAGTTGAAAAGTGAAATGTATATTTTTGATATCTTAACGAACCGAAAAGATATGAAAGCAAGAAAATTGCCTTCAGCCAGCTCGGTACGGTCATTGGAGGCGAATGACTGCAAAACAATGGCTTGGTCTTGCCTAGAAGTAAGAAAACCACACACACAGTGTATGCATAGAAGGCTGCAGCAAGGCTACGTTTGTGCTCTGCTCTATAAACAAGATAAACTTCGTTATAGCCAACGAATTTCAGTTCTAGGAAGTAGGAACTAAGTCTTAAAACAGGTAAACAGAGAAGTATAGTCGGGTTTCTATACTTGGCAAGCAAGCATCCAACATTTGAAGGGTTAACAAGAAAGAAAGTCGGTCCAGCCCGACTATAACATACTCTGTACCAAGAAAATTATACGCTCAGCATAAATTTTGATGCTGCAGTAGCAGCGAACAGTCTTTTGATCATAACTCGAAAACCATTCATCCGATCTTCTTCATTCCTTTGGCGGATCGATAAGTTATCCTGCTAACTAAATATGTCCAAAAGGAACAACCCATCTATCTTCAAAACTGTGGGAGATATGACGTTTTTTCTAAATTGCAGGGGCAGGAGGGGGCGTGGCCAAAATTGAAAATAAACTTGATCTGCCTGCAGACATAAGAAGCATATCTACCATACATGTCAAACCTCTATCTCTTACCATCTCTGAGATCTGTGCGTTCATACGGACAGACAAACGGACAGACGAACATGACTCGGCTGTTGATGCTGATCAAGAATATATATACTTCATAGGGTCGGAGATGATTCCTTCTCGATGTTACATACTTTTGCACAAACTTATAATACTCTGTGTACCTACGGTACAGAGTATAAAAAGTGCTGCCCATCAAAATTGTCAAGATCCTTCAAGCGATCTTCACCGAACCTTTCTAATTACATCTATCTATAAAACTGTGAAAGATATGACAACTTTTTCGAGTTGCGTAGGCAAAAACAGGCGTGGCAAATATTAAAAAAACAAACTTTATTTGACTGAGCTAATAAAAAACTAGAAAAAACGAGAACGCTAAGCTAACTTCGTCTGTGCCGAAGTTTTTATACCCTTGCAAGTGCTCGCTTAAATATTTTCAAAAAATTCTCTTTTTCCCATTTTCCGACCGATCGTTCGTATGGCAGCTATAGTCAGCCGATTTGGCCAAAAATTTGTACAATTATGTGAAAGCATGTGAAACAAACAAATACAAAATTGCAGGATGCTACCATTAAAAACCAAAAAGTTTTTCTAACCAAGACTGTTTTTCAGACCTATCTTTTGTATGGCAGCTATAGCATATAGTTGTACGATTTTCATCAAACTTGGCTGAATTATAAAAAGGCATAGAAAACCTATGTATACAAAGTTTGAAGACGTTGCCATTGAAAAGAAAAAAGTTTTTCATACTAAAACTAGTTTTCCGACCAATTGTTCCTATGGCAGCTATGAGATATAGTCAACCAATCCAGTCGGTTATAGCATATTAGTAGTGTGCAGCAAAAAGAAGACTCTGTGCAAAATTTCAGCTAGATAGCTTCATTCTGTACGAATGAAATTATGCGCTCAGCATAAATTTTGATGCTGCTGAAAGCAGCGCTGCTACTGCACTGCAGCAGCGAACAGTCTTTTGATCATAACTCGACAACCGTTCGTCCGATCTTCAACATTCCTTTGTCGAATTGATAAGTTTTACCGAGTACTAAATATGTCTAGAAGGTATCAACTATCTATCTTTAAAACTGTGGGAGATATGAGGTTTTTTTTTGCAAATTGCGGGTGCTTGAGGCGGCGTGGCCAAAATTGAAAATAAACTGATTCTGCCTGTAGATACACAGAGAAAAAAAAAGGATGATTTCCGGTATCCATTTGGGAAGGATATGTCTGAAATATCCTTTTAATCACCCAACAGAGCTAAAAATCATCCGTGGGATATGAAAATTGATGATCATTGGGATGATTTGCAGCTCCTCTGGATGATTAAGACATATCCTTCCCAAATGGAGCTTTTTTGGATCTTTTTTTTTCTGTGTATAGGAAGTTTTTCTTCCATACACATCAAACCTTTATCTCTTACCATGTCTGAGAACTGTGCTTTCATATGGACAAACAGACGTACATGGCTATATCGACTCGTCTGTTGATGCTGATCAAGAATATGTATACTTTATGGGTTCGGAGATGCTTCCCACATGCTTTTGCACAAACTTCTACCCTATGTACCCACGGTACAGAGTACAAAAACGATTTGCAATACACTTTTTATACAAGGGAGTATGCAGAGAGAAGAGGGAAGGGAGGGAGGGAACGAGCATGGAAAGTCTTAAATACAATATTTTTCACTCACTTTGTCTGGGTTTCGAACTCGGGTACTTCAGCACAAATGCCAACATCTCGGCCCACACGATTATCCAGCACTCATGCGGCATTGTCATAAAGAGAAGCGACGATGAGCGAATATGTTGAACAACACCTTGTCTTTTGTAGATTTTCTATGAAATCCTAAACTTTCAACAACAACTTTCTAAAGTCTGGACTACAATTTTCATTTAGAATTGCCACACACACGCCTGTAGGCTTTCAATATATAAACCTAAGTGTAGATAAGCCACATTTTGGTGTGGCATACAAAATGCTGTATGAAAAATGTAGAAGGTATATGGAAATTCACTAATTTTTATACTCTGTACCGTAGGTACATACATAGAGTATTATAAGTTTGTGCAAAAGTATGTAACATCCAGAAGGAAGAATCTCCGACCCCATAAAGTATATACAACACTGAATAACTTTGACATTTACCAACCGATTGCTTTTGTTAGACATGTTTTGGAAACATCAATCTAGTACAACAATTTTGACCATGGAACGCTTCACACCAAAACAACGTGCCGAAATAGTGACGCTGTTCATCGAAAATAATCGTTCAATTGTGCTAACAAATTTTGATGACCGATGAGGCCCATTTCACGCTTTCTGGTGGTGTTAATAAGCAAAATTGTCGCATATGGGGCACGGAAAATCCACACCGCATCCATGAAATACCGTTACACGACCAAAAAGTGACTGTTTGGGCCGGTATCAAAAAGAGGCGATATTGACTGCCCGCCCCAGACTTCTTTTTGTGGGGCTATTTAAAAAGCAAGGTTTACGCCAGCGATCCACAGACCATTGAAGAGCCTAAGGCCAACATTCGTGCAACAACGTGAAATCGCCACTTTATCGACTGAGACGCTCGAAAAAGTGATGGAAAATGCCGCAAAAAGGGCAAATTTTGTTGTGGCCAATAAAGGCGGCCACTTGATTGATGTTGTGTTCAAAAAGTAGTCGAAATAAATTGTACAGGACCAAATTAAAGGAACAAGATCAACATATAGCAATCGGTTGTTTGTTTTTATATTTCTTCAGAGTTGCCATACCGACACTTTAGATGGCGCACCCTGTATATATATTCTTGATCAGGATGAAGAGCTGAGTTGATATAGCCATGTCCGTCTGTCCGTCAGTCTGTCCGTATGAACGCACAGATCTCAGAGATGGTAAGAGATAGAGGTTCGACATGTATGGTAGATATGCTTCTTATGTCTGCAGGCAGATCAAGTTTATTTTCAATTTTGGCCACGCCCCCTCCTGCCCCTGCAATTTAGAAAAAACGTCATATCTCCCACAGTTTTGAAGATAGATGGCTTGTTCCTTCTGGACATATTTAGTTATTAGGATATCTTATCGATCCGCCAAAGAAATGAAGAAGATCGGATGAACGGTTTTCGAGTTATGATCAGAAGATACATTTTCTTGATACAGATTATGCTATAGTCGGGCTTGACCGACTTTCTTTCTTGTTTTTTTATATAGTGTATCATTTGCATTCAACTTTTAATTTGCCTCGTTCACTTGTTGTTTTTCTACAAGTAGAAAGTAGTTTTTCTTTCTGTTTTCTACACTTTTGTCGTGTTGGGCCCAGTCAACAACTGGTATTAAACTGGTTGAAAATGGACGACTTGAATACATTGCTTCGGCTACCAAGTGCAAGCAATCGAGAGTCTTAAGTGGCTAGCAAGAGTGGACTGGCGAAATATCATTGGCAGTGCAAGAGCTAAACACAAATGGATATGTATCCAACATTTCGGGCGTGTGTCGTTTGTAGGTTTTCAAAAGTGGAGTAAATGTGACTCAGTAGCTTTGATTTGCTCAACTAACCAAGTATTATGACAGGAAATCCACACCGATTCGTTCTTTACTCCGCTTGGGGCTAATCATAAAATGTGCCCCAAAAAGTAGGCAATATTTTTGGGCCACATGGAAAATGAAAGGGAAAAACTGATGAGCCCTAAGAGCATCCGTATCGCATAAACCATGATGATGATGATGATTATGGCCAACAGCTGTCCCCACACACACACATCCACTTGAGTCAGTTGACTTTGCCACAGAATTCATTGCTTATTTCAATCTATACCCTGCCCTGCCCTACCCTCTGCACTCTACCAGACTAAACGTTTTTTTATGGCCTGCCAAAATCATATTGAATACACACAAAGGAAATGGGAAATGGAAATGGCATGCTCAGGGTCCAAACGGGGTAGCTGAGGCGCAATCAATTGCCAGGCACATGCAGCTTTAAATGCAAAGTTCAACAACTGCCGAGAACTGTAACCGTAAATCTTGGAGCTTGTTGCTGTTGCTGCTGCTGTTGCTGCTCTTTTGTTTTTACCTCGATGGCAAATTGCAGGCCAAAACTTTATCGTGTAATCATTTTAAGTTCACTTTCTTATTATTTTTGCACAGCAGCAACAGCAACAGCACAGCGGCAGCAGCAAGGCAGCAACAATTGCAGTTGCTTAGTGGCATCGGCCTCCGCTGTTGCTGTTGTTGCTGTTGCTGTTGCAGCCACTTTCAAGTTTTGTGTACAACTTTTATGACACTTTGTCGTATTGTTTTTTGTACTTTGCGGCGAACGTGTCATATTCAGTTATGTATTTATTCCTTGGCCAGTTTTCTTGCTTGTGCTTTGAGCTTCCACTTTCAGATTTGTTGGGTCTAAACTATTTGCCACCCCCCCCCCCCCATCGCCCTCCGCCGCCACCGCCATGACCAAGAGTTGCTGTCAGAAAAACACTTTGAGCACGAATCAAATTTTTGTTCAGTTGCACACGGGCTGTTTGCTTCCCTTTCTGCTACTTGTAGCTGCTAGCCAGGCAATGGCAAGGATTAGAAAAAGTGTGTGACCATGGATGTAAGTCAGCAAGTGTACTGTTCAATGATATGTGGAATACATAATGAAGATGTTTGAAAAAGTCCTTGCCAAAGCTGAAGCAGTAAATAACCGGAGGAAGGGTCAAGCATAACAATGGGCAAGTGAATTAAGCTCTGTTCTCATCAGTTTCTTTCAAACATACAGGGTGTCTAGCACAAGAACTTGGGATGGGATGGTATTTGATTTTCATAGCTTAAAAAACTTTTGAAATTTGTTTATACACTATTTTGCCACCTACTTTACAGACGGTGCTCTACTAAAATACATTTCTTTCCAACATACAGGGTGTCTAGATTGAGTATATTCAGTTGATTTGAAGTTTATGGCTGAAATCAATGCTTTAAATTGGGAACTGTAGCCCTCTGGCACCCGTTTTAAGTCTAATTGGAATTTCTTTTGAAAATACAGGGTGTCTAAAACGAGTCCCTTTATTGAGTTTTAAGTTTATGACTAGAACAATTGCTGAAACGGGCTTATAAGCTCCTTTTAAGCTGGCTTCACTGTCTATAATATACTACAATATACATACAGGGTGTCTAGATTGAGTATATTCAGTAGATTTGAAGTTTATAGCTCAAATCATTGCTTTAAATTCGAAACTGAACCCCTCTGGCACCCGTTTCTAGTGTTATTGGAATTTCTTTTAAAAATACAGGGTGTCTAAAACGAGGCACTTTATTGAGTTTTAAGTTTATGACTAGAACAATTGCTGATATTGGTTAATAAGCTCCTTTTAAGCTGGCCTCACTGTCTGGGTGGTCTATAATAAGCCTATTTGAAACATACAGGGTGTCTTAAACAAGTTACTTGTTTGGTTTAAGGGTTCTTGGATGAATTAATTTCTCAAATTCCTCGAAAAATTATTTTTAAGCTGACTTCAAAGTCTGGTTGCTTCCACATTGAATTTATTTCAAAAATACAGGGTGTCTTTAACAAGTACTTTCCCTTTATTTTAAAGTTTATGGCTTAAATAGATTATCAAACTTGAATAAGTAATAAATTTGCTATAATTAGTTTATTAAAAACATACAGGGTGTCTAACTTAAGTAGTTTTAATGAATTTTAATAGTTAGAGAAATTTTGCATTTAAGCCACTTTTTACCACCGACTGTAGACTGTAAATTTCTTTTAAGCATACAGGGTGTCTAGGACGAGATACCTTATTGCTTGTTTGGGTGAAAGTTAAGACAATTGTATAATTGATTGACTTGCTTCCCAAATGCAGGGTGTTTTTGTTTGCTCTACAGCTTACGGTAAGTAAAAAAGTAAATAGACTTGACTTCAAGCTGACTGTTTTAATGAACTCGCCCGATCTGTGGGTCATTGTCTATGGCATTTTTGGCACTCGCCGCAATCACAGCAGTCAGTTGACTTCTTCAACAAAATGCGGACGCTTGGGGGTGGGGGGCAGTCACCAGCCAAAAGTCTTGACTCAACACTGACTACTCCATCCTGTTGTCGTCGCCTGTAAGTGCTTGAAAGTCAATTTTGAATTTAAAATACACCACGTAACGCAATATGTTGATCTTTTGAATACGAATGCGAAATCCACGCTGGGAAGGGAGTGGCAAAATGGCAGCACAAGCAGAAAACCAGGCACCCACACACACACACACACACAACAAATTTAAATAAACTTTACTAATAAAATGTCGTTTACAAGTGGCAAGTGTCGACGACGACGACGACGACGACGAGCTCAACCTGAGCCTGAGTAGACTGAGTCTGACTGACAGACACAACACAAAAAAAAAAGAAAACGAAAATATGGGGAGGGGGGGCGCCCAACGTGGGGGACGCGCATGAGTTGATGCCAACAACGTATTAATTTTGTGTATCAAAATAAACTTATTCTTCTGGCATTGCCGTCTGCCCCCAAAAAAGAACCAGAGCAGAGACAAACAGAACCAAAACCCGACTCCGTTTCCGTTTCTGGCTACGGCTACGGCTACGCCATGTATAAATATCTACATCACGTTCCAAGCTCGGAATGCCAATGTAAATATTTTCAAACTTTGATGAAATAATCAAGGTAAACAGTAAATGTCGACGTTCTAACCCTCCCCAACCCCCAGCCGGCTTGAGGGTGACTGCTGCAGTTTAGGTTGGAGACGGGCACAGAGTTGGCGGAAGGTCTGCGGCTTCTGTGTTATTGTGTGTGTGTGCGTGTGAGTGTTGCAGGCATGTAGATGCCTCATTCTTGGCACTGACATTTCGGCCAGTTGTTTTTCTATTTCCCTGTCCTGTTTGTTTGTCCTGTGTCCTGTGTACCCCCCCTGTCTCGCCCTCTGACCATACTGTTTGTTTGACAGGCATAAATGTTTAACTGCACGCCGGCTTGAGGCTTCTGCTTGGTTTGGGAAGCTGCTGCATGCCACTTAAAAATGAGGAAAGAAGAAAAAAACAATGAACAAAGCTAAAGTCAACGGCAACCTGAAAATTAAATGTTAATGAATTGGACTAACTGGTATCGAAACTGGATAATCCGGTGAGTCGATTTAAGGTCTAAGATATGTCAGCACTTTCGGCATCTTCTTGCTTGCCAAGCAAGCATTTCAAGGCAATGCGTTATAGAAGCTGTAGAACTCATAAACTCAGCAACTTATTCAAACAATTCCATTCATCTTTTATACTTGGAAGCTTGATAATCAGAAATCTATTGGAGCTGCTTATATTCAGCTTTTTGGATGGCTTCTTCTAAAGGCTCTTCCATATAAAACATTCTATACATTCCGAAAGATGTTTATTACACACTTTCAACTGTGAAACAGGTTCAAAGTTGATTTTATAAGCAAATTTATTGAAATTATTAAAGCCTTAAACTTCAAAACCAGCGAAATTACTCGTCTTAGACACCCTGTATGCTCACATAAAAACTTATTGAAGCCTTCCCAGTCTTTCAATCCAGCTTAAAAAAGATTCATTCTCCAATTTCCTAAATTATTTGATTTATGAAATTCGATTCAGGCACCCTGTATGCTAAGAACAAATTTATTATGTTGAAATTATTGTGGGGAAATTAATTTAAAAGCAAATTTGACATACCATTACAGCTATTTCACAAGTGAATTAAGTCATAAGCTTTAAACTAAATGTAGACACCCTGTATAATTGTTAAAAGCTAATTTTTTACACAAAACATATTATTTAAGTTAATGCTTAAAGTTATTTAAGCTCTGAACTTGAAAACAATAGAAAGGTACTCGTCTTAGACACCCTGTATGTTTGAAAGAAACTTATTGTAGACTCGTCAGTCTCTTAATTTCTATCTAAATAGAAATTTCATAAACTTTTAAGCAATATGCCTATAGTTTACTAAAGTTACACAAGTTGGACACCCTGTATGTAAAAAAAATATTTATTATAGAACTACCAAATCTGTAAAACGGTTCAAAAAGGGCTCATGCTTAAGCTAAGTACCCTAACACAAATGAAGTTACGCTTCTTAGACACCCTGTATGTTTAGTAAAAATTCCTAAATGACTCTCCAATTTGTGGAAACGGCTCAACAGAGTCTAACAAGTCTAATTTTAGCAATGACTTAGGCCATAAACCTCAAATCAACTGGAGTTACTCATTCTGGACACCCTGTATGTTTCAAAAAAATTTGTTACATTAGTTCCAAAACTGTAGAATTGTGTTTAAAACGGGCTTAAACTCAATTTTAGGTTCATACTAAAACTATCAACTCCAAGAATAGCTTGGTAAAAGGGAGCTACTTATTTTCCCGTTCCAAATTACTTTGGATACGATGATCTCAAGTTTCCAAAACGATTCCAAGCAGGTTCAAAATAAGCTGTCCACTGCTTCCCGTGTCTGTTTCAACTTAAAGTGCATACAAAGTGCAGCAATGGCAACAGTCTGGGCCTTCAAATCCAGTTCACAACCGCCACATCATCAATCACAGCCACACAGGGAAGCAGGGCGAGAGAGAGATTTGAGCGCCCGACACGGGGATTGGTCATGGCCAACGAATGTCACCCAAAACCCGTGGATAATGATGACCCCCATATAGGACATGGAGACTGCTGGCTGGTTGTTTAGTCAAGCATAAGATCGTCAAGGCTGCTGGCGATAACCTTTAAATTGCCGGACACACACACACACACACACACCCAGCCCCCATCCCCAAACAACACACACACACATGACACAAACACAAAAAGAAAAAATCGGGAAAAACCCCCGGAATACGAAGCAGAAGGTGAACAACAAAAGCAAACGCAAAGTCGCCGTCAGGTGCCACCGGGATGCTGGCGATTGTCACTTTGGCGCCTGCCTCCGATTGGGATTGGATTTAGGGGGAGGGCCATGGGTGATTGGGTCGACAGCTGGGCGCCTCTAAACGCTTTCACTCGCCCACACTTTGGCCGCACAGCCGAATGCACCGAGATAAACCACCATAAATCTGTTGCCATCATTTTAAAGCGATTACTACAAATGGATGTGCACACGGCGACTGCAGTCGGCGGCGGCGGCGGCGCTGCAGCTGCCAGCGACTGCGATGACAATGGGACGAAAAAAAAAGCCCTCCAACCCACGGCAAGTGTCAGTGTGTGTGTGTGAGTGTGCATATAAAAACCGTGTGAAAACACGGGCAAGCAAAACGTATGAATAGCAAACCAGGCAGCTGGCGAAGGTGCTCCTCCATGGGGCAGGCTCTAACGAGAGCGCGCGCAAAAAAAAAGGGGCAACTGGCATGGCGAAACAGCAGAATAGCAAAACAGCGAAACAGAAAAAGGGACAACAGAAAGCAGAAAACAAAATAGAAAAACACAAAATTCGCGCGAGTAAATTGCTCTGGCGAGCAACACGCGCCAAATGTGGAGCATTCCGATTGCGAATGTTGCACATACAGGGTGTCTGGGCCAGGCAGTGGTGAATGAAATCAGGCGGAAAGGCTTTAAGAGCCCGGCGAAGCAAAGTAAAACAAAGCTTACTTTACCAGTTAACCACCCTGTGTCTCCCAAACTTCACCAATACAGCAACAAAATCTGTGATTAAGTTAAGTTATAACTTTTCCGTTACAATATTCTGAGTTTGTGGCTTAGTATGTAGAATTTAGAACACTTTAAGGCTGATAGCCACCCTGTACAATAAAGTTTACCTAACAAATCTACTCCCTTAAATAGCGCCTAATACAGTTTTTCTGATAATAATTAAGTTGGAAATGCATTTCTAAGAAATTAAGTTCAAGACCCACCCTGTTTATTCAAGTTAAAATCAACCTATGCTAATAAGACCAGCGTATTTACTTCCTAAAATGGCGCCTAATATAGTTTATTGAACACAAATTAACTCAAAAATGAATTTATAGGAAATCAAGTTTAATGCTCACCCTGTATTTTAAGCTTAAAGCAGCCAATTCTAACTGTAAATGAAAGAAATGCCAACAAAAGCATATTTAAATACCACTTTGTTACAAGAAAATGATTTAAAGTGCCTTTAAGCTTTTACTTACTTCGACTGAGACTCACCCTGTTTACTAAAATACCAAAAAAAAAAGGTCAAATCAACATTTATAAGCTTCAATTCGAACTGCCGTCGTATAGTTAGTCAATAAAATGAATTCAAAACCCACTAAGATTGTGACCCACCCTATATACTATACGTGCAATCCAAAACTAGCCTCAAATTTAAGCCATACAGCATGAAAAGGAAGCCTAGCCCTTAAGAACCAAGTTTTCACTGGCAGTTTACTTGAAAAATATGAACTTGATAGTTCAAACAGACTGTTGGCTGCATTTACTATGATAGAGACCCCCCCCTGTCAACTGAATTTTAAACAAAGAGACAGCAAACGCAGGTTATTAAAGCTTAATTTGTTTCCCCTAAACTTAAAACAAGACTTTTAAGTCAAATGGCCCACCCTGTATTACAAAAATAAACTAAGGCTGGCTGTAAAAGTAATCAAATCTGAAGTTACAAGTCTTGAAGTTACTTTTTTCAAACAAAAATACATATAAACTGAAAACAGCCAGAGAGGAACCCACCCTGTAGAGTAAAAATCACAGAAATAGAACGAAAAATAATGTCAAGATAGCTAAATCTAGGCTTAAAGTCACATGTTGCTTCAAAAATATATATATACCCCAAACAGCCAGACAGAGAGCCACCCTGTAGCGTAAAAATCACAGAAAACGAACGAAAAAGCTACCAAATTTACACCACAAACCTATTTAAAAGTATTTGCAAGTAAATGCGAAAACAGAGACCACCCTGTGTACTTAATTTGGCAAGAATTGAATGTAAATCATGATCATTATAAAAGCTAACACTTTTCCCTCAAAATTTTGTGTTTTAAGAACATTCTCTGACATGATTTGGAGTCAAATTATGGCACTTAGCCACCCTGTAAACGAATAGGAACAAGAAAAGTAAACAAATTTAAGATGAAATTCCATGCCTAATATAGTTTTCTCACTTCGTTACCTTTCCACAGGAAAGTAAGACTCATAACATCAGCGCCACCACCCTGTATATTATAAGCTTTCTTCGAGGAAACAAGAAAATCTAACCTAAAATAGGTGCAAAAGCGTCTTTTTTTTATGTATTACAGCTTTTATCTAACAAGCCATTATCTCTGACCAGTTAGTGAACCACCCTGTATGGCCAAGAACACAGAAGCCTAAATTTCGGACTAACTAAGCCATAGAGCCACCATTTTGTAGTAAAAGAGAAAAAACAAACGACAACCGATCTCAATTCTACACTAGTCCTATGCAACAGTGCACTAGCACCTCTCACGCGTAACACCCTGTACCAGTTTGCGGTAAGGCTTCAATTAGCCGTGGCTTGGAAATTGCGTAACTTCATCTACATGCATTCCGCTCCACTCGCACCGACGCCACTGCACTGCCTCACCGCACCGGGCGGTACCCTGTATGCGCATGCGGTGTCAATTGATGTGTGGCGCCCGGGCACAAATGAAATTTAATGAGCCAATTTAAAGCTGCTCCATATTTATAAACTGAAATGGACACCACAACCCCGCCAAAACACCACCAACCCGAAACCCGAGCATCAATTGAGCACAACCATTGACCAATTATCACTTGGATCTTTGGCGTCCGAAAGGATTTGGCTTTGACGGAATGCCTGGCTCTGCTGCGGCGGTGGTGGCTAAATTGATTCAGTGCAACAAAGTGGCAAAATGCGATGGCTGGTGGCCAGGTGGCGCAGTTCCCATCACACCCCCACCGCCCCTCATCTTACTTATCTCTGGTGTGTGTCTTTTGAGCAAGGAAGTGCTCTGTGGCCTTCGTCCTGGCAGTGCTTATGTTTGCATTCCTTTTTGGCATTTTTGCACTTGAATAACTTTGAAATATGGGATTAAATCGTCTCTTATGGGATTTTCTCGATTACAGCTATCATGGCGAATGGCAGGAATGGCAAAGGGGGGGGGAATGGGGGTGGTTCGAGGCCAAAGCGCGAGGGTCGCCAGTGAACCTGAACCCAACTGCTGGGAAAGTGTTGCGAATCTCGCCAAGCGTGTGGCCAGTGACCAGTCACGTCTCTGGACACACAATGAACAGAAGCGCATCGCATCCCAGACTGGACCTAAGCAGTAAAACAAAGCGGCGAGCAAAAGCTTAGCACACACACACACACAGGGAGGGGGGCAACGCGGGCGGCAGCTGCGGACTTTTCACTTGAACGCTTCGCCATTGCCGCTAAGCTGCAACTTTCATTGCTACGAGGGGCAGTGCCAGCAATTCCTTCTTCTTTTTTTTTCTCTGTTTTTCTCTTCTTTTTTTTTTAACCCAAAAAAATCTTCACACAAACAAATCGGGCAACATATTCGCTGCGACAGAGCCACTGGGAGAGAGAGACGGAGAGATGGAGAGCAAACGAACGAAACAACTTTAAACTGTGGGGAGCAGCCAGAGAATGGAGGAACCACGCACTTATTGAAACGTTTACCAACATGGAAACGACTCCATCGTGGTTATGTCTTCATTTTGGAGGCGATGCATGCACGCCGCCGTGTGTGTGTGTGGGGGGGGGCTAGAAATGATTAACTGTTTTGAATACCCTGTACGCAGTTTTAAACGGTGAAAGGGCGGGGGGGGGGGGGAGGGTAAGAGTAAACATTTCCTATTTAGCATAATCAATTGTTGTCTTTAGTTTGATAACGCTCTAGTGAACTCTTGTCTAGTTATAAGCAGGGCAAAGTTCGGGCCAACTGCGCTTACAGCAGCCGCATTTACACTTTTAAAGAGAATTTCAACAAGAATATTTGAGCTTAAATCAAGTACGAAAATACTTGATACAAGCACAACAATTCTTATTTCAAGTACTGTACACTTTTTAATCTGATTTACTTGATTAAAGACTCATCTATACATATATAATATATAAAATTGAAAGTATGTTTGTATATTTATTTCTTATGGGCGTCTAAGCCGCTGAAACGATCACACATTTTCAATTATATTTAAGCCCGGTGAATTGGGTGGCCAGTTTAATAACTCCACGTTTTGACTCGCTATATACGATTTCACAATCCGGGCTGTATGTATAGGGGCATTATCTTGTTGGTAAATCCATTTTAGATTTCCAAAAATAGTTTTGAAGTGTGGAAAAGCCTCCTTCAATATTCCATTATAGCATGGTTGGAACAAATTTAAGCTCACAGGTGCCATAATAGGAAATGGCCCCCCACACCATAATACCTCCAGCACTGCTGTGCAACTTATCAAGATGGTGTGGTTCTTTTCTAAGATCATGAAAATAGTAGCTGTACCCATCCTGGCCCTCCAAATTAAACTTGTTTCATCCGAAAAGACAACACGTTGCCACTCCGAAGTCCAGGTTACATGTGCGCGAGCGAAATCAAGACGTTGTAACTTACGAGCCGGGTTAAGAGGTGGCTTTTTTTTCAATTTTCAGTCTCTTTAGATGTGGAGCATTATCAATAACCCGACGCATGGTTGTCAAAATTGCTTTAACGTTACATTTTTCCCTTATCTTGGCCAAAGAGTCGTGCGAATTGGAAGCTTCTCTTAATATAAGTCGCTTGTCTGCGCTAGTAAGCAAACTGTGGGTGCGACCCTTCATGTTTTTACCAAATTAACCCTGATTATTTAAAAAATTTCTTATGACATGACGGCTCCTGTCGATTTTTTTTTGCTATTTTGGCAATAGATAGGCCAGAATCCTTGTAAGCTTGGATTTTTCCTTTCTTCGACTCAGATAATGAAGTGCCACCAAGCCCCATTTTAATTATACTCTGTACCGTAGGTACATAGAGTATTATAAGTTTGTGCAAAAGTATGTAACATCCAGAAGGAAGCATCTCCGACCCCATAAAGTATATATATTCTTGATCAGCATCAACAGCCGAGTCGATATAGCCATGTCCGTCTGTCCGTCTGTCTGTCTGTCCGTATGAACGCACAGATCTCAGAGATGGTAAAAGATAGAGGTTTGACATGTATGGGACATATGCTTCTTATGTCTGCAGGCAGATCAAGTTTATTTTCAATTTTGGCCACGCCCCCTCCCGCCCCCGCAATTTAGAAAAAACGTCATATCTCCCACAGTTTTGAAGATAGATGGCTTGTTCCTTCTGGACATATTTAGTTATTAGAATAACTTATCGATCCATCAAAGGAATGAAGAAGATCGGATGAACGGTTTTCGAGTTATGATCAAAAGACAAAATTTCTTGGTACAGAGTATGTTATAGTCGGGCTTGACCGACTTTCTTTCTTGTTTTTTTAATTTAATATACACTTCAAATAAAGCAAAAAGTTTAAATAAACCAAAATTTGTATGCACGAGCCAACTATTCCGACAAAATTAATGCATGTTCTATTCTAGTGGCGCAAAAATTCCATTGAATATATGCGAATGCTCACATAAAGTGAAAACAACTTTAAAACGGTTCTATTCCAAAACTTGAAATACACCAGAAAGAGCGAAGAATGCTTGCACAAAGATAATATGCAAAAAAAAAACCGTAATTTCACCATTTCGTTTTCGAGTTATGAGCAGTTGTAAAGAGAGCATACAGGGTGTCCTATTCAAGTGGCGAGCAGTGTATGTTCATGTCGCCTATGTCTCATGTCTGTGACTTGGTCCAAAAACCGCGAAAATTGCAAAAATTAAACCGTTCATCCGATTGCGATGCAATTTTACGGAATGGAAATTTCTAAGGTCCAAAAATCCGGGAAATTTCTAAAATAATCATATGTATATCTATGAAAGCGCTTAAAGCTTAGATTAAAATCCAGCCGTGGGTAAATGGACGATGCAGATTGAACGGCTGAATTTTGATATTTTTCATTTGAGCTTATATTACTATGAAGATTTCATAGACGGCAATTGTAGACTGGTTAATAGGAGGTGTATACCAAACTGTCAAAAAAGCCGCGAAATTAGCAAAGTTACAGTTAAAACTTTCATTTTCTCACAATGCAAAGGACCCGGGCGACGCCGGGAATTCAGCTAGTTTAAGATGAAAAATGTTATTTCCCAAATGTATTGCACAAACTATGTATTCAACGTATTCAATTCTTAAGACAACGCCAGTCCATATTTGAAACCCAATAAGACTACCTGAAATGCGTACAAAATGTACTTAAATTGTAAACATTTTGCCATTTTTGTTCCTATAACGAGACTTTCGTTTTGTAACCGAAAAGCTAACTTGAATTAACCAAAAACCTAGCTGGTATTTGTGTTGGTCACAAATGATCTATGTATTAACCACTCACTTCTTAAGCAAAATGCTAGAACCAGTTGGGAATTTCAGCAACATATTTGTGTGAAAATTATTCGCATTTTTCGTAGCATACTTTTTTGCAGTAAACATTGTAAGTTTATGTGGTACTCAATTCAACATATACCTAAAATTGTATAGTTTTTATACAATTTACAGAGTATTATATGTTTGTGCAAAAGTATGTAACATCCAGAAGAAAGCATCTCCGACCCCATAAAGTATATATATTCTTGATCAGCATCAACAGCCGAGTCGATATAGCCATGTCCGTCCGTCCGTCCGTCCGTCTGTCCGTCTGTCTGTCCGTATGAACGCACAGATCTCAGAGATGGTAAGAGATAGAGGTTTTACATGTATGGTAGATATGCTTCTTATGTCTGCAGGCAGATCAAGTTTATTTTCAATTTTGGCCACGCCCCCTCCTGCCCCCGTTATTTAGAAAAAACGTCATATCTCCCACAGTTTTGAAGATAGATGGCTTGTTCCTTCTGGACATATTTAGTTATTAGGATAACTTATCGATCCGCCAAAGGAATGAAGAAGATCAGATGAACGGTTTTCGAGTTATGATCAAAAGACAAATTTTCTTGCTACAGAGTATGTTATAGTCGGGCTTGACCGACTTTCTTTCTTGTTAATTCTAAATAGAACATTTGTACTATTATTTGTAAGAGAAAAAATATATAGTAATATTCGATTTTAGACCCTTTCGCACTTATTTTAAGCAGGGCTGAACCGAACCGGTTCGAGGACGGAACTAAGGCTTTATTTTACTGTTTTACCGAACCTCTTTAGATATAAAATCTGAACCTGAACCACTTCTGAACCTAATATTTCGGTTCGGTTCCAGAAACATGCTAAATATGCAATAGTCTTATCTACTGCCTAGCGATGTCTGCTATTATCTGGGCGGTTTTAAGCCACTGAGATTCACAAACGGCAAACAAAGCGTTGGCTTTGATTTTCGTAGATTTCTGTAGTTTTTGTAGGGAAGATACCCAATAAATGATGTAGACTCAGAAGTTTGCTTCATGAAGCTCTTCGTGGAGATTTTGTGTTTGGGGGGGGGGGGGGGGGGGGAGAGGCAGTAGATGCAGCCTAAGCTACATGACCCAGCTGGCAATGAAGTTTACCTATAGTCTTGCCTCTTATGAGTGATCCATTGATCTAAGCTCTAAGCTGATTTCTGGCATAGCTGTTTAATGCCTGTTCATTATGCCTTAGTTTCTTTAGTGAGATTTCAAGTAATATTTGGAATTTGAAACATCTTTAAGATATTTTGGGGTAACTTCATTGAGAATTCTGCAAGTATTTCCCGCTTGGCGTAGGCCACATATTATGTGTGTGGCTGTGTGTGTGTGTATGAGTATATTCTTTCCTTTTTTTTTGGCAAAGGTCAGGCGACTTTCGATGTGAATGCGTTGCACGCCCCCCCACCCATCCCCCGAGCCCGTGCCCAAGCAACCCACCACACACCCTCACCCTCACCCTCACCTCCCTCCTGGCTGGCTGGCTCCATCTCTCTGTTGATATTGCCGTTGCCTGCGGCAGCAATGAAAATAAATTTCCACCAACATGATGACTATGAGGCGAGACATTGCACAAAGTGCTACACCAGCAAGAGAGTATCCTTCTGTGTGTGTGTGTGTGTGTGTGTGTGTGTGCCTGTGCGAGTGTGTCCCTCTGCCCTGGCCATGTCCATCTGTTCATGTGAGTGCATTTGCCATTTTGGTTGCCGCTTTATGCGCAAACGTTAAGTCAACACAATTTCAAATTTAGTTTTTATAGAAAATTGTCTGTGTCTGCTTTTGCTCTGCTCTGCTCCTCCCTCTTTCTGTGCGTGCGTGCCAGTGTGTGTCTGTTTCCTCGTTTGTGCTTTCTTTCAATTTGCAAAATCGTTGCCCGCACCAATTACCGTTTGATTATGCCCCAATGTGCCGAGAGTCCCGAGTCCACTTCATAAACTGTTGACACTCCGTTTTCCGTTTCCTTCTACATCTCCTCCAGCTTCTTCTTGAGCAATAATTAAGGCAAGTGCGCCTCCAGGAATCGCAAGATGCACACACACACACACACACACACACGCAGGCAGGCAGGCAGGCAGTACCGCTGCTCGACTTAATGAATACGAAACGGCAAAACGTTACACTGAAAGAAATTTTATGAGCCAAATATGGCGACCGTGACTGTAGCAAAAGTGGGTATAAAAGCAAATATAGTTCTTGGCTTTGGTTTGTTGAGCTTGCTTGATCGGCGTTACAGTGAAAGAAATTTTAAGGGAAACTTTATCTAATATAAGCAAAATATGGCGACCGTGACTATGGCTTAAAAAAAAGAGAGAAACTAGGCCTTGGTTCATCGAGCTTGTTAAAAGGCAAAACGTTACACTGAATAAGTTTTGTGACCTTACCAATTACATGTGCTGGAAGACTAGAAGCAACATTTGGCGACCGTGACTGTAGCCAAAGTACAGTTAAGAAAGAGAGAAACTAAGCTTGTTTAATTGGTAAAACTGGTACACTGAAAGAAATTTAAATGGTATATTTGCCTTATACAAACACATACTTGTAAGAGAAAAACTTTGGCAAAATATGGCGACCGTGACTATAGTGAAACTTCAATTTAAGCAGACAAAAGCTTGGCTTTGAGTATTCCAGCTTGATTGAATGGCAAAAAGTAACACTAAACACAAATTTAAATGGGAACTCTACCTTATATTTGTGTTGGAAATCCACTAAAGAAAACATGGCGACCGTGACTTTGGAAAAAGTACAGTTTATAGAGAAGGAAGCTTGACTGTGAGTCTAAGATTTTGTTTAGCCGACAAAATGCTATTCAAAACTTTAGGATAAAACAATACATGGCGACCGTGACTCCAGCAAAAGTACAGTTTAAAGAGAAGGAAGTTTGGCTTTGAGTGTGTGAGTTTGTTTGGCCGACAAAATATAACACTGCACAATAGATTGTATTCGAAACCTTGTGATAAAACAGAATATGGCGACCGTGACTCAGGCAAAAGCACAATTTATATAAAAAGAAGCTTGGCTTAAGGTCAGTGACTTTGCATAACCGACCAAATGTAACACTAGAAATGAATTTAAATCATAACCTTGCCTAATACTTGTGACAAAACCAAATATGGCGACCGTGACTGAAGTAAATTTACGAATAAAAGCGAAAAGTCGTTGGCTATAGATAAAAACAAGGCCTTACTGCTGAAGTTTTTATTCAGAATTTACAGCTTGACGCACACCAAATCAGTTTTTTCAGTTTTTTCGCCGAGTGCAAATAAGCGAAGTTGGCCATCTGAAGTCAAACCCAA
Organism: Lordiphosa fenestrarum; assembly: GCA_035044985.1. NCBI lineage: Eukaryota > Metazoa > Arthropoda > Insecta > Diptera > Drosophilidae > Lordiphosa > Lordiphosa fenestrarum. The sequence continues at coordinate 140,359 of JAWNNO010004396.1, forward strand.
AAGCTGCCACGTCAAACACTGCAAATATTTATGTGGCTCTCTCACTACTCCCACTCCTCGTCCTCCTGCTGCCGCCTACATGCAACAGAAGCGTTAGCGGGGGCGGTGGCATCAAAATGCAAATGCCTAAACGACGTCAGGACGAGAGTACGAGGATGAGAATGACACAGGATACGGGGGAACGATGAAACGCGAGGCCGCTGATTGCACAACGAGGCGCGTTCCGTGCTGTGTTCGAGTGTTGAATTGCAAATGTGTCAATTGTCAACTACTCAAACCCCTACCCTGCCTCGTGCTCACCCCTCTCCCGTCGTGTGTGTGTGGGTGTGTGCTAAGTGGGGGAGAAGGCCTTTTGTTACAATTTCTTGGGCACTTTTTTCAGCTTTTTTTTAGATTCTTTGTATGCAATTAACACTGCAAGTGGAATCAACTAACGTAATCAATTTTGACCTGTCTTGGGGTTTCAGGTATAAGTCATTATTACAAACAACTTGGAACACAATCAAGTTAAGTTATTAAAGCGGTTGAAAAGGTGTTTAATAATTGTCAGAACTTAGGTCAGGCTGGACTGTGAAATGCCCTGTAACTGACAGACTAACACACAAACTTTTAATAGGCAACCAATGGCCCCTTTTGCCCTGCTTCATTTCTCTCGAAGTATTATACATCAACTAAGGCTTCCTCTGCTACTTAAGCCCCCTTCAATCGTTGTTACAGGGTACCCAAACTCAATGAGGCACACATGTTGCATGTGGCAAAGCCAGGGCAAAGTTTGCCCTTCTACTTGTGTAGAAAAAAGTAAGGCAAAAGATACAAAAAAAAAAATGAAAAAAAATTAAGTACTTCTTAAATATTTGCATTCCATGAGGTTTAATATGTGGTACATCCACCCTTCTACCCTTTCCCCTCTCTCTCTCTCTCACTCTGCACACACACACACACACACACACACACATCTGGCCAAAGGCCAATCAAAGGCCACTGGCGTAGGAGGACAGGCTTAGCCAACGACTTTTGTCTCGACGATAAGTTCAATGGACGACAATAACGACGCAACACACACACACAGTCCACAGATTAGACATGGACACATTGAAAGAGCGAGACCAAGCCAAGTCAGCAGCCACTGACCATAACAATAAAAAATAAGAAAAAGTACAAAAAACCGAACAATATAACAAACAAACAAACAAACAAACAAAAAAGCAGAAAAAGGAAAATGCAAAATGCCAAGGAAACAATTGACTGGCCAGGAGAAATGCCAACGCGATTGTTCAGCCACTTGCCAATGCAGCGAGGAGAAGTGCAAGGAAACTCAGTGTGTGTGTGTGTTAGTGTGGAAAATATTGACTGAATTATGTAAGTAGGCTACCACTTTTTGTATGGAGCGCATGAGGGTAGATAACCAAACTACTCACCCTGTCATTGCCTTACAAGTTGCAAAGCAGTCCAACTTCTCCTGCTTCCAATGGCAGAACGCTAAGTCTAAGCCAAAGTACGAAAACTGCTTGAGCTGCTTGAAGTTGAGAAGACAGTTGATCCCGACTACGAATCTTAAGGTGAGAAAAGTAGGTAGAACGCCTAAGCTGAGAAGGCGACAAGTGGCTTCCCACTTAAGTTCAAGTAGATCTATTATTGATTTTGAGCAACATTTTTATACCCTTGCAAAGGGTATTATAATTTTGCCCAGAAGTTTGCAACGCATAGAAATATTCATTTCAGACCCCATAAACTATATATTTTCTTGATCAGGCTTTGTCCGTCCGTCTGTCTGTCTGTCTGTTTCTACGCGAACTAGTCTCTCAGTTTTGAAGCTATCGAGCTGAAATTTTGCACAGAGTCTTCTTTTTGCTGCACACTACTAATATGTGGGAACCGACCGGATCGGATGACTATATCTCATAGCTGCCATAGGAAGAATCGGTCGGAAAACTAATTTTAGTATGAAAAACTTTTCTCTTTTCCATGGAAACCTGTCCAAACTTTGTACTCATAGGTTTTCTATATTCTTTTACAATTCTACCAAGTTTTATCAAAATCGGACAACTATATGGTATAGCTGCCATACAAAAGATAGGTCTGAAAAACAGTCTTAGTTAGCAAAACTTTTTTGTTTTTAATGGTAGCATCCTGGAATTTTGTATTTGTTTGTTGCACATAATTTGACAAAATTTTGCAAATTTTTGTACAAATCGGTTGACTATATCATACAGCTCCCATACGAACGATGGGTCGGAAAATGTGAAAAAGTAAGAGCACATGCAAGGGTATAAAAACTTCGGCACAGACGAAGTTGGCTTAGCTTTCTCGCTTATAAGCTTTATCAAGCCTGAATTCCAGTTTACCCAATGCTTACATCCAAAATGATCTGGTAAATGGGTGATGCCTGATATGCAGCCTACTTCCATCTTTAAAACTCCATAAAAAAAACCCCTAGCCTTTCTTCTTGGCAAACTTTACGTATGAAACATTCTTGGAGTGAAGCCAAATCTACAGTCTAAAACTTTTCTCTGAGTGTAAGATTTGGTACGGCTCTACTTGTGGTTCAAAAAAGAGCATCAAACGAGTCAACAACCAAAGCAAAGATTAAAATGCACACCGAATTTTGATTCTGATACGATTCTGCTTAATTTGACAGTTTTTCGGCATATTCTGCAGGCTATCTGGTCACACCGAAATTATAATCGAGATCTAGAAATTTCTTGGATATTATTGAACATCCTAAGACATTTAATAGGGGTATTCCTACCAGTGATTTTGATTCTGATTCTAATTATAGTTATGGTGTGACCAAATAACCTGCAGAAGATAACGAGTTAACCTCCTGCAAGTGATTTTGATTCTGATTCTAATTATAGTTATGGTGTGACCAGATAGGCTGCCGAAAATAACATAAAAGCTGTCACACTAAACCGCTGTATTCACCAAACTTTGCTCAAAATCTTTTAGCACAGACACGCTGCCCGTTTGCCGAGACCGGCCGGATCGGATGACTATAGCATATAGCTGTCATAGGAAGGATCGGTCGAAAAACTAGTTTTAGTAAGAAAAACTTCTTTGTTTTCAATGGAAACGCTACCAAACTTTGTATTTCTTAGTTTGTTAAGCATTACCATGATTCCACCAAATTTGGTCGAAATCGGACATCTATATAGTATAGCTGTCATAGAAAAGTAGAGTCCGTAAAGTAGTCTTAGTGAGAAAAACTTTTTTATTTTCGATGAAAACGCCTCCAAACTTTGTACATGTTTGTTTGTTAGACTGTTGCATAATTCCACTAAGTTTGGTCGAAATCGGACATCTATATAGTATAGCTGTCATAAAAGGGGAGAGTCCGAAAAGTAGTCTTAGTAAGAAAAACTTTTTTGTTTTTAATGGCAATGTCTTTAAAATTGGCATTTAGTTATTTGGTAAGCTTTTGTAGAATTCTACAAATTTTGGTCAAAATCGGATGACTATAGCATATAGCTGTCTTACGAACGATTGATCGAAAAACTAGTTTTAGTAAGAAAAACTTTTTGGTTTCCAATGGAAACGCCTTCAAACTTTGTATTTCTTAGCTTGCCATGCTCTCCCATGATTATACAGAGTTTGGTTGAAATCGGACATCTATATAGTATAGCTGTCATAGAAATGTAGAGTCCAAAAAGTATTCTTGGTGAGAAAACCCTATTTTGTTTCGTTTTGTTTTGTTGTGATACTGATATTTGTTCCGTTTGACAACTTGTTTTTGCATTTTGTGCAGGTTATCTGGTCACACCGAAATTATAAATAGAATTTTTGATCACTTGCACGAATACCACTTATATAACTCTTTAGAACTTCTAAACTTCTAGAAAGTTCTATAAAATTCTAGATCTTTTTACTATTTTCTAGATCTTTCGAGAACTTTTACCAAATTTTAACAAGTTTCAAGAAGTTTTTTAGTATTTTAGAACTTGTGCTCTAACAAACTCCAACCTTTACATAACATTTCAGGCTTTCAGTGCTTAAATAGCTTCAGAGATATGGCTCTGAACCACTGTTGAACCGGTTTAAGGCTTGCAGCTCAAAATTGTTCTTACTTTAATAAAGTGACAGCATCCAATGGCATTTCCCCGATTCTCCAGTGTGGTATAATCCTGCCTGAAACTGATTTTCTCAGCTTAAATCCATTTGGTGTGATATTTTGGATCCATTGTCTGCGTTGACCTCATTTATATATTTTGGGGCCAACTTAATTTTGTTGTATTTTGTTGTTTTTTGTAGACTAGGCAGCCCCCACCACCACCACCAGTCTCCCTCCTTCTCTCTCTCTTACTGCATTCTCAACAGTTATAATTCCTGCTTGTTTTATTTACGGTACTTGCGCGCACTTGTAGCCGGAGAAGAAATTGTGGGACAGACGGAGATAAGGTTCGTGCTCAAAACGTTTTTACAATTCATTGAGTAAGAGGGGGACACACACACACACAGACACACACACACAGACACACATATGCACAGCGCTAACAGCTCACGAGTGTTGGCAACGTTGGAACAATTAAATTTAATTGCATTCCCAATTTGTATAATTATGCCTTGCTCTAAATAAATAAATTTTTAATTCACGTCAAGATGTTGACAAGGAGGATGATGATGCTGATGCGTAGAAGGATGCTGAAGTCAACTGATTCAGCACAAAAGAGACAGTTGCCACAAGCCCAATTGGAAGCTGGGGCAAAGCTGGTTGAGTTGATTTGTTCTGTGATGGAATGTTGAACGGTCACACTGTAGTTTTTGAGTATAAAAATGCTTAAACTTGACTCATATGTATTCTTACTTTTACTTCTTGTACATTGTTTGTCTAGCTTATCTCTCAAAAAGTCATATATGAAGAGGAAAGAGGCTTTCCCAGCTTGGGAACATGCCACATATGAAAAGCATAGCACTAACACATTTATGCCAGCCACTGATCTTGCACAGAATAAAAAAATCAACTTATTTAGTATTATTTTTGGTATGAAATTCTACAGATCCCTTAAAATATCAAATTTAACAGCAAATAGCATCAGTTTGATATGAAAATAGCTAAATTATAGAGTGATATAACTATTTTCATATCAAAATTCATGTTCCCTTCGGTTTTTTTGTGTCAAATCTTTACGTTTTCGAACATCTTTTATATATACAATATTAAACTAGAATTACTCTACACTAAAAGAACTAATTTGGCTATGTAAAGTTAGATGTAAGCTCTGTCAAATAAAATGACCGCCTACTGCGCCACCTTAATGTTGATCCAGAAGCTTAAGTATACCCATCCCCCGACCTTAAACCCAAAAAGGTGCCATTACTCCACACTAAAAGAACTAATTTGGCTATGTAAAGTTAGATGTAAGCTCTGTTAAATAAAATGACCGCCTACTGCGCCACCTTAATGTTGATCCCCCGACCTTAAACCCAAAAAGGTGCCAAGTAAATTTGTGCTAAATAATATGGAATGTTTTTTTAAGTAGAGTTTCTCGCTTTAAGTTTTCCACAATTGTGGAAATCGCGGTTGCTGCTGCTCATTTGAGTTATGGTTGTTGTTGTTGTTGCTGCTGCTGCCGCTGTTCATACACGAAATGCTGGGCAATAATTGTAAAAAGATTAAAAGGGCATTTTAATTAAAAATTATATTTATTTGATTTAATTTTTATTGGCGCTTTTTAAAAAGCCATTTAACGACTGCGAAACTGGCGACATGACAGACAGCTGAACGTAAACACACACACACACACTCGCACACAGGCACACGCACAGCAGGAGACGGGGTGGAAGAGAGAGAGAGTGGTGGGGCCGGGGGAGGGGGGAGGGGAAGCCACATAAGTGTGAATTCAACAACGCAAGGAAATTAATCTTAAGCCGCAGACAGCGAAAAGCCAAAAATAAATCAACAATGCAATAATTTATCAGAAAATATGTGTCCGTTGCAAGCGAATGCAGCGCTCTCTCTCACTCGCTCCTGCACAGGAATCCCCTTTCGCACGGCAGCCGGAAAGTATGCAACAGTGTTTGCGTTTGAATTTGGAGCGTCAGCAGAATGAGTCAGCTGCATATATCACAACTCACACACACACACACAGACAGCACTTAAGTCTCTGTAAAATCCAGTGTCATGGCAACGCCAACAGCAGCAGCAGCAGCAGCAGCCGGCAGAATCCAACACACAAAAAACAGCATCCATAAGCATGTGTCCTGGCCAGAGCCCAAGCGAGAACTGTAATTGTGTGTGTGTGTGTGTGTTGGACAACGAAATATGAGCACTGGACCTAGGACACGGCTCTCAGGTTCAGGTTCAGGTTGGTGGTCGGTCGGTCCGTCGTCCAAGGCTCGTTGCCAGTTCATGAATCAGTTGCAGCGTCAGTCAACCCAGTCAGTCGCCAGTTGGCAGTCGGCAATCAACACCCAAAAACACACTGACTGACTCCATGCTATGTCTCCCATACACTTGGCCAAAATCAAGAGTTAACTTCTTCTTTTTTTATATGCAACCTCTAATTAGATTTAAGAAATCGTTTAAAGTGAAACCTTAAAGATACTTTCCACTTGAAATCCAAGTTTAGATGTCCGATTTCGACCAAACTTACAATGTTTGAAGCTGTTTCCATTGAAAACAAACTAGTTTTTCTTACTAAAACTCATTTTTCGACCGATCTTTCCTATGACAGCTATATGCTATAGTCATCCGATATTGACCAAAGTTTGTAGAATTGTGTAAGAGCATAACAAATAACTAAATGTCAATTTAAAGGACATTTCAGTTGAAAACAAAAAAGTTTTTCTCACTAAGACTACTTTTCGGAACTTACTTTTCTATGGGAGCTATACCATATAGATGTCCGATTTCGACCAAACTTGGTGAAATCATGGAAAAGCATATTAAACTAAGAAATACAAAGTTTGGAGTCGTTTTCAATGAAAACAAACTAGTTTTTCTTACTAGAACTCGTTTTTCAACCAATCGTTCCTATGACAGCTATATGTTACAGTCATCCGATATTGACCAAACTTTGTAGAATTGTGTAAAAGCACAACAAATAACTAAATGCCAATTTAAAGGACATTTCAGTTGAAAACAAAAAAGTTTTTCTCACCAAGACCACTTTTCTGACTCTACTTTTGTAAGCCAGCTATACTATATAGATGTCCGATTTCGAACCAAATTTAGAAAAATCATGGAAAAGCATATTAAACTAAGAAATACAAAGTTTGGAGGCGTTTCCATTGAAAACAAAAAAGTTTTTCTTACTTAAACTCGTTTTTCAACCGATCTTTCCTATGACAGCTATATGCTATAGTCATCCGATATTGACCAAAGTTTGTAGAATTGTGTAGAGCATAACAAATAACTAAATGTCAATTTAAATGACATTTCAGTTGAAAACAAAAAAGTTTTTCTCACTAAGACTACTTTTCGGAACTTACTTTTCTATGGGAGCTATACCATATAGATGTCCGATTTCGACCAAACTTGGTGAAATCATGGAAAAGCATATTAAACTAAGAAATACAAAGTTTGGAGTCGTTTTCAATGAAAACAAACTAGTTTTTCTTACTAGAACTCGTTTTTCAACTAATCGTTCCTATGACAGCTTTATGTTACAGTCATCCGATATTGACCAAACTTTGTAGAATTGTGTAAAAGCACAACAAATAACTAAATGCCAATTTAAAGGACATTTCAGTTGAAAACAAAAAAGTTTTTCTCACCAAGACCACTTTTCTGACTCTACTTTTGTAGTAAGCCAGCTATACTATATAGATGTCCGATTTCGACCAAATTTAGAAAAATCATGGAAAAGCATATTAAACTAAGAAATACAAAGTTTGAAGGCGTTTCCATTGAAAACAATAAAGTTTTTCTTACTAAAACTAGTTTTTCGAACGATCGTTCCTATGAAAGCTATCTGCTATAGTCAACCGATCCGGCCGGTTTTGAAAAATGTGCCGGGTATTTGTACTAAAAGACTTGGTGCAAAGTTTGGTGTAGATAACTTTCAAACTGCCGGAGGAGAAAGCATAGAAACAGACGGACATGGCCAAATCCACTCAGCGTGTCATGCTGATCAAGAATATATATACTTTATGTGGTCGGAGATGCTTCCTTCTAGGCGTAACAAACATTCGGATACCCTCTGCCAGGGTATACAAATTTCGGTTGTCTGAGTTCACATGGACTGCAGCACTACCAGCAACTGAAAACCCCAAAATCTACTTTAATTTTCGCTCAGTGTACGGCCGCTACTGCCGCTGCTTCTTCTACTTGGTGTGTTTGCGCATTTTGCCTGGTTAAAATGTTGCTGCTTCATTATCTGGCCCCAGGGCTAGGTTGGACGCTGGCCAGAGGCCCCAGGCACTGGACAGTCAAATGCCATAATGTGGGTGCAATTTCAACACCTTTTACCATCGCCATCATCGTCCTCGTTGTCATCCTCGGGCGCATCCTTCAACTCTTATGGTCATTCCCATTGCCTAGGCACAAATTGCTTAAATTATGCAAAATATGCGCGCCACATCATTCGAGCTGGCAAGCGGCTCGTCCTTTGCCGCCTTCCCTGCTGCTGCTGCAAACAACAGCCACACTTTCAAATTCATTTTCGAAATTGATGAAACTTGCGTGTGTGTGTGTGTGTGTGTGTGTGTGTGTGTGCCCACAAAATCCAGGACCAGATCTCCACTTTGAAGTTGGTAATGGGATCGATTGGCAAAGCTTCTCCCTCTGTCCGCAGCCTTTGTCCTCACAAATCCAATCCAATTTGAGAATGTAATTATATCAATTAAACTTAATCAAACTGTTTCAAAGAAAACGAGGGAAAATTTCAATGTGCGACAGTACAGTGAAACAAACTGAGGGTGGATATAACAGTATTTAAGTGGTTTTTTGACTGGTAAAGTAAACTAAGACTAGTATTAGAACAGTCGCAATACCAAATTGACTTAAACCAGTGGTCGGCAATGTGAGCAGAGCAGTTGCCACTGGCAACTGAGAATTTTGAAAAGCTTCTCTTGCTTTGATTAAAGCATATAGAGCTTCAAAGCTCGGCAGTTAAATTTGTTCTGCCAACGTCTCTGCTCACAGGGCCGACCCCTGGCCATAAGCTGGCCACCCATTGAACCTTTAATAAACTGCTCTGCATTCCTCATATCTACCCCAACTAACCATCAATTTGTTCATGTTAATCCTTACCTCAGGATTGCAGCACACTCAGCGTTTCATCCACCTTTCTTGACTGCGCGTTTTCTGCTTTTCTGTTTCATAAATATGGATTGATTAGCTGCGAATGGCCGCGTGCTGCACATCCTTGTATTCCGGTATCCAGCCAGTGCACAACAGACATGTTCTCTGCATTCCCTTTGCCATTTCATCGTCTTTCATTCAATTTTTTTTTGCCTCGTGTTGCTTACACAATTTTCTTGGAATTTGTTATTATATTTTGTGTTGTGTTTTTTTTTTCCTATTTCTATTGGCACGGAAAACAAGGAAAGCGAGAGAAAACTGGAGGGCTAATTAGTTGTTCTAGGACAGATTTCCCAGTATTGTTTCAGCACCAATTCGTGCACATTTAATCATTGGCATTGGCATTGGCTTTAAAAAGGTTAATGAGAATAATTCTATCATTTTATCATCCAAAGTGAATGCAGCTGCAAGGATCTAAGGCAGCAGATTGAAGGCTTTCATTTGAATTCTGCTTCAGAGGTTAACTAAAGCTTAGAATGGTGGTACTTTTACTGATTCCAAACATCTTTTTGTGGAACTTGGTAGATCCACAAAATAAATGTGTTCTTGACAAAGTCGTGGATGAAAAGACTTTACTTATGTATAACAGGTTTATTTCTACTTGCAATACAACACAAAAGTCGTTTCTTTGAAGAGATCGAGCTTCAAATCGTCTGTCCCACACAACAAAATGGATATGCAACTGATAAAAGCACGACCCTTAGTTTTAGGGAATTAGGGGAAATGCTTTAAGAAGTCCTTAAAGTAGTTCTTAGCTGTGAAGATAAAGTTTGGCTAATATGCAAAAGAAACTACAGATATTTTAAGGAAAAGGTGCTCTACTAAAAATAGAAACTGCAAATGTTCAAAAGATATTGGATCATTGGACAAATTGCGTATCTAGAAGCACTAGTTTGCCCAACCGAGAACATGCCACGTACATGCACTAAACTAAGACGCAAAACGAAGAACTTTAGGCCTTGCCTCTTATGGATTGTCACTGCGAATGCAAATCTCATAGGAAATTCAATGCATAATTAAAATTTGTGTCAGCAAAACATTCTCGGCCATTTTAAATCTGGATTTTGCTAATGTTTTTCACCAATATTTGAAAAACCCATTTGGATTGGCATTTGAAGTTACAAATTCAAAACCAAAGAGTTCAAAAAACTCTGTGGGATTGGGATTTGGGATATTGAAGAGTTGGTGGTGATTCTAGATGTTTTGTCGTAGTCTGAGCTTCACTTGAATCTGAAATGAAGGAAAAGGGTCCATCATCTTGATTTCAAGTTGCTTAAAGTTCATACACGTTTTATGGGAAACCTATAATATTTTGGCAGCTCTCTTTGATATCATCGTAAGGCCTTACTTCTTAGCTTTAAAACAAACTATGCCAAATAATTCTGCGATTTTTTTAAGCAAAGTTATACCATTTTGTATGCATAAGCTTGAAGCCATTAATATATATCTACTGCCCAAAAATATGCTGGAGATTTGTATAGAATCCTTATGGAAAAATTCATTGCATACCAGTGGGCGTTAAAAAATATGTCAATTTTGAATATATATACACAGCTTGGCATATCTTCGCTTAAAAAAATCGCACAAATATTTGGAATAGCTTATATTAAAGCTAAGAAATAGTACTTTACGATAAAATCAAAGTGAACCCAAACAAACAAAAATGTTCTCTATAAAACGAGAATAAGAAAAGTCTAAAGATGAAATTTAAGCTCAAACTACTGTACATCTACACCATTTCTGCAAACAGTTCTGAGCTCAGCACACGAATATCATTTAGAATGCCCACCATAGCTACAATTAACCAGACCTTGTTGCCTAGTGTAATGTTTAGCATTGCAAACTATTTCGATCGACTTGTTTTTTGAACTTAAAGTTCTAGATTTCCGCTTTTTATGGCTCTTTTTGCCAGCCACGCAAAATCTATGTATTATGTGCTGTGCATACATTTGAAAATAAGGCGTAAATGCGCCGCTTTTCGTGAACCAAGTTCATTAGTGCGGTCGTAGCGCCATCTGTCATTCAATAACTTAAGTGAAATGGATATTTCGGATGCAAGTGCAAGTGCCCACTGTATGACCACTCCACCAGCCTCTCCCCCCTACCCACCGCCCCCGCCCCAGCCCCCATTTTCATTTCCATTCCTCAACGCTGCCTTTCACACACTTATGAAAATTCACGTGCTCAAAATTCGCGCACACTAATTAAGCGCTGCCAACTAAGTAAAGTGAGTAAGTTGCCTCATGATGAGCCAAAGGACCCGAGTCCCAAACTGCCACCTTCTGTCTGTTTTTCCAGCTTGAGGCATCAAGTTCTTGTGCCTTTGCTTCATATAATTTATGTTACATTTGCTGGCTGGCATAACTTTGCCTCCGACTCCAGTCGGCTTCTGTCAGTCAGTCAGTCAGTCGGTGGGTTGGTTGGTGCAGGGCAAGTCACTTTGAGTTCCAAATCAAGTCGGGCGGCCAGCCAGTCGTGCGGGGGGGGAGGGGCGGATCGGGTAGGTGTGTGTGCCTAAGGTGAGAAGGCAGAGAATATGGCACGTGACTTAAATAAATTGCAAAAATCTTTCTCGCCTTTGCCTGCGTCTTTGGCATAGTTTTTTTTTCTTTTTTTCCTTTTATTTTGGCCTTTGTTGCTCAGACATTTATGTGCCTGTGTGTGTGTGTGTGTGTGTGTGTGTGTGTGTGTGTGTATGTTTTCATGACTTTATTAGCAAGCTGCTTGAAAAGTTCACTCCGCCACCTGTCGACAAGGAAAACTTTGCCACACACACCTAATCAACACCTAATCAAAGTAATAGAAACTTATTGGATTAATCGCAGCATAGAATTTCTATTTGTTGATGGGCTTGAAGTTGGGGTACAGGACGGGGAGGACGAGGAGCTGGCAGGGACGCTAATTATGAGCTGGCCGGCCATGACAGCTGTCAATGGCGAGATGATGCCCAATACCGATGCAATTTAACCATCAATTTTGATTAGGCCTAACCCGTCGATGAGAATGATGATGGCTGTGGATGTGGATGTGGATGGGCCGCATCAATAATTCAAATTATGCAAGTGCTGACAAGTGGCCGAACAGTGTCGGGGGAATCAATATTAGAACTGAAGCGGCATGGGAAACAATCAACTCGGCATAAGTATAAAAACTGTGGGGCGGTAGGTGGGCTTGGTACCGGATTTGGCTTTGGTTTGATAGGGTGCCGTTGAACTTACTTTACATTAAGAAGGCATGTTTGAAATTGGAATTACCATTATTCATTAATTATTTCATTTTCTAATTACTTTTGCAAAGGTGGAATTATTGAGTAATTGTGGTTGAAAAAGTTGAATTATTTAAGTAATTGCGGGTGAAAGATATGATTTTGTAACAAAACAAGTTTGGAAAACAAAAATCGAACTAATAAGGTACATTTTTTAATTCAATTATCAGAATTGTCAATTGGAACTACAATTATTCAAAGATTATTTCAATTTCCAATTACTTTTGCAATTACTTGTATAATTGCCACTGAAAAGGTTTCATTATTGAGTAATTGTGCTTGAAAAAGTTGAATTATTTAAGTAATTGCGGGTGAAAGATATGATTTTTAAACAAAACCAAGTTTGGAAAACACCAAATATAAGTGTTTTCTGTTCATGGTAGTAAAATTTAACTAATATTGTCAATTTTCTAAATCACTTATGATGATTTCTACTCTTTAAAATTAGAATTCTCTTATGTATGAAAATAGGGCTTTTTATGCCCTTACAGAGTGTGTTAAAAAATATGTTCGGATGTTTGTAATGCATAGAAGGAAGTATATATATATTCTTGATCAGCTCGACGAGCTGAGTTCGACTGTTTCTAGGCTATCTCCTCGGTCAGTTTGAAAGCTATCTTCACCAAACTTTGCACGTAGTCCTTAAGTACAGATACACTGCACACTTGTCGGAACTGGCCCGATCGGCTGACTATAGTATATAGCTGTCATAGGAACGATCGGTCGAAAAACTAGTTTTAGTGAGAAAAACTTTTTTGTTTCCATTGGAAACGCCTTCAAAATTTTTATTTCTTAGTTTGCTATGCTTTCCCATGACTCTAACAAGTTTGGTCGAAATCGGTCATCTATATAGTATAGCTGTCATACAATAGTAGAGTGTGAAAATTAGTCTTATTGAGAAAGACTTTTTTGTTTTTAATCGAAATGTCCTTAAAACTGGCATTTATTTATTTGATATGCTTTCACATAATTCTACAAAGTCTGGTCAAAATCAGCTAACTATAGCATATAGCTGTCATAGGAACGATCGGTCGAAAAACTAGTTCTGGTGAGAAAAACTTTTTTGTTTTCAATGGAAACGCCTCCAAACTTTGAATTTCTTAGTTTGCTATGCTTAACCATGATTTCACTAAGTTTGGTCAAAATCGGACATCTATATGGTATAGCTGTCATAGAAAAGTAGAGTCTGAAAAGTTGTCTAAGTGAGAAAAACTTGTTTGCTTTAAATGGAAACGCCTCCAAACTTAGAACATCTTAGTTTGCTATGCTTTCCCCTGATTCCACCAAGTTTGGTCGAAATCGTACTACTATATAGTATAGCTCCCTTGGAAAAGTAATTAACTTTTCTCTAATTTGTAAAACATTGTATGTATGAGCATTCGAACTAGCTTATGATTTAAGTTTGCGCCTAGAAATACATAAATAATTAAACATTTCAAGCACAAATACTCAATAATCCCCCATTTACAGGTACAATTATTCAAGTAATTGTAGAAGTAATTACTTTTTCTAATAAACACTGCATAATCATTACTAAAAATTCGTAATCAGGAATTGTTTTCTACCAGCTGAAGAATTCTAATTGCATTTGTAGTTAGCAGCTCTGCTATTTACCGTGACTGACGACGCCTTAAATCTGGAAAATATAACAAAGAGGATAGGAAATACTAATCACAATAGAGATTACTGCCAATCAAGTGAATTGACATTGCCAGGATCAATGCATAAGCGGTTTGCACAGTCAAAAGATCTTCCGCTAAATACTTAAGAATCTGCTCTACAAGACCAGAATTGACCATAGATAACTACCTAGAAATGGTTATGACAATGTTAAGCCGCAGTGAATTCCATAAGTAATGGATGGGCGAATGATGAAAAAGAACATGGATACAGCAAGAATGTATCAAGTCATTCTTAAGTTAAAAAATAATAGATAGATATGATACAAAATAGTAATAGTCCAAAGCAAACTTTACTCCCAATCAAGGGCAATATAAAGCCGGGAGTAATACAAAAGCTCCTTTCATACTTAACAAACTAAAACCGCAAAATACTTAAGAATCTGCCCTATACCAATAATGGCTTACATAACAGCCATCATTAAGGATGACTAATGGTAGAGTATATAGTCAAGATCTTAAAGAATGTTTTAAGCCGTCTTCCGTGACTGACAAGTCAATAAGTGGCGAAAATATACCAAATGAGTACTGCTACTGAGCAGCAACAGCCCAGTCGAGAGTGTTCAGTCGGCTTTCCGCCTGTTTTAGGCCGTTTTCCGTGACTGACAAGTCAGTAAATCAGGAAAATATACCAATTGAGCATCTGTTCGTATAAACAGATCTCTGAGTTGGTAAGAGACAGAGCTTCGGGACAAAAACTTCTTATACCTGCAGACAGATCGGCTTGACCCACTTCCTTACTTGAGTGAACTGTTAAGTAAGACGAAGACAAACAACCTTAAGTCGGTGCCTTTTTTCCCGTAACTCCACTTTTCTCCGGGAAGCCATTTAGTGGCCCATTCAGACTGACAGTTTGCTCTTATCTTGTTGTGTTTACGCGCCACTTGCATGAAGCCTGCAAGCTCCTCCCAACCCAACCCCAACCCCAACTCCTCCCGTTTAACCTTAGACTCACACCGGCGGCGGCAGCAGGTGCACAAAGGTGGGCAACGGGATGGCAAGTTCGTGGCATAATATCTTAATTATTTCTTTACATGTGTTTTAATTTTTAGTAAGCTTCGGCTGCTTCTGTCTGCCCCACGGCAGGCGCATACATACATCGCTTGGAATTTCAGTCACGTGCTGCAACTAATCCACGCCAAGGCCCCCCCCCATCCCATCCACTGCAGATTCCATTGGCAACTTCAACAGATGAGCCAGGTTTGGTAGGACTTTGGGAGCATGCCAGGCGGAAAAGGTAAATGTTCAAGTAAGTAACTGAACGGTGTGTATGGCACTACTCGAGCAGCTGCAGTATTAACTGGTTGGGGTTTATGCGGCGCTTGTTTTTTCGATCTAAACTAATTTGGATTTATACAACTAAAAGGCTGAACAGGGCGATTTTTCATTAGGTTGGACCACAAATGCAATGTTGGTGTATTTTTGCTCGCATAAACCGGTTAAATGTCAAGACCAAGTCCCGGCGTCACCGAGTTTTCTCAATTACTTACTTTGGGGGTCCCAGACAACTGGGTGGAGCGGGAGGCAGTGGCCTTCGCCTTTTGCGTATGTTGATTAAACCTAAAAGAAGAATAGAAACTATGAAATTGGCCCTTCTCTCTCTCTCTCCCTCTCTCTATCTGTGTGTGTGTGTGTGTGTATTAATCCAACATAATTAAGAAATTTAATTAAAGTGCAGCGCGCTTTGAATGTGGAATAAGTCGGGAAGGCGCAAAATGAATTCAAATTGAAATGGAACAGGCGCTGGAAAAGCACTCTAAGCACCTGTCACCTGTCACCATTTTGACTGCGCCAAGCGGCCTGTTAGCCAGTTGGAACTACTGGAAGTACAAGTTGTGGAAAAAACACACAAAAATGTCCTACTCCTTTAAGAGACTCGTTATTGTTCAGTTGCTCAGTTGTATAACATTTGAATTGAATTGAAATTGAACAACTGAACCATAAGGAGTAATCACACTAAGGCATGTTCAACTACAAAAGCTTCTCCCACCACATTATGTATATATATGTATATATATATTCTTGATCAGCACGACGATCTAAGTTGATTTAGCCATGTCCGTATGTTTCTATGCTAACTCCTCCGTCAGTTTGAAAGCTATCTTCACCGATACTTAGTATCAAGCTCTAAGGAAAGGATACTAAGTATCGAGAACTAGGTATCGAGTGCAGAGTGTCGAGAAAGAATTGAGTGCGGAGAATCTAATGCGGAGTATCCGGTACTTAATTTCAAGTATCGGGTACCGAAAACTTATATCGAGATCTAGGTATAGAGCGCAGAGTATCGAGAACCAGGTATCGAGTACTGAATATCGAATGCAGAGTATCCCGTACGTAATATTGAGCATCGGATACAGAGAATTGAATACTGAAAATCAAAAACAGAGTATCGTTTACCGTTTATCGAGCTATGAGTATTGGGTACTTAGTATCGAGCTCTAAAGAACGGATACTAAGCATCGAGAACTAGGTATTGAGTGCTGAGTATCGATTAAGCACTGAGTATTGAATGAAGAGTTTCAAAAGCGGAGTATCCAGTACTTAATACCGAGTATCGGGTACTGAGTATTGAGTTCTGAATATCGCAAAACAGAGTATCGAGTACCAAGTACCGTGTATCAAGATAAGAGTATAGAGTACATAGTATCGAGCTCTAAGAAACGGATACTTAGCAACAAAAAGTGGGTATCGAATGCAGAGTATCGAGTAAGTAATGCGTATCGAATGCAGAGTATCGAGCACAGAGTAATCAGTATTTACAATCCAAAATCAGGTACTGAGTATTGAGTTATGAGTATTGAGTACCTAGTAGCGAGTTCTAACTATAGAGTACTCAGTATTGAGCTCTGAAAATCGTATATCGATTACCGATTGTCGTGTATCGAGCTATGAGTATTGAGTACTTAGTATCGATCTCTAAGAAACGAATACTTAGCATCGAGATGTAGGTATCGAATGCAGCGTAGCGAGTAAGTACTAAGTATCGACTGCAGAGTATTGAACACAGAGTATCAAGTACTTGATTTCAAGTATCGGGTACTGAGTATTGAGTTATGAGTATTGAGTACTTAGTAGCAAGCTTTAAGTATCGTGTACTTAATGTAGAGTACTCAGTATTGAGTTCTGAAAATCAAATGACGAGTCCCGAGTACCGTGTTTAGAGCTAAGAGTATTGAGTACTTAGTATCGAACTCTAAGAAACGAATACTTAGTATCGAAAACTAGGTATTGACTAAGTAATGAGTATTGAATGCAGCGTAACCTTTACTTAATATCTACCATCGGGTACTAAGTTTTGAGTACTAAATATAGAGTTATAAGTATTAAGTACATTATCGTGTACTTAGTTGAAAGTACTTAGTTTTAAGTACTGAGTATCGAGCACTGAAAATCGAATATTGAGTCCTGAGTACCTTATATCGAGCTATCAATGTTGAGCTGTAAGTATCGCTCACTGTGGATCGTACTCTATATAGTAAGTGAAAGTCGTAGCACATCTTTACAGCAAGTTTCACTTCAATGCCTCCTTTGTTAGTTAGGTTTGGGTTCTGGGCTTTCGGAAAATGTTCAAATGGCAAATCTTCGATCGAAGCTGGGTATTTCCCCATGCTAAAACTTGACCTTTGGGGTAATCAGCTAGCTTTAGTTGACACTTCTTTGAAGGGAATTCCAATTTGCTGAGCATTTTTGAGATGAAATAACTAATACAAAATAACTATTTAACATTTAAAAATGTGCTTCCTACTTACCAAAGTAAAACGTTCGTTTTACCTTGCCTTCAGTTGGCCAGAAATGGCACACAAAAATGTGTTGTGTGTCGACAGAGACTCATAATTGTTTTAACTAACCGAGATAGTCGTAAAGGGACAAATGTCCTAAGTCCACACGCCCCCTCACACACACACACACACACACATATATATTTATTATCCTGCCGAAGTGTTATCCTCTGTTGCCATCCTACCTGGAGGCTGGAGTTGGAGTTGGAGAGAGTTTTGAAGCTCCGTTTTGGAGTTTGCTGCAACTGTTGTTAGTCTTCGTGTTAACATGTGTTCAAATCGTTAAGGCGAGAACTTTGGGCAAAATTATTTGCTACAAAACACTCGACGTGTTTTGCGCCCAGCTGCCATGCCGCCTGCTCCCTGTGTCCTGTGGCAGAGTCGGAGGCGCCAAACAACACAAACAACAGCTCATTGAGTTTTAGAAAAGTTGTTAACATGAACATTTGATGTCACAACATTGCCTGTTTTCCCCCCGCCCTTTGCACTCTCATGTGTGTGTCTGTGTGTGTGTGTGTGTGTGTGTTTTGTCCTCCTTGAACAGCCGTAACTGAGGGACAGACTGTGCGACAGACAAACCCGTATCCATTTTTGCACCAAATTCAAGCCGGTCCAACTTGGTAGTCCCCCCCCCCCCCGCCAGCTTCCCCGCTTGAGTATGGCTCATGGCCAAAAAAAAAACAAAACAAAAAAAGGAAAATGTAACAACAAGGAAACAAAAATGAACTTTTACACTTAACAGACAAAATTGTCTACAAATTTAGTTAATTTATGTTATTTATTTAGTTAGTTATCGCTTTTGTTGTGTAGCTGGCAGCAAAATCAGATAATCTCTGTCCAAAGTGCTGCCTGTTGCCGAAAAAGAAGTCGAAAAAAAGGCATCAAATCGCCTAGTCCTTTGCAAGAGCCATTTTTGGGTTAAGATTTGATGGCTTAATGGGTAGGCAGCTAGTCTTGGGTGTTTGTTTTTGTTAGCAGAGATTTAAATTAAAAAGAGGCAGCAGCAGCTCAGCAGCATGAGAGATGTTTAAGTTTATAGTGACGCCCCGTAAGTGTTATATTTGCTTTACTGCAGGATTTGTAGGTAGAAGACACTCGAAGACTATCCAAATGCTTTCTACTACACACTAATATGAGTAGGTTTAGGTACAGATTGCGAGCTGTAACCATAAGCAGGACTCTGAAGAAGATGTCCTTGAGAAGAGGGTCATCGAAAACACGACACGAGACCTCACCACTAAGCAATCGAAGAGAGTAGATCTGTACACGTTTTGATTCCCATTTGAGTGCACTTGTGAGCTCACTAAATGATAGAGTAGACGCTGAGCCGCAAACTGTACATGGTCCTTCGAGCCGGATATATGGTAAAATAGCTGAAAACCGCGTTGCGTTGCTACGTCCCGTGTGAATCCGTTGGCACTGGCCTTCTATTCAATCATCATAATAGTCCATTCCAGTTCCAAAGTTCACATTCAATTAAAGACCACAACATCTTATGTTTTCTTGATTAAATTTGGCAATTTTCGCCATAAGCTAAGAACAAATTCTTTTCAAAGGCCAATCTCAGCCTCAGAGCCATGTTGCTATATCTTTTCAATTGGACACAATTTGTAATTGTGTGTCATTGTTTTCAAATAATAATTAGAAATATACTTAAAATCTACCAGAAATGACCATATATATGATTTACTCACTTTTCAAATAATTCTCTTACAATTCGATCAAGTTCTAAATTAAAATCTAATTTAAATTTCATTCAAATTCAAATTTTCAGTTGACTATCGGACCTATCGGACGAACGCATCGAATCGAATCGAAATATCGATAGCTGGCTAGTTGCATATGTTCCATCGCTGAGGCCGGACGCCTGTTGCTCGCGCTTCAAAGTTTTATTATTTTTGTTGGTTTTTAACGCATTTCAAACTAACAAAATGATTGTGCTTAAATCATAGCGTGCCCGTGTGTTCAATTTAAACTATTTCGCGGCATTTAATTCATAATTTAAAGCAATAGTCAAATTATTGTTCCGTTATGTTTTGGTCTCTCTCTCTCTCTCTCTGTCAGTATGGCTCTCGCGGCTGTGGCCTTTTTTTTTGTTGTGTTCTGATGAAATAAGTGTGTAAATCAGCTGAAGGCTGCAAAAATAAGTTAGCTTATAATTTCAATTATAGGTTAATAAAATTAAAGAAATATATCAGCCAAATGCGCGTAAATATTGTGTATGCTGAGCCGACTCTCTGCTGCTCTCCCCTTTCACTGCATTTTGTTTTTGTCGCGCTTATCGTGTGCCGTTTCTTTCGCTAAGCCCCCCCGCCCCCGCTTGCGGTGCTTGTCGTCGCGTCGCGCCTGCGCTTGTGTATTTGTTTTTGTTCTGCTGCGCTTTCTCTCTGCTGCTCCTGCTTCAACTACTGTTTCATTGGGTAAGTGTGTATTCTTTGTTGTTCACCTGATGCAATTATGTTGGTTTGATTAACCCCTGTGGCAAATTTGGGGACATAAATGCTTGCTGTATTAAGGCAGGCAAATATATGGACATGTGGTTTGCTACTGGGGGGGGTGGGCTATGCAACAAACTCTAGATATACACTGGTCGGCATATATATTTTGTCATGGCGATGCCTCAGTTTCTTTTTAAATTTTTATTTATTTTAAATATAAAAATATTTATGGATTGTACATAATTCATTTAGTTACATTGATTAAATTATAAATATAACAAATTTTCATTTTTAACATTCATTTAGATTTTTAATTGAATTAAAACTAAAAACTAAGTCATTTCATGGGTGGCATAAGTATTTTGACAAAATTTCCTTTTTCATCTTAATTAACTAATTTGTTTTATAAATTTATTTTAAACTGGAAATTAATAAAAAATATACCCTCCTTTGGAGTCTATGACCTTTTGCAGGCGATTCGGAACGGAATCGACCAAGGTTTGAAGGTATTTTAAGGGAACCTTTTTCCAATTCATTGTGACCTCAGTGACGGTTTCTGCTTTTGTCCTGGTCAGATCAGTGCTTCTTTCTCGCTTTATTAGCGACCACACATTTTCAATAATGTTTAAATCAGGACTTTGTGGCGGCCAATCGATAGTTTCCACCCCGACATCTCTTAAAAACCTAGTAATCATTCTGGCCTTATGGCAAGGAGCGTTGTCCTGTTGGAGAATAAATTCTTTTCCTATTAATCTGTCGCCGGAGGGAAACGCATAATCGTTTAAGGTTTCTAAATATCGGTTCTGGTTCATGGATCCGTCTATGGGAACCAAGTCTCCCACACCATTATATGAAACTGAACCCCAGTACATTACGCTTCCACCCCCATGGCTTACTCTTTGACACACAGGAGCATTTTTTTTACGGTAATTCTTGTTAATTCTTACAAAAACTTTCTTTTGAGATGCGTGGAATTCAAAACGACTCTCATCCGTCCACAGGACATTACGCCAAAATGAAGCGGGCTTGGTGATGTATCTTTTCGCGAACTCCAAACGCTTTAGTTTATTTTTAGGGGTGATAAAAGGAATTGGCTTTGCAATATATGTTTTCATATCTGCTTCAATCAAACGCCTGCGTATTGTTCTCTCACTTATGGAAGTGGATGCAGTCTCATCCCACTCTAAGGACACAGCCTTTGGTGTTTTTAAAGTGTCCTTCTTAAAAGCACGGACGATAAGACGGTCTGCATCAGCTCCAGTCTATTTTGGTGCTCAGCTCAGATTTTTTAACCATTTTAAATATTAAAAAATCGACTTTATCCAATATTAATGAAAACTTGTAATAATATTATTGAACAACACCTTCAGCAATGACAAAATATATATGCCGCTGCAAAAATCGTTGCTTGCTGGCATTCTTATCAGCAGAACGAAAAAACGAAAGACAATTGACGAAATATTTTGCATATTTACAGTTATTAATTTGCACTTCTCTTTTATCATCATTTTCAGTTCGAACAATGCACCGGTACCTAGATCAAGAGTCTCATAGTCAAATGAAAACTATGACAAAATATATATGCCGACCAGTGCACATTTTAAAAGCTACATTGCAGTACACAAAGGTCCACACTGGGGTTGTATGTATGTATTTAGTTGTCATATTTATACCCGTTGCTCGAAGAGTGAAAAGGGTATACTAAAGTCGTGCATAAACATAAGTATAATAAATGGCAGTGCTATAAACTTTTCTGAGCTGCATGCACTGTTGTTTGCTAACATAATGTTGAAATATTCAAATTAATGTTAATGATCTGTTAAGAATAAGGAGAATAACCTATTTATCATTAATTCACCTGAGCAAAGGGTATTGTAATTTTGCCCAGAAGCTTGCAACGCATAGAAATATTCATTTCCGACACAATAAACCATATATATTCTTGATCAGGGTGACGAGCTGAGTGGATTGAGCTTTGTCCGTCTGTCCGGGTGTCTGTCTGTCTGTTTCTACGCAAACTAGTCTCTCAGTTTTGAAGCTATCGATCTGAAATTTCACACAGAGTCTTCTTTTTGCTGCACACTACTAATATGTCGGAACCGACCGGATCGGCTGACTATATCTCTTAGCTCTCATAGGTATAATCGGTCGGAAAACTAGTTTTAGTATGAAAATCTTTTTGCTTTTCATTGCAAACGTTTCCAAACTTTGTATTCATAGGTTTTTTATGCTTTTTTATAAGTCTGCCACGTTTGATGAAAATCGTACAACTATATGGCCATACAAAAGATAGGTCTGAAAAGCAGTTTTAGTTAGAAAAACATTTTTGTTTTTAATGGCAGCAACCTGAAATTTGGTATTTGTTTGTTTCACTTGCTTTTACCTAATTCCACAAATTTTTGTCCAAATCGGATGACTATATCATATAGCTCCCATACAAACGATCGCTAAAAAGTGACAAAAAATGCTTTAAGATTAAGTTAGACGAAAGTAAGTTATCTTAAATAAACAAGAAAGAAAGTCGGTCAAGCCCGACTATAACATACTCTGTACCAAGAAATTTTGTCTTTTGATCATAACTCGAAAACCGTTCATCCGATCTTCTTCATTCCTTTGGCGGATCGATAAGTTATCCTAATAACTAAATATGTCCAGAAGGAACAAGCCATCTATCTTCAAAACTGTGGGAGATATGACGTTTTTTCTAAATTGCGGGGGCGGTAGGGGGCGTGGCCAAAATTGAAAATAAACTTGATCTGCCTGCAGACATAAGAAGCATATGTCCCATACATGTCAAACCTCTATCTCTTACCATCTCTGAGATCTGTGCGTTCATACGGACAGACAGACAGACAGACGGACAGACGGACAGACGGACATGGCTATATCGACTCGGCTGTTGATGCTGATCAAGAATATATATACTTTATGGGGTCGGAGATGCTTCCTTCTGGATGTTACATACTTTTGCACAAACTTATAATACTCTATGTACCTACGGTACATCAGAGTATAAAAGGTAATTTATCTATTAAGCAACTGGTGAACTTTAAGTCTAGGCTAGGTCTGGGCAATAGAACTGGGAAGAGGCTACTTACCCTATCAAATTGTGCAAATCCACTAGGCTATATATGGCTCAACTGGGCTACAGACGATTCGGGGTTCGAAAACTGGCAACAAGCTGTCAATTTATACCAACTTTAAGGCTGTAGCATACTTTTGTGGGCCAGCCTTAAATCAAACCAAACAGACCAAAAATAGTAGAGAAAGTAGAGAAAGCAGGTGGCGTAGCTCTAGCCATAAATGGTAAATGTGTGAAATGCCCGTGGCGTTGAGACCAATTGTCTCGATGGCGACGCACACACAAACAAACATATATAAAGCAACAAAATTCCTACAGACGTCGCGTATTACACATGACAACAAAAAGAAGGCCGAGTGTGTGTGTGTGTGTGCGCGAGTTTGTATGTGTATTGGGCACGTCAACAGCGTTTGATGCGTTGTTATTGCTGCTTCAGTCAGTTGTTGTTGCTGTTGTTGCTGTTGGCGTTATGCGCTTTATTGGTCTGGCAGGCCCAGACCATCTAGACATACCCCAAAACCCAAAGGGGGAGGGGCGGCAAGGGGTGCAGTGCGGACAGACAGGCGAACTGCCGACAAGCCGAAATGATTGCAGACAAATATTGGCAGAGAAATCCGCGTTTATTGTACACTTCAAACAGGCAGAGAAAATGGAAAAGTGCGCAACTTTAATGCAAGCAAAACAAACAAACAACAACAGCAACAAAAAAAAAGCCAGCAAAAAAACACAGCCGAAACCAACCGCAAAAATCAAAAATTTCATTGCAAACAGCAAAAACCGAGAGAGGGAGAAAGAGAAAGACGCTAGTTGATGGTGTGACCGACACAGTTATAGTTCCTCTGTGTGTGTGTGCATGTGTGTGCACGAGAAACAGACATTTATTTATGTATTTATGCATATTTTGTGCAACATTTTCGCACATTTCGTTTGCCTGAGATTCAGAGATTGGTATACGGATTGGTTAGTTGGCTTGTGCGGTCACATTCCAAGTTGACCTTTCGCCATGACACATTTGAACTGAATGAAGCACGGTCGCCAACTCTACCTATATATGTATGTATATATCAGTAGATTATTGTCGATTAAGCCACATTTATAACCACAATTGATTGAGCCTAAACTTAGAGGCTTAAGAATTTTGCAAATCTTATGTTATACATAGCCGCGGGAGTGCTTAAGAGTCGGAAATTATTTTCAAGTACACTCCCAAAAATAAAAGGGAGAGCAGTTTGTTCTTAAAACAAAACTTGTACTGGTACAGCTATTTCAAGTGGAACCAACCTCTATTATCAGCACACTCTCCCTGTCAACTGTTAGCCCGACAGCAGTCTCTCCATGCCTGCAATGCCATAACTGTTTGGGAATTTCAAAGCAGCATGTGCGTAAAAAAGATAAAGACAGCGCAGAAACCGACCTTTCCTAAATTTTAAGTCCATCTTGTGCTAAATCTATAAGAAAGAGTCACCTTTTTATTATGGTTCACTTCAAGTACGAAAATTTCTGGATACTAGAACGTTTGTTCTCATTACAACAATATTAACGATGATTTTTCGATTTAAGCACGCTTTGTACTTAATTTAAGTACTGTCAAGTACAGATCCTACTTGTAAAATTGATCCGATCGATCTAGAAATCTATGAATTCTATGAAATTTTGTAAGCTAAAAATTCTTATTAATATCTCAGTATATGTTTTGTGTTGAAAACTTACTTACTTTAACTATGTGGATGGCCTTTTGCCTCGCTTAAACACATAGTTGCAAAATGAGCTCAACTTTGAATCTTCTATGTCCGGCTCGAAGGACCAACAGGAAAGTAAATTTCGCTTGGTAGACACAAACAGGCAGAAATTGATTGAGAAATACCAAACCTGTCTACGTTTGGCCACTTTCCTCAAGTCAGTATACTGACAAAGGTGACCGGTTGTTAAAAACACATACCCAGCCATAGTATCACACAGGTGGAGTCCTCTTGCACATTCATGTGATGTCGAATAAAACAAGTGCCGGCATTTTCATTCGTATTCATCCAACAGTTGCCCAATGTACACGCAAATTCGGGGGGATTTTACTTCTCCTCTTTTTTTTTGTGTTGCCTCATGTAGGTGGCAGGACAAGAGATTCGCATTGCGTATTTGAAACACGTTTAAGCAGCTGCAGAAGCATAAAAGGCAATAATGCAGAAGGATAAGCGAGTAGCAGCGACTGGAAGTCGTTGCATAAAAATGCAAACGAAGACACAAAGCGTGACACAAAATATGGCGAATTGTAAGGGAAATTATTGGCGGGGATTGAATTACCGGCGCCAACTGATGATCAGCGAGTGGCAATCAGTGATGGAAAAGCCGCAGCAGCTGGCAGTGCCGCTGCTTGGCATGTAAAGTGGGGGCTTAGGCTGCAGCACTCGGGAACACATGTTTCGACGTGTCTAGTTGTAGTCTCTTGACCGTGTAAGCCGCCGCCAGGCGCATCCGATTTGCCATTTGTCAGTTAAGATGAAGCTGCCGGAATAGCGTTAACAAGTTGCCCACCTGGGCACGTGTGAGTAGAGATTTAGAGATGCAGCGCAAGGTGTGCATTCCCTGTTCCCTTTTGTCTTTGCTCGCTCTCACTCGCTTACGCTCCCCTCCCTCCGTCTGTTTCGCACTTTGCTCGGTGCTTTTATTATTATAAAATACGCATGAGTTAGTGTGCATATTTCATGGATTTTGTGTGTAAAAGGGATAAAAATGCAATCAGTCGCAAAAACCAGCAAAGTGAAACGGACAGAGGTTAGGTGAAAGCTGTAAGAAAGAAGAAGAAAAAACACCACCACCACGAAATCCTATTGCAAATCTTGTGGTTACAACTCGATTTGTCTACAAAAATTATTGGTCATAATAATGCCAGATTTTGGAAGCCAATTTGTAGGTGCTTGGTATGACTTAATCAACTTTTTAGTTGAAACAAAGCGGTGAGGGTTACTTTGGCCATTGATTTAAGGACTTGAGGAACTCGGTTAGTGCAGTTCGAACGACTTTTAAACTAATTCTTAACAGATTTTTCTAGATTAGAGAGAAAATAACTTTTAATCTCGATCCGGCTCGAAGGACCAACAAGAAAAAAGTGCTAATAAGTGAACTTTTCACTTGTTTGAAGACAATGAGTTCTCATTCTTCTCAGCAGACAAATTTCTGCTGCCGGACTTGGGACTGATACGGCTCGAAGTACCTTCCTATTGGAAGTTTCGCTTGCAAAATGATCTCAACTCTTCATCCGCTTTAGAGACTCACTTCTAATGACAGAATTAGTTGCCTAGCCGGCTCGAAGTACCAAAACCAGAAAAAATCTGACAAATAACCCTTTGCCTTGCTTGAAGATCCAGCTGCAAAGTGAACTGAATTCTCATATCTTTTTAAGAGGCATCTTTTTGCTGCCTGACTCATTCGGTGTAGTGATCCGGCTCGAAGGACAACTTAAAAGGAAGCTTTCTAATAATCTTATTCTTGTTTTCGCTCTCAAAAAGAACTCAACTGCCAACCTTCCTTAGAGGCAAGAATCATATCGCAAAGGAAGCTGCCAGTTGAACTTTTATCTTTATTGAAGATTCAGTTGCAAATTCAGTATCAACTCTGAATGTTCTTTAGAGCTACATTTCTTATGCCAGCATCTGTTGCTTATCCGGCTCGAAGGACCAACAAGAAAGAAGGCTGCTTTTTGGATGGAGAAGCAGGCACTCCCTGTCAAGGCCAGGAAGTCACCTTCTAATCACATAAATCAACCAATAAGCAGATTATTACTTAGCCAAGGGGGGAATCACCTTTAATTTGACTTTCAAAGGCTACAAACGGAATGCGTAGGACTTTGGGCAAAGAGCCAAGCAGGGACGACCGAAATTGAGAAGGAAAGACGAGATGCTGGCAGATATTGAAGCGCTTGATGTGACCAACTGGTGCCAACTCGCACAAGACAGAGAACCAACAAGCGGCTGTGACTGAAATGTTGGGCCAGAAAGCAGAAGGCGAAGGTTACACGGCAACAGGTTTCAGTGCTACCCATAAATTCATCAAACAGTTTCAATTTTACAACAATTCTACGACTTTTAAGTGTACATTTTTCACTCCGAAATGAAAGAGAAAGCAACACCTAACTTGTTTTCACACACACCTAAAAGAAACCTCAATAAGTAACAGATTACTAACCCGCTGACCCCGACGTCCCAACTTGTTTGGAAACTAGTTTATCATTACCATTTTCAGCTCTAATCTAGGCACTCAATATGATAAATGATCCAAAAAAAAAAGGGAAAAGATGCAGCCCCACCGTAAACGTTAACAGGTGACCCCGAAGCCCAAAATGGCAAATGAGCAGTTCGCCATTCGAAGGGCAAAACTTACGTGGCAAAGTAAACAGAAAACATTGAGGCAGGAAAGTACACGGACGACTGACATATGCTGCCGGGCTAAGGACTGTTGCTCGTCGAGTGGCAATGCCGAGTGCTTCTGCCGCTGCTGCTGCTCCTTGAGTTGGCGCAAGTGCGCGAGTAAATTCAAGAAACAATTTTCAGGAATGACTTAACTTTTGCGTTTATGTGAAAAGTTTTTGCAACGTGATGTTATGCGAGCGGCGAAAGGATATGCAATTCATCCGAACGACGTGAGCTCGGTTATGGTGTGGGTGGCTGGCTGGCTGGCTGGCTGGACTAGTTAAAGCACAGCGACAGGCTATGCTCCAGGTCCACCCCGCGCGTTATATAGGCAAAGTCCGCACAGTTCAGACGCGCCGCTGCCCGCCCATCGCCCTTGTTCTCCTCATCCTTATCCTGCAACTCCAGCGCCTTCTCGTTCAGCAGCTTATTCAGCTTCCAGCGCATGGCCCTAAACTCACGACGAGTGGCCGGCAGGCGGGCCACCAGCTCATGACATTGATCCGCACTTAAGCAGCCCACGCCATCCTCATCGAACATCTGGAGCATTGAGGCCAGTTTACGTTCCAGTGGCTCACTGCGTCGAAAGTGCGCCAGGCCGCGCACAAAATGACGAAAACCGAGCGATGGATGCAGATACGCATCCACCAGGCGCTCACCCAGCGGATGAGCGGCCACCGCTGGCAACTGGAGCAGCTCGCTGCGCAACACCCGATCCTCACTGTCCCGCTCCAGCGATTGATACTGGCCAAACAAACAGTCAATGCGATGCGGTGAAAAACCCGATTCCTTTTGAATCTGGACCAACTCCTCGGCGCTCAGCTGCCTCGAAGCAGCTGTGCCCATCTTTATATATAATAAATATAATGTTGTGTGTAGAGGAATCTATATGAAATTTCAGGAGAGTTTGTTTGTGTGTGTGTGTGTAGGTCTCTGTATTTGTATTTTGTGACAGAGTAAAGGGTGAGAGGTTTCGTTTCGAGAGAGTTTTTGATTTCGGGGAAACTGTGTTGAGTAACGAGTACTGAGAAACAAGCAACGAGTATTATCCTAAGCCAGAGGTGCTGAGTAACGAGTACTGAGTATCGTGCCAAGACAAGTATTGAGTCCTGCCTTTTTAAGTACTGCGTATCGAGTACTCTGTCTAGAGTATCGTCACCAGCCACCCATTCTTAGTTCAAGTTCTAGGTATCGAGTATCTTAGCAAGTCCCCCACTCTCTTAATTATGGTTTAATTTAAGCACTAAGTATCGAATTTTGTTATAGAGTATCGAGTTCTGAATACCTATAACTGTTTGGTTTAAGTACAGAGCATGAAGTATCGTTTCAAGACACTCTCTCTTTTAATTGAGTATCGAGTACTTCATATCGAGTACTGAGTATCGAAAACTAAGTATTCGCTTGCAGAGTATCTCGTAATGCGTATCGAGTCCTGACTATTAGGTCGAAAACAGAGTGTGAAGTACTGAGTATCGAGTACTAAGTATTAATTGAATCGAGTAACGAGAAACGTACACTAAGTATTAATTGTATCGATTACTGACTAAAAGTTATATCGAGTACTGCGATTCAAGTATTGAGAATTAATTACATCGAGTAGTGAGTATCGAGTACTGAGTATTAATCGTAACAAAAAGTGAAATAAACTGTATCGAGTATTGAGAATTAATTCTATCGAGTACTGAGTTTTCAGCACTGAGTATTAAGTGGATCGAGTACTGAGTAATGACTACTGAGTATCGATTACTGAGTATTAATCGTAAAAAAATTGTATCGAGAATTGAGAATTAATTACATCGAGTACTGAGTAATGACTACTGAGTATCGATTACTGAGTATTAATCTTAAAAAAATTGTATCGAGTATTGAGAATTAATTACATCGAGTACTGAGTAATGACTACTAAGTATCGATTACTGAGTATTAATCGTAAAAAAATTGTATCGAGTATTGAGAATTAATTACATCGAGTACTGAGTATTAATTGGATCGAGTACCGAGTAATGTTTACTGAGTATCAAGTTTTGAGTATCGATTACTGAGTACTTATCGTGACGAGTACTATGAAAACATTGTTTCAAGTACCAAGTATCGAGTATTGAGAATAAATAATATCGAGTAGTGAATCGAATACTGAGTATCGACTCCTTAGTATCAATTATAAGTACTAAGTATTAATCAGATCGATTAGTGGGTATTAAGAGCACTGAGTATCGAGTACAGGGTTGCCCATATTCGACGGACCCATGTTTTTTTCAAAAAAATCAAAGAAAAAAATAAAAATTTGGCGGTTGGCAATCTTAATCATTTAATTTGTTCCAAGTAGATTTGTTTACATCAATTTTTGAATATGATATCTCTCAAATGGCCGCCTCTGGCGTTGATGGCGTATTGTGCCCTTTTTGCAGCATTTTCCATCGTTTTCGCCAACATTTCGGCCGGAATAGCGGCTATTTCTTCACGAATGTTGTCCTTGAACTCTTCTACGGTCCTTGGCTTGTTGACGTAAACCTTTGACTTCAAATATCCCCACAAGAAGAAGTCAGGCGGCGTCAAATCGGGCGAACGCGGTGGCCAGTCCAAATCACCACTTTTCGCAATTAAACGGCCCGGAAACAATTTCTTCAGAAAATCGATTGTTATGCGACTTGTGTGCGGTGGAGCGCCGTCTTGTTGAAACCAGAACTGCCTCATACGCTTTCGACGAATAATTGGCATCACAAAATTGGTCATCATGTCGCGATAACGCTCCTGGTTGATGGTAACAGCATGGCCATTTTCATTTTGGAAGAAAAACGGCCCAATGACCGTTTTCGCACTAACGCCGCACCAAACTGTGACTTTTTCGTCATGAAGAGGCACTTCTTGAATCTCCTGAGGATTTTCAGTGGCGTAAATACGGCAATTTTGCTTATTTACGGTCCCATTCAATGTGAAATGGGCTTCATCGGACATGATAATTTTGTTTTCACAATTGACTTGTTCTGTTGAATGTAAATTTCAACTATTTCAGAGCGCTCGCGTGGAGTGTATTGTTCCATGGTAAAAATCTGCTTGGACTGACGCTTCAAACGCGGTATGTCATTAAGCGATCTGACATCTCTGTCAAAAGTTATGGCGTTGCCAGATGGGTCCGTCGAATATGGGCAACCCTGTACTAAGAACTAATTATATAGAATACTGAGTATTTATTGAATACATGTACTGAGTATCGAGGACTAGGTATCGACTACTGAGCATCGAGTACTGAATATCGAGTATTATTGCGCTAGCCAAACTAGAGGTTAGCCACCTCCACTAGGGGGTCGATAGACTGACCAAATTGTTTACACCATTCAACTTTATCAACTTGTCTCTTTATTTTGCATATCCTTTTCATTTTAATTAAGTCAATTGCACATTTTGAGCCTGGTAAATCCTAACCCCTAACTCAAAATGATACAACAAATTTGAATTCCACCTTCTAAACTCCTTCCCTGCCCATTTCCCCATTTTTTTTTTTAGCCCGCTAACCTTCACTCATTTTGGCATATGTCAAAATTAATTTTGTTGGTAATATTTTGACAGGCTTTCATGGAACACACTCACACACACACTTGGCAAGCTGAGCCAGGACTCAACCATTTTCGTTTCGTTTCTGCACAATCATTATCAGTTTTTTGGTTTTTTGTGCCTTGTGACAGGCACAAAGACACATTATCCAGGACTAAGTGAACCTGATGGCATCATTCATTTCCCCCAAAAACTGAAGTAGAAGCTGAAACAGCAATGATGTCAGATATCTGACTCAAACATCCAACCACACCACATCATCTAATCCCGCCCAGCAAGTCAACAAATTACGCAAATTAAGAGAACACATTTTGGTGAGTGAGGTGGAAACTGGACTGGACAGAGGTGTGAAGTTGGACCTGCCCCCTATACTCAGCTTTGCGCTCCTTATTCTCCACCTCTCTCTGTGTGTGTGTGTGTGCAAATTAATGAAATTAAATCGTCTTCATTTAATGGTTTCGAAGACAGAAAAAGAAATCACTGGGTATACGGGCCCCCATATTGAATTTCCTTAGCTTGAAGCATGTAGAGTAGATTGGGGTGGTCAGGAATGGTAAGGAAACTGAAATCATTTAACCAGGGGATGAAATATGTTGGTCAGATTTTACTTTAATGTTACAAAAAAACTAGAAGGAAAAGTGTTTAAATAAGGTTTAGCATTTCAAAAGATGATTTAAAGGCTCTATTCGTTTTCCAACTCAGATTTATATACAGAAAACAGATGAAAAAATACATTTTGAATCTTTATGCAAATTAAAGATATGTCAGAGTGAAATCCAGATAGTTTTGAATGCTTAACCTGTCATTTTGAATCTATTTTTTATTCATTGTATCAAAATGATATTATAAAATATCAATTTGATCTTAAAATATCAGTTTGATCTTTTCGAAAAGGTTTTAAACCAGGGATGCAAACCGGTTCTGAACCGAACCAGTTTTGAACCGAACCGAACCGCATATTCCAGCTAGTGAACCGAAATTCCTCTAGGAATTTATAGACGAATTCTGAAAGTCCGACATAATAATATGCACATTCTTCCAAAGATTTTAAAGATATTCAAATGGATTAGAAGAATTAAATTAAACCGAACCGAAACCGCGGTTCAGTTAGCTCCAAAAACCATGAACTGAACCGAACCGGCGGTTCAGAAATTCTGCGAACCACTGAACCGAACCAGTACTTATTTTCGAGTGGTTTGCATCCCTGTTTTCAACCATCATTTTCAAAATAGTTTGTCAAAATAACATTATAAAATATCAATTTGATCTCAAAATATCAGTTTGATCTTTTCGAAAAGGTTTTCAAATAACCTCACGGTTGTTTCGAATACTTAACCTGTTTTTTTTCAATATATTTTTTGTTCATTGTATCAAAATGACATTATAAAATATCAATTTGATCTTAAAATATTGATTTTGTATCAGTTTAATCTATTCGAAAAGGTTTTCAAATAACGTCACGGTTGTTTAGAATGACTAACCTGTCATTTTCAATATATTTTGTATTCATTGTATCAAAATGATATTATAAAATATCAATTTGATCTTATTGATATGAGAAAATATAATATTAAGCCTCATAACATTATTACTTTCTGTGTAGGATTCAACTACAGCATTGTATGGCTTTTAATCCTAAGCATGTTAAATCAGTTATACCCTACCTTTGAGCAAAGAGCATTTCCACTTCGTTCAACCCAATGCCAAAACCACACTGGGCTTGGGGTTTTTCTCAATTCTCCGATTCTATTGCGTTTAATACGTATGAAATTGTTTGGTGATGGCAACCAGAACGTGATGCGAATATCCCGAATTAATTGCAATCGTTGTGGGGGGTCAAAAAGTCTTGTGTAGGACCATGCCGTCCACAGACACACACACTCACCTTATTGCACCCATCACCCGCTGATCTTTGTAAGAGGCGCCATAGACAACACAAAAATTAGCAACAGGAAGCAACATGCCGAGTGAAAGAATGGAACAGAGAAACGAAAATGTGTAACCAACACCTGGCGATTTGGTTTTTCTGAGTGAGAAGGAAGGGGCGGGGGGGGGCAATAGCCAGTAGAGTAGATGCATGGGCGGTGGGTGGTTGGGTGGGTGGGTGGTTTTTCATCTCTGTATAACAAAGGAAGCTTCTGTTCGAATTTCCGTTTTGACACCTTTGTTGTTGCTCTAGCTGTTCCATGTGCTCACCTACTGACTGGTGCTGGTCATTTCAATGGTATGCAGATATGTGTACAGTGTTGATACCCTAAAAAGAAGAATAAAGTGAAGCATTCTTTGAGGTAGTCCAGCATTAGATAAACCTATTAACTGAACCTTAGACAGAGAGAGAGAGAAGGTTTTTGCATTGACAGGATATTTAACATACCGGCTTGATGCAGCCTTTCATTGCTGTGCTGCTGCTGCCTTCAATTACGGAGCAAAACTGAAGTAACGAACGAGTAGCTACCATCTCGAGCAGAGTATTTGCAGTTCGTCTGAAAGTTTAAAAACCGTCTTGTTTACGTTATGCATATCCCCTCCATGGCCCACTCAACTGCGCCAGGAATAGTCAATTTTCATGTTAACTGGGTTAAAGTGTCGAATGAAATTTATTGCTGCATACTTTTGAGGGGGCCAGAAAAAAAAAACCCCGGAAAAAAGCACACACACACACACACACACGCTCGGCATATTTAAAGCGTATGCCATTCCCAGCTTAAAGAAGTGAACTTACCCGCAGTCTAACACCTGCAGCCCGCATTCGCCACTGGGAGGAGGGGTGGAGGCACAACGAGTTGATTTGCCTGTCCGCCACTTTAAGGTCTTTTTTCGGAGTCTAGCAATTACATGTTACCTACCTACCTACCCACCCCCCTCCCCGCATGCCACCTACCCTGCACATCCGTTAAGAGGTTGGCCAACAAAAGATTTTTCTTAGGAAAACCGCAAGCGCCTGCAATGGCGCCAGCATTCCAAAGTAAATTACCAACAAAAATGTTGCCTTGCAACCAAAGCGGAAACCGCCGCAGCAACTGCAAAAATGTAAACAACAAAAAAAAACAAAAAAAGAAACTGGAAGGGAGATTGAAAATGAAATGCAACCAGCAACAGGGCGGCCAAGTGACTGACGGCGTCTGCCAGTCGCGCGCCCAACCGACCCGCCCCGCCCCGCACCGCACCGCACCGCACCCTAGTACCCCCTAGTCTCTGGAGTGGCCTGCTCGTGCAATTTGGTGTGTGTTTCCCAAGAAACCTTTGTTGCATTATTGCCGCAATTTGCAGAAGTGGTGACGTGAGAGCCATCAGAGTGCTGCGACCACGAATATTGCCCTGCCTACCCATCACCACCCCCCTCAGTACACCCCGCACACCACACCCCACCCCACCCCACCGAACTGCCCTGTGCCTGCCCTTACCCTTGCCCTAATGCCAGACAGCCAACAAATAACAACTAAGTTGGCAATTTGAAGTCGCGCGAGCTCAGCCAGCTTCGGCTAAGCCAAAAGCCAACAAGAAAACTCCCATAGAAAGCAACAGTCGTAAAGACGAACAGTGTATGCTCTGTCCTTTTCAAATCCAATGGGAGTTAGCACCATAGCAGAACTAGTTCAGTGGTTAAAATCATTTTCAAAAATTTCCCTTGTAAGAATTTGTCTTTCAAATTGCACTAGGAGTGCGTTATGCGTTAATAGCCAACATTCAGCTTTTTTTGTATGGGAAAAAAGCTGATTGTTAGCTATTAACGCATAACGCACTCCTAGTGTAGCCAACATTCAGCTTTTTTTGTATGGGAAAAAAGCTGATTGTTAGCTATTAACGCATAACGCACTCCTAGTGTAATTAGCCTTTAAAATTGCTGTCAATAATTGCCCTTTTATGCTGCTTTAAAAGCACTTTCAATAGTTTTCCCGCTAAAAATATTCTTAGAAAAAAATTCCCTTTTGAAAATATTTTCCCAAAATAGTTGTTAATTACTTTCCCTGGGAAAATATTTCTATAAAATAAATTTGATTAATTTCCCTTGCTATAAAATAATTTTCAATAATTTTCCATTAAAAAAAAGCTGCTTTAAAATGA
This sequence comes from Lordiphosa fenestrarum, assembly GCA_035044985.1. NCBI lineage: Eukaryota > Metazoa > Arthropoda > Insecta > Diptera > Drosophilidae > Lordiphosa > Lordiphosa fenestrarum. Next base: position 175,863 of record JAWNNO010004396.1, read on the forward strand.
TACCCAGGTGAAAATATTCTTATAAATCAGTTTTTAAAAATATACCTTCTTGAAATATATCCCTAACATATTTCTTAGAAATTTCCCCAGTGAAAATATTCCCATACAATAAATTTGTACAATTTCCCTTGTATATCCATTCATATAAAATAGTTTTCAATCATTTATAATAATTTTCAATAATAATTTGAAATAACTTTCCTTGTGAAAATATTCTCTCAAAACTTTACATAATTTCCCCTTACTATAAATCAATTTTCCAAAATTTCCTTGATGAAAATATTCAAATAAAATAGTTTTCAAAAATTTCTAAAGTAAATATATTCCTATAAAACAATTTTCAATAAAGTCCCCCCTGGTGAAAAAATACCCATAAAATAGTTTTAAGTAATTTCCCTAGTAAAAATATTTTTATAAAATAGTTTTCATTAGTTTTTCTTAATTTCAAATAATTTAAAAATTTTCTCAAACAATTTTCAATAGTTTCCCAAGTGATTTTTTGAAAAAATTGAACAGATTCGTTGTGTCTCTTGAAACGAACCGAAATAAGAACTAAGCGAATGGAAAAGTCTATTTTAAGAGTTTTTGTTTGGTTCCGAACCATCTGAAAACGGTTCAGAGAGATGGCTCCAAGTTTAAGAAAAGGGCTGGCGAAATTATTAAAGCTTTGAAACTAAAATTCAGCTGTGTGGGTTGGTTTTATGAAGCTAAAATCAACTGTGATTATCAAATATTATCAAAACCTTTTAACCATTATTACTGAAGCCATGAACTTTCAATTGGCTGCTAATGAACCTGTAGGAACTGATTCAAAAGTAATCTCCATATCAAAGTTTTCCATAGTTTTTTTTATAGATCAAGTTTGCAAACATTCAAAGATATGTTTGAGTCAAGCATACTGCATATAACAGTTTTTCAATGGGAAAAAAACAGAACAATCAAACTGTTCCGAACTAGTTGAAACGGGCTTGAAAAGTGATTCCTATAAATAACTGCTATATAATTTAAGCCTTAAATTGTAGTTTTTGATATGTTTCAGTTCCGCGGCAGTTTCAAAAGTGATTTAGAAACATATCTCAAAAATTACTCACAAGAAACTAGACTTAAGTGATTTGGAATGAAATATTTTAGTTTAAAATTTTTAGTGTTTCGTTTCTTTACCAGTTCAAAAGTAGCTAAAAGCCATTTCTCTAAATTAAGTTGAGCCTTGAACTGGAAATTTGTGTGCTTAAAACAGGGACCGGTTCGAACCCGGAATTCCGACTTTGAGATTACTGTGAACCGTACCTTGAACCGAACCTCATCAGAAATTCAAGCTGAACCCGAACCTCAAATATCGGTTCGGTTCAAAAAAATTACAGACATCCGAAATTTGACCGTCCCTGCCTAGCGACTTCATCTGTTAAATGGCTGGATTGGTACGACTGACTCCACAAATGAACAGGAAAATGAAATAACACAACTAGAACAAGAAAGAAAGTCGGTCAAGCCCGACTATAACATACTCTGTACCAAGAAATTTTGTCTTTTGATCATAACTCGAAAACCGTTCATCCGATCTTATTCATTTTTTTGGCGGATCGATAAGTTATCCTAATAACTAAATGTGTCCAGAAGGAACAAGCCATCTATCTTCAAAACTGTGGGAGATATGACGTTTTTTCTAAATTGCGGGGGCGGGAGGGGGCGTGGCCAAAATTGAAAATAAACTTGATCTGCCTGCAGACATAAGAAGCATATGTCCCATACATGTCAAACCTCTATCTCTTACCATCTCTGAGATCTGTGCGTTCATACGGACAGACAGACAGACAGACGGACAGACGGACGGACGGACAGACGGACAGACGGACATGGCTATATCGACTCGGCTGTTGATGCTGATCAAGAATATATATACTTTATGGGGTCGGAGATGCTTCCTTCTGGATGTTACATACTTTTGCACAAACTTATAATACTCTATGTACCTACGGTACAGAGTATAAAAAGTTTAGAATTACTTACAAAATCCGCACCCATAATAGCCTCTGTTTTTTAAGCTCCTCGACTCTCCAGCTTTTTGAACCATTGACAAAAGCAAAAGTCTAACATAACATATTACATACTAAATATTCCCATGTATTCTACTAACCGATTCCGAACCAAATCCACGCGATTCCCATACGATTGATGTAGTTTTTAGGTCGAATGCGATTTTTCTAACACATCGAATACAAAAACAAGAAAGAAAGTCGGTCAAGCCCGACTATAACATACTCTGTACCAAGAAAATTTGTCTTTTGATCATAACTCGAAAACCGTTCATTCGATCTTCTTCATTCCTTTGGCGGATCGATAAGTTATCCTAATAACTAAATATGTCCAGAAGGAACAAGCCGTCTATATTCAAAACTGTGGGAGATATGACGTTTTTTCTAAATTGCGGGGGCGGGAGGGGGCGTGGCCAAAATTGAAAATAAACTTGATCTGCCTGCAGACATAAGAAGCATATGTCCCATACATGTCAAACCTCTATCTTTTACCATCTCTGAGATCTGTGCGTTCATACGGACAGACAGACAGACGGACGGACGGACAGACGGACAGACGGACATGGCTATATCGACTCGGCTGTTGATGCTGATCAAGAATACTTTATGGGGTCGGAGATACTTCCTTCTGCCTGTTACATATTTTTGCACAAACTTATAATACTCTATGTACCTTCGGTACAGAGTATAATTATTAATATTGTATAAAGCATGGACTGAACCCGAGGATCGAACCAAAACCTTCTCCCAAGAACCTCGAACCTTAACCATTGGCTAATTTTGGTTCGAACCAGTGAGCCGGAGATCCGAATATTTTTTTTATTTTGGTTTGCAGCCCTGGTTTAAAATGATATCAAACAAGTTAAAAAGTTAGAAACTTTACTGTTTGAACTGTTTCAAATGTGATTTAGAAACCTAACTACATTATTATTGAAAAAACGAACGTGGCATTTTGGGTTTGGAATGTTGTAAAAGTGTTAAAAACAGTTTGTACCAGCTCACGACTGGCTCCGAACTAGTTCCAACTATTTCACAAGTGGTTCAGAGTCGTAACTCCTAAGTTTTCCAAACAATAAACTTGATTGAAGCAAAAACTGATATGAAACCAGCTCAAAGCTGCCCAAGAACTAGTTCAGAATTTAGTTGAAACTTGCTAGTTTCAAGACAGAAACAAAGCAGTTATACCCCAAACACGTTAGTGGCACTTCAACACAGTTGTTGCTACAACAAAAGCAAAAGCAACTAACAAAAAATAAAAATAAAACTCTAGAGCAAAGAAATGCCAAGATGACGAACAAAAAAATGCGCAGCTCATCTCTAAAGTGGTTAGTGGCGTTGGCCACTTGAGTGAGGGCCGATGGGGAGTGAGGGGGGGGGGGTTGGTGCGGTGTAATGGGTTACAAGCCACTCACTTCACATGGATGTTGCCCAAAACACAAACACACACACCTTCATAAACTTGATTAAAATCTGAGCCAAATACAATGCCGACTCGCAACTTCTCGATAAAACTAAAAGTGCCAATTACAAAAATAACTAGTTATACCCCCGCAGAAGTTTCGGATGTGTGTGTGTGTGTGTGTGTGATACCAAGAAATTGGCCACTGCAGTGATGGCCAATGGCATTTAACAGTCAAAGACATTTACATGGCATCCAAAGGGGGAGCGGAAACTCAAGTTGACTGCAGCTGGGAGCACAAGTTTTTGCCCAAAACAACAAACAAACAAACAAAACAAAAAAAAGAGAACAGAAAACAAGGCCAAGTAGGACAATAAGATGAAATAAATTCCAATTGAGAGCGGAATGGGTTAGGTGAAGGGCAGCAAAAAGGGCAGCCAACGTACAACAAATCCGTACAAATTGAATAAGAACTCAATCTTGGCTACTGTCAAAACAAAGTTGCTTGTTTCCTCCGCCTGGCCAAAGGCGGAACAGCACCCAGCCAGACACACTGCGAAGTGGCGGGCGGCGGGCATAGAAAACAAAACGAAAAAAAGATGAGCCAAAAAAAATATGAAATTGAATTGAAATTCCTTGGCAATTGTTTGTGTATCATTATGGTCATCATCAGGGCTGTGTTTGATGTTATTAGGGATAGGACTTTAAAAGACACAATCCCCACCTCCCGGCCCCCAACCTCTGCCGTGACCAAAGCCGGAACAAGAGGCTCATCTAGTTGTAGTTACAAATTGATTGAATTGGCCATCGATTGAGTTTGGTTTTCTTTTTTGAGAGAATTCACCATTAAAATTAGTGAATAAAATGTTTTAGTGCTTAAACTGTTAAGCACAATCGTTGGGGAAATCTAAGTTAATACCAAATCGGACACAAAGAGAGCGGCAGATGTTTGCTAAGTGAATTGTGCTTACAATGTAGAGATTGACTTTCGATAACCTTTTCCACTCATTCACATCGAAATGCTGCTGGCGCCGCTACCTTGACAGACAGAAACAGCTGATTGAGTTCCAGCTACAGCTGTAATTGGTGAAATACTGGCTGAATCACTCCTTAAAACCGGTCCTTATAAACCACTCAGCTCAGCTGAGCTGTTAACTGTCCTTTCATGGCGTTACTTGATTGAAGTGTGTTAGCGTTGCCACCTTCTAGCTTTTTATGCTATCGATTTTTGACTATTGTTTTGGCTACTTTATGAATGTGAAATTTGGTTTTTTGACTTCTTTTTTGGAATCCCATGTTATTTAACTTGTTAGAATGACATTTATCATTTTAAGTGCTTTTATGAAACCAAAACAAAGCAAAAATCTTTATATGGACCAGCTGATTACAATGAGCCAATGGATCTGTTACTGACTCAAGTGCTGAACAGTCATGCCAAACAAACCTCACAGCTTACACAGTCTCAAGTCGAACGCCTGTCGCAGCTTGCCCCAAAGGAGAGGAAACAGCGGTCGATAAGGACAGGTCAGAGCTAGTTTGCTCACTATTTGGCCTCGCTCTTCTTGACAAACCCAGAAATAGAGCTTAAGTAAGGTACGAGCCAAATCTTAACATAAAATTTAGTCGGCAAAGCGCAGATTCTGAGAGTTTTTCATTTCCAGGCCTAATTCAAAACACTGTTTATGTAGTTATGCTCAAGGACCTCTCTCTCTCTCATTGTAAATGAAAACAATGGCAATAGATTAATTAATGGTCTGGAGCAATGATTACTTGCCACTCACACACACACACACACACAAAAATCAATTAACCTGATTCATTGAAACAAAACACAATTAATTTTCATAATTAAGCTGCATGCAAGTGACTCGAAGTTGCCTCTTCCAATGGCTTTGAAGTGGGCCCAGAGAGATGCAATCGCAGGCAATTTTAATGGCACAAAGGAGCGCCCAGGCGGCAATCTCGGCATAAACAGGTAACACACTCAAACACTCTCGCAGGAGCAGCAGGTGCAGCTGCAGCAGCAGCAGCAGCAGGACACAATGCCCCATGCATGGAGTGGGGGTCGAGGTGAAACATTTTTGTTAAGGCCACTTTGCGACATTTTAATTTAAATGCTAATCACAAAACTGGGCAGTAAAATGGGTGAAGAGGAGCACTGCAATTTGTATTTAAAATGTTGGCAGGCGGCAGTGGCAAAGGCCTATTGGGGGGCATGTGACATCATTAACATTTGCATTTTAGTCAGAGGCAGGCCACGGCCATAGTACAGCGGAGCTAACTGCAAATAGGTGTCGCTTAAGTGCCAAACAAACACTTGCAGCTTCAACTCACAACAACAACGGCAGCAACAACAAATGCTTAAAGCAAAAACTTACATTTTGCAGGCAATTTGAATTTGGCGCGCCTCGGTTAGCAACTGGCTGCTATGACACTCAACTCAAGCAAGTTGGCAGCCTTACTTAAGCGCGATTAGGGCGACCCCGCTCGACCACATTCGGGATTAGGGCGACCGTTTCAGCTGCGGTGAGACCACACTCGATTCAACTTGAGTTTAGTAGTACCGTTCGACTAGTCGACCATGGCGAACATGGCTGTTCTATTCTATGCCGAACCCGAATTGGTTTTGGGCAATAATCGAAAGATAGTCTTTGTGAATCCGCATGACTTGCAGATCTTTAAGGAAATCGAAGTACCCACAGATCTGACCACATGCGGACTGAAACTGGCGGACCCAGCTGCCGCCACGGGAGAAGCAGCAGAAGCAACAGGAGGTGCCACAACAGCAGCGGCGGCGGCGGCAGCAGCTGCCGTCTCGGTTACCATACAGAATGTCAGCTACTCGCCGGATCGTCAACTGCTGGCCGTCACCACGGCCGGCCAGAAGGCCCTGCTGCTCTACAAGTGTCGGCCGGAGCATGCCCAGCTTTTGTCCGTGCGTGCCTTGGCGCGAGCATCGAGCGCCCTGCGCTTTGCCACCGATGCCAGCTCGGTGCTGGTGACGGACAAGACCGGCGATTGCTATCAGTACGATTGTGTGGAAGTAGAGGCCACACCCCGTCTGCTCCTGGGCCATTTGAGCATTGTGTACGATATACTCTGGACGGAGGATCAGCAGCATATCATTACCTGCGATCGAGATGATAAGATACGTGTGACCAACTATCCCGCAACCTTTGACATTCACAGCTATTGTCTGGGCCACAGGGAGTTTGTCTCGGGCCTGGCACTGCTCACCGATCAGCATATTGTGTCCGTGTCCGGCGACAAGACCTTGCGGGTGTGGAACTTCATTGCCGGCAAGGAGCTACTCTGCCATGAGCTACCCGCTCCGGCAGTGCGCCTGGAGTTGAGCTTCAAGGAACCACACAAGTATCAACTGGCCGTTCTATTCTACGATCATGTGGATGCCATTGGCCTGTATCAGCTAGAACAATCAGAGGTGGAGGACACACCCAACAAGTGGTCCATCAGCTCCACTTTGATGGTGCGTGCCGAGGCGGGGTCTTGGAGTATTTGCAATTTGGCTCTGACACCGGATCACATCTATGTGACGGGAGCGGAGAGTGAGCGTCTGTCGTTGCGTGTCTACCAGACCAGCAATGGTGAGCCGGCAGCGAAGACGGTGCCGGATAATTGGCTACAAATGGTGCTAGATCAATTCCCCGACGAGGCCGGGCGCCTGATGCCCGAGGATCTGTCGGTGTGGTTTAAGAAGCGTTACGACAATGTCAGCGACTACTTGGAGCGCAAGAAGCGGCGCATCGAGGAGCAACAGCAACAGCAGCACAAATCTTAATCATAATCTACGAATAATTTTACATAGCAATTAATTAGTCTATGCTAAAGGAGGAGTAGCGGGATGAAGATGATTTTGAGTTGGTCTCATGTATGACAAGGATCTGATATTCTAAAATCAACAAAAACAATATACTTTATGTGTGTGTGTATGTGTAGATGTGAGTTATTTTGGGAGTGGGAGTGGCTGGTAGCTGTTTCCGGAAACTATGCTTGCTATTTCATTCTTACCTGCTGATTCAAATAATTCGCTCATTAAACGCCCATCTCAATTAGAGATGAGCGCAGCGAATTAGATCGATCCCGTTTCAAATGTGGGCTGCCATATGAGACCCGTGTCACGAGGCGAAATACGTGATCTGAATAAATATAAAACGAAAGATCCAATACTCAAGTCCAAAATGAGCTGATTTCCTGGCAGTAGCCACTTAAAGTTCGCCAACGACCTAGAAACTTCGCTCACGCATTCTAATTATTTTCTAGAGATGAAAGTACAGTTTACAGCTTATTAAGAAAATGTTTTAAACCGGTAATAACTTATCTCTTTTCAGTTTTCTCCAAGCAATAATAGGTTGTGCTTATTTGATTTAGTTTCGAACTTACCAAAATGGTTTAATGGGGTTATCTTAAAGAAAATGCTTTTTTTCCCTAAAATATCTATATCGAAACGATACTTTTTCAATAATAGATATTTTTTAAATATCCGGCAACCCTCTACTGAAATGGTAGAGAACCCTCTACTGAAATGGTAGAGCTATTTTAAAGTACAGTTTGTCAAAAAAGTGTTTAGAGACATCAAAAACTTGACATTTTTCTCTTTTTTTTTGATATTTTACTTAACCCAAGCAACATTTCGAAGATCATTTTCATATAAATCACCTTGATGAGTCTTTTTCCGACTCCTTTTGAGACTCGAAAATGACTCATGAACATGCTAAAAATGTGATTAAGTGAAATACTACTGTAAAAGACTCTCAAATGTCTCGAAACTGATTGGAAACTGGGAAAATTGCGCCTAGGGTACCATTTTGCGCCCGATGATCAGAAAACAAGAGCATTTTTCAGCCTTAGGACTTGAAAAAGACTCGAATGTGATCAAAAATTACATAAAATGTTGCTGGAAAAACCATCACTGTAACCACTACCAGAGGATGTCCTCAAGCCGGAGTACTCTCCCCGCTGTTGTGGAACCTACTGGTGGATGAACTCCTAGAGTCCCAGGGTAAAGCATGCCAGAGATACGCAAATGACATCACTATCCTTTGAAGAGGAAAATGCGAAAAAACCTTATGAAACATAGTCCAAAGGGGACTGAAAGTGACGTCCGATTGGTGCAAGCCCTTTAAAAACCCATCCTAGTACCCTTCACTTAAAGAGACAAGCCCAGCAGCAGAATGAGACCGACACGTCAATCCAGCTGTCTCATAACACCGGTGGCTATACCTAATGGTGGCGAGACCGATGCTCACTTATAGAATCTGTAGTATGGGCAAAGACAGAGCAAATCTCCTTAATGCAAGGATGCAGCTGCAGAGGCTGGGATAAAGCATTCAGCTTAAGAAGAAAGCGAACTAAGTAGAGAAAGGAATAAGGGATGAGACATAGATTAACAAGCAAGCATTAATAGCTTGCTAATGCTTTTGGTTGTGCAAGTTTGTGCTGGTTAAGTGAGGCAGAGTATCCCAAACGAAGCTAGACCAGCTTCGTGAAGCATATGTAAAGGCGTTTCTCCGATAACGTTTGGTTTCAAGCAGCCCCTGACGGCGTTACTCCCAATACCTATGGGCATTTGCTCGTGGTAGGTGTGCCTCTATCCACATAGACGTTGAACACACCCAGTTCACCATGTTAGACCAAGCTGGATATCTTCTGCCAGCCAGATATGCCTATGCTTAGATTGTTGAGAGGTACGAGCTTACCCTCCTTAGCTACCTTGCTGTTGTCCCTGTCCAAATCGCGGATAAAGCAGACCATTAGCCTAGCCGACTATCTGAAGTTCCAGCCACATAGAAGTTGAAGAGCGTACAGAAACTTAAATAAATGATACAGCATGAAGCGAATGAAATCACATCAAACAGAAAGAGAAGGAGCACTTGAATCAAAAATTTCAGTTTTTGATAAACTATTTTATTTCCATGTAAATGTAGAGTAAATGATTTGGAGCCCAACTTCATTATTAAACTGGCTTGTAATCCAATTTGCTTTCAAGTTTCTTATTATCGGACACCTTGCGCACCGCCTTCATGAAGTCCTCCTGTATGACATACTCGCGTTCAGCTCTGTCAAAGATTCCAATCATTACCAAATAATTAAACCCTCTCACTTGCCCACTTACCGTATGGCAAAGAGGCCCGCCTCAGTGCACACATTACGCAAATCGGCGCCATTAAAGTTATCCGACAGCTTGACAATGGCCTCATAGTCGATCTCACCATGTTTGGCTATCTTTAAGGCATGAATCTTGAGAATCTCCAGGCTAAAGGCAGAGGATATTCAATAATATGCAAAGGAAAAAGGGATTCCGGACTCACCGCGCCTGTTCATTGGGCAAGGGTATCTCAATTTTACGATCCAAACGTCCTGGACGCAACAGAGCCGGATCCAAAGTATCCGGCCGATTGGTGGCCATTATCATTTTCACCTGACCCAACGAATCGAAGCCATCCATTTGATTGAGCAGCTCCATTAGCGTGCGCTGTATCTCACGATCCGCGGAGGTGCCCTCCGAGAAGCGACGGCCGCCAATGGCATCGATCTCATCCATAAATATAATGCAGGGCTGATGATCGCGGGCATAGTTGAACATTTCACGTATCAAACGTGCACTCTCGCCAATATACTTGTCCACAATGGCCGAGGAGACAACCTTGAGGAAATTGGCGTCCAGCTGCGAGGCCACCGCACGGGCCAGTAATGTTTTGCCAGTACCCGGAGGACCGTACAGCAGACAGCCCTTGGGCGGGGTGATGCCAACGCGCAGGAATAGCTCTGGATTGAGCAAAGGCAGCTCAATAACCTCGCGCAGTTCACGTATCTGTTCGGTGAGACCGCCAATGGCCGAGTAGGTAACATCACCGGGATCCTCATGCGACATATTGTACACCAGGGGATCCACCTCACGCGGCAGATAACGCATAATGGTCAGTGTGGTCATGTCTAAGGCCACGCGTGTGCCCGACTTCAGTTTGGCCTTGTCCAGCTGGCGACGGCAGCCCACCACATAGCGTGGACCGTTGGTGGCCTTTACAATGACTGCCAGGAGAGAAGAATGAACATTTGTCCTGGAGACAACAAAAAGTGACAAGTGTCTTACATTTATCCTCGGTCAATTGTTTCAGCACTTCGCCCACAATCTGTCCCACACTTTGCAAAGCCTTTAGATCATTCTCCGACTTGTCATACAGTTTGGTCAGCTCCTTGATTTCCTCGCGCTCTACAACAACAAACAAAAGCATTTTTCAGAATTTACAGTAGGTCGCGGGCTGCAGCAGCGGCTTGCTTACTTTCTTTAAGACGTCCCTCAATCTCTTTGTGCTCCAGCAATTTCTTTCTGTAGTCGGCTAAAGCCTTCATCCTGTTATCAGGCAAAGGAGTTGCGGTCACAGTCATTTTGCTTGCGGGCTGATTAAACAATTTATGGAAGTTTTGTAAGCAGAAATTCGTGAGTTGCAGATTTTCGGTTTAAGTGTGACCAGTACAGAGCAAAGTGCTAGAGATGTGCAAAGTTAGATGCTCAAGTGCGACTGTGACTGGGTCACCGTTACTTTGTTGAAAACTATCAATTCGTTGGTGGATATGGATTTGACCTGGATATCATCGATCATCTGTTCACAAGCTGCTCCGAGCAGTCCAAAAAGTACTTACAGGACGATCCTTGAACAGAAATGCATTTGCCACAACTTTTCCGACTGCCCTACCCTACCTTTTCGGGCTGCCTTACCTTATTTAATCGCAAATTTCGAGACGTTAATCTTAGTTACTGGCGTCAAGGGTTAAGATTCAGCGGAATTAAGGCTGATCTCAGCATAGAAATTAGATATTGGTGATTGAATTGAACTTGCCAAATCATGTATCGTGTAAAAACCCGATCGGAGTTTTCTGCTAAATCGGTAACATTACTTCAAAAACTTTCTAATAATTTCGACAGTGAATCACTGAACCGAACCAGCAGCAGTGATTCAGTTCAAGTCTTCCATTGGTCCAGTTCCGAGGGCCCCAACTTATCGATAACTCGATGTTTATTTTCTCACATTTCATAACTCGAAGGAACACTTCGAATTGTTGGTAAAATACTAAACAAAGCCGCCCCCAACTTAAAATGAATGCGACTAGACTCTTGCCAACGCTACAGATCACCAGCACAGTGGTACGCAGCTATGGCAAGCACAACAAAAAGTTTCTGTACAAAGACGGCAAGAAATACGAGAACATTATCTACTATCCCAGGTGAGTGAGGGCAAGTGAGATTCAGTCGAAACTGACACTACCACTTAATTCTTACCCTCACCAGAACGGCCGACCACCAAGACCCACCGGTAACGCCAGCCAAACTGTTTCGCGTGCAACGCATCAAGCCCGTCAAGGGTAACCCCTTCTGGGAGAAACGTCTGCTCAAGGATCTCGGCTTGGATGGCAACCAGGGCGACTTTACGGTGGTCAAGAACATACCCGAGAACAATGCCCGCCTTTGGAAGATAAAGCATTTGATCAAGGTGACGCCCATAACATTTCCTTATGGCGAACCCACAGCTCAGGATGTGAAGCACACCATTCTAAAGGAGAACGGCGAGTGTCTGGTGACCAAAGAGATTGGACCCGTCGAGCTGAGGAGCGAGGCACGCGACAGCTACGATAGGCAACCCAAGCGTCTGGATACGGAACTGCTGCGTAAGGACGCACGCCTTAAATGGCTTAATCCCATGTAGCTGGGACACATATTTATTATGTAAAAAAAATCACCTTTAGTGCTTATAATATATACAAAGGGATTAGTTAATTGCCATGGCCACCTTCTTCTCCAGCGTCTTGCAGCCGGAAATGGCAAACAGGCCATGCGTGCGATCATAAATGATGGACGAGGATAGAATGTTGTCAATAATATCTTTTTGGGGTGTCCGGAACCAGCGCCGGAACTCCGCCTCTAGACACTGGACCACATGTGACTTTTCCAGCGGCAGGAAGGGCATATAATGATCAATGACGTGGGCCTCTATGAGGCTGGTCCTCTTCATTCCGCCATCCTCATTGTAGGCGACCTTCTGCAGCAGCGGCTCAAAGTCACTGAGGCGCGTGTCCTCGCGCAGTTGGCCCTTCTTCATTAGCTGCCCCAGATGGTCGGAGATGTGCACACCAGCGGTGTTGGATAGAAAAATGAAAATGGCCTTAGTGCTGTCGACGCCATCGGAAAACGCATTGTAGTCCACCAACGAGGTGAGTGCATCGAATACACCGCTGGGCATTTTGTCCACCTCATCGAATATAAACAGCGAGCGCGGACACTTTCTGATCTGATTGCGCACATCGCTGGTTATTTGCGCCTTGTACATATGCACATAGTCGGCCCGCGGAAAGTCGGCACGACCCAAATACTTGCGCACATACTGGCTCTCCGATCCATAGAAGTACAAAGCCTGGGCTATCTGATCGGCCACGAAATTCTTGCCCGTGCCGGGCTGGCCATGAAAACTGATGACCAGTGGTTTGCGGGATGAGCTTCTTGGACTGACATGAGCCTTTAGGGCGGGCACAATGTGCTGAGTCACAATATGCTGTCCGAACAGGGTTTCGTCCAAGGACACCTTGAGGGCTTAAGCAAAAGTTGATGATGTGCAAATGTATTAATGTAAATCCTACCTTCAATATTGGCCGGTATGCTGCGTTCATCGCAACATTCGGCCCACCTGCAATACGTTTGTTCTTTGCCAAACTTATAAGCAAACGGAGAGATCGCACTTAAAGCGCCGAATGCTCCAATAGTCAGTGGTTCAAAGGCAGTGGCTGTGTGTGTTAGAATAAGCAGTGCCCACAAAAGGCACAGCGAGACTGAGCACTTCATATTAGTTTTATTTGTAATTCTCTCTTCTTCCGGAGTCAATTCCCTTCCTGGCATCACATTGGGCATATATGAATATGTGCAGCTCCAGGTTATCGATGATTTTGAAAGCAGGCTGTTGCCTTAGGATTGTTATCGGCACACAGCCCTCTGCATCGATTACTTGGCGAATGTGAGTAACTGGACTGGGCACAGTGATCGATTAAGCTAATCTGACAGAAAATAATTAATTGAATGCACAATAATTAAGTAGGAAGCATATCCGATATAATTTAGTAAATATATATATATATATATCATCAGCATCCGCAGTTCAAAAATTATTTTTATCAATCGTTTTTTGTTGTTGTTGTCCCTAATTAGAAGAAATTTGTTATAAACAGTCTGTAAGTTCAATTCTCAAAGATAATTTGTAAAGGCCTTTCTATAACGTTTTAACAAATTTGTGGAAAGCCTTTTATTTGTCGACTAATAAAAAAATAAACAGGCGGAAGTTAACTTGCAGAAATAAAACTACCTTTCGGACCTTTCTTTTCCATGGGAGCTATATCCCATATAGATGTCCGATTTCGACCAAACTTAGTGGAATCGTGCAAAAGCTTAACAAACTAATATGTACTTAATATGGAATCGATTCCATTGAAAACAAAAAAGTTTTTCTTACTAAGACTACTCAACCGACTCTACTTTTCTATGACAGCTATACCATATAGATGTCCGACTTCGACCAAACTTGGTGGAATCATGGGAAAGCATAGCAAACTAAGAAACACAAAGTTTGGAGGCGTTTCCATTGAAAACCAAAAAGTTTTTCGACGGATCGTTCGTATGACAGCTATATGCTATAGTCATCCGATTTTGACAAAACTTTGTAGAATTATGTAAAAGCATATCAAATCAATAAATGCTAATTTTAAGAACATTTCCATTGAAAACAAAAAAGGTTTTCTCACTAAGACTACTTTATGGATATAGATATAGATGTTTGATTTTGACCAAACATAGTGGAATCATTAAAAAGTATAGCAAACTAAGAAATGCAGAGTTTGGAGGCGTTTCCATTGAAAACCAAAAAGTTTTTCTAACTAAAACTAGTTTTTCGACCGATTGTTCATATGACAGCTATATGCTAAAGTCATTCGATCCGCCCGTTTCCGACAACTGTGCAGCGTATATGTATTTAAAGACTTTGTACAAAGTTTGGAAAAGATGGCTCTTAAACTTACGGAGGAGATAGTTTGGTAAACAGGCGGACATGGCTAAATCCACTCAGCTTGTTGTGCTGATCAAGAATATATATATGTTTCATGCTTCCTTCTATGCGTTACAAACATACGGACAATTTTATAATACCCTCTGAAGAGTTAAAAGCTTATATATGTCTCCTTGAGATTCGCCATATAGAAGTTCGACTGTATGTGCACGCAGATCCCGAGCAAATGTATCGATAACATCAACGTTATCGGCATGGCGCACACTTCAAAAAAAACGGAAACCACAGCATCCACCCTTAATGCGGTGGGCGTGTCTTTTTTTTTTAAGATTGCCCAACAGCCGTCGCCATCTTGTCCTGTCTGTGTCCTTGCCATTGGTCCATCACCAACAGGGGCTGTTTCACTGCCATTGGGTGTACGTCGCGACTCACCAAGGGTGATTTCCTCAGATTTGCTATAAAGTAGACTGCAGCATCCTGATCCTGTGTCAGTTGGACATAAAAGCTTGCAGCATAACCGACGGGGTTCAGCACAGAAAAGAACAACAACCTTTTTTTGTAAGTGACACTTAATTATATAAAGTGGAGTTTTTTTTGTTTTTTTGTCAAGTGCAGTCACGTCTTGAACTTTTCACCAAAACGCATTAAAACCAAATAGAAAAACAAACCGCAAAACCAAAAGGGGAACCCTCCAACCACAAACCCAAACGATTCCCGCGGGCATCAGCCTAAACGTGCCGATTGTTCAGCTATTTGTGTAGGTGTGAAAATATGTTGCAAATAAACACAATAAAACCCAAATGAATATAATATGAAAAGCAAACAGGACACACACGACCAAACAAAAGGGTCTCACCCCTTTGACAAAAACACACAAATGAACCATAAATAATGCAAGTGGCAACCTCTTTGCGATGGCGAGGGGAGTTGTTGAGCAGGGAGAGGACAGGCAGGGGAGAACCATAGTGGTTAAATCACGATTTGCGGAAATGATGATTAAATGCATCAGGCTGAGACGAGAAAAACTAGCAAAAAAAAGGGTTAACATTTTGCATATTTTCGCCTCGTTTCAAAGCGAAAAATTTAACTAAGGGGGAAAGTCATTCATTTCAGCTGCTGGAAATCTGTTGGTTGGTTGGTTCTCCAGGATTAGTTTATGTTTTTTTGGACGCTAAACTGTTGAACAACTCTCAATCTTTGATTGAAACAACTTAAGAAGTCATTTTACTTATCAAAATTGTTGAAATTCTCAAAATGAGGGTTTTTGAACTTCATTTTATAAGATTTTGAGCAATCATAACCAGGGCTGCAAACCCAACAGCTTTATTGGATCTCCGGCTCGCGGGTTCGAACCACAATTTACCAATGGTTCAGGTTCAGAATTTTGAGGTTCAAGGTTTTTGGGCCAAGGTTTTGGTTCGAACCTTGGTTCAGCCAAGCTTTATACATGTTTATATAGTAATCGACCTAAAACCGACATTAACTGTTAGGGAATTGTCTCAATTTTGGGTTGGGAGGGGATTTCACAATACTTTATATAAATAGAAACACTTTCAAACAGCTCATGACCATCAAAGCAATGACATTTCGAAGTGCTGGATACAGCCCTTAACGTAAAATGCAATTTTGTAGTCCACACACGAAAAGTGCTTCCACAGGAATGTGCATAATCCTATCAGGATAACAGAAGAAGGCACTGGAAAATAGTTCAAATCCATAATTTTTGTTGAACCGAACCGAAATTTTAGGTTCGGAACGGGTTCAGGTTCAGCTTTAATACCTTAAGAGGTTCGGTTCAAGGTTCCGTTCACGGTAATCTGAAAGTCGGAATTCCGGGTTTGCAGCTCTGATCATAACCCAGCTCGGAATATGACGATCATTAAGCCAGGGAAACGAAACGTATGATTCACTATATACAATACCTATTGGTAAACCTTTCAAATAGTTTAAGAAATGAAATTCATAGAGAAGAATCCAGTCAGAAATGTTTCAAAGAAAACAGATTTCCGAACCGAAGAAACTTTTGCAAATTCATAGAAGTGCTTTTCATGTTTACACGATGAAGTTTGCCTAACGGAGCTCTCCATCATTGTAAAGTTTCATTTCAATTCATCTGAGAAATCATCAATCATAAGTCTAAGACTAGATTTACACGGTGAAGCTAACTTCATGAGGTTCTACTAGTACTAGGCGGCATAGGCAAGGCAAAGTGAATACGTTTTATAAAGGAAAGGTCTAGAATCTCATCTGATTCTCTCGCCTACTAAGAGAACTCTAGTATAAGCTAGTTCGTAAGAGAATGAGTATGGGCATAAAGCTTTATCTGCTTTAGCTACCGCCCCCCGCCACACCTCTTCATGAGAAAGTGTGTGTTTCGGACAGACCCGTATGAACGCACAGATCTTAGAGATGGTAAGAGATAGAGGTTTGACATGTACGGTACATATGCTTCTTATATCTCCCGGCAGATCCCGTTTATTTTCAATTTTGGCCACGCCCCCTCAAGCACAAGCAAATTTGAAAAACACGTCATATCTGCCACAGTTTTAAAGATAGACAGTTCGTTCTTTCTTTCTAGATTTAGTAATCGGTAAAACTTATCAATTCGACAAAGGAATGTTAAAGATCGCATGACTGGTTGTCGAGTTATGTTCAAAAGACTGTTCGCTGCTGCAGCGCAGTAGCAGCGCTGCTTTCAGCTGCTACAGCAGCATCAAAATTTACGCTAAGCGCATAATTTCGTTGGTAGAGAGTATGCTATAGTCGGGCTGGACCGATTTTCTATCTGGTTTTCCCTACTTAGTTATTTACTCAGTTATTCACTTGCTCAGTTGTTCACTTGCTTAGGTTTTCACTTGCTTTTTAGAGGGAATAAGCTAGATGATTTAGCCATCCGTCACATATCAACGGGTTAACTTATGTCTTATGAGGAAAAACGCAGATCTTTTAGATCATACAGCTAAAGAACTCTAGAATCTGCCCTCATAGCTCGATAATTGCTCATTGAAGCTTCATCAATAACTGGGAGAAACGTTACATAATTCCCATAACTAGATATGTCTACACAGAATCTCAGGGACAGGGTCTTGTTGATTTGATCCTACTAAGGCATCAAGTCAAGCTAAAATCAATGTCAGTATCAAGACAAGAATTTCAGGATTGAAAACACCCAGATGAGTACAATCCTGTTCGTACTTGGTATGAGAAAATCCGGGATTGACCGATTTCTGATTATTATAAGTTTGTGCAAAAGTATGTAACATCCAGAAGGAAGCATCTCCGACCCTATAAAGTATATATATTCTTGATCAGCATCAACAGCCGAGTCATGTCCGTCTGTCTGTCAGAGATGGTAAGAGATGGAGGTTTGACATGTATGGTACATATGCTTCTTATGTCTGCAGGCAGATCAAGTGTATTTTCAATTTTGGCCACGCCCCCTCCCGCCCCCGCAATTTAGAAAAAACCTCATATCTTCCACAGTTTTGAAGATAGATGGCTTGTTCCTTCTGGACATATTTAGTTATCAGTATAACTTATCGATCCGCCAAAGGAATGGCGAAGATCGGATGAACGGTTTTCGAGTTATGATCAAAAGACTGTTTCTTGGTACGGAGTATGCTATAGTCGGGCTTGACCGACTTTCTTTTTTTTTCTTTTTTTTTTCAAATTTGCAAAGTTTTTCGCACACGAAGCTTAGCCAAGAGCTGGAGAGAAGCTCAGCTGAAACCTTTGGGTTGAGAAAGGACAATGATATACGAAACGCTAGCTTTAGTTTCCTAAATGAATCAGTCAGTCAGAGTTGGACTCCCCATTTTTCAATGCATCCCTCCCCCCATATCTTTGCAGCAACTTGGGAGTTCCTTGCTCCTTAAATCACACACACACACACACACACACACACACACACACACCAAAAACCATGGTCTACGATATGACACACCTGGCACCCGCCCCGCCACAAAGCATCTCACTGAGTCGCTACTATTTGCCGGACGATGATGATTTGATGACGGGCAACAATGGTCTGCTCAATGAGGACTATGCGGCCAGCACCACATTGGATATTGATAAGCGTTTTCAGGCGCGTATGGCTTGTGAGACAGCCGCCCAGCCGGCACCACCACCGCCACCGACACCGGCGCCTCGCCGTCGCACCACGCCCATAGCGCATCTGGATCCCTCCGAGCTGGTGGGCTTGTCGCGTGAGGAGCGACGTCGTCGACGCCGGGCCACACTCAAATATCGGACGGCACATGCCACCCGGGAGCGTATACGTGTGGAGGCCTTCAATGTGTCATTCGCCGAGCTGCGCAAGCTGTTGCCCACTCTGCCGCCCGACAAGAAGCTATCCAAAATCGAGATACTCAAATTGGCCATCTGTTATATTGCCTATCTGAATCATGTGCTGGAGACCCCCTGAGATAGTGCCACAGCCTCAAGCTTCAATACCAGCTGCAGCTTCAGTGAGGCCATGTTTTTTCCGCCGGTCTAAGGCAAGTGTGCGGACTGTGTGCATAGCCTGAAGGATATGAAATGAAGTCCAGTCCAGCAACAGTCAATGAGAATGAGAAAGAGTAACTGTGAAATGCAGTTTGATGTAGATATGTGTGCAGTTAGCAGCGGTTTTGAAAGGGGGCAAGAGAGAGTCTCTCACAATAAAGAGGCAAAAAAGTGTTCCCCCCCCAACAACTCGAAGCGCTTAAATTAAGACATCAATCCCAATGAATTCTAGTTTAAGCATAAAAATAACAAACCATTTTTTTGCCTAGCCTCTAAGATGTGATATTTGTTTAAATATATATGTAAAATGTATATGTATGCGTATGTATCCCAGTCGACGAATAATAAATTGATTATTTAATACTATAAACCCCACACTCTGCACCCTGCCCCGCAACTTCCCCTACCGCTTCACTCTCCCATGGGCAGGTTGAGCTCAGCTGCCGTGGCCAAGTTTTCCATTTACTTGTCTGCTTTTCATTGTAAACGCCAGCTGTGGTCCAACCCCCAGTTGACTCCACCCACCCACACACAGGACACGCCCCCAAAATCTTCTCCAAACACAGCCACAGGGTTAGCCCCCTTACGTTTTGTGTTGCCTGTCACAGAACTTTTTTTTATGGAATTTTGTTTTTATTAGTTTTTTTTTTTCTTGCGAAATTCCAAATTCTACGCACTTTGAGGATGGCCTTCAACTTTAGTGCCAATCAGGTAAGCACCCTGTGTTTAGGCGGAGGCTGTACCTCTTCTACGGGCAGCGGCCTAATTTTGTGTATCAAATATAACTGCTGCCGCGCCGCCTCCTCCTCTGGTTGGTACGGGCAACACCCAGCAGCAACAATAACAATAACACTGGCGGGCGGGCAGGTGGCATTGGCAACCAGCTTGGCCCCAAAACATGTTTGTATGTCTGTTTTGTGGTGCTATTTATAATCCTGCTGAAGGGGGCAATGTCTCCTGCCTGCCTGCCGCCTGTCACCCGAACAGAGCGCCATTTAAATACCCAGCCAGGCGACAGTGCGTTCAGAGATTTAGCTGGAAGAGTCTAAAAGTTATAGTTAGGGAAACAGTTTGCTGATTTTGCACTACGTTTTGGGTAAAGTATTTAGGAGCCTTCATTTAGGACACTGCCGTAAACCGGTTCGGGTTCGGTTCGAACCTTTTGAACAGCTTCAATATAAACCAACTAGACTTGGCTTTCTCCGAAGTTTATAAACTCTGGCAGCTCTTATAATTTATATATATACCCTTGCAAAGGGTATTATAATTTTGCAACGCATAGAAATATTCATTTCCGACCCCATAAACTATATATATATTCTTGATCTGTCTGTTTCTACGCCAACAAGTCTCTCAGTTTTAAAGCTATCGAGCTGAAATTTTGCACAGAGTCTTCTTTTTGCTGCACACTACTAATATGTTGGAACCGACCGGATCGGATGACTATATCTCATAGCTGCCATAGGCACCATCGGTCGGAAAACTAGTTTTGGTATGAAAAACTGTTTTCTTTTCCATGGAAACCTGTCCAAACTTTGTAATCGTAGGTTTTATATGTTTTTTTATAATTCTACCAAGTTTTATCAAAATCGGACAACTATATGGTATAGCTGCCGTACAAAAGATAGGTCTGAAAAACAGTCTTAGTTAGGAAAACTTTTTTGTTTTTAATGGTAGCATCCTGCAAATTTGTATTTGTTTGTTTCTCGTGCTTTTACATGATTCTACAAGTTTTTGTCCAAATCGGTTGACTATATCATATAGCTGCCATACGAACGATCGGTCGGAAAATGGGAAAAAGCGTATTTTTTGAAAATATTTAAGCCAGCACTTGCAAGGGTATAGAAACTTCGGCACAGACGAACTTAGCTTAGCTTTCTCGTTTTATATGCTTTTCCCTTAAAAAAGGGAAAAATGGTTATCATGAAGTTGTGCGAATGTATGTAACAGGCAGTAGAAAGCAACTCCGACCCCATAAACTGTATATATATATTCTTGAACAGCATCAACAGCCGAGTCAATATAGCCATGTTCGTCTGTCTGTATGAACGCCTCGATCTCACAGACTATACAACAAAGAGCCACAAATTTGTGCATTAAGGTAGGTGTATCAAGTTAGTTTTAGATTTGGAAAATTACCCTTCCCAATCAAAACCACAAGATAAAGCCCCACATCAAGTAAGGACCAAATCTTCTGTATATTCTATAAAGTATATAAAGATTGGACAACAAACACCGGCGTTATAGGCAAAACAATTGTGCTTGTAGCAGAGCGATAGGGTACCGCATCGTCAGTTAGAGCTGGCCTGGGCTAGCTAGTTAGTATTCCCATTCGGACTTTGCGTCCTGTGTTGAGAAAAATAAGTACACCCGGGGTGGCATGAAATTTCACGTAAATACTCCTTAAATTTAAATTTAAATTTTGCCCTTAATATATCATGAAAAACTCACACGTTATTTTCTCAGGTATTTGTAAGGCTAAATGTCTGAAATTTCATTCGAAAACATGAAAAACTCAGGGGTTTGTCAGCGAATGTCTCATGTCTTACAAAGTAAGTACATCTGGAGTACTAAGAAAGTACAGAAACCGAAGGCTGCTGATGACGTCACCTAAACGGAAACGTTTTTCGGCGTTTCCATTGCAAAACGAAGCCGAAAGCTCAGGTTTTCTCATGCCTTATCACCTGAAAAGTAAGCATGAGAAAGTACCTTTTTCATGATGAAAAGTCCGGCTGGGTTATCTTTAGATCCTTGTCTACATACTGGGATAGATCAGGGATAGATTGTTGGAGATGGAGGATTTGGTTTTGCGGCCTTTGGATCAGTTTCCTTACACTCAGACTGCCTCAGACTGTTTGCCAAGAATGTGGAACCTAGTCCCAGCTAGGGGATGTTTGTCCAACTTTTTTTGCAACTTAAAAACGCCAAAAAAATTAAAAAAGACGCAATTTTTCTCACTAAAACTTGTTTTTCGACCAATAATTCCTATGACAGCTATATGCTAGGGTTAACCGATTTTGATCAAACCCTGTACAATTGTGTGAAACTAACTAAATTGCTTAAATGCAAGAATTGAAGACGCTAACATTGAAAACAAAAAAGTTTTTCTCACCAAGACTACTTTTCTGACTCTAGTTTTCTATGACAGCTATACCATATAGTTGTCCGATTTCGACCAAACTTGGTGGAATCATGGGAAAGCCTGGCAAACTATAAAATACAAAGTTTGGTGGCGTGTGCATTGAAAACAAAAAAGATTTTCTCAGGAAAACTAGTTTTTCGACCAAATGTTCCTATGACAGCTATATGCTATAGTCAATCGATTTACGCAAAACTTTGTAGAACTGTGTGAAAGCATATCAAATGAACAAATGCCAATTTTAAGCACTTTTTCATTGAATATAAAAAAGTTTTTCTCACTAAGACTACTTTTTCAACTAATCATTGGTACTATAGCTATATGCTATAGGCATCCAATTTGGACAAAACTTTGTAAAAGCATATTAAAAGAATAAGTGCCAGTTTTGAGGACGTTTCCATTAAAAACAAAAAAGTTTTTCTCACTAAGACTACTTTTCAGACTCTACTTCTCTTTGACAGCTATACCATATAGTTGACCGATTTCAAGCAAACTTGGTGGAATCAAGGAAAAGCATAACAAACTAAGATCAACAAAGTCTGGAGGCGTTTTCATTGAAAACAAAAAAGTTTTTCTTACTAAGACTACTTTTTTGACCATTGGTTCCTATGGCAGCTATATGCTATAGTCAACCAAACCGGCCAGTTCCGACAAATGTGCAGCGTAAATGTTTTATAAAGACTTCGGGCCAAGTTTGGTGAAGATGGCTTTCAAACTCAAGGAGGAGATAGCTTGGAAAGAGGCGGACAAGGCTAAATCAGCTCAGTATATGGTATATCTATTTTTGAACAGCAACAACAGCCGGGTCGCCAGATCTTACAGATCTCAGAGATGGTAAGAGATAGAGGTTTTACTTGTATGGGACAAAAATTTCAGAGCAAGTTTATGCACCCGGAAATCTAAGAAAATCGTCATTTCGCCCACAGTTTTATATAGCTATCTATTCATAACTTCTTAACATAATTAGTAATCAGTATTATTTATCGATTCGCCAAAGAAATGTTGAAGATTGTATGAACAATTGTCGAGTTATAGGGAAAACAAGACTGGCTAAAGCAGCGGTGGGCAGCACTTACTAACTTTGGGGTAGGTACAGAGTATGTTAAAGTCGGGCTTGACACACTTTCTTACTTATTTTGAAATGAATTTAGATCATTTTTAGTGTATAACCATATGCTTTTATTACTACAGATCAAAATATCCAGGAAAAACTATATCATCTGCTTGTATTAAAGATCGATAACTGATTTTTAACATATTTTTCAGAATTTCCTTGGTATTAAGCAAAGTCCTTTGAAGGACTTAGCATAAAAATGTGTACAAGTGTATCGAACTAGGGGAAAAGTGCCTTTTGGGCAGGCGACCGGAACTGAGATAGAAAGACCAGCTGTACAAAGACATTAGGAAGCTTGGTGTGACCAACTGGTGCCAGCTCGCACAAGACAAGTGCGAGTGACTATCATTAATTGAGCGTTAATCGGTAGCAATAGAAATATAGAGCCAAAAACGAAGATGAGCCTGACCGAAACTAACTAAAGTTTGACATATTTTAGCCACTTTTTCATTGGGGTCAATAGATTTATATATATAAAACAGAGATATCGGCAACCATCAAACCGTCTCGCCTGTCAACATTTTTGTCGGCTGGCGTTTGGTTTCTTTCCACGCATCTTGTGCCCATTCCGTTTCCGATACCGCCTTCATTCTCACAAATAGCGACAGTTAAGTTTATTTACTTGGTAACGGCTCCCCGGCCGTCTGTTCCACATACTCGGGGCTCCGATTGCCATGCAACTCTCTCTGTTTACCGTTATTTTGCATACACAACTTTGGCACACGAAACAATGAAGGAATTTCACATTCAGTTTTGCCCCAACCGTTCGGATTGGAGTCGGAGTCGGAGTCGGAGTCAGCGTCAAGGATTAGCTTACAATTGGCAATTGCCAAAAAGGCGCACAAATTGACAGCTGGTTTGGTTTGGACACACAACTGACCAGCTAGCGTGAAATTAACTTAAGTGTAAGTGCAAGGACGAAGGAGCAGGAGCAAGGATACGCTGCAGAAGTGCACGTGCAGGCCAACTTTTTGACTATCTAATCCTCTGACACGACACTAAAGAAGAGGGCCATGTGATAAATTGCACCCCAGAGGGTTAACATAAAAATCATCGCTTTGGGGTGGTTGCCAGTGCCAGTGGGAGGGGGGTGAGATTGAGGGTGAGGGTGCTGGTAACTATCTGCTCATCTGACCTTATCCTCCGCTGTGTCTATTGTTGCTAATTGAGTTTAAAATCAATTTGTATTTCACGCTTGGCAAGTGCGATTAATCCTCTTCACACCGTCGCAGTGACAACATTATACTGGTCCACTCCAGCTGGAGGCCGGTGGCTGGCGGAGAGTGTGTGGATTCGCATTGTTGTGTAATTGCCGTGTAAATTTAATTACAGTAGCCACATCCGCCCGCTTGTGGTGGCCCGGCACGCGCTCGGAACATCCGGAGAAGCGTGCCTCCGCCCACCAACACTCCATCAAGCCGTCCTCAATCAAGTGTTGACAAGTTTGTCGCGTGGGCGGGATCGAGTTACCAACGGTTAGCAATTTGCATTTGTTAATTGAAACTCGTCTGCGTGGGAAATCGTCTGGGACTCTCTCTAGAACTCTGGAACTTTCATGCTCCGAACAGCTTTGCAGCAGAAACAGGCACATTTCTGTACAGGGAACCACTTAATCTTGCAACCTCTTCTATCCCTACAAGAATCTGGCCATTAAACGTACCAATTTTGAGCTAGATTTAGAAAAAAAGGGTTAAGTCAATTTCTACAAACAGAAAAATAGATCCAAAAGAGTTCCGCTTGGAAGGGATATGTCTTAAATATGCCGAGGAGCTGCCAAATCATCCAAGTGATCATTATTTATCATATCCTTTGGATGATTTTTAGCTCCGTTGGATGATTAAAAGAAAATTTAAGACATATACCTTCCAAATGGCTACCGGAAATCATCCAATGCATAAGTGCAAAAGTATGTAACATCCAGAAAGAAGCATCTCCGACCCTATAAAGTATATATATATTCTTGATCAGCATCAACAGCCGAGTCATGTCCGTCTGTCCGTATGAACGCACAGATCTCAGAGATGGTAAGAGATGGAGGTTTGACATGTATGGTACATATGCTTCTTATGTCTGCAGGCAAATCAAGTTTATTTTCAATTTTGGCCACGCCCCCTTCCGCCTCCGCAATTTAGAAAAAACGTCATTTTTTTGAAGATAGATGGCTTGTTCCTTCTGGACATATTTAGTTATCAGTATAACTTATCGATCCGCCAAAGGAATGGAGAAGTTTGAATGAACGGTTTTCGAGTGTCAAAAGACACATTTTCTTGGTACAGAGTATGTTATGGTCGGGCTTGACCGACTTTCTTTCTTGTTTAATATCCTTTTCCTTCTCTGTGCAGGAATTTGCATTATTCCGACGCCTTTTTCCCCAAATCAGCTTGTAAAGTGCTTTTCCAGGGCCCTAAAAGGTTGTATCTTTCCTTGGGACCACTCGGCAGAGCAATGTTCGAAAAGTATACCAAAATCTGCCTAGAATTCTGACTAATTTGGAACTAGGCGATACATTTTAAGCTGTATTTGACTCTGAGCATACTAAATACCTACCCTATTCCTTTTAACGGACCGTACATGGGCTCAGAGCGGGCAAACAAACGAAACGAAACGTTTCTGAATCGTTTCGTTTCTTTCTTTGCACAGAGCGAAATACTAACAAATCCCGAGAAAAGTAACTGTAACAAAAAATGAGTTCTGTTCAGTTTGCGTTCGTGAGAGCAAACTAAACGTAAAGCGAAATGCTCTCATCTTGATTTGCGGACAAAGGGAATCGGAACGATATGCAACGAGCGCGAATAGTTCGGAAACGTTTGCTGCTCAATTTGTATTTGTATTTGTATTGTTGTTTTTTTCTTTTTCTGTTGCTTACTTCTTTGTTTCTCTCAGCTTTGTTGTTTTCGTTTCCGAAACGTTCCAATATTCCAATCGTTTCGTTTGCGCTCTTCGGCAATATAAAGTTAGTGGTTTCGTTTTCCCTGACTAGAGTAACAGCTACAAAACATATGAATCGTTTCTTAGCTTTCGCGAACGGTTCGTTAAACGTTTCGTTTGTTTGCCCGCTCTGCATGGGCTTAACATTTTATAGAACCACTCTGTAGACCAACATACTACCTGAATCTGGCTATAAGTTCGATCAAATTCGTACCAGTTTAAGGAAAATATAGCTTATAGAAGATTGCCTGGCACCAAAAACCGAAACTTTCTATAAAAGAAAACAACCCAAAAGACCTAAGCAAAAGTATCTGAACTAAATCTGTTCTAGGGCCGATTTCTCATCTCTCAAATAGCTGCTATGTGTCAGATTAAACCAGATATTACTCTGTTATTTGTAGGTTTATGTGAAAGTTGTTAAATCGGCCCTAAGTTAAAGTAAGTTGGTAGTGATATTTTTATACCCTTGCAGAGAGGGTATTATGAAATTGTTTGTAACGCATAGAAGGCAGCATCTCCGACCACATAAAGTATATATCTACACTTGATCAGCATGACTAGCTCAGTTGATTTAGCCTTGTCCGCCTGTTTCCAAGCTATCTCCTCTGTCAGTTTGAAAGCTATCTTCACCAAACTTTGCATCAAGTTTTTAAATATATATACGCTGCGTATTTGTCGAAGCGTGCCGGATCGGTTGACTATAGCATATGGCTGTCAAAGGAACATTCCATCGAAAAACTAGTTTTAGTGGGAAAAACTTTTTTGTTTTCCAGGGAAACGCCTCCAAACTTTGTATTTCTTAGTTTGCTAAGCTTTCTTATGCTTTTACTAAGTTTGGTTGAAATCGTACCTCTATATGGTATAGCTGTCATAGAAAAGTAAGGTCCAAAAAGTAGTCTTAGTGAGAAAAACTTTTTTGTTTTTCAAGGAAATCTCCTTAAAATTGGCATTCATATGTTGGAAATGCTTTCACACAATTCTACAAAGTTTAGTCAAAATCGGTTGACTATAGCTTATAGCTGTCATAGGAACGATAGGTCGAAAAAGAAGCTCTAGTGAGAAAAACTTTTTTGTTTTCCAGGGAAACGCCTCCAAAATTTGTATTTCTTAGTTTGCTAAGCTTTCTTATGCTTTTACCAAGTTTGGTTAATATCGGACCTCTATATGGTGTAGCTGTCTTAGAAGAGAATGGTCTAAAAAGTAGTCCTAGTGAGAAAAACTTTTTTGTTTTTGAAGGAAATGTGCTCAAATTTAGTTAATTAATGTGCTTTCACACAATTCTACAAAGTTTTGTCAAAATCGGTTGACTATAGCTTATAGCTGTCATAGGTACGATCGGTCGAAAAACTAGTTTTAGTAAGAAAAACTTTTTGGTTTTCAATGGAAACGCCTCAAAACTTTGGTCGAAATCGGTCATCTATATGGTATAGCTCCCATAGAAAAGTAGAGTCTGAAAGGTAGTCTTAGTGAGAAAAACTTTTTTGCTTTCAATGGAAACGCCTTCAAACTTTGTATTTCTTAGTTTGCTACGCTCGTCCATGATTCCCACAAGTTTGGTCGAAATCGGACATCTATATGGCATAGCTACCATAGAAAAGTAAGATCCCGTAAGTAGTCTTAGTTAGATAAACAAGTTGCAAGGGTATACAAACTTCGGCCAAGCCGAAGTTAGCTATCCTACCCCTGCCAAGTTTTAGAAAGAACTCAAGCCGGAGAGGTTCTGAGGTTCTATTTACCCTGGGTGAAGATTCACATCGAGCTAATATCGAGCTAGGTGAGCAGCTTTGCCTCACCACAAAAGCTCTAAGTCATCTGAAGGCCTTAGGTTTGCTTCTCAAGTCAGCAACTTCATCCTTGTTACTTGAGAACTTATCGAATCTTTACCCGAGAAAGTTGGCAAATAGTTTACAATATTTTGCATATAGATAACCCCGAGGACCAAGTGTCACCAAAACAGGTTTCAGTCCCAGTTCCAACAGCTGCATTCGCAAAGCCCCCGACTGATAAATGATGTTGTCTGATCCCACATTGGCTAAGCCGCACGCCCCCCCCCGCCCCCCTTCCGCCCAGCCAAGTGTCCAACTGGTGTATTGTTTTTTAGCCTTTAAAAAGGCAAACAGAAAACAAGGCATTAAGTGGAATTAGTTGAAATGCCTTTTTACACATGTTGCAACACAGAGATTACGCCGTGTAATTGCCCAGGGGGAGGGTTTGACGACGAGGACGAGGGGTGGCTGGCTGCAGGAGGAGGGTTGGGCGCTGTTTATCAATTGCCATAAATAATGGCATTAACAAGACGGAGAATATTTTAACAGGTGTTTCTCCCCTTTCCCCTGCAGTTCGATCTACGCTTTCAGGCGCCGGGCTTAAACAATTGGGAGTATCCGCGCTTCTCGCCGCCGCGACCGCGTAAGACGCGTCCCAGCGCCAAGCCGGTGGCGGATAAAAACGGACACCTGCTGCCGGAGGCCAAGCGGTGAGTAGTTGAGCATAAAAGCAGAGAGCCGAAGCAAGCAAGTCGGCTGTAGTCTTTCCGGCTAACAGCTGTTTGCTCGCTCGCTCTCTCTCTCTCTCTGTTGAAACTTGAACTGCTAGTGGCTACACTCTTTCTCTCTCTCTCTCTCGCTCTCCATTTCCAGCGACGGCAACTCCTTTGGCCATTACTGTGGCACCTACGAGCTACCCCTGCGCATCACACGCAGCTTTTGCGCCCGCTACGATGCCTGCCTGAGCGGTCGCTACAAGTTCCGCCACTTTCCCCGTGATCTGTGCTGCTGCCAGCTGGAGAATCAACGTGCACGTGCCTGCGATCAACGTGAGACCTTGGGCCTCAAGGGTGATCCCTACTGGGAGCGTCCCAAATGCCAGACCAAGTGTGAGGGCTATCAAAAGCTGCTGAAGCTCAACGAGCAAAGTAAACGCTGCCAGCGGCCCAACTGTAAGCCAAAGGTAGGTTCATCTCCATTCACAACTCATGCCACCTCATGCTCATCCACCCAGAAGGAGGACAAGGACAAGTATGTGCTAATGGTTGACTCCAAGGTGGAGCAGGATAAGAACGAGCGGAAGCGTCAACGCAAACGTCAGGTCACCGCCTTTCCCAAGACACGCAAGGCCGTGGACAAGGCCGAATCGTCAGCCTCCACGCAAAGTAAGACCAAGGGCAAGAACCTAAGCAAATCCAAGTCCATCAGCAAGAGCAAGCTCAAGGGCAAGACCAGCAAAACGGGCAAGACCAAGGCCAGCAGCAAGTCCAAGTCCAAGTCGAAGGGCAAAGCCAAGGCCAAGTGATACACACATACATCATCATCATCATCTTTCCATTCCCAAACACACCTTAACCCACGCCCCAAAGTGAACTCTTAACACAGTTCTCCCAACATGTCGCTAGCAGCCGGCCTGGACTTGTCCTACACACCGGGCCAACTAACCGAACCCGCCTATCGCCTGCCCTCCCACCAGCTGCTGTTGGATCAGAAGCATCGGCGCGATGACACCGAACTGCCCCTGACTCGTCAGTTTCCTCTGCAGGCACGCTACACGGGCAATCTGGAGGGTCGCAGCTCTGACATAGACATAGCCAGTGCCTTTGCTGGCAAGGATCTCATCTCATTGCCGCCGATGGTCAGCGATTATCCGGACTTGATTAAGAAAATGCCGTTGCATTCGATAACAGAGAAGCCCAACGAGCGTTGTCCCTCGCCGGTGGTGCCGGCCTATGCCAACTTTGAGCTGGCCAAGCGTATGCACCAGGATAATCTGGACCATCAGCCGCTGCCGGATTGTGTGGCCGATTTGGCGTTTCGCAAGGCGCAAATCAGTGGCGGGCATGCCGGACTGGCACTGGACATAGATCCCATAGCCACGGGTGTGGGTGTTAAGACCCACAATGCGGGACCCACGCACTGCACCAAAATGAAGGTGTTTCGTCCCAAGACCGGAGGCGGCGGGGTCATGCCCAAGGCTTATGGCGGAGGAGGAGCAGCAGCTGATACCTACCGAGGCATAGGCTCGGCTCCCAGCAAAAAAATGGGTCCCATGGATCTGGCCATTTGTTGGGACTTCAAACCCTCGAATCCTTTGGACGAGCCGCGCTTGGCACGCCACATAGATGGCTCGAATGATTCGGCGGGTCCGGCGGTGTTCACCTGCGTCAAAACTCCTCGAGAGGATACGCCAGCACAGGATTTGGGACGGTCGGCGGGCGTGTTTACCAGCACCCTGGGCGAGGCGGATTTCTTTGACAAGGATTTACTACGCCGCAAGACGGATTTCGGTGGACGTGCCCTGGATCGGGAGGATCCGTGTGCCTGTGACTATTCGCCACCGGCCAGGGAACGGGCACGCAGCGTTTCCCGTGACTCCAGTGCGGCGTCCCACTGTCGCCGCCTACCCGCCGGCGGTGTGAGTTTCGGCAACCACATGCCGACCAATCGTCTGGCCAAACAGTATCAATCCACACCCCTGTTGGGCGACAAAACCTACCAGGCCTTGCGTGACAAGTACTTGGGTCCGGACAACGACTGTGTGGACGCCTGCAGGCCAGCGGGACCCTCCTGCAAGCGGGATACCCTACTGCGTCGTCCCGCCAGACGGCTGTGCCATAAGGTGGCTCCCGCTCCCAGCAGCAGCGGCAGCAGATGCTGTGCCGGCCCCGCCTTTGGCCACTGTCTGACCAGCAAATCGGCCTTTCGTGCCGGTGTGCCCAAGCACAATGCTTCCGGTGATTTCGTGGGCATCGATGAGATGGGCTGCGGTGGCGGCGGTGCACGTGTCCTGGTCGTGCCCCGTCCACGTCAGCCGTATGCCAAGAAGAACTATGATATTGATACGCTGGTGCCACCGTTTCGCAGCCAGGGCGGTGGCGCCGGTCAGGGCGGCTATCCCGAGCATTGGCGCCTGGCCAGTGTCTATCAGCATGCCTACAAGCCCATCGATCAGCGACGACGTCCCCTACTGCAGACGGTGTACAAGTAGGAAGGCAGGCACAGAGAAGAAAGTTGATTTCACTTGATGAAAACGTAGGAAAAACCTTTAATGTACTCAAATCTTCTAGAGAAAATAAACGGTGCAACTTAACGCATAGCTTAGGTACTAGCTAGGGGTGTACAAAAAAAAAGAACCGAAGTGCTTATGCCCGTTCCAGTGGGCTTCTACAGAGTACCTCTCAGCCTCATCATCATCACGACTTGACAAATGTTTAGTTATCTTCTAAAGGAGTTCGCATCTCAGTACCTTTCTTCAAACAATTGGTCAGAGATCTCATAAATGAAATCTACCAGTTAAAAGTCGCTCGGTTTTGGAGTTAACATAGCCCGATTCCGCATAATTCGATCGAGGAAACAGGTCTTTAACTGAAATCTAAGATAAACCTCATACCTCCCACAATTTTATACATAGCTAGTTCGCACCTTCTGCACATATTTAGTAATCAGTATTATTTATCGATTCGCCAAAGAAATGGTGAAGATTGGCTGAGCCATAGTCGAGTTATAGGGCAATCAAACATTTATGATGGGCAGCACTGACTAAAAACAGCGATGGGCAGCACTTATCACTTGATCAATACAAACTGTGGCAGGTACAGGAGTATATACTTGTTAGTTGTGCGCTATGAAATTGTTATTAAACTTATCCTCCTCCGATGGGCAGCACTTATAAGCTTTGGAAGGTACGTAGTAAGTTATAATACAGGGCCTGAACCGACTTTCTTGGTTGTTTTACATTGTGTTCTGTCCGATGTTCGTCCCTGCAATAAGTCGGTCACAATATAGTCGTTGTTTAAGTCACTGCTTTGATAACTGCTGTGGTCACTGTTTTCGTCAAAGATTTCGGTCTCTGTTTTTGGGTAAATGATGTGGTTACTGTTCTAGTCACTTCATGGGTCATTGTTTTGGTCACTTTTCCGTCACTGTATTGATCACTGCTGTGGTCACTGTTTTAATCACAGTTTGGTCACTCTTCCGGTCAATGCTTGGTCGCAGATTTCGGTCTCTGTTTGGTAAATGATGTTGTCACTGTTCTAGTCACTTCTTGGGTCACTGTGTTGGTCACTTTTTCAGCCTCTTTTCCGTCACTGTTTTAATCGCTGCTGTGGTCACTGTTTTGGTCACAGTTTGGTCACTCTTCCGGTCACTGCTTGGTCTTAGATTTTAGTCTCTGTTTGGTAAATGATTTGGTCACTGTTCTAGTCACTTCTTGGGTCACTGTTTTGTTCACTTTTTCAGCCTGTTTTCCGTCACTGTTTTGATCACTGTTTTAATCACTGTTTCGTCACTCTTCCAGTCACTTCTTGGTCACAGAATTTGGTCTCTGTTTGGTAAATGATTTGGTCACTGTTCTAGTCACTTCTTGGGTCACTGTTTTGTTTACTTTTTCAGCCTGTTTTCCGTCACTGTTTTGATCACTGTTTTAATCACTGTTTCGTCACTCTTCCAGTCACTTCTTGGTCACAGAATTTGGTCTCTGTTTGGTAAATGATTTGGTCACTATTCTAGTCACTTTTTCGGGCAATGTTTGGTCACTGTTTTGGTTACTTCTATAGTCACTGGCTTGGTCAGTGTCTTAGTAAGCGTTTTAGTCACATTTTCGGTCACGGTTTTTGTCTTGGTTTGATCTTTTGGTCACTGTTTTGGTCACAGTCACATTCGCACACTCCTCCCCACTTGTAATATCAATATGATACTAAAAATGTTCAATTAACAAGTGAAATCATCAAAGTGATATAAGAAATGTCTTGAAAAGTGACTTGATTTCAGAACAAAGTAAAGAGTAGAGGGAGACTTTCCTTAGAAAGGAAGAGAATACGCTCAGAACAGCCTCCTGGGTAACCAACAA
The DNA here is from genome assembly GCA_035044985.1 of Lordiphosa fenestrarum. NCBI lineage: Eukaryota > Metazoa > Arthropoda > Insecta > Diptera > Drosophilidae > Lordiphosa > Lordiphosa fenestrarum. The sequence continues at coordinate 208,879 of JAWNNO010004396.1, forward strand.
CAGGGGCTCAAGCCAAGCATAAGCCTTAAAAGTGAACCACAACCTCAAAAGGTTCCAGAAATTGATACAATGAGTAGAGAATGCCCTCAGTATGCTGACAGGGCTCTAAAAGGGCCACTGCAGACTGCAGGGTTACCAGTACAAGCTGGGAATAACAAATACCCAATTATGTGGAGTTACTGTGAAGAGATGGAGGAGTCCTCTGAACATATACTCAACACAGCTTACAACCCAGCATGTTCAGTAAGCTAGAACCCAGGAAAATTCTGATATTCATACAGGAAATAGAGCTGCTAGGAAAGTTGTAAACAACAAGTACATAGATCATGGAACATTACTTTTTGTTACCTTAGCGGCAAAACTTAAAAGGCTAAGCGGAGTGCTTAAGTCAATTCCAACTGACAGAAGATAGCAGCGGGTTTCCCCCTGAGATGATAGTTTACTGGGTTAAAAGTTTGTTCAAGTTTCTCGGTTACTAGTCTTAGGAAGGCTGCTGCTTGTATGGCATGTGATATGCAAAAAGCTGGGCAATTGAGAAGAGAATTCGGAAAACTCCCCCCCCCCCCTGGAACGGGCTAGAACTAAACAATTTGTGTTTGCGTTTTGTAGACAATCTTTGGGTGTGGTGCAAAATAAACTTGGTTAGAATTAGGCTGTAAAATGGTTAGACTCTCTCTTCACTTGGCCGTAGCATAGCCATCCTGTGCCTTGTGGAACACATGACGTAGCACCTCCCTTGTGGACTTCCTTATGCTATTCCTGAGGGTGTGCTTCTTCTCATTGGTCAGCTGCTCGATGCGCATATATTCGGTTTGTGGTACATTGGAGCGCAGTTTCATTGTACGTTCGCTGCTGTCTATGATGGAGATGTCTGGTATGGAGTAGGCTTCAGGCTTTTGTTGTGGTCGACGGCGCAGACTGTGACGTATGCTGGAGATGAGGTTGTGATGATGATGATGCTGATGATGATGTGGTGCTGGCGTTTCAGGCTCTGCCGTCTCCTGGCTGCTGGCTCCTGGATGTATTAGACGACGTATGGATTTGCGTATTAAGTTCTTGACACCATGTGTGGATTTTTCCTCTAAAGACTTGGCAGATTTGCTGGAGGCCAACGAATCGAGTGAATCCTTGCTGGCAGACTTTACGGGTAAGGCTGCGGGCCTATAGGCGCGCACAAAACGTGTGGGAGGCTTAAAATTCAGCTCTTGCTGCTCCTCCTCCTCCTCTTCTTCGGATGCCGAGGCATAGGCCACATCTTCCTGCTGCACCACCACTGTCTCTGTTATTTCGGTTATCTGCTGCACTAGCACCTCCACCTGGTCTCCATTTTTACGCAACTTGGCCTCATTGATGCTATTCTCCAGCTCCAACTGATAGCGATCCAATTCCTTGCCTATATCCAGGGTGGTCTCCTCACTGATGGCGCCCAGTGAACGTTTTGGTGCCGGCACAGGTGAGAAGACCAGCTTTTCGGCCAACAATTTACTGGGTGTCAACTGGGCCAGTGACATGCCATGGAAATCTATGCGACAGCCCACATTGGGTGTAAAGGGTAGACCAATTTTCAGTTGGGTGGGTAAAGGCTCCTCTGCCAAAGCAGGATTCTCCACTCCAGCTGCTGTAGAGATCTCAGTGCGACGATGTATCTCAAAGGGATTCAGCGAGGCGGGTGCATCCTGACCACGCAAATTGAGGGCCTCATTTACAAAACCCTGCGAGGGCTGTACCTCTGCACGCACCACCTGACGGGGCAAAAACAAGGGTTAAGCAGGGACGAACTTGAAAGGTAAAGAGCTTACCTCATAGGGATTAAACTGCTTCTCGGGCAATTCCAGATTTAGGCCAGGATTCTCAAAGCAGGCCGCTTCACGTTTTTTCTTTTTGGAGGGCTGACGTACCACCTCAAAGGGATTCGTCGGCTGGTGGTGTGCCAAATCTGCTATGGACTTGACCTCCAGACAGGGAAACGGATTGCTATTCTCCTTGGCCAGGCGACGGCGTCCGATTAGCTTCTTGGGCGTCGAACTGAAGGCAGCGTTGGTGAAGCATGACGGCACAACAGCTGCAGCTGCAGCTGCTTCCTGTTTGGCGTCGCACTGTCCTTGTCCTGCCAAGGCTAAGGGTGCTTCTCTTTTGCGCTTGCGCGGCGTCTCATTAAAGGCCAATGCAGCAATACTTTTCGTTTCCAGCATGATTTTCAAGTTAATTCTTGTATTTCTTAACTTATTGAAGTAACTTGATTAATAACAAGAAAAAAAACACAACTGAATTAGCGGACATAACAATAAAACAGTCCAATTTGTTTGGGGTGCGCCACCATTTTGAATGCACAGCGTTGCTTTGAGACTGAGTCCGCAAAGTGTGAACTAGTTCCATGCTCACAGCTAGAGATGGACCAAATATGAATACTTGAGCTGATTGTAGTCAAAGGGAAGTTTATATATAAAGCAACTGCAATTCACATTATCAAAGCTAAGGTGCTGATTTTAGATCAAAGCCAAGATTTTGTTATATTTATTAGATAAGCATAGTTTTCTACACCTGGTAGTACCTTTTTACCAACTGAAATTCACAAAAACTGCTGTTGGGTGTCAAATTTTTGTGAAACTGATTTATAGCATATATAATTTAGACTTAGCTTCTACACAAAATCAATATTTTTTCATAAAATACTCGATTTTTTGATAATTGTTCTATGTAAGTCATTATTTATATGTGAGTATATTAGGTTTTAAGTTCCAGATTAAGAAGATGGAGCATCAACAGCTTTACATGCATTTGCTTCTCATACTGAATTTACCTTTAAGCCTTTCTCTGTCTATAATTTCTCTTAAATTAATCACAGTTGTTGGCCTCCGCTTTTCTATTTGCCTGACTAGTCGAAGATCTGAATAGTTTTTTAAATATCACCGAAAATGAGCAGTTAGCTTTGTAATCAGTTTATTTTCTTTTTTGTATTCCATTCAAAATCCGTTCAAAGTTCGGTGCGAACTTCACAGTCGCCGTGAGCTGAGTCACAGTTATTCAAAACTTAACGGCCACGGTGCGCTGCCATTGGTTCATCTCTAACTGAGAACAGAATGAACTAGTTTTTTGTTCGCTTACCAACACTATATCTCCATTGGCATTTTGAATAGAGCACACAAAACACAATCCCACCTAAATAGATGTACCAGATGAGGCCAACTGCCTGACGCTTGGACTTAAAAAACCCAAAAGAACTCAGCCAGGAGCTAAGCAAATGTCGCGGCCACATTCATCACGCGTACCAGCCAAGGCAAGGGAGTACATAGCCGAGCTGGCGGTTGATCGTGAGCTGGAGCGTTATATGGCTTTTTCTTCGACGGCGAGCAGCGGGGCAGCCAGCAGCAGAGCAGCCAGCTGCAGTCACACGGGCAGCAGCGGCAGCAGTCGAAGGCGACAGAGTGCAGCGGCTGCAGCAGCACCAGCACCCACCAATCCCCCCGACAAAATCACCTTTATACCCATTTTAGTGACCAGCACCAGTCCAAATGCCAAACAAATCTCTGCCTCTGTAGAGGACTTGCGCACACCCACCAAGGCCCAGGCCAATATGCAGACCAAAAAGACGCAAACCCCCGAATCGGCAGTCAAAACGCACAAGCGTCTGGAATGGGATCCAGCGGCTGATGTGGGTTACTATAAACGTGCCCTTTCCACCAGCAACATCAGCACACTGGAACGTTCAGTGCTGGAGGATTGCTGGCGTTTGCCACAGCAAAAATCGGAAACGGACTTGCAACGTTTGCAGGTGGAGGAGGAGCAGCAGCCACAGCCGCCTCTGGCATCCAGCACATTTGTGAGTCGTAGTCTGGCTGGTAGCTTGAAAGCAGCAGCCGCCAAGGCCACTCCTCCTACTCCCTCGGCCAGTCAGCAGAGTTCACGACGCGCCTCCCAGGCCACCTCTATGTATGGCAGCTCCGTGGCCAGCAGCTTTGATTATCATCACTCGTTTCCCTCGTCCACAAATAGCACCAGTGCCACGCCCACTGTGGATGCGAAGCAGAAGCAACGCGAAAGGGAATACACCGCGGGACAGCTGGAAAAACTCATTCAACGTAATCAGAAGCAAAACAAGGAGAACCAGGAGCCCAATTCCAGCTGCGCCTCCTCGGTGGCCAAGGGAGATTTGGATTTGGGCATTGATCTGCTCTGTTCGCTGATCAAAACGCGTAGCCTGAGTCAGGCACAAAAGAAGCAGCTGATCAGGGATATAGCCAAACGTATATCCTGCCTGGAATCGGGCAATTCCACTGCCAATAATAGTGTGCGCTCCAGGGGGAAGAGCAAGGACATGGCCACCAATACCAGTTTACCGGTACCCGCACCCAGAACCCGCCTAGCCTCACCACTGCCGGCTAGCTCCTCCTCCTGCACCACCACCTCTCATGAATTGCTCACCCAAAAAGCCAATGTGCCTGTGGCCCAGGCCAACTCCACCGATGCCGATGTGGAGGAGCAGGTGGCTTTACAGGAATGGCTGAATCCCATGACACAAAGTGAAATTGAATACGAGCAACGTACGGAAAGACGCAGCCAACTGAACTGGATAGAGACAGAGATCAAGCGACTGCAGGCACTACACACACTACTAGGACAAAGCCGCAAACAGGCTCAAAGTGAACCCAGGCGCAGTCAAGGCGGCCAGGAGGAAGCACCGCCAGCTGAAGGCAGAGACCTGGCCCCAGAGAAGGCAGTACAAACGGAAGAGCTGGCAGCGCCAACACCAACACCAACAACTCATCCTCCAACACCACCACCACCACCGCCGCCACCACCACCACCGCCTTTGCCACCACGTCAGGCCGCCGCGCCGCAACGCCGCAAAATGGCCACACCCGCTGGCTCTGCCCACAGCAGCTCCGGTGGCGCACGCACTGAAAGTGTCTGCTCCTTTGTACAGCAACGACAACGCCAGTTTATGGAACACTATCAAAATCAACAACAACAGCAACTCTATCTGATCCAGCAACAGAATCTCCTACAGCAGCAACAACAACAGCAACACCAGCAACTGTTGTATCAACGCCAACAACAATTCCAGCTGCAGCAGCAACAACAACAATTGCTCTTTGAGCAGCAGCAGCAACAGCAGCAGCCGGCTTGCATGGTAAATATTTCGAAATACTCTCTTTCTTCTTTCATGCTCTTTAAGTTGAGCTCTACTGCCTCTCTTTGAGCTACGCCAGAGCCGTGGTGAATAACAGCGGCTTATGGTGTGGTGAACTTTTGCGTAGCTGTTAAAGCTCTACTCTTAGTTAATAGAAGCAGCCTTGCCAGTTTCAAATTTCTGTAATAATACAGCTATAATCCTAGTCTACTCGAAATTTTGAACTAGTTCGGAACTGGGAACCAGTAAAATAACTTACTCCAAATTTCAAGTTTGTACCCCGAAAATGTTTGTACTGTTTTATTTTTTCGTTCGATTGACTTAAAACTCGGTTTGTTGTAATCTAATAGGTGAACAAAAAGAGATACAATGATTTTTAGAGGTTGGAAAATGCGAATTAAAGGAACATTTTCGGAAAATTTGTATGGTTAAAGCATTTTTTCATTCGATTAACCCGAAACTCGGTTTGTAACTAAAGTAAGCAACATAATTAGGGAAGTGATAATGAGATTTCACTAAATTCGACCCCAGGTTGGGGAAATACCCGGAAAATTTAGCATGGGAAGCAATTTTTTTCGATTTGTAAGGATAGTGGGCCAAATATTTAGACAAATGAAGTTTAGATTATGAAAGATCCACCCACTAAGTGTGGGAAACTACCGGAAAATGGTGTATAGAAAACTCTTTTGCATTCCAATGACTTGAAGCTCAGTTTAGCAGCTTAGCAGGCGATAATAAATGGAATGTATGCTTTGAGACGGAAAAATTCGTCTCCAGAAAGATGAAATGACCCTAGAAAAAGTATTCCCATGGAATGTTATCTCTCACATAAGGAAAAGCAGCAAACGGAAGTGGTTTTTACTGCCTCCAGCCAATTGTTTGATAGAATAATCTTTCAGCAAAAGGTTTCCCTGTCCATTGGTTATCCTAGTTGTTGGTTGAACTAAATGCAGCAAGTCCTATTGGAGCATAGGACCACCTACCTGATCTTTCGTCTCATTTCTTTGTATACCATTTGAGCTATGCTTCTTGCTCTTCTGATTCATAAATCAACCTCCTTTTTGCATATATCCTGCCTGCCTGCGATCTATCCATCTCGCTTCCACCCTCTCCCTCTCACATTTTACTTACACGTACTCTGTCTACCCCCGCTCCCGTCTAGCAGCAGCCCTACATACAAATGCAGCCACAATATGCTCAAGCCTTGGGCGTTGTCGTTCCTCCAACAACTACAGCAGCAGCTCCAGCACCAAACGGCCATACCCATACCCACCCCCACACCCAGGTGCCCAGTGCTGTGTACAGTTGTGTAGACGATGGAGCCATCTATTATCAGGTGGTCAATTCACAGGGTAGCGCCAGCTATGTACAGGCAGCGGCTGTAACGGAAACCAGAACCAGAGCCACCACCACCACCAGTTCGGCCTCCTCCATGCTGTGCATCAGCTCGGAAATGTCCATACCGATGCATCATGGTGTGGTTAATTCATGTGAAACGACAACAACTACCACCACCACGCATCAGTACGATGATGTGGCTGCAGCGGCCGCCTGCCAACGACGACGCCAACGTCATCATCATCAACATCATCAACACTATCCAAGGGAGCCACTGCAGTCCATGTTGCAGGTGCGTCCGCGCGGCATTGCTTATGTCATACAGTTTAGCGCCGAGACGGGAGCCAGTGAGGTGTTGCAGGAGACCATGTCGCTGCAGGATCAATTGCAGCTGGCCCGACCTCAATTCTGTGCCAAGTCCAAGCAACGCAAAGCCATTTTGAATAAAATGCAGATGCTGAGGAATGTCAGACGACGCGAAATGGATGAACTGTTGTGCGGACCTGGGACTACGGTGGAGAGCTTGGACAAGAGGCTGCAGCAGTTGCCGCCACCGGTTACCTGTAAGTTGCAAAGTTTATGTCAAAATGTACCTTGTCCCTTACATATAGCTTAGAAATTGTAATTTGTACCTAGTTGAAGTGTACCTTGTACCTTAAATTTGTTACTAAAAAGAAAATGGTGACTTATATTTGGTTCAAAATGCACCTAGTACCTTTCACAAGGCTCAATAATGTAACTCATAGCTTTTAAAGCTGGTTCAAATGTACCTTGTACCTTAAATTTGGCACAAAAATGTACCTAGTACCCTTGACATGGCTTAAAAACGTAACTGTTACCTTTTAATTGTTGTTCAAATGTGCCTAGTACCTTAAATTTGGCAGAAGAAAGTAACTGGTGTCTTATATTTGGTTCAAAATGTACCTTGTACCTAATATATGGCTCAAACATTTACGTTGTACCTTACAAATGGTCGTTTAAATGTACCGTGTGTTTAAAATTCCCAGCAAACAACAAAAATTATAATGCTTATTCATTTTAAATATGCTTTAAGATGTACCTTATACTTTTTTGGTACAAAACCGCCTTAAATTCGTTAGAAATTTGGTACCTTGTACCCTTTCTACAGCACAGAAATGTAAATGATTGATTCAACTAAGGAAATAGAGCAATGTGTACCTTAAAGTTGGTACAAAACGAGCAACTGGTGTATGTTTGGCCTAAAATGTACTCAGCTGTTAGTAAAAAGTACCTTGCACCTTACAAATGCTCTTTTCAATGTACCTTGTAGTTGGAATTCGGTGCAAAGAAGAAAATATAATACCTTTTCATTGAATATTTGGTTTAAAATGTACCTTGACTTCATATTTTAATACAAGTCAAAAACTGGATCTGTTTTTATTTCGTTAGATTATGTACCTTTGTCCCTAATACGTATTTTTCTTGCCTTCTTTCTCTACTACAGCTTGTGTACGCATTTTCTCTACCAAAGAGATGAAGGCCATTACTAGTAAGCGATGTCAGAGCCTGCCCGAGGTGCTGGCCGCACAGAATCGTGCGCTCGAGGAACGACGTCGTCGAAGCAATCGCATGATGCGTGATGTCTTTAATCGGGTAAGTTAACTAACTTAAAAAATTCCACATATTCAAAAATATTCCCCACTTGCAGCGTCTACATAATCGCGTGACCAAGGGACAACTATCGCTCAATCACAGCCGTACCATAATCTAGCTCATTTTTGCCATTTGAAGGCTCAATACAAATTTTTTTGAGTATTTTCTTATATATTTAATGTTTTAAAATTTAAATTAAAATTACTTGGGCCAGATAAGGCTCTATAATTTCCATTTTAACAGACTGCTAAATATTTTATAATAAATCGCTGGCTATTTTTATTCACGTCTTCCTCTACACTAAAGTTGGCGTGACAAAGGGGAAACTGCCATCTCTACTTAAATTTATCCGATACTTTCTTAAACTTCCATCTCTATTAAAATTTCCCCTCCACTTGTTTGGAATGCGGTCACACTGAATGCCCGATCAGATCTAATTAAATCGATAGTTGCTTGCCTATCGGAGGTAAACAAATCTTAAATTCAACAAAAATAAATGTATTCTGGCAGTGTGCGAGAAATATTTAAAATTTATTGGTTCTTAAGCCATCGATAGCAATACCAAGAATACGATAAAGGCAGCTGGCCAAATGTTGTGTTTAAGTTTTTGGTTTAGTTTAAACTTATAACTCAACAGATTTAACATGTCTACTAGATATAATCTTGATTAGTGGAACTCTTAATTAAATTGTGTGTTTAAATTTTTCCATCGTTTTCCTAGTGATACAAATATACATATGAGTCAACTAAAGCTGCATTTTCACTTGTCTGACATCTCATAAAAGTTCTCAAATGAGACATTAGACAAGTGTAATAGCCCATCAGAAAAATATATGAAAAGGTGCAAGAGAAGTAGGCTTCCTAAATTCTTTTATGAGTTTCTTGACAGCCAACTCATAGTGAACAGAGGTATTTTTCACCCATCTCATTTGACATCTCGTCAAATGAAAATACAGCTTAAGAATGGTTTAATTTAAAAATCTAGCTTCCAGCAAAATGCTACCGCCTATTTCGCCAACTGTCATCTCTAGCAACAATTCTCCAGCCAGTTCTCTTGTCGGGGTATTTTTAATGCTGTGGCCTGCGGTCACACTGGACGCCATTTTGCATTTGTGTTTTTGGTGGATTCATGACGGGTGTGCATAATGAAGGCGACAGTGATCTATCTATATTTTTTTTTGTGTTGTTTTAAATGAAAATCTATGAAATTTGCATTATTGAAATGCCAGTGTTGTGAAAAATGCATATACCACAAGTATAAAACAAAAAGAAAAGGTCGATTATACCAAAACGCAAAGCAGAGCATAATATCTATTGTGTATGTGTGTATGGTGAAATTTTAAGTTAAAGTGATAAACTCAACTGGGACGCCAGCGTTGTCAGCGTCGCCGGCGCCAGCGTCGCAGCTGCAGATTCCGGTAAATTTTGTTTTGGTGAATTTTTGGTTGGCCGTGGTGGAAAACAAAACAAAATACCAACTAAATGCTAAATGTTTGATTTTTGATGGTCAGCGGAAAGTTGTTGACTTTTACAATACTCACCACATACCTAAGGCGGCGTCGCTGTCGCCGTTAGCGTCAGCGTAACAACAACAGTGGGCTGTTAATCTGTTAACAGTGCACAGTGGGCGAAAATAGCCGCTTTTTGCACTAGAAAAACTCCTGTAAAAGGTTTTTCCGTTTGTAATTCTGACTATGTTAAAGATTTTAGAGAGTTCACGGAAACGACACGATGAAAACTATTCATGGAAAACACCTTGGCTTCAATTTCAAACTAATTTTCCCCACCTTTGATTTGTATTATTTACATGTTTTATTGACATCAAATTTAAGTCTTAGAGTTTTGGCCCACTGTGCGCGTGTGCTGATAAAACATATTGAAATTTAGCCGGCATTTTTTGGCAGCATTTTCTAATTGGAAATTTGTTTAAAGATTTTGTATAAAGTTGACGCAGCAGCCACACACACACAGACGCACACAAACAAATAGTCGCTCTCGCTGCACAAAGAGCCAAAGAGCCAGAAAAGTGAACAAAGTCAATTGTATGCGTGTGTGGGTGGATTTCTTTATACATATACATTAAATATGTAAAATGTTAAATGAAATTATGGCTAAATTGTTTAATTGACAAATATGCCTGGTATGCTAAATCTGCATTGGTGTGTGTGTGTGTGTGTGTACTTTCTCTCTCTCGCACTCTGTCTACATTTGCAGGCTGCAAATGCGCGCGCCCTTTCTCTGGCTCTCTCACTCTCTCGCTGTCTGTCTTGACGTTTCAAATTTCAACAACGTTGCTGCTGCCGCCGGCAGCTACCACCAACAAAAACAACAACAACTAGGTGGCAACCCTGCCAATTGCAATTTTCCTGTATACAACACCGCCCATTCCGCCCCCCCTTTTCGTCCACGGCTACCACTTTATTAACGACCGCATGGCAAACAGCTGGACCAGCCAACACATTGGCAGCTGTTTTTTTTTCTTTTACTAAATCCATAACCATTCGTTGGTTCATTGGCTTCTCTCCTGATCATGCACTTTGCATCTTTTTTTGTTATTGTTTATATTTGTGTCACCTGAAATATGATTTGGCAAATTCATGCGATACTTTTGCATAAACATAAAAGCGTACCAGTTGCCGTGCCAGGACCAAATTAAACAATGGATTTTTTTCTCGAAATATTAGCTGTTGCCAGAGCAGAAGAAGCGGCAGGGAAGAAGAGAGTGAGAGTAATTTGAAGCAGCGCGGCTCTCTTAGGCATTTTTACGTAGAGCTTGAGTAAGATCCGTTAGGCGAAATGCAGTGAATATTGGCTAGGGTAAATAAGATTCTAAAATGAAATTTTAAGCTTAAATTCTAACATCTTCTAACAGACAGCAGTTTCAAAAACAGATTCGCTATAATTTATTAACGACAATACCATCTTGAGTGTGTCTTAACCTAACATTGTTTGCTACTTTAAGACTCAAATTATTAAAAATCCTGACTGGTTTTAACAAACAGAAATCATCTAGAATTACTCCATGCCTGTTCTAAACTGTAAAAATGTGAAATTGAGCTCTCAGCTTGCTATAAACTCCATGGTGTAGTCCAGGAGTGCCCATAGGCTATACGCATCGGCCACATTTCTTGTTGTATCAGGCTAAGTCTCTCCAATACTAAAGTGGTTTGCCACCTCAACCGGGCGGGTCCATATTTCAAGGGGGGTGAGTAGTGTTTTGTTGTTGTGAAGGCCGATTCCATGATTCTTATTGTCATTGGTCATTCTGTTATCAAAAATCATACTTCTTATAGCCGAAATGAATTGACAAACATCACCAAACCATGTTTGACATATCGCACCGGATCAAAATTTGATGTATTGGTTTTTGCAAACCAAAATATCGACATATCGATAAATCGATCACCATCCAAGCGCTTCTAAAGCAAAGCTTAAAAGCACGACTAACGAGAGAGAAAACAAATTGCAAACATTTTTCTTGAATTTATGTAAATTTCTATTAAAATAAAACTAGTTTGCATACATGTGGTATATGCACTGTATTAACCACTAGCTCTCAACATTGAACTAGTTCTCTTGCTCACTCTTCTCTGTTCGGCGCTGCCACCTCGGTTCACTTCGTGGCCGATACAAAGACAACATGGCGGCTACCCGATTACAATTTCGATCAACATTTACCGTTGCCTTTTTTTTGGCCTCAACCGCCGCACAGGCAGCTCGATACGCCGACTCCTTAACCACTTCATAATCCTCCTTACCCTGTGCCACCTGTACATTAACCTGCTCGGCACGTGTCTGGGCCGCTGCCAGCATTTGCATCTTCTGCTCGTAATCGGCGTGTGCCTGCTCACCCAATGCCTCCACATCGGCCAAACTTCCAGCTGCCTGTCGGTACAAACAGTTGAGATTTCTTAGCTGCATTTCGGCCGTCTTGGCCGCTGCACCGGCATCATGCGCATTCGATTCGCTACTCTCCAGCGAATTGCTAACCTGACATATCAAGGCATCCGCTTGCCGAATCTCACGTTCATAGCTATCCACCAGGGCCTGTTTACCCTCGAGCACCGCTTCGGCGGCACGTGCCGCCTGTGAGGCTTTCTCGGCCAATTGCATTTTCACCTGCTTGGCCGCCTGATGAGCGGCACTTAATTGTGCATCATTGGCCGCTTTGGCCACCTGTGCGGCATGCTGTGCAATGGAGGCAGCCTTGAGACGGGCACTTCTATCCTTGAATGCCAATGCTTCTCCACAGCCTCTCACATTGGTGTTGGTGTTGGTGGTGGTGGGTGGCAAGTTGCAGGTGCCATCGTCTGTTTCATTTTGTATACATTTATCAGCTGATTCCGACTCGGAGTGCTGCACGAGATCACCATAGAGACTGCTGAAGAGTCCGCTATGTTGTAGATGTCCCAAGTGGCGGGTCTCCACACAAATGGAGGACAGCAGTATGAACAGGAGTTGGTGTAGAAAATACATTTCCAAAATTGAAACTTATCGAAATGTATGGTTGTGTTAGACAGGATACGAATGACCTGCTGGGATAGGAATAAGTTTTGAATTACAGATCCCCTAGAACTGATTAGGTATAAGCTTTTTTTTGGAGCAAAGCTTTCAAATTCAGGGATTTCGCTGAGCTTTTCTGGATTTCTGGATATTTCCTAGAATTATCAAAGTACCAAAATTCCAAGAAAACTGCCATTAAAACCATTTTGGATCTTGGATCTCGCATAATTCCAGAATAAAACAACTTTAAGAGTCAGTCCTAAAGAGAAACTTTAGGAATTTTGTCTAATCCGACCGTAAAGAACAAGATTTGCTGTATTTGAAAGGGCACGACAGTCTGAGGAACCATTTCTGGTCTTGGTTTCCGCAAAGTCTCAACTCTTAGATCCCCTTTTTAAAGATAACGTCCCGACTTTTTCTTGAAAATGATTTCTTGAGTATTTTCAAAGGAACTGCATGCCGAAAAATGCCAAAAACCGTTTCAGTTCTTATATATTTCTTATTTCGGTAGAATTTTGGTTTGGTAAACCCCTTCAGACCATCTAGAACAGAAGGAACATTAAAACAACAGTACCGAAAAACCATTTCTTCTCTCTTATCAGGCTGATTCCGCTGAATCCTAACTCCAAGACTACGTTCTAAGCAATTATCTCATTGTTTTTTCTGTCATCTATTCATCATCTGTTATCAAATGCCACACAACCATTTCAGAACACATTTCAAACACCTTAAGAGCAGTTAACGCCAAAAATCCCATTTCTGACCTCTTATCTTGCTGAGTCCGCTTAATCTCAGCACCAAGACTACGGTTTTTTTCACTAATCTGCTCCATAAGTTCGAGAAAACCATAAGACCATTTCAGTTTCTATATCCTTCCCAATTCTGCCGAATTTATGTTGGGTAAACAATGTAAGACTAGTTTTTAAGTATTAAGCTGCATAAAAATACCATTTCAGATCTTGATGTCATCTTAGCTCTATCTAATTTCATTCGGGGAATGTAAAACCAAATTGGCTGGATGGCCTAAATACGGGTTTTCAGTTCAATTAAATATGAAAATGTGAAAAAAGTCTGTAAAGTTTCAAAAACCAACACAATTTCATAGAAAACTTCACATTTTGAGAGAATAATTTCGAATTAATCTCAATGAAATATCGAAAATATCGCCCATCTCTAATTTAGGTTTGTTTTCCATCTCTAGTATATTGAGTTCCTTTGGGCATCCCAGGTGGCATCCCCCCACCTCCCACTCTTAATTTTTCAATATCAAAAACCCAAAAAAAGGGAAAGGGTGCTATTTCCAATTAAATTCCCAGGCTTTAGAATGTTGTTGTTGTTTATACAAAAAAAAATTGTGCACTTTTGTTATTGTTATTGTTATTATTATTGCGTCGGTGCCTATCACTCGCTGGCGCGCTGATTAGAAGGAATACAACAAATACATAACAAAAGAAATGACGATTCTCTGCAATTGTGCAATTGCTTGCGCTCTCTCTCCCTCTCTCTCTCTCGCAGTAGCAGCAGCACGTGTTAGGCATCTGGTTTGTTGTTGTGATTAAGTGACAAAAACAGCTTTTCCATCCAATGCTGCGCAATACTTAAAGGAAAGATCCAATGAAATTATATATATGTGTATATATATAAAAATTTTTTTTTTTTTTGAGACGCATTTAACCAACTTAATACACAAGTGTTGTGTGTACAAGCAGAAGCGCAGAAGGCGGACAGCAACAACGGTTAGAGAGGCAGAGAGAGAGAGAGTGAGAGTGAAATTGCATGACCTGGACTGATGACAATCAAAGAGTATGTAGATACACAGATGGCGCCAGATGGGGATAGTTATTATTTGTAGTTATTTCTCAAAATATGCAATTTATGCAGAAAATAGTTCAATTTAATGAATTGTAATAGCTTTTTCAAATCATATATCATATCATATCATATATATCAAATTTTAAGCTTTTAAAGTTACGGCAAATTAAGGGAAAATGTCTTAAACTTATTCCTGTTTTAGAAATGCGCTTAATTCCGCCGAATCTCAACACTTAAGCCCTGTACTTTACAATAATGTAGCGAATTTTGCTTATATCTGTTGAAAAAATTGTATTTTGCGAACTTTCGAAAGAAAAGCCGTCTGAAAATCCTCCGAGTGCCAAGCCTTAAGGCTCAAATAAAGCCGACTTTGCATTTGAAACTGCGTGAAAAGGTATATTTTCCAAACTTTCGAAGGTAAGTTCTTGGATTCAAGAACCCTCTCTCAACTCCTAAAGCCCTTCCTTGAGCGTATCGTATCGACTTTGCTCTCCAATTCAAGAGAGTGAAAAAAAAGCTAATATTTATAAGTCAGGTGAGCGAAGCCCGCAATTTCTCTTACACCAGCTGCCAAAACAAAAAGATTCTTGGCTAGTTGTTGTTGTCTTTTTTGTTTATACAGCCGCTGCCCATTGAGATTGATCATTGTGGAAGTTATTTGTTGTTGTTGTTGCAGGCTGCTTGCATTTTTTCAATGCCAGTGTCAAAGCAGCAGAGCAGCCAGCCGGCCGACGCGTCGCTACGTCATCGTCATTGATGAACGCGCAGTTTTGAATTACCATATGTATGTGTGTGAGAGAGAGAGAGAGAGAGGTGTGAAATCGATAAGTGTCTGTGTCTGTCATTTACTTTTAGACAAAGCAACAAAAACTTTTGGAATTTAATTAATATTTATATTTAGATTTTTTTCATTTTTTGTTTGCCAAATCGGTCATTGAACTTTGAACCTTTGTCGCATGTAAATGACTTCTCGCGCATTCACATTCGCTCTACTACGCACTTAAAAAAAAAAGAAAAGAACAACAACAACAACAAAAAAAAGAAAGCAAAAATTCTTCTGGCTACGCTTTTTGCACAATCTTTCTCTTCTTCCCGCTCCACCAAAAGAAAAAAGTGCTTTCAAAAGCGCAAAAACCGTTTTCTTTTTCGTTTCTTGGTTTTTGTGGCTAATCAGCAGAGAAAACGCCTACAATGTATTTTTAGTAAAGCAATGTGGAACACACACACACACACACACTCACACATAAATAACAAGTAAAAGCTTCAATTTATATTAGTTTAATAAATGTAATAACCTTTTTTAATTAAATTGAATTAACAAAACACACAAAAGTAAAAATGTTTGCCAGCAACAACAACAATTTGGGTCACCCACCACATGACGCGTCGGCGTCGCTGCTGCTGTTGGTGGGTGGGCAAGATAGACAGAGAGAGAGAGCGCATAAGCTCTGACGTCAAACGGTAAATGCCGCTGATCATAAATAATGATGAGAGTGAGCAGCTCTCTTTCTCTCTTTGCATTTGCATTGTCTGCTTTTGGGGGAGACACTATAAGTGCCCCCAAAAGCTGGCAAGGGAATTTGTTATATTTAAATTTTAGAGAGATTAGAGCAAATTCTAATATTTAAATTTTGATATAATTTCAGTAGCTTTATTTTGAACTCTTGCTGCCACCCGCGATATATTGTGCAAATGCAGAGTTGCCAGCTAGAGCTGGTCTGCTTATGTGTGTGGGTGCGTGTGTCTGTGTGGCCGATTTCGACTTGGGCCCAAAAATAAATGATGAAGCATGCTTAAAGTTGTTGCTGCCTGGCTAAAAATAACAGGCAAACAGCTAGCCAGGGCAACAGCTAGGAGACGCAACGCACCGCAACAGCAGCAGCAGCAGCAGCAAGTGTGAAAAGTCAAATGTGCGATTGTGACGTCACAAAGCAATTGTTTTGATTTGACAAAAGGGAGAGAAAGAGTGAGAGAGAGCGTTGCAGCCACAAATGTGACGCATTTGTCAAGTGAATCAGAGATCAGAATCAGCAGGAAACTGGTTTCGCTGTGAATAATAAAAAAGAAAACCAAGTGGCAACTCTTCACAATTTGCATGGCAACAACATTAGCAGCAAGGGCCCACTTTCACCCCAAAGTATTTCTTGTTACTGTTGTTGTTTTGTTTGTTTAAAAATTCATTTGGTTAATCAACATTTTCGTTTTGTAATTAAAATGCCCTGGCAACAAGGAAACTCAAATCGAACTTGAAACAGCTGCTGCTGTTGTTTGGCCAATGTCAGGTCAGAGGCGGCGCCCCAGCTCTCGCACACACACACACACACATACAGAGTCACAGTCACAGCCATGGCGTGTCGTTCGTTCACCTGCCCAAAGCCAAAGCAAAGAGAGGAGAGCTGAACGTCAACGTTTAAGCGCCAGCAAAGGGGAGAGAGTTTTGACGTAGCAGCAGCAGCAGCAGCAGTCTGTCTAAGCAGCAAACAAAGCGCTGGTTCTTTGTAATACCCTTTCTCAAGTCAAGGGTAGCCTCAATTTGTTAAATCAATCTTAACATATTTACGTTACATACTGAAGTACTAAATTAAGTTTAGCAGAGAGATAACAGCATGTAAACAGACTAAACTTAAGCTTCAGCAGAGTATTTGTAGTGTGCCTAAACCGTAGGCACTAAGTCAAACTACGAGGGGGGATCAATTAAATAATATAATACATTTCATTGGTTCGTTTCTCATGATCCCAATAAAAGTGCTTTTGATTCGGTTTCAATTAAATATGTACTATAAGAATACTTTTATGGAAGAGTGTGGCCAAGAGAGCGAAACGTTTCCCCCCTTAACTCGCAGAAGTGTAGTGAAATGCCATTAAAATGTTAACTGGGTAACGATAAATACATATATCGATAAAAGCTATCGATTAAGTGGGGCTTAAAGGATAGTCCATAAGTCATTGCAAACACATATTTATTATTTAATACTAAAGTTGCATTTTCTTCTCTACTTGCAGTTCTCTGTCGCTTTGTCGAATCTCATCGCTCTCCTTGTGGTTGGAGTACTCCAGCAGCAGCTGTCCAACTTAACCGTTATTATGTGGCAGCAGAAAATCAACAACAAACATTGTAAACAAAGCGTGACGACAATTATTAATTATCATTATTAATCAAAGAACAGCAACAAAAGTGTATTGAAATGTTGAAATCAGCTTTAAAAATTCTTACAAAAACTACGATAACTTAGAAATAAAAAACTAAGTTAACAGGGGAGAACCCTCCTCTGCAGCAGCAGCAGCAGCAGCAGAGTGTGTGTGTGTGTGTTGTTTGCATTTGTGGTGTGCGTGTTTTGTTTTTGTTTTTTTTTTCCCCCCGTCGGAGTACGAGAGCGCCCGCACACACACACGGGCGCGCTTTTTGTTGGTGTGTGGAGTGTGTGTGTGTGCAATTTGTAATTGCAATGCCAAAACGGTAAATGAAACGGCAAAGTCATCCGCCCCCTCCTCCAACCCCACAACCCCCCCAATTTTGAGTTTGCAAAATCCAACAAAAGACTTGAAACGTGTGTTCATAATTTTAAACAAACAAATCAACAACAACAACAAATAAATAAGTAAATACTCCAACAACACAAAGGAAAACTAATAATAATACTAATTGAAGAAGAACAACAACAACAACAACGATTAACCAAATTCAACGCAAAACGTGTTTTTCAAATCACACACATACATAAATATTTATATATGAACCAATAAACGCAATATTTATACATAAATATTACATAAACCTAACAAAAAGTATATACATATATCCATGTATATGATAACCATTAAGCATTATCAATTAATTTAATTCAAAATTCGTATATCGACTTCGAAATACATAACACAAAGAAAGCAGAAGAAAACAAAACAAAACAACAACAACATAATTAAATTAACAAAATATATATATATATAAATAAAAGGAAATACATAACAAAAACATCAGCCACATGTATAGATTGGAGGATACGAATAGCGGCGGCGTTATGGATAAGAACAAACAGAAATGTGAGTATATAATGTAAATGTTAACCGTTATGTTAGGTGTTGGCACAAACATAGAGCGTCTAAAATTATGCTGCAGGGGCAAGTGTCTAGTTTAGGACTAGATGTATACCAGTCTCTTTAAAAAACTCACAACTGGTTGCACTTTGTATGCAAATCAACCAGTTTAATACCAGTTGGCAACCCATATTGTACGTATACGGGTTTTACACGGCTAAGTAAACTTTATGGAGGTTTCATGTTTGTAGGAGAGAGGTGTAGTGGTGTTGCTTGCCTCCCTACCTATCTTGCCTACAAGCGAAAGCCTTTTCAAGAACTTTATGAAGTTTGCTTCACCGTGTAAATTCAGTCTTTGTATTAATTTTCACTTCTCATTTCGTTCACTTTCGGTCATCTGTTGAATATAACACCAAAAGCTTTGCCATCTGCCATCCGAATCTTGCTTTTATGCTACCAGTTAAATTCTAGTTGCTTTACATCTCTACAGGGAACTAACAAGGCTCAGCCCAAGTATCACAACTGAGAGCTTTCACTGTGAGTAGCTGTTGAAGTGTACATTGTATGCGTTTCTGACTCTTTTTTAAGGTTTCATTCATTGTTCGGCTTGCTTTGTACCTGTGCCAGTGTTGTGAAGCAGCTCAAAATTCGTTTCCTTATTAAAACAGCTGATCTTCAAGCGGATTAACAGCCGTTTTGCTGTCTGCTTTCCGGGTTCATTTATCTTATCTTGTTCATTTGACAGCTGTTTCAGATTCCTGCTTGTATCCCCAATGTGTGGGAGAGTTTTCTTTGTCTCTTGGCAAGGAAAATTCATTTAATTTTGCTTCAAAAGTGAACTGTCTATCAATGAGTTGTTTCATTTATAGAAGATATATACGTATAGTCTAGTAGTCATCGTTGCATTCTCTGTGAGTCACCTGCTAATTCCTACCCATGAATGGTTGACCATTGTTTGAGCTTTTACCCCCCCCCCCCCCCTCTTTGGGTGTTTCAGGCACTTGACAAATTTCCTCTATTTATGAACAGATGGCGCCAGGCAGGCCACCTTCCGCCTGCCGCCCGCAATGACTAACGAACTAACTAAACACAAAGTAGGGGGAAGCCCCACAGTCACGCGCAAACAAAAAACAGAAAAACAAGGTGAGTGCAGCGGCAAAAAACAAAAAAAAACAAGAAAGAAAGTCGGTCAAGCCCGACTATAACATACTCTGTACCAAGAAATTTTGTCTTTTGATCATAACTCGAAAACCGTTCATCCGATCTTCTTCATTCCTTTGGCGGATCGATAAGTTATTCTAATAACTAAATATGTCCAGAAGGAACAAGCCATCTATCTTCAAAACTGTGGGAGATATGACGTTTTTTCTAAATTGCGGGGGCGGGAGGGGGCGTGGCCAAAATTGAAAATAAACTTGAAATATGTCCCATACACGTCAAACCTCTATCTCTTACCATCTCTGAGATCTGTGCGTTCATACGGACAGACAGACGGACATGGCTATATCGACTCGGCTGTTGATGCTGATCAAGAATATATATACTTTATGGGGTCGGAGATGCTTCCTTCTGGATGTTACATACTTTTGCACAAACTTATAATACTCTATGTACCTACGGTACAGAGTATAAAAACTATTAACAAACTTTTTGCGGTGATGCCCTTTTGGAACAAGAAAAGTTGTATGGAATGACGAAGGAATGTCTTTGGGTTTTTAATTTTTATTAAATAAATTCAATTAGCAAACATGAAACAATGTTTGAGCACTTTTTTCTTTAATCCTGCCTACAATGCAGTAGGTTCTAGGTTCTTGTGTTGGGTTACACTTTCCTATTATATATACATATATATATATACTTGACCATACACAGCCCCAAAGGGCCAAGCCGAGCTCCTCTCAATCTCTTTCCTAGTTAGCTTCGTTGGTTTTTGCAAGGTGTCTTAAGATGTATGATGTATGCAAGTCCGGGATGTCTCTCTTTGATGTTTTTTGTTCTATTCGGTTAGCCGATTACAGTACACATCCGAATTGATGGTTTCATTCCCTGGCAGCAGCTCAAAGTAGACGACACGTAAACTATTACAGCAAACAGACTGCAAATCTTATCTTGTTCTTTGAAGTGGTCTGAGCCTGCTGACTGCTGAAATAGTTAAAAATTGCCTAAAAATAGCTGAAGAGTAGCTTAAAGGTATCTAAAAAGTAGCTAACATTTTCAGTCCACTCTGCTCACGACCCTGACCAAACACCGACTTGGATATACCCGTTACTTAGGGGAATTAATGCTTAATAGCCTCTCATTATGTTAATTAACATTAAAGTGAACATTTCCACATTATTTTAGCAAACAGCGCATGCCATAGGAGTCTACATACATGGAGCCAGAGATGTTTCCTTTTGCCTGTTACATACATTTGCATGACTTTATTTAACCCTTGGTCTTCCCTTAACCGATTGTGTGTGCTGTTATCGCGCTCTCTGTTAAGTGGCTGTTGTTGTTTACCAGCACTGGTCGGTCTGTCACGCGGTCCCAGTTGAACAGAATGAGAGAGCGCACGTAGTTTGCTGCACACATACAAACTTGCGTTGAGATCGGTGGGCTGAGAAGCACACACGAACTTATACATACTAAAAGGAGATCTTTTAAGAGAGCGGTCTTGGCAAATCGTTCGGCAAAAGGCCAAGAGCAGAAAAACCAAAACAAATGAACTTAAAGATTGTGTTAGACTCTCTATTTCAATGTACCAAATCGGGTTTTCTCCGACAATGGGAAACGAGGGACCAACTTTTATAGCTTAAGAAAATATGCGTGTTCTTGAGACTCAAATCCAACAATAACTTCAAAAATTTACTTTCCAAGGTTCTAAGACTACAAACTTCTTCAAAAAGGCACGAAAAACTCTCCTATGGATTCAAAATCTCAGATCAAAGTATTAGTTAACTGAGAATTAGGTGCCCAAATTTTGACTTATTTTTCGTCGCTTAGTTGTTTTTGCCTTGTCAGCTGGAGCAGAGTCTTGTTGAAAGGTCCAGGGCTGGCTTGTTAATAATGTTGTTGTGTTGAGAGGCTTTACAGCCTTTTGCAAAACGTTGGATTGATACACTTGGTGACCCGTACCAAATCAACCCATAAGCCGGATGCTAAACCTCTCAGAACTCTCGGAATGAGTTTGGACGCTTGTTTTCGATTCCTCTTTGATGAAAATGTTCTCGTCAGTAAACAGAATTTGTCTGTGGGCTTTGTTAACGCACTGGCAACGCATTGCTTTTGATTTTGTGTGATGTTTTTGGTTCAATGCTGTTGAGAAATAACACGAGAGACGATTTATGATGCTCCACATGCTTTCCTTGCTGATATTTATCTTACAAGACATGATTTGCTGATTGCGCAGTGGATTTCGACGAATTTGAGCTTTCCTTTATCTTAACAGTATCCTCAAATGACTTTATCTGATCTGACTGCAACTATAAGAAGCATATATGCACAACAGGTCAAGCCTTTACATATCTCTTACCATCTCTGAGATCTGTTTGCTTATACGGACGGACTTTTCTTACTTGATTGATGCCCTTTTGAAGCTATAGAAGCCAATGTATCTTGTTCGGGTTATTAAGGTTCAGCATAAAAGAATCTAACCGAAAATTGTACCGTCCACAGCTGATCAAAAGCCTTTTGTCAGGCACTGTGCCTGCTCATCATGATCATCTGCCAGCGAAATGCACTCACCAGCAGCAACAACAACAACAAATACGACATATAAATAAATCAGACGACGATTGGCGACTTTGGGGCCAGCTAAAAAAATCACCGCAGTTTACGTTGAATTTTCACGCGACGCAGATCGCGCGAGTAGTCGGCTCAAACGCGCCACCTCCCCACACAAAAAACACACAAAAAAATAAGGGAAAAAATTAAATAAATATAAATTGAAGCCCATTTGTTGTTGTTGTTGTTGTTGCTGCTGGTGAATTGTGTTTTGTTTTGGTTTTCGGTGTTTTTTTTCTCTGTTTGTTTTTCCTTGAGTTGTGCCTGAGTGTGTGTGTGTGTGTGTGTGTGTGTGTGCAGTGCAAAGACGCCCACGTCAATAAAAGAACAAAAAAAAGAAAAAACAAGGAAGGAAACAAGATGTCAACGGCGGCCACGGCTTTGGTTTATTGGCAGTCAATGAACGGCAACGGCGACCATGAGGCAATACACATGCAACCCCAGCAGCGTCCGGCCTTTGCACGCAACGGCAGCGGCCACACTGGATCCGCCATGCATCATCCGCCGCCTCATTATATCAATTATTTGGCACAAATTGGCTGCCAGCATCGGGTGAACAACTTCTCCAGTAATCCCAACTCCAAATTCCAAAGTGCCACCTCCACTCCGGCGGTGAATGCGATTGCGAATGCCTCAAATGATCAGGTGGATGGCAATGTTTTGGGTCATGGACAGGAGGCGCAGCATAGGCAACATTATAATCGTAAGCTTTGAGAGGGAAATGTGTTGTGCATGCAGGGCGAATTAGCAAGTAGAGCTTTAAAGCTCTCCGTCTCTCTAAACTCTGGCTAAGGCGGGCTCAAGATGGCCCAATAACAAGGTGTAGCAATGAGCGTCGTTTTTTTACCAAAGCAATTACAGTCAACTTCACTGCTCGCTTTGCCGATTGCCTATACACCAGGGCTTGAACTAGCTCTGACCTGCCCTCATAGACCGTTGGGCTGCATTTTAAATTAGATAGAGCGCTGTTTGCTCTCTTGGGCCAAGCCTCGCTAAGAGCTCGGCTCGAGTCTGTGTGTATAGCGCAATGTACTCGTCCCCTGCGGACCAGGCATGATCATTGCTGCTTTTGAAGCTTCATTAAGGCTTTATTAGCAAGCTTTAAACTCATCTTAGCCAAACTTTTGTGGTGTAAGAAACTGATTTTTGTATTAAAACATGTAAGAAAGTCGGTCAAGCCCGACTTCAATGTACCCTGTACCTTCCAAAGTTGGTGTTGAGATGTGTAAAGTGCTGCCTTTCGCCGTTGCTATCCAGCATAACTGTTGGTTTTCATCTGGTTGATCCGATCTTTACCTTTTACTTATGCACCAAACGTAATATACCCTGTGTACCTTTGATAAAGAGTTCAAAAAGAAGGTTTGGTGCGTAATGAAGTGTTTTGAAACCTCTCTGAATCACTGAACCGAACTAACTTCAATTCTCCAGCTACAAGACGACAATTAAGGCCGTTACTTAAATTTAGAAGCTTTAGAGTCCTTGGATTTACTAACTTAACGATCAATCTTCAGATGCAAGTCATCCAAGAGCCTCTTTTCCTTAAGGCTCCTTTGGGGAAAAACTCTTTTGAAAACTCCATGAATCGGTAGGAGATGCTCTTGTGATACTCCAAAGCTTAAAACGGCTTGGAGTCAAACAGCTAAGGAGCAAGCAAGTCGCAGATCTTACTGAAAGTATTAGGCAACCTGCACCTCGGTTTATTCTGTACCAAAGGTACCTCCGGTGTATATGCCTGATCAGCATCAACAGCCGAGTCGATATGGCCATGTCCGTCTGTCTGTCTGTATAAAGATACAGATACAGATTTCAGAGATGGTAAGAGATAGAGGTTTGACGTGTATGGGACAAAAACTTCATATACTTGCAGGCAGATCAAGCTTATCTTCAATTTTGGCCACGCCCACTGCCGCCCCTAGCTATTTGAGAGCTTTAAAGATAGATGGTTCGTACCTTCTGGACATATTTACGAATCAACATTACTTATTGATCCGCCAAAGAAATGGGTAAGATTGGCTGAATGGTTGTCGAGTTATGATCCAAAGAATGTTCGCAGACTGCAGCGCAGTAGCAGCGCTGGCTTCAGTTGCTAAGCGTATCAATTTTGTTGGTACAGAGTATGCTAATTCCAAATTGCCTTTATGAACCACTGAACCGAACCGAAACCGCGGTACAGTTGGCTCCAAAATGCATGTAATTATTCGAACCGGCGGTTCAGAAACTGTGTGAACCACTGAACCGAACCAGTACTGAATTTGCAAGTGTCTTGTATCCCTGATAGATTTCCAGTTGCTTTTGGCTTTATGGTTACTCCAGGATAGGGTACCTGAAATGAGAAGTTGCTTTTGGAATGCAGTAGAGCTTCTTGAGGTAGCCAATGAAGTTTGCTTGCATCCTCTGCTCCTCTCATTAGGTTTTCCAATAACATCACAGATAGCTGCCTACCTTTGGCCACTTTTGTTACCAAACTCTTAGCTCTTTACACTTCCTCTAAACAAAATGAATTCCCATCGTTTACGATTTAAGCTACAAATGTCATAACATTCCAACCCTTTCAGCTGCTCTGCTCACCCACCAACCCACCCACCCACCACCACCAGTTGCGAAATGCCATATCATGCTCATCCAAACCCAATCCCCCATCCCCATGCCCAACCCCCAACCCCATTCCCAACCCTCACAGAGTCGTCTTGGCTTTTCTATTTTGTCATTTCGGTGTTTTTGCTTGGGTTGGTTCTTTTATTTTTGCTTGGGCTATTTTTGATGCAGAAAACCGAAACTGAAACTACTCGTCGAATGGCTGAAATTATGTGGACGGCCTCCTCCGCCTCCCCCTCCCCCTCCTACTCCTCCCTTCCTGCCGCAGCTGCCTCTGCTGCAATATTGTGTAATAATTTGTGTTTTGTCTGGTTCTAAATATAAAAAGGTGCGAGGGTATTTTTGCCGTTTTGGCAACACGGCGGTTCAGGTGGAAGTAGAGAGCCAGCCGAACAGGTGTACCTGTTCTTTGCACGGTCAATGAACCTCATTAATTCTTTCCCTCTCTCTCTCTCTCTCTCCCTCTCTCTTCTGTAGTATCCACATATGGGTCCAGTGCGGGCGCCGTTGACACATCGCAGGGCAGCGGGAGCGGTGGTAGGCAACGTCATGCACCGCTTTATGGACGCTTTGTGGTTGAAGAGGATCTGCCTCCCACGCATCGCGATGTCATGCACCATGTAAGTGTACACACGGAGAATTGGATTTCGGGGGGGAATGCTACATCGTCTCCTCTCCTCTCTCCCTTGCAGCACTCTAGTCCTTCGTCTTCGTCGGAGGTGCGAGCCATGCAGGCTCGCATACCCACACACTTTCGCGATCCGGCCACAGCGCCCCTGCGCAAGCTGAGCGTCGATCTGATAAAAACCTACAAGCACATCAACGAGGTGAGTACACCAGCCAGCCATGTGGTGGTGGGATGTGTTGGGTTGGGTTTTGGGTTACCAACCGGCAGCAGCCTTGGCTGGCGTACGGTTAACTTGGCTGTCGATCAAATTTGTGTCGCTGTGCCTCGCCTCGCATGTCCTTGACCCGGTTGGGTCAGTTGGTTGTCAATTGACGTCGTCACGCAAGTGAAATGCGCCTTCGCCTCTGTCAAGTTCTAAGCAACAACAACAACAACAACAAAAAAACGCCCGCCCGACTCGACGGAGCTGTGAGCAGTCACATGGAGCCAAACACCCGTTTACCATATGACCCACTTTTGCAATCAGTCGGTTGAGAGCTGCGGGGAGATGCTGCGGCACGATGATGATGATGATGTGTGTTGATATGGCAACGAGTGGTGGGAGAAGAAGAAGGCCGGGTGGGCAGGGCTATTGGGTCTAATCATTGTGCTGCAGTTTGTAAGTGGGGGGAAAGTTGGTGGGATCTGGAAGGGAAACTTAGCTGAGAGAAGGAAGATGGTAGAGATCAAGGGAGGAAAGCCAGTAGAATGATAGAGATAATAAATGTAGAAGAGAAGGCTGAAAGAAAGAATCGAATTAAGAAAGCGAGGGAAGAGAAGACAGAAAGCCTTAAAGTGGGAGGAAGGAAGAAGAAACTTAGGACGAAAGTGCAAAGATACAGAGAAGTAAGAAAAGAACGTAGTGAAGAAATACGAAAAGATGGGGGAAAGGAAGGGAGTTAGGAAAAAGGAAGCGAGGAGAAAGAAGGAAGATTGAAAGCAACGAAATAAGAAGGCGGGAGGAAGGAATACAAGGAATAAGTAAGAAGACAGGAAGCAAGAAGAAAAGAAAGAAAGAAGGCATAAAGGAAGAATCACTCGAGCCCAAAGAGGGAGAAAAGAAGATTTGATCAAGTTAATGACGGGGAAAGTGGGACAAGCGAATCAGATGAAAGCTATCGAGACGGAAAAGAAGGATAACGCGAGGTAGCTAGGTGGGAGTGTAGGAGGAGGAATGTAGAATGGAGGAAGGTAGAAGAAAGGAAGAAGGAAAGACAGAATGAAGAAAAGGAAGGATTAAGAAGGGGAGGCAGGATGGAGCAGGGAAGGAAGAAAGAAGGGAAGTAAGGAAGGAAGCTGGAAAGAAGGAAAGGAAGGAAGAAGGAAAGGAAGGAAGAAGAGAAAAGGAAGGATGGAGACGGGAAGGAAGAAATAAGGGAAGGAAGGGAGAAAAAGGGAAGGAAGGGAGAAAAAGGGAAGGGAAGGAAGGAAGTCAGAAGGGAACTAAGGAAGCAAGAAGAAAGAGGGGAAATTTGGAAGGAAGGAAGGATGGAGAAGGGAAGGAAGGACAGAGAAGGGAAGGAAGAAGGGAAGTTAGGAAGAAAGCAGGAAAGAAGAAGTGAAGGAAGGAAAAGGGAAGAAGGGAAGGAAGGAAGCAAGAGGGGAAGTTAGGAAGGAAATAAGAAAGGATGGAGAAGGGAAGGATGGAGAAGGGAAGGAAGGAAGAAAGAAGAAGGAATGTGAGAAAGGAAGCAGGAAAGGGAATTACGGAAGGAAGAAGGGAAGGAAGGAAGAAGGGAAGAAAGAAGGGAAGGAAGGAAGAAGGGAAGGAAGGAAGGGAAAGAAGAGGGGAAGTACGGAACTATAATAAAATGGAAAAAGCAAGAATGAAAAGGAATCACCCGAGCTAAAAGTAGGGAGGAAGCTATAAAAAACCTGTAAAGCAGACATTAAGACAAATGGAAGAAGGGAGAGGTAGCTAGGTAGGAGAAATACAAAATGGAGGAAGGTAAAAGGAATAAAAATCACTCGAGCCAAAAGTAGGAAAGAAGAATGCTATAAAAAACATATAGGTGCAAGGTATGTGGAATTGAGAAAGGTAGAAGGAAGAAAGAATAAAAAAACATTGCAAACTTGGCTTGAAATGGATGTTAGTTCTGCCCATCCAACACATTTAATTCCATCTGCAATTGTGACTAAGACATGGAACAATAACTTGAAATTTGGATGTTTGGTTTGCCGTCTGCTTTCCCCCAAAAACAGTCATCTCCCCCTAACTTGATCCAACAATTAATCGTGTTACTTGAGATTTTGGCAGCCGTAAGGTCTGGTTCTGTTGTCTTCATAATTAGAAATTTTGTCCGCCGAACGGTTTGGTTTTTGTTGATTTGATGGTCGTGTCAGTTTATAGACCAAATATCTTCTTGATGACGTCCCAATTACTATCAGGTGGCTTGGGCTTGGGCTCGTCGGTGAAGTACTTGGCCATACATAGGGCCATCAAAAGGATTATCAAGCACAGCAGCAGAAGCGATTGCCAAGGCTTTGTCTTTGCCACATGGAATAAAAGCGATAACCAACGATTGGGATTGAGATTACCACCATCATGGCCTTGTCCAGCTCCTTGGCCACCAATCAGCCTGAACGGCGGCGGCGGATCCATAGGTGGTTGCACCGGGTGCTGCTGCTGTTGCTGTCTACTGTTATTACGAGCCGCTGCTGAAGATGTCTTAGCGGACATTCTATTATTTGGTGAAGGCAGAGGATCATCATCGGCCAGTACTTGATCATTCGCGGCGGCGCGTCTATGTATTCCTACAGCTTCAGCCGGGCTGCGTCCACCCAGGTAGCCTTCTACAATCGGGGCGCTTCTAGTTATTCGCGCCTCTTTAGCCGGAGCGTTTCTAGTCATTCCTGACGTCTCAACCGGAGCGTTCCTCGTCATTCCTGACGTCTCAACCGGA
This sequence comes from Lordiphosa fenestrarum, assembly GCA_035044985.1. Taxonomy (NCBI): domain Eukaryota; kingdom Metazoa; phylum Arthropoda; class Insecta; order Diptera; family Drosophilidae; genus Lordiphosa; species Lordiphosa fenestrarum. The sequence goes on from JAWNNO010004396.1 coordinate 237,242, forward strand.
GCGTTTCTTGTCATTCCTGACGTCTCAGCCGGAGTGAGTCTAGTCATTCTAGCCTCTTCAGCCGGACCGTTTCTAGTCATTCCTGTCGTCTCAACCGGAGCGTTTCTAGTCATTCCTGACGTCTCAGCCGGAGTGATTCTAGTCATTTCTGACGTCTCAGCCGGAGCGTTTCTAGTCATTCTAGCCTCTTCGTCCGGAGCGTTTCTAGTCATTCCTGACGTCTCAGCCGGAGCGATTCTTGTCATTCCTGCCGTCTCAGCCGGAGCGATTCTTGTCATTCCTGACGTCTCAGCCGGAGCGTTTCTAGTCATTCCTGACGTCTCAGCCGGGATCCGTCTAGGTCCTCTTCCTTCGTGGGCTGGCAAGCGTCTGGGCATTGCTCCTGGCATTGCTGCTGGCAAGCATCGGGGCTTGGGTACCGCTTCGGCTGGCATGCCCCTGAGCTTTGTTCCCGCTCCAGCTTGCATGCGTCTGGCCATACCTTCCTCTCCGTCTGGCATGCGTCTGGCCATACTTCCTACTTCAGCTGGAACACGTCTGAGCCTACGCACCTCTTCAGCTGGAATACGCCCAGGCCTGGCTCCCTCTTCTGCTGGCCTACGCATAGGCCTTCCTGCCACTTCAACCGGAATGCGTCGCGACATTGTTCCTTCATAGCACCTAGTCACTCCGCCTTGATACGGAGGGAGTCTAGTCATACCTCCTTGATACGGTGGGAGTCTAGTCATACCTCCCTGATACGGTGGGAGTCTAGTCATACCTCCTTGATACGGTGGGTGTCTAGTCATACCTCCCTGATACGGAGGGAGTCTAGTCATACCTCCCTGATACGGTGGGTGTCTAGTCATACCTCCCTGATGCGGAGCGCGTCTATTTATACCTCCTTCTTGATACGGTACGCGTCTATCAACACCTCCTTCCTGATGCGGGGCGCATCTAGGCGATACCCCCTCTTCATACGAAGCGTGTTTGTCGATTCCTTCCGCCTGCGAACCTCGAGCCGTAGTCTGCTGCGCCTTGTTGTGCTTTGAGATGTGTCTAGTCAACACGCGTCGTATCTTCACCGAAGTCATAGTCCTCACACTCGTTGGAGCATCGATGTCTATATCCGATCTAGACTTCTTTTTGGCTACAGGCACAGCCTTGCCCACTGGACGATTGGCCGGCTCCTTTGTGGCCTTGCCACGATTCAGGGTCTCCTGTCTGTTGGCCTTGGAAACATACTTTGGCTCCTTGCCGCGATTCATTGGGTTCTTGGCGCGATTAACCGTCTCCTGTTTTTCCTTGGCGCGATTCAAAACCTCCTGCTTCACCTTGGTATTCACCTTCACATGCTTTGGCTTTCCATCATCGGTCCGCTTGTAGCCCGTTTTCTTTGAGTAGAGGAAGTACTCATTCCCACAAGTCCTCAGCTGCAGCATTATCTGGCTGGCTGAGGAATAAATTTGTGGTAAAAAACGGAACAGAACTATAGATTTCGGTTTTACTTACGTGGCAATGAGTTGACCAACTGTTTCGAACTTGTGGAAATGAGTACTTGTGGAAATTGATAAGAAAATTGTGGAAAATGGTGGAAAAAGCCTGGAAAAAATCGTAAAAATAATGTTACTTTTGAAAACGATGTGATGGCTTGGAAGTATTGAATTGTAATGAGAAAAATACGAGCTGTGCCAGGTCAATGCTTTTTTTTCACATTGACATGCAACACACAACCTACTTGGGGCTACAAATTGTTGCTTTTTTTTATTTATTTTAAAATAAAACTACAATTTTATACAAAATTTCACATCTAAGTAGGCTTTCTGAACCAAAAGGCCATGAAATGGTTGAATTGCACCGCAATGTGGCCTTTAACCCTTGAACTTTGTTACTTGATGCCTCCAACTGAGGACTAGCTTGAAGAGACTTGAGTTAAATTGAACAAATATGCTGAAATCAAATCTTTTCCTTGAGAAAACCATTACTAAAGCTTCTTGCTTGCTTGCTGTGGTTTATTTCCCTCGTCTGTAGGCTTAAATAGGATGGACAGTAGCTAAGCGCAGCTTTTTAAGCCAAATAACAGCCCACCTCCCGCCCAAAATGAACTAAAAATATATAGATTATGCTTAAGAATGGTTCTAAAAGCATACCAAAAGCTTGTTTCTCTGTTAAGAGTAAATAGGTAGCTCAACACTTTCGCTTTGTCTGCAAAATCAACGCTAAAGGCTCAAAGCCTCAAAAACTAAGTGGGATCGGGTGTATACTCCAAGATACTCGGCATCAGTGGTTCATTTAGCTTCCACAGACCTCCACTTTTTTATTGGAATATTGTGTTCAACGACTAAAGCTTTTTTTGTTGGTATCAAGATCGCTGCCGTGAGATGATTACAATCTTTTTTTGGCCAAAATGTAAGAACTGTACTTGGTTGACTTGTGGTTTCAACAAGACGGTGCCACCTGCCACACAGCAGGCGCATCAATGGAACAATTGAGAGGCGAAACAGTTTATTTCACGTTGGGGGCCTCTCTTGACATTACAAGAACACAACTCAATGGCGTTTACAGTAAGTTTTACAAAAACAAAGAGAGCGGAGAGCAATACAAAGTATACATACTTAGATATTAGCAGTGTGTGTGTGTGTGTGTGTGCAGTAAGAGTGCGCTTATCGCTCAACCACAGAAACCGCAGTGCCAAGAAGTACCGCAAGTTTGACTCTCTAGCTCACGCAGACACTCAGTCATAGAAATACTCGAAAGGAAGTGAGTAAGCATATGAGCTGACTCTCTTGCTGATCTTTGCTGTACAACGCAACAAAGTGGGAAGCCGTTAAACTAGCTAGACAGGGCACTGCCATCCAGCTTCTACCAAAAAGAAGGGGAATAGGTATGCCCTTGGCTTGTATAAACTGTTTGCAAGGAATGAACGATGGAATATCAATAAAACGTCTCAATTGTCAACCTCACGAGTCACTGCCTCGTCGTTAGACTTGCAGCACACTGGGGAAGCGTTGATAACGACTTCTGTAGAAGCTCATTCTTACACATTAATCCTAGAAAAAAAAACTCGAAAAATACTCATCAAGTCGATTTCTGTTCAAATGATGATCTTCCAACAGTTACAAAGTTTATCGGTTAAACAGTAACTGATTCCCCTCTCACTGCCGAAGTGGTAGCGAGCAGCGCAACAAGAGCCGAAAGCGCACTTCCGAGAGCGTTTTTGTATGCAATGTAAATAGGTTGGTGGGGGGGTGGTGTTTATTAAAGAAGGCTTTTTGAGACGAATTTAGTAATTTTTATAAAATTTTACATGGTTTTTAAAGTAGAATTTGTGAAGAAACTCAGTCACCTTTTTCCTACGCTGACGTTTGTTTTGGGACTCGGTTTTTTAGTTTTGAGGCGATTAAAAATTTAGTGCAATTTTGTGCAAATTGTTGCGCTGCCAAATACTTGAAATGCCGCTACATTGTGTAAGGCCCAGGCCAGGCCTTTTTACAGCTTTCTCTGCCACACTCTCTCTCTCTTTCTCTGTGTGCTGTTTACAGCGTCGCAGAGATTAACAGTGACGTTGGCACTAGGAAACGTCATAACAGCGCGAGCTGCTACACCCATTTTTGAGCATTGATGTTGTTGGTGTGCGTGTGTGTGTGGGAGGAGGGAGGAGGTTGTGCAGCCAACTTTTAGGCGTGTTGTTGAAACTCGCCTCTCTCGCGCTGAGTCTGTTTCACCAACGCGCGCTGCAAAAGGTTTGCCCTCAGTGGTGGTCTCGCTTCCCCTGGTTAGGTCATCTCGCTTGCTCTTATGTAAGCATGCCGCGTTAGCAACAACTTTTTTTCGCCAAGTTGCATGCAGTGTTTTTTTTTTTCTTCTTTTTTTCTGCTTTCTGGAGGGCAGCTAGTTGATGTCAATGGGGGCTGGTGGGGGTGGGTAGAGGGCTGGGCGGCGGCGTTGCCGTTGTTTACATTTGTCTTTGATGAAGTGGAAGTACAGCGAGTATTTTGTTTTTCCACCTATTTCCCAGGTTTACTATGCGAAAAAGAAACGCCGTGCCCAGCAGACGCAAGGCGATGATGACTCGTCCAATAAAAAGGAACGAAAATTATATAACGATGGCTATGATGACGATAATCACGATTATATAATCAAGAATGGCGAGAAGTTTTTGGATCGCTATGAGATCGATTCGTTAATTGGTAAGTTGGTCACTCTCGCCAGCGAGTAGCCGTTGCATCACCAATTGCATTCTCTTTCCAGGCAAAGGCAGTTTCGGTCAGGTGGTGAAAGCCTACGATCATGAGGAGCAATGCCATGTGGCGATCAAAATAATTAAGAATAAGAAACCGTTCCTAAATCAGGCACAAATTGAGGTGAAGCTGCTTGAAATGATGAATCGTGCGGATGCCGAGAATAAATACTATATCGGTAAATGGACTCTCACTCGCCACTCGCTACTCGTTACTCATACAACTCTGTCCTCTTCTTCTTCCACAGTCAAGCTCAAACGGCATTTCATGTGGCGCAACCATTTGTGCTTGGTATTCGAATTGCTTTCTTACAACCTGTACGATCTGCTTAGGAATACCAATTTTCGTGGCGTCTCGCTAAACCTCACGCGCAAATTCGCGCAGCAACTGTGCACGGCGCTGCTATTCCTGAGCACGCCCGAACTGAACATAATACACTGTGATTTGAAGCCCGAGAACATTTTGCTATGCAATCCAAAGCGCTCGGCCATTAAGATTGTTGACTTTGGCAGCTCCTGTCAGCTGGGACAGCGTGTGAGTACTGCCTACCATCCCTACTAAAATCCCTGCTATCATTCCAAGGATCATCAACTGATTTATACTTCTCCTCCTCCACCTTGCAGATCTATCAATACATACAGTCGCGCTTCTACCGCTCCCCGGAAGTGCTGCTGGGCATCCAATATGATCTGGCCATTGATATGTGGTCATTGGGTTGCATTTTGGTTGAGATGCATACGGGCGAGCCGCTCTTCTCTGGCTGCAACGAGGTCGACCAGATGAACAAAATTGTCGAGGTGCTGGGCATGCCGCCCAAGTATCTGCTGGACCAGGCGCACAAGACGCGCAAGTTCTTCGACAAGATCGTGACGGACGGCTCCTATGTGCTAAAGAAGAATCAGAATGGACGCAAGTACAAGCCGCCGGGATCGCGTAAGCTGCACGACATCCTGGGCGTCGAGACGGGCGGTCCGGGCGGACGGCGTCTGGACGAGCCCGGCCACTCGGTATCGGACTATCTCAAGTTCAAGGATCTGATATTGCGCATGCTGGACTTTGACCCCAAGACGCGTGTCACACCGTACTATGCCTTGCAACATAACTTCTTCAAACGCACCTCAGACGAGTCGACCAATACGAGCGGCGCGGGCGCCACAGCGAATGCGGGCGCCGGCGGCAGTGGCAGTGGTGCGGGCGGCGGTGGTCCCGGTGCGAGCAGCAGCAGTAGTAGTAGTGGTGGAGGTGGCGGTGGTGGTGGCGGAGGTGGTGCAGCAGCTGTATCCTCAAGTGCAGCGGCAGCGGCGGCGGCAGCAGCAGCGGCAGCGGCCAGCTGTACCACCGGTGGCGGCGGCGGCAGCAGCAGTCAACAGCAGGCGCAGGCGGCGCAGCCAACGATGCCCATGCCTGTGGTGGATAACACACAATGTTATGGTGAGTTTGTAGCAGCTGTCAAGAGTAGTGCATCCCACCACAATCAAAATTACATTTGATCTTGTTGTTGTTTCTGTTGTTATTTTTGTTTGTTTTTGTTGTTGCTTTTGTGTAGGCGCTCGCTCCCCTCTCTTAGGTTTGTGTGTGTCTGTATATTTGTGTGTGTGCTTGTATGATTTATGATTTCTCTCTCTGTCTCTCCCCCCCCCAACTCTCAAATGTGTGTGTACAGTGGGCGGCATAAATATGCGAACCAGCGTGTTTATGCCTATAACTGTGCTTTATGATTTGTATTTAAATTAAATTTAGTTGCTAAGTCCAAATTACTTACACATTACTAGATTTTAGCGCTCTATCAACATCATTTTGTGTAGTTAAAAAAAAAAACCAAAAAAAATACTGTTCCCCTAAAAAAAATACTAATTCATATCCTTAACCCAAAAACAATATACATATATATACACATATGCGGCTAAATAGATGAACGTCGATGACTGGCGGCTGGAGCAACAACCACCACAACAACAGCAGCAGCGGCGGCAGCAGCAACAGCAGTAACAACAACAACAGCAGCGGCAGCAAGGATAACACAGTAAAGCGTGACGCGTAACGCATAACGCTTGCAACATTTGAGTGAGGAGAGCAAAGCAAAAGCATTTTGTATATAGCAAGAGTAGGCTCTCTCTCTTTATTGTTTTTTTGTCCGTTTCTCTTTGTGTTTCGGTTTTTAAGCCACCAACAACTTTTCCTAATCATCAACAATCTGTGGCAACAACGTCTTTAGTTTTTTATGATTAAGAATAAAAGCATTTTTTTTTTTTTTTAATAATGTGTATGCTCAGTCAAGCATTTTAAGAGACGCTCCGATCTGATCTGAATACAATCGCGTGTTAAATGTGTTTAAATATGTTTTTTTTTATGTCTACGTATAAAATTAACAATAAATTAAATTAAACTTAGGGCCCTAGTAATGTATGATTAAAAAAACAAAAACGAGGAATCCTTAACGACTTTCTTAATGACTGCCATACATATATATATATATATATATATACATAATTAAATCACAACAACAAAATCTCATCTGCAATAGTATATGAAACTGATGATTATTAATTATACCAGAAAAACAAAAGAAAGAATAAAACGAAAAACAAAAACAAGCAACGGTTTATACATATGCAAAAACAACAACAACAAAGGCAACATAATATACATACGGCATACAAATATATATATATATATATATTTATATATATATACATACTTCTTATACATACATACAAGCAAGCCCATACATATATACAAATATGCATATATGAAGTTGATCATGTGTTGTTGTTGACGAAACGAGTTTGTATTATACGGCACACAAACACACACCAGACACACACACACACACGCACACCCACACTCACGCTCTCACTCTCTCCTCCATAAACACACCAAAAAAAAAAAAAATCTCCATGTTAATAACACTTGCCTACTTCTTGGGGCCTGTCTGCTGTGTCTTCAACTCTGCTAACCTCCTCGTAACTGTTAAAGTAAACAGTGTGTGCTAAAACTTATGTGGCTATGGTGTTACTTGTTGTGAACGTTTCTCTCTCCCAATGTAACGGTCTAACTGTACTTTCATTTAACATGAGAATCCCAAGGTTGTTTCTGAAAGATGGTGCGCATGCGGTTGCACAATGAAAAGGAGTTCAAATCCATTTTAATATGTGATATAATTTACATTTACAAGAGTATCTCAAAATGGACACAACATCGCCTAAAATAATAAACTTTAAACGCTCGATTGTAAGCTCGTGGGCGAATATTTAGCGAATCTTTCTTCGAAACTCGTTTTGGTGTCTCATTGTTTATTTTAGCTCCATTTCTTTATGTTGCAACAACCGGAGGTAGCTCAAACTGGTGGGTTTTTGGAACCCCGGGGCTGAAAATCACATTTTTGAGACTTATTGTTAGAACTTAAGCTTGGTTTTGAGAAATTGAAAGCAAGCATCAAAAGCCAGGCCCACTGAGCCATCTCTAGACTATGCCATTATGACTAGCGATGCTCGCGTGACATCAATTTGAACGTGTCACGAAGAGAAACCTGTGGGAAACCACAGAGTTTCGTGCGTGAATTAAGGTCATTCTTCGTGCTTAACAAGTATTGGTATTAAAGAGACATGATATCCCCACAAGCAAGCTGTGTGCATAGAAATTTATGTGATACATACGTGAGGCCACACTTAAATTGAAGGAAGACAACATTAACAGCTAACTTAATAAAATGTTATACAAAATCAATCGTGAGGTTTCCTTGATATGCGCTTACACCGTGCTTGATGCGTAACTAATCCAAACAGATGTGTCTGAGAGATTTCAAAAGATTTGTTTTATGTGTGTTAGTGACTGCGCTAGCATAAGTTGCTGCTGGGCACCTCTGCTTTAGATGTTAATACAGGCATAGGCATAAGCTACAGCAACAAAGCACACAGCAGACAAGACCCCAAGAGTTTAGCCAAGCAAGTTTAGGCTAACACAAAAACACTTTGGTTAATTTAGTTTATTTTGTTTTTTGTTTGTATAATTCATCCAATACCCCAATCATCATTCCAAAACACAAGCCCAAAGCGCCGCTTTTTTGTGATATCTACATAAACAGAAATTGAAACCGGAACAGCAATTGAAAATCGAGAACATCGTTCGCCTCATCCAAACTACGCACAAACCGCTCACTCTCACTCTCTCTCTCTCTGAATCCCTTCCTCTCTCTATGGACACACAAACACACACTCACACACACACACATACTTATTGTATAGATTTGATATATAAGCCACACATGATCTTTTCCACTTTTCCACTCCTCCCTCCTCCCTTTCGAAAATTGTGCTTCAAAGTAAAAAAGCAACGGTAAATACATACAAATACATTTACACACATAAGTACACACAGTTTTTATGGGATTACAAAAAAAAAAAACGAAAACGAAGAAATATATGCGGAAAAAATTGAGACCCAAACACAAATCATAGTTTGTAAAAAAAAAAGAAAAAAAAACCCAAAATGTAGGCATGTAAAAATAGCAACAAAAAAAAGAGATATCGGAAAAGCATCGTCTCTCTCTCTTAGTAAGCATTAACTTATAGCAAAGCATTAACAACAAAAAACAAAACAAACAAATGAATGAGAAAATCAGTACGTACTAAAATGAATGAAAACTTTAGCATTTAATAAAATTAACATACATACATTATACATACATACAAGTACATTTACATATAATAATATTTATATGCATAAATCAAGCGGAAAAATTCAATTAATTTTAAATTACGGACACGAGACACATTTATACCTAATTCTCCACTCTCCCCCTCCCAAATCAAGAATTAAATATGTAAATTATGACACTCACACACAGACACACACACACACACACACAGAGACAGACAGACACTGAGTAACACGCCTTAAGGTATGCAATAGCAACCAAGTGCCCTTTCTTTGAAGGGGTCTCTCCAAAGCGTTCTTTTACATGGGGCAGTTCTTGTAGCTGAAACCCAACTCTCAGACCGATGACGCTCGTACTTGCTCTTAAGTCAGCTGGATTACTTTAGAACAGCGGTGGCCATGCATAGCTCTCCGCGTCTCTTCCGTTATGCGTCTCGGCACGGCTTAAGTTTACAACAACAGCACGCAGATCGTCAAAGCAAATGAAGAAAAGAAAAAAAGCATGAGAGAACAACTACTTGATGTGATGTTCATAGAAGTTTCGCTTGAGAGGGAAGAGAGATTGCTGGCTAATTTTCTCAGTGTACATATAACAGCTGGGGAAATTTGAAAAAAGTGTGGTTGTATTTGAGTACCCACCGCTGCTCTAGATCAAGCCATGAACTGACCTTTCACATCAAGTGACAACTGCACACACTTAACAGAACGCACTGAGCGGCCGCTCTGCCTGTTTAGACTGCTTCAAGTCTGACTCAACTCTCTTGCTGCTTGAAAAACTCCGCGTATCCCACTCTCCCTGACTTACATACATACGTATATGACGAAGAGAAAATGTAGCTGTAAAAGTTTGCAATTGTGATGGGTGGGCTGGTTAGAAATGAATCGATAGTCGTGCGTGAATAGATTGAATTGCAACGTGTAAAAGACGCTTAATTTCAAATGGTGCAATAACAAGTATTTTTTTTATAACAATTTAAACGAAACGAAATAATGAGATGTACGTACTTAGCTAAAAGAAAAGAAAAAAAAAACAATTAACGAAACAGTATTGCAAAATGAAATTTAATACAAAAAGAAAAAAAAATCCCCAAAAAACCAGAATACCAGAAACAGCACTCTTAAAACTAAAACATAGACTTTCTCACACACACACACACACACAGACACACACACACACACAGACACATGTATTCACGCATATGTATGTGGGCATTTATATAAATATAAAAACATAAAAAAGCAGCTGATGGTTTAAGTTAAATTCAATACGAATTAATTTATAAATGATAAGTAAAGAAGTAAAAAAAAGGGAATGAAAAAAAACACAAAACAAAGCAAAAAAAAATTAAAAAAGAAATCCATAAAAGAGAAAAAAAAGCGGAAAAACCTTCAATAAAAACTTATGATATAATCAACAAAAAACAAAAAGAGAACAACAACTATTTTAGACGGGGCGGGGGCTTGCCTTGGAAGCCATTACTGTACATACACACCAACCACCTATGTAACTGTAAAGCCTCTCTCTTTTGTTCTTCCAAACACATCAACTAACATGCTCTCTGCTCCCGTTTTTCATTTTGCAGCTCTGCTGCTGCATCCAAATGCCACGGCCAATGCGATGAACAACTTTTCAGCGCTCAGTCTGCAGCCTGCCCAACAACAGCACCAACAACAATCGATGACCAACAACAACAGCAGTCACAGTAACAGTTTGAATAGCCTCAATCACATCAACAACAGCAACTGCAACAATAACAGCAACAGCAACAACAACAACAACAGTCGCCGCAATAATATTATGTACAGCAGTAACAGCAACAACAGTTATCCGCACGCCATGGACTGCGATCCGCCTTTAATACTGGGCATGGGTCAGCCACAGCAACAACAAATGCCGCCACCGCCGCTCCCACCCATTGGCAGCGGTTCGCGACCAAATGGCCGTATTCGTGGTGTGCCCCTGATGCTGCCACGTGTGCCCCCACCCACCTTCGCCCCAGCCTCGCTGCCCCTGGATCTAATGCATTATGGTAACATGTCAGCGGCTGTGGCTGCCTCCCATCTAATGATGACCGATTCAAGTGTAATCAGCGCCTCGGCCACTGGCGGCGGCCAGGGACCCGCCTCGTACACATCGCTGCTCTTTCCGCCACAACCACAGAGCCTTATCATGGGCCAAGCACCCGCCTCGCTGAGTGAGCTGCCACCATTGCCGCCGCTGACATTGCCACTGCCATTGTCATTGCAACTGCCAACGTCGTCGACGGCCGGCGCCACATCCACACCGGTCGCCGGTGCTGCCCAGCGCCGCGCGGGGGCTCCCAATGTGACCGGCCCAACGCCTGGCAGTGGCTCGGCGACAGGGGCCAGTAGTGATGCATCCTCATCGCCCATGGTGGGTGTATGTGTTCAACAGAATCCTGTAGTTATACACTAGCATAGAGAATTTCAAAACTATTTTATGAAGATTTAAACAATATTATTTCGCGCCAGACGCGCCAGCACAAACACACACACACACACCCACACACACACACACACTGCTATTTATTGCACACAACCGCCCCCGCTCCCCGAGACCACCACCCACTAAGTAAGTTGTGTGAGCTACACAGGTACAGAGCTGAAAATGAGAACCGCACTTTACTTTACTCCAGTCGAATGTTAAAATTTAGCAATAGAATTTTGGCAAAGTTATTAAACAATGAACCAGATTAGGCAACGGTTTCTATATTTATGAGACCCAAAGCAGCTTTGAAAATTCTAGAGAGCCCGAGCTTGCTGCTTGAATAACTGTTAACTGTCATTCACTCTCTCCCCGACATGTTGCCAGAAATATGTAGCTAAACAAAATTGTTTTTCGAGGTGCTAAAACTGAAAATACTTTTAAAAGAACAGAGCCCCGCTGAAAATCCTTAACTCCTGTTTTTTTTTTAAGACACCGTCGGTTTCAAATCGACTAATTTGCGTTCTCTGATCTAGTAAAGACAACCATTTCAATATGTAATGCATGCGTTTATACGAAAATTCCAGAAATTTCTTGGAAGTTTATTTTTTTTTTACCGAACTAAAAGTTGTACCAATACACATACGTTTTACATACAGACAGGTGAGCAAGGCAAAGAAGTGCTTTTGTTTCGGGAAACAACAACAACGGGCCAGCACTCAGTGCACTCTCTGCTCAGTCGCCGAAAGAGTGGCTCTCAGTGAAGCTCAGCCTGCAAAGCAGGGTTCCCCAAAAAGAGAGGCTCTCTGTCGCTCTCTGACGCTCACTGATGCATTACTTTGGCAAGCATTCGGTGTGAATTACCGAAAGTGTTCGGTCACCCGATCGGCGGGAAGAAAAAAAACTTCTACGCGTGTTTTGTTTTCGTTCTAACTAAAATCCAATTGACAAGAAATGTTTGGCTGCATAGGCTGGCCAAATCTAGTATTTATAAAGTGCTGCCCGGTACCCGTAGTGTGTTGCAGTGTCTTCTGGAGTGTTTTGAACACAAAACGTGCAGACGAACTTAATAAATCTAAACTTAAAACAAAATTCAGCTAAAATGGTGCAAAGTTAATTCACGTATCTATTGCCGTTCTAAGTACAAGGCTTTAACAGTTAGACAACTGTGCTGTCCCTCTCTTTAGGAATTAGTTGTTGTTGCATGTGTAGATATCAGCAATCGCTCTCAGTTGAGTGTTCTTTTGTATGTGTGTGTGTTGGTTGCTCTCTAGGCTTGGTGTAACTGTATTTCACACAACTTCTGGCTGTTCCACTGCACCTAGCTGAAATTGACCTCTCACACTATGCTACCACCCCTCCCCCCTCTCCAACCGTATCATATCCATACACACATAAAACCTATTTAAATAGTCACCCGTCGTTGTCCTCTTTTGCATTATCGCCCCTTTTGTCGAAACGCGTACGTTTCGTAATTTTTTTTTCATAATTAGAATCTTTTTTTTTTGCCTAATTATAATGTTTAATTTTAATAACATAATTTTACTTAAAAAACCACAAATCAAAAGTAAATCTTATTTAATTGTTAATTTAATTTATGTAAAGTTTTATTTCAAAAAACAGAGTAATTAATATACATACATAAAAAAAATGTAAACAAATTGCTTAATTTAAGCAAAAAAAAAGGAGAGAACATTTTATTTTTTTTCCAACCTAAATCAAAACCTGGGCACGATAATGCTTCTGCAATTTGTTGGCCTTGCAGCCCAACTTCATTTGCCACTTGGACTGAACCCGCTTCATGAGATGTATGTCGCGTGCCTTGCGGGCAGCCGCCTGCTGTTGGGTCTGAGTCCAACCCAGGGCACGATATTCGCTCAGAACGCGATGCAGCTTGCGATCCGATTTCTTCAAGACCAAAGCACGTTCCGGATGCAGACGCTGTTTGTAGTAGCGCAGTAGGGAACGATGTCCTATGACGGCGCCCGAGGGCAACACCAGTTGATACTCGTCGCCATCCAGCAGATCGGGCACCACCTCATCATCAATGTCCATGCCCTCTTGCTGAAAGGCAAAAGCAAAAGGTTAAGGCCTGCCCACTGACTTGCCACTTGCTCTGGCACTTACATTATCCGGATAACTGGAGCTGTAGTCGTAGTATTCAGCATATTCGGCCAGGGCCACGCCCTCGTGCAGCATTTGACAGTGTCCCTTGTCAATCATATGCTTGCGTACCGCATCCAGGGAGTAAAAGGTTTTGCCACGATCATTGCACCACAGGCAGATGAAATAATTGGCCACCTTGTCGCCCAGATAGTAGACCAAACCCTCGATATCGGTGCAGAACTCGGTGTCGGGTATGAAGAAGGAATGTGCCATGGACATGTGTTTAAGATTCTCTACCAGGTCCTCACTGACCTGACTGCAGAACAGACAGTCGCGTTCGGTCAAGGGATTCTCGGGCAGCTTGTCCCAGTCATCCGAGTCCACCTGTTTGGGTTTCAATGCAAGACTTAGGTAAATATTGTTAACTCATTTTAGGTTCACTTACCTCTTCTTCCTCTTCAATATCCTCAAAATCATCATCGTCAGCCTCAACCATATCATCTCCATCCTCTCCCACATTCTGTGCCCTTTCGGCAAAGGCCAAACGTCCTTTGCCAGCGGCAGCTGCCGCCAGTGCGGGATGCGGACGCGGTTCCACTTTGCTTTTGACACATACTGCAGCCGCAGCTGCCGAGGAGGTTGTGGCCGCTGCCTGCTGTTCCTTCTCAAAGCGCAGCAGACAGTCCTTGTGTTTCTTGCTGTTCAGATGATTGTCGTGCGCCTTCTGATTGCCAAATTGCTTGCGACAGGCATTGCAATAGATGCTCATATCCTTCTCCTCCAGTGCCATTTCGGTGGCACTGCGGGCACTTAGCACACGCTGTTGGAACTCCTCGGCCGTTACCGGAGGCAGCTGGGCCACGCGACGCTTCAGATTATAACGGTGCCAGTCTGTTTTGTAGTGTTCGCGCTGTATATCCGCGTTGGCAAAACGCGCATCACAATTGATGCACGTGAATTGCGACATTCTGTGGGATTAAACAACAACTCTCAATTTGGAATTTCGCAATAGATTCGAAAGGCTCTGATTCAGGCTGGAAGTGAGGTGCACAAGCACGTTCTTTCCTTCTCTAATGTCAGGTATCAGGTTATCGATAACTCAGGGCTGCCACTCTCCACTTCTACCAGAGCTGCCAGCCTGTGAGCATTAAGCAAGCTGCTTTTAGCGTGAACAACAGTAACTAAAAGCTGGATTAGCTATTAAAAATTCTGGTAAAAACTTTACTTTTTGAAAAACTACATTCCCATTTATCAAAGTGGATTCCTATAAACAAATAGCGGCAACTGATTTGCCCAATAGCCATAATTAAGCTTTAGAACGCTCACAGCTTGGTCACACCAAAAAAAGCCAAGTCTCTAGTGAAAATAGCTAAAAACCCATCACTGACCGCCATGACTCTGAAATCCGGCTCCGTGAATGTGAATTATGCAGTGAGTACAACCATTAGGCGGCACACATTTTCGTTGCAACATGCCGGGATTAACAGCTAAATCGCTTACTCGACACAGACGTTCGCGGGCCAGCAGCACCAGCAGTGGTCGCCTGCAACACTCACAACAACAACAACCACAACCTCCACTGGAGGCGCCCAAAATCATTGTCATCCATCCGGGCTCGCAGCATTTACGCATTGGCCGTGCCGCCGATCTCAATCCTTTGACCCTGCTGCATGCGGTGGCCTATAAGCGACACCAGGTGGAGCCAGATCTGGCCCATCATGATCCACTGCTGCCGCCACTGGACAATCTCAATCCGAGTCGCCTGCAAGTTGAGTTCGAGGAACAGCGTCTGGCCGTTTCGCGCATACTGCAGCATTGTGTGGTGGATGAGCAGAATCGCTTGCGCGTGGCCACACCCCCCCAGCAGCTGGCCCACTTCAATCGTAGCAGTGCGGCGGAAAAGGTGACGCCACCGGCCAACATCAGTGCCGAGGAGGATCGGCAATGGTTGCAACGCAGCGGCCCGATGCTATTCGATGAACAGATACTCCGCCTCAGCGCAAATGAAGCCCGCGACTATGATATACACTTTCCCATACGGCGGGGCGAACTGCATGTGCACCGGGGCAAGGGCGGTTCGCTGCTGGCCACACTGCAGCATATGGAGCGCATCTGGTCCTACGCCCTGAAGGAGCGACTGAAGATCCCCCTGCGTGAGCTGGGCACACACAGTGCCGTCCTGGTGGTCAACGATGTGTATGTGCGCCGGCATTTGCGAGAATTCATGACCCTGCTGCTCCAACGTCTGGGATTCCAGCGCTGTTTTCTGGTGCAAGACAGCGTGGCCTCCACCTATGGCGCCGGCATTGGCTACGGCTGTGTGGTGGACATTGGGGCGCAGAAAACGTCGATTGCCTGCATAGAGGACGGCATCTCCCAGTTGGATGCCCGGGTACGGCTGCCCTATGGCGGCGGGGATGTGGATCAGGTGTTGTTGCAGCTGCTGCGCAAATGCGGGTTTCCCTACCGTGAGTGCAGTGTGCAGGATAGCTATGTGGATGCGCATCTGCTGGACGAACTAAAGGAGCGCTTTTGCCATCTAAATGCCAGCGTGTGCGGTGCCCAGGAGAAGCATTTCTGTCTGCGTCGGCCCAATGGCCAATGGGTACGCTATACGCTGCAAGTGGGCGATGAGGCCATAATGGCTCCGCTGGCCCTGTTTCATACCGAACTGCTGAATATTACGGGCAAAACGCGTCCGGTGGCCACTCAGCAACCGGCACAGGAGCAATACGACTGCGAGGATTGCTTCGATTCGGAATATTTGAGGGAAACAGGTCGGCGCGGGAATGGCATGCGTGCGGGCGAAGCCTTACCACCGGCCGTTCAAGCGCCGCCGCGTCCCCAGCCGCCGGTCACCGCAGATGACGAGGAGCTGATTGTGGTGGATCAGGATGAGACCAGTAATTCGCAACAACAGCAGCAGCAGCAGCTGCCTGCTTCCTCCAGCTGGTATCATAACAACCAGGGTCAGATACTACCCCTGGATCAGGCTGTCATCCGTTCCATAGGACGCTGCGCCAGCTATGAGTCCAAACGCAAAATGTTTGGTTCCATTCTGCTGGTGGGCAGCAGTGTCAAGCTGCCCGGCCTGGCCGCCTGGCTGGAGCAACGCATTGCCCAACAAATGGCCCCCGGCCTGGAGGTGAATGTGTTTAGCAAGGGCATGGATGCGGGTATGGTGGCCTGGAAGGGGGCAGCTATCATGTCCGTACTGGAGAGCGCCCGCGAATTGTGGATAACGCAAGGTGATTGGCAGAAACATGGTCTACGCATTTTGAGAGAGCGTTCACCGTTTCTCTGGTAACGAAAACGAATCTTAATTTAAGGCGAGAGTACAAAATAATTTGAGTTTGATTAAACTTGTTTTAGAGCATTTAGACTAGAATTTGAATTTTTGCGCCAAACTAACAGCCAATGGGGTGGTAGGGATGATAAGGCCTCAGGCACGTCGATAGGCAATCGGGCTCGATGACCGATAAAAAAGCTAATAACAGCGGCAAAAACTGAAACTGGAGTTTACATAAAATTAAGATTTTCAAGGAATAAGTTTAAGAAAAAGCACAATTTTTGTAGTTTTGCTTTGAGTCTAGGCTCTAGCTTTTCTAGTTTTTTAGGTCCACATGGCCATATCGACCTTGTCGATATATACTGAATTGTTTGACTTCATGATTCCCTATTCCTCGTGTTTTATAGGTACAGAGTAGTAGTTTACTGTTACAAAAAATCTCATCAAAGTAGGCTCTGAACTGAACTTCTTTGGGGAAAAAATCGTTCTACGCTTGTCTAGCACAAATTTGTTCAGTACAATTTCAATTCTCACAGATTAAACATCATACCATAATTTATATATTTTTTTACTGCTGAAAAAGAACAGAACAGAAATTTATAAGCTTATACATATTCATACGCTTTCCAATAATAATTTCGTAAACTTCCTATCGCGTGTTGCGTTTCTGAAAGAAACCCCAACCAAGTTGGGTAAGGTAAGATCTCTTGGTTGATCTCTTGGCTTCTATTATAAATATTCCTTCAACTTCGATTTGCTCAGTATATTTGTAGCATTAAACGGCGATTTTGTTTCATACTTTTGTATATTTTCTCATTGCAGCTGTTGGTAAATCACTAGATCAACAACAATCACATCAACTGGATTCAAAGCACTGTTTGCTTTTGGCGCATCCCTCTCAATCTACCAATTGCGTTAACTGAAACTGTAACTAAGTGGCAACGCTCAATTAACAGCACCCGTTCGTTGGCACTCGCTGGTTTCAAAGTACCATTGGCTTTTGGCATATCGCTCTGGCAACGCTGGTTCGGTAGCACCGTTAGAGTTTGAAATCCTCGCTCCCAAACGCAAATAGAGGTAAGCTTTGCTCTTTTTAAGAAAATATCAACTTAGTTTTCCTCCCACACCATCAAGATGGTCCGTCTGACTGCAAAATTAGTTGAGGTAAAGACGAAAATCGCCGACGTTCGCCAGGTTGTCAAGTTAAACGTCTGGGGTAAAGATATTGATGATATAGAAATTTGTGAGATAATGCCCAAACTGGAGATCCTTTCGCTTAGCCGCAACCCCATAACATCGCTCTTCAGCTTACGAAAATGCCAGCGGTTGAAAGAAATCCACATACGCAGATGTGGCATACGCAATTTTGATGAGCTCAACTATTTAGAGGGTTGCCCGAATTTGGTCAAGCTGGGTCTAGACGGCAATCCATGTGCGGAGGCAGCTGGGAAGGATTATCGTGCCACTGTGCTACGCATGCTGCCGAATCTTAAGAAGCTAGATGATATCGAGGTGACCAATATGGAGTTGCAGGCTGCACTGGATAATGAATTCTATGCGGCACCCATGAGCTCCACAGAGCCCGTCGAGCCAACCATCAATCCCAAGCTGGCGGCTGCCCAGTTGCGTCGCGAGGAACGCGAGCGAGAGCTTCAGCTGCAATCGGAACCTGATGGCCGTGGATTTACCCATATAGATGGTGACAGCCACACACAGCGGCGTCAAATGAATCCTAATACCATGCATCAGTTGTCGTCGTCGCCTTGTGCAGGAGGAGACGGTGTGCCAGACCCCCCCAGACGTGTGCAACATTCACCACGTATTCCGGTACAGCCTCAAGCTCCGGCAGTAGCAGTAGCACCACCACCATCTCTTTTTCCTCCTCTACCACCAATGGAGCCGGATGTGGTCTCCACTTCACTTCACCCAATGCAGCGTGCCAACTCAATGCCACGCAGCAATCAAATTGAAATTGGGGCGTCGTCGCCTTGGGCAGAAGGAGACGGTGTGCCAGACCCCCCCAGACGTGTGCAACATTCGCCACGTATTCCGGTACAGCCTCAAGCTCCGGCAGTGGCATTAGCACCACCACCATCTCTTTTTCCTCCTCCACCACCAATGGAGCCGGATGTGGTCTCCATTTCACTTCACCCAATGCAGCGTGCTAGCTCAATGCCACGCAGCAATCAACATCAAAGCCGTCACCATTACCAACTGAGCACAGCCATGGCCGTATCTGCTGCTGCTTCCGCCGAGCAGGATTTGATGAATATATCCTTGCGTCAGGGTCAGTTGATTGGTCCCGGAGGTGGCGACTTCTATTTCCGCCAGCATCATCCACCGCAGCTGGCTGTAAATCCTCAACCTGCACCATTTCATGACGGCTTTGAACGACAACAGCGTCGAAATGTAAATCTATTATCCGCCGCCCTTACTATTATTAGAGAATTAGACGCTCCGTCGCTGGAGGCACTTAGTCGTGCAATCCACGACCAGGTGGTAAACTGTGTACCCTCACAGCCAGCATAAAAGAAAAGGTCCTTGCTGCGCAGCGTCCTCCATTCGCAGCTGAAACACTCGATTGAAACCTCAGTGGAAAAACAGCCAAAATTTTAGTTAATTGTATTCTATTCTATCTTTTTCGTGTATCGTGTTAAATAAATTAGTTGTAGTCCTTGGTCCGCCTTATGTTCTTTTTAAATAACGAATGTCTGGTCACACTACATTTTGAAAGAAGCGTGAACATGAAACAACAATAAAGGTAGGAAGCTCGCAGTGTGCGCCCTCAGCAAAGTACTTGAAACGTTGTGTTTCGCGTACTCTTGAAGCCGCAAGAGAGGTGAGGTGGCATCAGTGTGAGTTCTCTGCAAAGTACCTTCACGTTCAGTGCTGCGCGTACTTTTGAAGCGTAAGCTGTTGGCAAAAGTACGCATCACTCTTATAATGCCTCACCTTGTATTGTTGCATCATATTTTCTGTTCACACGAACACGCGTCCATAATGCCACAATAAAGGTGGGGCGGCGTCAGTGTGATGCGTACTTTTGCCAAAAGCTTACTTAGCCGCTTTACCTTTAATGTTGTATAATGCTCTACCGCCCACTCTCGCTCTTTCACTCTTTCTCGCTCCTTGGCAAAAGCTCTGTGCGCCCTCAGTAAAGTACTTGAAACGTTCAGTGAAGCGTGCGGTCCAGAATCCAAAGTAGTAATTTTTCCCAATTTTCGGTTTACCGAAACTAAACCACATTTTTCTTTCCTATTCATAGGACCAGCATTTGCAATCATTCAAATCATCTGCTGTTGGCCAACGAATCGCAGACTTTACCAACTTCCGTATCAGCTCCAAGTTATCCTGATGATCATCAATCAACAGGTGAGTAGAAATTTTCAAATTTTACTTCCGCCACAATATTTGCAAGCTGCTGCGCTTCGCCGCTCTCTCTCTCTCTCCTTGGAGGCCTGTTTTCTTATTTACATACCTACACATATGTACATATATGGGTGTGTGTGTGTACATATTGCATTGTTGCACTTTTGCGTGTCTTAAGGCAAGCAATCAAGACATTGCTGCTGTCCTGGCCGGCCGCCTATGCACATGCAAAGGTAGATAATGTATACATGTGCATGTGGCTGTGTGTGTGGCTGGCTGTTGGAGCATTTTGATTAGAACCAACACTAACAATTAAAATGTGTAATCTTCAACGGTTGCTTGACTATCAGAAGTTAAACATAAACAAGCAGCGGTAGGAGGGGGGAGTTGCGTTTGTTTTCGCTTTAAACTCAAATTTGGTTATCGCTTTCAAATTTCGGTAACACTAAAATTTCTACCATGCTGCCACTGCGCACAGTGGCACAGCATCATCAAAAACAGAAGTGAAAATAAAATATATAATATACATATACTATATGTATAAAAACGAGAAAACTAAGCTAAATTCGTCTGTGCCGAAGTCTTAATACCCTTGCAAGTGCTAGCTTAAGTATTTTCAAAAACCCACCGATCATTCATATGGAAGCTATATGATATAGTCGGCCGATTTGGACAAACATTTGTAGAATTGGGTGAAAGTATGTAAAACAAGCAATTACAAAATTGCCGGATGCTACCAGTGAAAAAAAGTTTTTCAAACAGACTGTTTTTCAGACCTATCATTTGTTTGTATATATAGTTGTCCGATTTTCATCAAACTTGGCAGAATTATAAAAATGCATAGAAAACCTATGAATAGAAAGTTTGGAGACGTTTCCATTGAAAAGGAAAAAGTTTTTCTCACTAAAACTAGTTTTCCGACCGATTGTTCCCATGGGAGCTATAAGATATAGTCAACCGATCCGGTCGGTTCTGATATATTAGTAGAGTGTAGCAAGAAGAAGACTATGTGCAAAATTTCAGCTTGAAAGCTTTAAAAACTACGTTCTAACTGATGTCAAAATCTAGGGGTCATGATAACAGGTTCCAACCTTGTGGACCTCAATCGGCAATCCCTGCACCAAGCTTGCCGGGACTAAAAAAAAGAATCTTGGTCAAAGGTATCAGATCAGCAGTAGGTACAAAGCACCTACCTACATATGTTCATCGGATTCATTTGGTTCAACAAAAAGATTTCCCTCATCATAAATGTCGTCCTGGGCGGTAGACCTCAGTCCACACGCTGTTTCGATTAACCGAAGCAACATTGGCTTCGATAGTAAACTTGCCTGCATAGACCAGTACAGAGTGCATGAATGTCCCCTAAAACCCACTAATCTCAATCCTTTAGATCTACCCAAAAGGGGCAGTATCTGATGCCAAATTAAATTTCCAACAGGCACTTGGCCCACTGTGCTTGGATTACCGTAGAGCCCTCTGCTTAAGCCATTTGTTAACATTATGCACCCTGTTTACCACTGTGCTTACTCACAGACAAGCGCAGTGGCATCACCATAACGGCCAAATGCAAATCCAAATTCAAATCTCAAGGTTCAACTGAAAATGGGGCCAAGTCATGGCGAGTGAGTCCCCCTCTCGGTGGAAACCAAAGTGCCTACGTCAAGTCCTACCGCCCACACCACCCGCCCAGGGAACATGGGAAAATTAGACTTCTATCTTGGCAGTGTCATGTTCAATATTTGTATCTTCCGAGGCGACGTCTTGTCTTTTGTCGCAATCTTCAATTAACCATTACGAGCGGTTCGACACGAACATGGGGCACAATTTCTGTGCTCCGGTGGCATACAAAAGCAAACAGTGAGCGGAAATTCTGGAACAGTTACGGTTTGGCATTGAGAATTGAATTACCGACCGTTACCGGCTCAAAGATGCGTTTCAGTTTAGCCTGGCCAGTGATTCTGTTGGTGAACAGCCTCATCGTAATGCAGATCTATGGCATACAGGGTGAGCCTCAAGGATGGCCATATTGCGCCCCCAGGCTAATGCTTTCTCCCCCTCCCCCCCCTCTCGTCAGATGCCAGCGGGAAGCGGATTATAAGCAAATATGAGCAGATCAAGCAAATGTATCCGCAGATGGCGACGGGCAGCGAGTCCTCGCAGTGGCGTGCCGCGGATAAGAATATGCGACATCCCTGCCGCAGGGATTGTGTGGAACAGCAGCCCATGACCTGCTACTATTATATGGTGGTTCACTACGATGATACCATGTCGGAGACCTGCAAGCGTTACCTGCAGGTGGGTGTCCAGGGGCCGCCTCTTTTCTCACACACTTGCTCACTTTTGCCTCTCCCAGTCCAAGTACAGATACAAAATGAACGGCAGGGAGTATATCGATGGGTTTATGGTGGCGGAGCAGGAACCCCAGACGGATGACTGTAAGTATGCGGATGGCCTGGAGTCCCAGGTGATGGTGGTGAATGGCCAGCTGCCGGGTCAGTCCATAGAGGTGTGCTTTGGCGACACCATTGTGGCGGATGTCATCAATACGATGCATGAGACCACCACCATCCACTGGCATGGCATGCATCAAAGGTCCACTCCCCACATGGATGGCGTACCGCATGTTACCCAGTATCCCATTGAGGCGGGTCAGGCCTTTCGCTATCGCTTCGAGGTGGACCACTTGGGCACCAACTGGTGGCACAGCCACACCGAGCATCAGCGTGCCTTCGGCCTGGCGGGCGCCTTGATAGTACGCCAGCCGGCCAAGCTAAATCCCCATGCCCATCTGTATGACTTTGATCAGTCGGAGCATGTGATTATGATCCAGGATTGGGTGCATAATTTCGATGAGAGTGTCGCGGAGAATATACTGATCAATGGACGGGGACGCAACATGAAGAAGGATAGCAAAATGAAGCCCACTCTCTACGCCCACTTCAAGGTGATACGGGGAGGACGGTATCGCTTTCGGGCGGTTTTCAACGGCGTGTCCAACTGCCCCATCAGCTTGAGCATTGACCAGCACGATCTGGTGGTCATAGCCAGCGACGGCAATGACATTGAGCCCGTCGAGGTGCAAAAGATTATGTTCCATGGCGCGGAGCGATTTGACTTTGTGCTCCATGCCAATCAGGAGGTGAACAACTATTGGCTGCGCATCAAGGGCTACAGTTTCTGTGCCAAGAACCAGCTGCATCAGGAGGCGGTGCTGCACTACCAGGATGCCCAGCCCCGTGTGCTGGACGCACGCACCCTGAGCTATGCCTATGATGCGCCCGGCATCATGCTGAACGAGCTGGGCGATGGTGATGCCGCGCAGAGCATCTCGCTGGCTACCCTCAACTCGCAGCGCATGGAACCCCAGATGACACCCGCGGTGACCTATTACACCAGCATGAATGCCTACGAGCTGAGGGACGAGGGCTTCCGTTTCCAGATGGACGACATAAGCTTCAGCATGCCCAAAATGTCGCTGCTGCAGACCCGCAACTTGGGCATTGGCCAGTTCTTCTGCAACAGCTCGCAGCAGCTGGAGCTGGGCTTCAACTGCCGGCAGCGGCACTGCAAGTGCTCCAATGTCATTCACGTGCCGGCCAACAAGAATGTGGAGTTCGTCATCTCCAGCAAATCGAACACCCCGCATCCCATACACTTGCACGGCTATACGTTCCGGGTGGTGGGCATGGGTGTGCTGGGCGAGGCGCGCATAGGCCAGATCCAGGAAATTGACCGAAAGACACCGCTGTCACGCAGGGGACGCGGTGCACCGCTCAAGGATTCGGTGCAGGTGCCCGCCTTTGGCTATACCATCATACGCTTCAATTCGGACAGTCCGGGCTATTGGATGTTCCACTGTCACATCTCGCCCCACTCGGAGAACGGCATGGCAGCGGTGGTGCGTGTGGGCGAGGACATGGAGATGAAGATGTGTCCGGTGAGCAATTGTGGGCTCTGCAGTTCGGTGGCCTAGGAGCCCGAAAGCCCGGCTCAGTGTTTGCACTAGATGTACAAGAAGTTTGATAAATTATTTATTAAAAGTCCACAAATATTGGGGAAAAAAACACATTGTACTATGCTAAAAACCACCAAGTCTTTTTCTAATAGATGTAATGCATTTGGAAAGCCAATCCTACCCAGAGTTTGGCTATTTAGTTCTTGTTTACGAGTGCCCATCCTCCAAGAAGCAGCAGAAAGTAGAAACAAAGCCCAGTCCAGAGTTTGTATAAAACAGAAAAAAACACAAGAGAAGCAAAAAAAAGTGTTCTCTTTAGAGAGTGAGCGAGTCTGTTTGAGCTTGTACCTGGCATTTAGTTGAGCAGACAGCACAGACGAAAATTAGTTAAATGTCAAACGAAAAGTGTCTCCTGTGCCCATAGTACATAGCTGGAATTGAATGTAATAGAACGCCCAAGTAGGCTTTGCCTCTCATCGAACCAAAACACAAGCGACCAGAATTCATTTCCCGTTCGAGTCTTGTGCCAAGCACAGCCAACGGGAAAGCATTAGGATTAACGCTTTCGTTTTTCCCCCTCCCGCTTATTTTCTTACTTTTTTTGCATTGCCCGATTTCTTCTTCGTAAGATATACATTGATTGCATATGTGTTCATGCTGGGAATAGTTCTTAAATATTGAACTGAGAATTCTATTTGAAGCAAAACCAACAATATGATTTCCTGTCCTGGGTACGTATTGGCGCTTTCGCTTCTACTTGAATTTTTTTAGTTGTCTTTCCTTTAACTTTTGGAATGGAATATATTTAACTATCTTGGCTACAGTTACACTCTTAACCAATGGTCTCTTGCGGAATACGATTAGCTTCTTTCTGTTTTGTCAATGCCTCTTCCTTGGGCCTCTTTTTTTGATTCTCTGTTCACATTTTCAACCGCCTGCATCTAATCTATATCTCTGCTCAATAATCCACCTTGTTTTGGTTATACATGGGTCTTCCAACAGTCCACAGTTCTTCTAAAGAAGAACGGTCGCCTAAGAAGGCACCGCAGTATTGGGCAGTGGTTAGAGCAGAGGTTGAGACTCGGTTAATGCATTTTGTGGGTAATGGCATACCAGGCAAATCCACGGGGGAAGCATACCAAATCATCTAACTTGTGAGACGAGAAATCTCACCTTACTTCGTCTGTGCCGATGTTTTTATACCCGTGCTCGCTTAAATATGTTCAAAAAGAATCCTTTTCCCACAACAAAGAAAGAAAAAATGGAAAAGAAAAAAGTTTTTCTCACTAAAACTAGTTTTCCGACCGATTGTTCCTATGAGATATAGTCATCCGATATTAGTAGCGTGCAGCAAACAGAAGACTCGGTGCAAAATTTCTGCTCGATAGCTTCAAAACTGAGAGACTAGTTTGCGTAGAAACAGACAGACAAAGCTCAATCAACTAAGCTTATCAGCCTGATCAAAAATGAAAATTTCTAAGCGTTGCAAGCTTCTGTGCAAAATTATAATACCCTTTGCAAGGATATAAAAAGCGAGTTGGCAGGCTCATGCTCATTACCAGGGCGCCTTTTCGAATTCCGTGTACCGGGCAATTTACTCTTAGGGCCCCATTTCTCATGTAGCTGCTTTTGGAAATCTAGATCAGCGATGAGTTCAAGAAAAGGGAGGCCAAAAAGTGAGCGTGTATTGTGTGCTGTGCACTGCGCACTACTCTCAACGACGGCTGGA
The DNA here is from genome assembly GCA_035044985.1 of Lordiphosa fenestrarum. Classification (NCBI taxonomy): domain Eukaryota; kingdom Metazoa; phylum Arthropoda; class Insecta; order Diptera; family Drosophilidae; genus Lordiphosa; species Lordiphosa fenestrarum. The sequence continues at coordinate 263,012 of JAWNNO010004396.1, forward strand.
TACCAAATGCAAGCTAAAAGAGAGCGCCACTTACGCTCATATGCCCGACTTCGGCATGCGCTCGGCTCGTGTGCCTGTAAATAACCGATTGTGCTGGGCCCCTAGGGGCTTTGGGTAAACATCGCTGATCTAGTTGGAAAAACAGGAACATGGTCATCCAGAGAAAGACCCCAAGAAAGTGACTGTAAACATAAGTAAATTATTTGATTCCGCAAAATTTTAATTTCATTTAAGTTTTCTTCTTGAAGGTTCCATATGAAAGACCATCTAGAATGAAAGTGGTATAAATAGAAGTTTACCCCATGGAATGTGTATTAATTGGTATAGCTTACAAATTTAGATAAAATATATAAATTTTCAACAAAATCCTCCCCGCACCTGGTTGATCCGTCTCTCGTTCTGCCGTCTTTTGCGTTGCATCTTACTCCTTCGTTAAATCTGTTCTCTTGTTCTTAAAGATATCGGTGTGCTTTATTATATCATCGGCCAGGGTGCAAGTATAGTAATGATTATGACATTTCGTCAGCAATTGCAACACGACAAGAAGCTCTAAAGCCTCTTCTATCTCTCTTTCTGCCTGGCTGCGCTCAGCGTTATTAGTAAATTTTTCTAGCATACCATCGAAGAGTTGGCGACGAGGTACCGGGACTCGACGTGCCCGGATATAGTCAAAAACTTGTTTACGCGAAATTAGTTTAGAGCTCATAATGATAACCTCTTTTGTTATTCTGAAAAAAACGTAACACGAATTTGTGTGTGTGTGTGTGTTGTGAGAGCTACGAAATATAATACTAGATTTATACAGTCAAGGGTGGTGTACAAATGAGCCGAAGTACTTCTCACAGCCCACTAAGTAAGCTCTTTACAAATTCAAACTACCGCCCTTCGGTCAGCTCTCCCACCACTAGCAACAGTCCAGCTCTAGCAAGGTGGCAACTCTAGAAACGCGCTAGTCACAAATAATCAAACAAACAAATAATGAACGGTACTACTGATTCATTAGTGACAAGCATTTAGGGGGGCTATGGCGAGATAATTAATATACATTTCCACTCCTGGTTGTAACACACCAGCCACACGCCTAGCCATGGTCACTATTAGCCACACCAACAGTTTATCCATCACACTCAACGATTCCACCAACTGTCAGCGCCTGTGTCGCATCTGCTTGCGCCAGGTGGGCGACGAGCAGCCGCTTCATTTCATCTACAATGAGGCTCCCGTGGAGCAGGGGGCCAATCTTTCGCAAATTTTGAACGAATGCCTCAGCTATATGTGTGAGCGGGCCAGCGACGATCAAAAGATGCCCCAGCATATGTGCGAGGTGTGCCTGCAGGCGGCCTGCCACGCCTACCGCTTCAAACGCGAGGCCGAGAAGTCCTATTACTCATTGATGTCGCTGCTGGGGCACAAACCCAAAATGAAACCGAGTGGCAGTGATGTGTGCACCCAGACGGAGCAGGTGGCTTTGCTGCCCTGCGAAATGTGTCACGACCAGTTCCTCAACAGCCTGGAGCTGCGCCTGCACCGGAATCGTGTGCATGGCAAGGGAGCCGAGGAGTTCAAGTGCAAGTTTTGTCCGCAGCATTTCCAGCAGCTACGTCAGCTGCGCAGCCATTTGGCGCGTTGCCATGACCAAATAGAGCGTCTGCAGTGTCGCTACTGCCAGCGGGCCTTCAGCCGGCGGGATCATCTGCTAAGACATATGAGAAATATGCACAAGTTAATGGAGCAGCCAGAGGAGCAGCAGGTGCAAGAGGCTGCGGAGGAGGAAGCGGAGGAAGAGCTGCTGGAATCCGCTGAGGTGTTGCTTAACGAGGAGGAAGAGGGCGAGCCCGGGGCTGAGGAGTGCAATACAAATCCCATTTCCAGCAATGAGGAGGACGACGAGAATACTGATGAGGCCAAACAGTCGCTGTGGCTGCACATCAAACCGGAGCCTTGTTTGGAAGTGGAGGAGGACCTAAAGCCGGAGAAGAAACGTAGAAGAAAAGCAGAGCCTGTGCCCAGTGAGACGGAAGCTTTGGTCAAAGGTGGGTAGAAACCGTTGTCCCCATTAAATAACCTGCCCCCTCTACCTTAATAAACAGATGAACCCCTGCCACAGCTGGAGACGGAGGTTCACATTAAGCAGGATCCGGATCGCCCCACAGTCTACAGTGCCGAGGAAGAGGATGAGGATGCTGGAGATGCGCTGCATAGCGACGAGGATGATGAACCCTTTGAATTTGTTGATGACGAAAGCGCTCTCGAGGATGACTCCGATGAAGAGGAGTCCGATGAGGAGGGCGATGCTGAGGACGAATCTAAACCCAAGGTGGAAATCGTACGCGAGTATTTGCAAAATTCCAAACCCAAGCGTCGCCGACGCCGCAACAAACAAAGCGAGCCCAATCCCGAGAATCGTTGCGATGTCTGCCAGCGCACCTTCTCCCGCCATTGCCATCTGCTGCGCCACAAGCTCTCCCACTTGGAAAAGAAACCGCACAGCTGTCCGCACTGTCCCAAGGCCTTTGCCCGCAGTGACCATCTCAAGGCGCACGTCCAGAGTCTGCACAGCAACAAGGAGCACAAATGCGAGCTCTGTCAGGCGGCCTTCGCCCGCTCCGAGGCTCTCGAACGGCACAAGCTGAGCAAACACAACGGCGAGGGCCTGCAGGCGGGCAGCGAACTGAAACTCCAACTGGCCGAGCACACGTGCGAGTACTGTTCCAAGCGTTTCTCGAGCAAAACCTACCTGCGCAAGCACACGCTGCTCCACACGGACTTTCTCTATGCGTGCAAAAGTTGCGAGGAGACATTCAAGGAGCGCCAGCAGCTGCGAGAGCACGAGAAGACCCACACGGGCCAGCGGAACTTTCTGTGCTGCATCTGTGGGGATAGTTTTGCACGCAACGATTACCTCAGGGTTCACATGCGTCGCCACAATGGCGAGAAGCCGTACAAGTGTCGCTACTGCATCAAGGCCTTTCCCCGGGCCACGGATCTCAAGGTGCACGAGCGGTAGGTTCTGACCAAAATACGGCATAGGCTTGAAGTCACTCTTTGTTCCCCCCTCCATTCCAGCTATCACACCGGCACCAAGCCCAATCTGTGCAATACCTGCGGCAAGAGTTTCCATCGTGCCTACAATCTCACCATACACATGCGCACCCACACGGGTGAGCGGCCCTACAAGTGCGACCAGTGTCCCAAGAGCTTCACCCAGAGCAACGATCTGAAGGCGCACATACGTCGGCACACCGGGGAGCGTTACAAGTGTCCACACTGTGATGCCTACTTCCTGCAGCTGTACAACATGCGGAACCATTGCCTGAGCGCGCATAACAAACATATTGAGACCAAGACGGGGCGCCTGCAGCGCACTGGTCTCCTGGATGAAAGCAATCAATCGCACTTGACCACCGTGGTCATGCCACCTGGAAGGTATCAGGATAATCAGCAGCCGCCGCAGCCGCAGCAGCAGCCGCAGGGCAATCAACCGCTGCCAGCAATACCCACAGCCACCTACAATAGTGCACCAACTGTTACCACCACCACAGGGCCGGCACCAGCAGCCACCATAGTGGATGGAGCCGCATTTGCACCCACAGCCCCATTTGGGGCCTTTAACTTTCCACCTGTGGTCATGGGTAAGCATCTGACAGATCGGAAGATAGAGAGAGAGGGCGTAACGTTATGCTTCTTGCAGCCCATCTCATGTACAATCATGGCGCAGGCAGCGGCGGAACTGGCGGCAGCAGCCAGCATAGTCAACAGAGCAACGCCAGCGGCAGCGAGGCCGGGAAGTAGCCAATTCCAGTTGTTTAGCATTAACATTTTGTACATCACCGACCACCAACCACTCCCAGTGGCACAACCAGGATTTTAATTTGTTTATTTATTTAAGTACAGAGTCGTCAAGTACAGAGTCAGTGCATGTAAATTGTATATTGTGTGCCGGCCGACACGGGCCACCACCATACACACCACTTGTCGCGTAGTTTTAGAACCTTTTTGTAATATTTAGTTTTAAATCTGTGGAAATAGGCGCAGACACGAAGCCGGCGACGGCAAACAACAAACACAAACACACAAAAATTTAAATGCGATCGACCTTTTACTGCAGCGCAGACTTAGAAATGGGGAAGGTAACGTCTACCCTTCATGTACCTTAAGTTTGTAACAGCCGGAAGGAAGTATCCACGGTCCTACAAGGTAAATTTATTCAGTAGATATAGTCCGTCCGTCTGTCCTCACGTACGCACCAGCCAGATCTACGGCATCTGGAAAACCGTTTCCGTTTCCAGAGTTCCAAACACGGCACATGACTTAGATATTCAGTGAGGTGTGGGTGAAGCGACAGTTTATTTTAATCGAGTGTTTCAGCTGCGAATGGAGGACGCTGCGCAGCAAGGACCTTTTCTTTTATGCTGGCTGTGAGGGTACACAGTTTACCACCTGGTCGTGGATTGCACGACTAAGTGCCTCCAGCGACGGAGCGTCCAATTCTCTTATAATAGTCAAGGCGGCGGATAATAGATTTACATTTCGACGCTGTTGTCGTTCAAAGCCGTCATGAAATAGTGCAGGTTGAGGATTTACAGACAGCTGCGGTGGATGATGCTGGCGGAAATAGATGTCGCCACCTCCGGGACCAATCAACTGACCCGGACGCAAGGATATATTCATCAAATCCTGCTCGGCAGCAGCAGCAGCAGATACGGCCATGGCTGTGCTCAGTTGGTAATGGTGACGCATTTGATGTTGATTGCTGCGTGGCATTGAGCTAGCACGCTGCATTGGGTGAAGTGAAATGGAGACCACATCCGGCTCCATTGGTGGTGGAGGAGGAAAAAGAGATGGTGGTGGTGCTAATGCCACTGCCGGAGCTTGAGGCTGTACCGGAATACGTGGCGAATGTTGCACACGTCTGGGGGAGTCTGGCACACCGTCTCCTTCTGCCCAAGGCGACGACGCCCCAATTTCAATTTGATTGCTGCGTGGCATTGAGCTAGCACGCTGCATTGGGTGAAGTGAAATGGAGACCACATCCGGCTCCATTGGTGGTAGAGGAGGAAAAAGAGATGGTGGTGGTGCTACTGCTACTGCCGGAGCTTGAGGCTGTACCGGAATACGTGGTGAATGTTGCACACGTCTGGGGGGGTCTGGCACACCGTCTCCTCCTGCACAAGGCGACGACGACAACTGATGCATGGTATTAGGATTCATTTGACGCCGCTGTGTGTGGCTGTCACCATCTATATGGGTAAATCCACGGCCATCACGTTCCGATTGCAGCTGAAGCTCTCGCTCGCGTTCCTCGCGACGCAACTGGGCAGCCGCCAGCTTGGGATTGATGGTTGGCTCGACGGGCTCTGTGGAGCTCATGGGTGCCGCATAGAATTCATTATCCAGTGCAGCCTGCAACTCCATATTGGTCACCTCGATATCATCTAGCTTCTTGAGATTCGGCAGCATGCGTAGCACAGTGGCACGATAATCCTTCCCAGCTGCCTCCGCACATGGATTGCCGTCTAGACCCAGCTTGACCAAATTCGGGCAACCCTCTAAATAGTTGAGCTCATCAAAATTGCGTATGCCACATCTGCGTATGTGGAGTTCTTTCAATCGCTGGCATTTTCGTAAGCTGAAGAGCGATGTTATGGGGTTGCGGCTAAGCGAAAGGATCTCCAGTTTGGGCATTATCTCACAAATTTCTATATCATCAATATCTTTACCCCAGACGTTTAACTTGACAACCTGGCGAACGTCGGCGATTTTCGTCTTTACCTCAACTAATTTTGCAGTCAGACGGACCATCTTGATGGTGTGGGAGGAAAACTAAGTTGATATTTTCTTAAAAAGAGCAAAGCTTACCTCTATTTGCGTTTGGGAGCGCGGATTTCAAACTCTAACGGTGCTTCCGAACCAGCGTTGCCAGAGCGATAAGCCAAAAACCAATGGTACTTTGAAACCAGCGAGTGCCAACGAACGGGTGCTGTTAATTGAGCGTGGCCACTTAGTTACAGTTTCAGTTAACGGTGCTTTAAAACCAATTGATGTGATTATTCTAGATCTAGTGATCCACCAACAGCTGCAATGAGAAATGTGTATGTAATACAATTATGCTAAGAAAATATACAAGAGTATGAGAAGTGTCTCAGTTTAATGCTTAAAATATACTGAGCAAATGTAAGTTGAAGCTTACCAGGTAGGAATATTTATAATAGAAGTCAAGATCACAGACCACTAAGTTACTTTTTTTAAAAATTCTCTTTTCAGAAACGAAATTTGCAATTGGAAATTTACGAAATTATTTTTGGTAAGCGTATGAATATGTAGAAGCTTATAAATTTCTGTTTGAATCTTTTTCACTAGTACAAAATAAAAATAAGTTATTGTATGATGTTTAGTCTGTGAGAGTTAGAATTGTACTAAACAAATTTGTGCTAGACAAGCATAGAACGAATTTTTTCCCAATGAAGTTCAGTTCAGCGCCTGCTTTGATTAGATATGTTGTAACAATAAACTTCCACTCTGTGCCCATAAAACGCGAGAAATAGGATACTATAAAATCATGCAAATTTATGAAGCTTGGAGAAGCAAATATTTCGAGTAATTCAACTTTTTAGCGAGGCATTCAAAGTAGGTAGAAACTGCCTCTAATAATCCCAGGCACCGTGACACGAACACGCTTCAGTCTAAAAACTGCCCATCTCTAATTATCACTGTTAGCTGGCATCAGCTGTTTGTTAAATATGCTCAGGCCGATATCAAAGTATTAGCTTTAGTTGTGAAATTTAACATAGATATATATATATATATACGAGTGGAGCAGCAGCAGCAACAACATCAGCCATGGATGAATCCTCAAGACAACATCTGGACGATTGTTTTCTGCGTGCGCCCAGCGATGCACGCACCACGTGAGTATTTGGGATGCAGCCAATCAAAGTCAAACGTCAGCTAAACGGTTCTCTCCTTAGTAATGTGCCAGCGCCTGCCAAATCTTTCGTTGACAACAAATCGCGCAAGACGGAGCTGCATGTGCTGCGTCTCAGCGAAGAATCCCAACAGATGACCATGGACACTTTACGCTCCATACACGGTCCCGACTTCAAGCTGGATGACATTAGCAAGTACAAGGATCGGGGGAGGGGAGGACATGGCATTAAGCATGGCTACTGGGAGGATCGTGGCACTTTGATGGTGCAGAGCGTGCAGGGTGTCAGCTCCACAGGTGGCAGCAATGGCGGCTCCGACGATGACCGCATGCGTCGCTTTGCCCTGCTAAAGCTAGAGAACTATGGCTTCCAAGCTGTGCACTGTTTGGAGGCTTATGAGCATTGTCAGCGTGATACGGAGGCGGCATTGTTGCTGCTCTACAAACGTTATATGCGTGTGCCTGACGAGGAACAGCTGTCGGTAGAGACGCCCAGCGAGTCTGAGTTAAGCGATATGCGGCAGGATGAGAAGGAGGCGCTGCAGAGCATCTACGATCGTGCGTATGAGGAACGGGAGCGCGATCGTGTGTGGAATTTAAAATTTAAAATCGATCACCTGCTGGCGCACAGTCCGTCGGAGGTAAGGAAGGCACGAGAGGCGGCAGCGGCTGCTGTGGCACTGGCACAGGCGGCAGCGTTGGAGAAGAAAAAGAAAGCACCGCAACGGTGTAGGAATTTCGATCGGGATGGCACATGCAAATATGGCAACAAGTGTCGCTACGCACATGTGCCCACTGCCCAGCAGTCCGACCAGTCCGGCACACCCAAAAGGCAGCAGGGTGAGTTCAGCCTTTACTTTTACCCCTTACACTGTTTTGACATTTGCCATTCCTTAGACAATCTGGACGAGAACGACAACGAGCTGTGGTTTCATGTGGAGGTACGCTTCCCCCACGGCAGTCGTTATCCCTTTGAGGCTCCCTATATCTACCTGAAGACCACCTGTCACGATATACCCCACGAGTTGCGCCTGCGCTATGCCCGTCACTTGTATCGCGAGGCCAGAAAGATTTGCCGCGAGGGCGTTCCCTGTGTGTTCAGCATTTGTGATCTGCTGCAGTCCAATGAGCAGTTGGCCAACCTTCTGGACACCTCCAGATTTCCCTCACCCAAGCGTTCGCTGTTCTATGACGAACCCGAAGGCGGTCTGGGCCCAGAGGCCAATGGTGATGGCAAGCTGGAGGTGCAACCCACGCACTACTTACGCGGCCAGACGGCACGCAATATCGAGGGTACGGGACAAAAGAATATGGAGGCTGCGGCTCGCGAGAATCGCCGCCTGCTGCAGCAGTTCAACGAGCGGCGACGAGATGAGCGCTATCAAAAGATTATACAAGGCCGCAAAGAGTTGCCCGCCTTTGCAGAAATGGAAAGGATTCTGGCTCTGATCGACAGCTCACCCGTGGTGGTAATTTCTGGCGAAACGGGTTGCGGTAAGAGCACCCAGGTGCCGCAGTTCATACTCGACAATTGGTTCTTCCAAGCACTGCAAAAGGAGGCAAAGCAGCTGCCGCATGTGGAGATCATATGCACGCAGCCGCGTCGTCTTTCGGCCATTGGTGTGGCCGAGCGTGTGGCCTCGGAGCGTCTGGATCGCATTGGCCAGCTGGTGGGCTACCAGATACGCTTGGAGAACAAAGTATCGCAGAGTACGCGCCTGAGTTTCTGTACCACTGGCATATTGCTGCGTCGCCTGGCCTCCGATCCCTTGCTGGGCAGTGTCACGCATGTGATAGTGGACGAGGTGCATGAACGCTCCGAGGAATCGGACTTTCTGTTGCTCATACTCAAGCATATACTGAAGGAGCGCAAGGATCTAAAGGTTATACTCATGTCGGCCACTTTGAACGCCACCCTCTTCTCGGAATATTTCGGGGGAGCTCCTGTTTTGGACATACCGGGACGCACTTTTCCAGTGCAACAACTGTTTCTGGAGGACATACTGGAGTTGAGTGACTTTGTGATGGAATGTGACACCAAGTTTTGTCGCAAACTCAAGAAGCAAGAGCAGGAGGTGTTGCTCAACGAAATGGAATATGCGGATGTGCAGGCGACAGGTCAGATGCCGGGCAAGAAAATCAAAGACGAGAAACTTACGCTGGCGGAGACCTATCAGCGCTATGCGGGTGAGTTGATCCGTCAAGATGCTCTTCAATGTCCATCCAATGGTATTTCTTCTTCCTCCCGCAGAGTACAGCAAAACCACCTGCAAAAGTATCTACCTCATGGAGCCCATGACCATTAATCCGGAGCTCATTGAATCCGTGCTAAAGTACATCGTAGAGGGTGTCCATGACTGGCCCAGGGAGGGCACCGTATTGATTTTCCTGCCCGGTTTTCAGGAGATACAAACCGTGCACGATGCTCTGCTGGATCATCCACTCTTCTCGCCCCGTGCAGGCAAATTTATACTGGTGCCGCTGCACTCGTCGCTGTCGGGTGAGGATCAGGCCTTGGTCTTTAAGCGAGCTCCCGCCGGCAAGCGTAAGATCGTGCTAAGCACCAACATAGCCGAGACTTCGCTGACCATCGATGATTGTGTGTTCGTGGTGGACTGTGGCCTGATGAAGGAGAAATGCTTTGACTCCAATCGAAATATGGAATCGTTGGATCTGGTGTGGGTGTCGCGAGCGAATGCCAAGCAGCGTAAGGGTCGAGCGGGTCGTGTGATGCCCGGAGTGTGCATTCATTTGTACACAAGTCATCGCTACCACCAGCACATTTTGGGCCAGCCGGTGCCGGAGATACAGCGTGTGCCGCTGGAGCAGATTGTGTTGCGCATTAAGACCCTGCAGACCTTTGCCTCACGCAATACACTGGCTGTATTGCTGGAGACGCTGGAGGCGCCCAGCGAGGATAGTGTTTTGGGTGCATTAACGCGCTTGAGGGATGTGGGCGCCCTGGATGCAGATGATCAGTTGACACCGTTGGGTCATCATTTGGCTGCACTGCCCGTGGATGTGCGCATAGGCAAGTTGATGCTGTATGGAGCTATATTCCAGTGTCTGGACAGTGTGTTGACCATAGCGGCCTGCCTGAGCAACAAATCTCCATTTGTGAGTCCACTAAATAAGCGAACCGAGGCGGATAAGTGCAAGCGGATGTTTGCTTTGGGCAACAGTGATCATCTGACAGTGCTGCAGGCTTACAGGGTAAGTGCCGGTCAACCAAAGCTTTGCATGATTCAAACTAAAGAATCCCATCTTAAACAGAAATGGCTGGAGGTGGCCAAACGTGGCAATTATGCGGCCAGCCGGAACTATGCCAGCGAACACTTTCTGTCACTCAACACCTTGGAGACCATTGCGGATCTCAAGTATCAGTACCTGGAGCTATTGGTGTCCATTGGCTTTGTACCCACCAATGTGCCGCGCAGAAGAAAAAACGCCAGCGATAATATACTACAGCTGACGGGTGAGTTACTCTACTTTGCTCTCTTCCCTTCCCCCTGCCGGCAACTCACTTTCTCAATCCCTGCCAGGCTCCGAACAGAATCACAATGGCGAAAACAATCGGCTGCTCACCTCGCTGCTATGCGCCGCCCTCTATCCCAACATAGTGAAAATCATGACCCCCGAACGTGTTTACATACAAACCGCTGGCGGTGCCGTACCCCGGGAACCGGGCCATCAGGACATTCGTTTCAAAACCCGCGGCGATGGCTATGTGCGCATCCATCCCTCGTCCGTCAACTCTCATGTGGCCGTCTTCCAGGCCCCCTTTTTGGTCTATCAGGAGAAGGTGCGCACCTCTTCCATTTACATACGCGATTGCTCCATGCTGCCGCTCATCGCCTTGGTCTTGTTCGCTGGCAGCGATTTCAAGGTGGAGCTGCACGATGGCGATTTCCTATTCCTCCTCGAGAGCGGTTGGATTATACTGAAGGCACACGATCATGAGACGGCCGAAATGGTGCAATGTCTGCGTTCCGAGCTGATTAAACTGATGGAGGAGAAGATACGTGATCCGTGCCTGAATTTGTTGCACCACAAGAATGGTTGTCGCATGATTGCCAATATTGTGCATTTGATTAGTAAAAACAGCTGAAATTTGTTAGATGTTTAGTAGAATGTCCTTCCGTTTCAACGAAAAACAAATTAATCAAATGTGAATTGTAATATACCGGCTGACCAAGTGGAGAACGAACTAACGAATAATAAAATGCAACCGTTTTAAAGTGTAAGTACGTCGCTCATGGAAACGAAAGGATGCACTTGAAGTACAGTTTTCCATGCATTTACTGCTTACTTTCAATAAGTTCCAGAGAATATAGTTTCGATCGAATTTGTGGCTCGAGCTAACAAGGGGTCAAGTCATTTGGTTTTCTCATCAACAGTTTCAACCAATATCGATAAATTTCGCTCGCTTCAGCAGTGTGACCAGACACTGTCAACGAATTAGGTATTTTTGTTAAGATGCTTTTGAAAGTTGCAGGCGAAAATGTGGAAAAACCTGCTGGCCATGGATGAAATGCAATAGCTGCCAACTGAAAGCTGACTCCAAACAATCCTAGCCACAACAAATCAAACATTTGGCATCATCCACATAAGTAAACTAATTACGCCTCTGCCTGTACTCTGTTGCATTATGTATTCGTTTTGATTCCATTTCTCCATAACGTGAAGGTGAATAATTTGTTTATTCATAAGCATTTTATTGCAGCTGCAATAGATAAGACAAAGCAAGTGTCAGAGCCAGCTGTTTGTCTATCGATAAGAATATCGATAGTTCCATTGGGACTGATCTATGATACAACAACTAGCTTACAGCGCTCGCAGTGTGCGCTCTCAGCAATGTACTCAAAACGTTTAGTGTTTCGCGTACTCTTGAAGCATGCGGTTCTTTGCGGATGTCGGTTTTCTGTTTACACCCACGCACACATGCGTGCATGTGAGACGTTCGCTCTACCGCCTACACTCGCATTCTTACTCTCCCATTCTCTCTCGCGCTCTTGGCAAAAGCTTAGTACCTAAAAAAAAACGTGCGCCTTAGTTGTTGTGTCTTGGACTGATCTAACTGTTAACATTTTGCTTTGGTTACGCCAAACACAGCAAGAGACACTCAAGTTCAGCTAAGCTGCGGTTCAGTTTGACCAAACAAACATTGGAAAATGGTTCTTAAGAGCACTGCAAAGAGTCGGCAACAGATTGAGTTGCCTTCGCCGGAAACATTGCCTGAAAGTGTTTCCATTGCAAGTTCTGGCAGTACCACTGCTTTGGCCATTTGTGCAGTCGCTGTCTCCTGTCGGATCAGCTTCCTCTTCCTGGGGGTTCATGCAAGCTGAGTGAAGTGATACCCATCGACCATGTGGCGACAAACGAACTGTGTAAGTACTTCTAATCTTCTTTGTGGCGCCACACGAACTGTGTATGTGGGTACCACGAGGAGGCTTATTTGTTATGTTTACAGCTTGACTATTGGTAATCTGTTCCTTCCCTTATAAATGTATCCAAAAAATCGACCTAAAACAGTGAAAGCTAATAGCTTCTTCTCAAATTCTCAGCTACCAAATCAACTCAAATGTTGAGGCTGAAGATTACAAGAAGATTCTTGAAAAACATGCTAAATTTTCCATGTGTTGTTGTTGTTTCACACGATCGTAAATCGTCATTTCATTACCAATCCATCTGGAATTTCATTGCCTTGTCTGTTTATTTAGTCATTCATCATTTGTCCACTTTAGGCGTGATGGAAGGGGGCAGGGGCTGGGGAAGCCGCCTCCATTCTCATTACTCTTCATCACTAATCACCGCCCCAACTTATATCGATCACTTGAAAGTTGCACTATTTACTTGAACATTCATAACTTGTACGCGTTGTCCGCCTGGTGACTAGCCGAGAAACCCAGTGCCATCAATTACAATTCATTTGAATTTATTTAAATACACTTGGATTTGTTTTGGCACTTTTGCTCGATTGGGGAGGTCTCTCCGAGCCGCCGATACATCAAAGTTCGTGCTCGCAAACACTCCGATGGTAATTAATTATACTTATCAATGATAAGCAGCGGCAAACCTCAACTTAATGCCAGGCCATGAATCAGATGTGAATTTAAATAAGCGTTGCGCTCTCTCGCGCTCCCTATTTCTGTTTCTGTCGCTCTCCCCGAAATTTCACACCTCTTGCGGCTTATCATGTCCATTTGAAGGCTTTGCTTTTGCTGGTTACAGTTTAGCACCTCAATCGAGCTATTTGCGTGCTCCGCGATTTGTGGGGCGGCTTAGACTAATGGTGTTTAGTGAGTGACCCTGCCATTAAGTCTAGGGTTTGGCCTTAACGACCAGTTTGATCTTCAGGGTGTAAAGTTACTAATTATATGAAATGCATGTCATTATACATTAAACTGTATCCCCTCCCCCATTTGTGGTCGTTTTATTTTATGAAAATCATTTCGTGCGATAAGCATTATTTGGCACAAAATGCAATAAAACGCATTTACCGTTAGATTTGTCTTCATTCAAACTCTTTTCACTTTATAATTAAGAAATAAGCATAATTTTATTACTCTTTTAACTCAATTCAGCAACCTTCAGGAAGATGTAATTTCAAGTACACTAATCTTCATTCCCAAAGATCTTTTTAGGCGTTCTAGAACTACTTCTTTCAGCATCCTTCATTTCTCTTTATTTTCTGCCCCCTTCGAAACCGTTATCTGTCATTCCAGTTCCTTTCTCTTTACCCACCTTCGTCTCTCAGCCAAAGCTGTACTCACGCACAGCTAAGTTGAGTGTGGAAAAACTGGAAGAAACCGTTTAAGAAAGCTTTTATGCTTATGGTGCTGCTTCAAAAGGCTTTGTTCAAATATTTGCCAGAATCTAAAGCCTTAACGTATTAAAATATTTACAATAAATACTTGTTTTGTTTATTATTATTTTTCCTGATGTTTCTGCTGCAACGCAATAAAGGCAATGGATTGAAGCCCCATGATGGATGGAGTCCGTTGAGCAACTGAAAGAAGGACCTTGAAATTTAAGCAACTGGAAAGCATAGATTTTGCCTAATGCGAGTAAGTAGATCGGTCTTTAGATAACAGCCAGTGGGACAATTAATAATACATATGTAAATATTTAGAAGATAAGCGTTTCTTAGTCGAATTTCAGTAAACTTAGGGTATTTTACTGTCTCCCTTCTTTGGCCTTAGCCTTAGCTTGTGCCATTTAAGCGTGAGTTCTCTTCTGTTTTGGTGAGTGTTCCAGCTAAAGCTGACTGCGCAGCGACCGACCTGGGCTTCGGTTGTGCTTATCCGATGTCGACACTCTCGAGTGCTTGTTATCATCAACACTATCATTGTTGTTGCTGCTGCTGCTGCTGCCACCGTTAATGATGCTCTCTGCTTCTTAAATGAGCTTTCTTCGCAATCTGAGCAAAAAGACTCAAGCCAATGGGCGGAGAGCAAAAGGCAAGGGCGTAAACTTACACTCAAACTGCAAGTCTAACTGTCACACCTCCTCTACCCCACCCCACCCCCCCTCGCGCAGTTACTGATTTACTGTTACCATTGCACAGTGTGCCCAGGCCACGCATGCGCACAGGAAACAGCAAAGTTCAGACCAACACCTGAGTCTTGCAGAGATGGTGTTGAGTTGCTGCCGTTTGCTCTCCATTACGGTCGTAAAGCACTAAATCCGTAGACAAAACATTTGCGCTCAGCCGACGCACGTTTAGGTGTGTTTTTGGGTTGGACGCAGCGGGGGGAGGCAGGTGGCTGCGAGTAAGGGTGAGGGTGTGCGTGGCATGGAGAGGAAGTACGGGCACATGCTTTGCCCACGGTGACAAATTTAGCTGCAAAAAAAAAAACAACCAAAAACCGAAATCAAAGCGCACAGTGGTTCGATAACGAGCTTTTAAGTGAAACTTAAGTTGCTGCATGATATGTGCTGATGGTATGTAAGCAATTAAACTCTATACAACTGGGAACTGTCAATGTAAGACTATAGACTAATAGTATAGATCAAGTTAGAAAGTCGGTCCAGCCCGACTATAATATACTCTGTAACTCCCCCTGTCTGTTACATACCTAGACAGACCTTTAGTACAGAGTATACAAAATGTGCACACTAAAACCCATTATCAGCAGTATCGTTTCGGTGGTATTTTAAAGATTTCTATGTCAACTCTTATCTAGTCTTAAAAGTTAACAGAAATATGAAGAATTGTAGAAGCACTTAAGCACAACTCTGGCCCCACTGTGCCAACGCATTCAATTGGTAGCAGCCTACTACTTGAATATCTCTTGTTGTTACGATCAAGGGAAGGCTATGGTGGGGGGTGGGGGTCGGGCCCGTTGTTTTTTTTTTGGGGGGGGAGGTGGGAGGTAGAGGTAGGGCTAACAAAAAGTGCTCGCGATTTTCGTAGTTGTCTCTTAACGATCGACATCGACGGCGTTTACACACCGACTTTAGTTTAGTAGCAAGGCGCCAGACAGCAGACAGCAGCGCGCTGGCCTGGGGATGTGCAAAGCGGTGCGAAAAGGCGGGTGGGTGGGTGGCTGGGGGGCGGGCGACACGAACCACTCACTCAACGCGAGTCGTCTTTTTCCCTTCGTTCGCGTCGCGGCGCCTTCTTGAGTGATTTCGGGCTGTCGTCGGGCGATTTGAAGCTCTGCAGCTCAAAGTGAGTGAGCGCGGGATTAGAGATCTCACACATTGAAGAATGCCGCCGCCGCCGCTGCCGACGCCGTGCACCGGCAGTTAAAGGAGTTGCTGAAACAGTTGGTTATGGTCCGTCGTGTGAGGTTGTTGGGCTTCCTTCGATCAACTGACAGCGCGTCTGGAATTGAACTGAATCGCCGGATAGAACCGTGCAAAAGCGCCGCACCCGGCCACAGCAGCGCTGCAGCCGAGCCGCAGCGACCGAGCAGCTAAGGCAGAGAGAGAGAGAGAGAGAGAGAGAGAGAGAGAGAGAGAGAGAGAGTGAGAGACACAGACGTGAGCTTGGAGCAGTTTTGATTTAAATCAACGGTCAGAGACGCCACCGTCAACAAAAAGTGTCAACCCGTCGCCTGCAGCGCTTCAATTGAGTGTGATCCGTGTAACGGTAACGGTCCTGCAAGCGCGATCGTAACGGGAAAAATCGGAGAATAACGGTGCTTTAAATCAACTTTTTTGTGGATTGTTTCTTTTTTTTGTTGTTGTTTTCCAAGTGTGAGTAATCTACAAATCCTGACAGCAGCAAGCACGCAAATTGTTTAACCCGCACTTTCGAACGGAATCGCGCCCCACTTACCCACAGATTGTGGGTAAACAATGGCATTATCAAGAATTGGTCTAGTGGTCACTTCAACGACCTGCACCACCTTATCAGAGTGCAAAAACAAGAGCAAATTGCGATCGAACAGTCGATTTTCAATTCTCCGTCATACGGAAGTGATTACATGGCCCCCCCCCCAATTATCGGTGCGATCTGGGTGAAATGTGTGCGCTCCCATTTAGATTGAATAGAGATTCGGGTCAGGTGAATGAATGCATTTAATTAACGGTATTGTTTCAAAGAAATATACACAAAATACCGTTAAGCCGTTATCAATCAATCGACACAGCTAAGTGGGGGAAAATCGCCCGGGACTTAACCTTCATCCATCATGTGTTAAGTACTCACCTCTCAGGATCATTCGGCGGGGTGTTTAGCTGCTTCTTGTCACCCTTTTTAATTGTCGTTGTATGTGAATACCTTTTGTGTTATCAGTGAGACGAGCCCCAAGATATTGATAGATGGAAACTTAATTAATCATCTCGGGGTTTTTTTTAGTTTTCTTCTGTAAGACAATGTCTTCTCATTAGGTTGGAAAGTGGGTGAAGCTAGTACAAAGACTGTAATTCTTAAGCTGAAATCGAAGGAGTGCTGCAATGTTTACGAGGGCAGCAACAGAAGTGTAGAAATCTAGATCGGAATCAAATTTACCTTCACCCTTCTGTTTGATTTTGGTGCCCACCACTGACTTTTACTTGTCTGATCAGTCACATGGAATAGAAAATCAGAGAAGCACACAAATATATGAAAAGCGGCATAAGAAGTAGGCTATCTGAGTTCTCTTATGCTCTTTTAGACAGCCAACTTGGGAGTAAACTGAGGTATTTGTCACACATCTCATATGAGATATCGACAAGTGGAAATACAGCTTAAGTAAGGAACTCATAAAGGGTTCATTGAAGTGTATTTAGTACTTATTTCAAGTATCCAATTGCTGCTATTCTTAAAAATTTGATCAAAACGATTAAAAGTAGGAATATAAGGGTTTCAAGTGAGTTTGAAATGTACTTAACACTTACCGAAACGGTCTAGAATCAAATATTCTGGGAATAAAAAGTAGTCGTAACTGAAATTTGAATTTGACTTAAGTATAAAATTCTTGATATTTTGTACTGAGTGTATACTTTTGAATGACCTCCCTCAAGTGGGAGCTTTAATAGAGACTTCTATGTAGGTCCTGCGGTTCAAGTTTGGGTTTATTAAAACTGCAACATAAACTGTAACTTCTATTCTTCGGTTCGTTGTTTGTACGGAGTCTTCCTGAATGAATCTTTGTACTTGAACCTGAGTCGGACTCTACAGAAAGTTTTTCCAAATGGACCACAAAATTATAGAAATTCGTATGTTTCTTTTTGTAGGGGTTTTCAATGGATTCTGCCTACAAAACTTGGTTGCTCTAGCCTTGGTAGTTCCTAAGATCAAGCTGCTGTTCTTGTAGACGGACAGATGGAATAGAATTGGATTGACATTAGATCACATCAATGCTGTATAAGAATATGTGTATTAATTTAAGAAGTTCTACCCCTTCTTCTTTCTAGTTTCTGCTCTCGTTGGACTTGAGTTTGATAAGCTTCCTTTAGAATCAAATCCGTTTAAACCATGACGAGACTGGTTCAAATTTGAATCGAAAGCGTGGAACTCTTTAGTAGTTTGTGGTGAGGTGATAGGATCTCTCACATGTAGGCCAGGATCTTCTTTAGTTTAATCACCTTCTCGCACGATCTTTCACTACAATCAACCCACCACTCTATCTCTCTCCTCTCTCCCCTCTGCTAAACTACAATGTATGCTTTTTGTTTATCAGGTCGTTTATTAATGGGACTACCCTCGTACATACAGAAAACGTTGCCTCTGACTCGCTCGTCTATGATTATTTACTAAACGTGCTATTTCGTGATTGATTATACGACTATTTAGCGTTGTTTATATGTAAATATTTTTTAGTTATTAAAATTTTGTTCCACATAATACAAGTATATTGCCATACTCGAATATAGAAAGCTCTGCACGTAACTTGAGCTGCTGCTGCCGCTGCTGCTGCTGCTGCTGCTGCTGCTGCTGAGGTCAGCACCTGACGACGGCGGCGCAGAGTTGCATCCTTCTGGCCGCCTTGCCGCCTGCTCCCATTTCGCGTCTGTTGGTTATCAATTAGTAACCTTTATATGGCCATATTAAATGTTCTGTTGTCTACCAAAAGCCAACCCCAACCCACTTGACGTCAAAAGTTGATTAAATTAATTTACATGATCATTGAACAGTTTTTTGTTGTTTTTGATAATTTTTTTGTTTTATATTTTATGACGGGGTGTGGGTGACTGGAGGTAAATTTTCCAATCAAGTTGAAGGTTTTCTTGGTTAGATTAGCAGCGATTTGAATGGAACTCCAATGTGTTGCCGGAGATCAATAGTTTTGCAAAGTTTTGACGGATGATCTTTGGCTTTATAGGCCATACGGTCAAGCTGCGGTTTTAAGCACTTTGAAGTCGGAACCTTTCAAATTTATAGAATTTAGGGTGAATTTTTAGAATATATAATACTTTCCTAGTATCAATATCTAGCTGTTCCGCTTGTTTCTAGTCTATAGGTCTATCCCTCTCCACATTCGACTTCTGTGAACAGTCGATATAAGGGATTGAAGATACGCACCAAAGACTGTAAAGCCTTGTATTTGGTTCTTAAATTGAGGACTGTAACTCCTAAGGTTGTTTCTTAAAATTGTGACTGTCTATCAACTTAAGACTTAGGTGATTTCCGAAGAATGGATTCTGTCCTGCATTGAATATCTTTTCCCTTTGTCAAAGCCTAAGTAAAGTGATTCAATAGCTACTCGTCTTCGGGTTTTCTTCGATGGTTATTGAGAAAATAAGTATAACACTTAAAATTTCATTGGTTCATCGGTCAATGAAACTGTTCCCTTCGGTAAACAAGTTTTAATGAAAACTTGATCATGCTCAAGGTGCGTTTTGAAGGTCATCTTTGAGGTTAAGGCTGCTCTCTGTTATTTTATAACGATTTGTACTAAAAGTAAAGGCATATTTTTTACTTTAAAAACGAAAAAATCGGAATTTAAGAATTTCTTTTCCTTTTTTTTAAGTTTTCATGTTGAAATGTGTAGGTAAGAATAACCAAAATTCTAAAACAAAACGGCTTAAGGTCAAGAGTTTTTGAGTTTAAGATGAAATCATCAACTGAAAGGCTAAGGAGTTTCAAGAAAAACAGTTTTGTGTGTACTTGGTTACCGCAATGGCTCCAAAAGTTTCGTCTTCGAACCAGTTTACAGACTTGTTTCGAAGTTCAAACAGTTGCTTCGGTGCTATAGCTGAGATCTAACGATCTCCAACGATCTCCCAACAACAGTGGATGCATTCATGACTTATATTTGCATTTCCTGATTTACTTTTGCCCAGTTCTTCACCCACCCAACCACTCAGCACACATAATTCGTCAGAATTTTCCATTTCATAGAAATTCAGGGCAAGCCCAGAAATAGCGTCATCAAATATGTTTGTTTAAAATAAACAACAAATAAAATAAAATCAAATACCAAAATACAATAAAATGACACAAACCAAAAGAGTCGAACGCGCCCCAAAGTCGATTCGGTTTGTTAGCTGAATTGGTTGCGGCTTGTTTTTCCCCCTATCTCCGAAACTACTCCATCGGCAGATAATTGAAGTCACCTGGGTTGCGAATAAGAAGACGCGATATCGCCGCTCCGGTGATTCCTGTGGCCTAAAGTCCACCGTACGAGCAGCTACCTCAATGTGTACGTACTAATTGGGGGGTTGGGGGGTAGGGGGGAACAACAAGCAATTATCTTTGCGTCTTGTTGCTGTACGAAATCGAATCGCAAGAAGTCAGCCCCACTATCGGGGACCAGGTTAGATGGAGGAAGA
Source organism: Lordiphosa fenestrarum (assembly GCA_035044985.1). NCBI lineage: Eukaryota > Metazoa > Arthropoda > Insecta > Diptera > Drosophilidae > Lordiphosa > Lordiphosa fenestrarum. The sequence continues at coordinate 283,143 of JAWNNO010004396.1, forward strand.
GTGGGCACAGGTTTTGCATTTGCCACTGCTAATTGCGGTACATTTCCCCAGTGACACCCATCTCTGGCCAAGATAGCGGGAGACGCGCACACACACACACACACCGACAGATAGCTGCTAATCGTTGGCATACCCGCTGCTCTGCACCGCCACGTCTTGCAAATTAGCGGTAATACGCCCGCTGGGGCGATATGATTAGAAGTGTCAATAGGTGTTAGCTTTCCGAACCGAAACGTCTCCAAATGACGTAGCCGTCAAAATTCTCAACAAATCCCCACGGTGACGTAGACACAGACACCCGCGGACCGAACGACCCACCCGATTCCGGGTAGCGCTCCTATCTTACACTCACCTAGACAACAACTAACCCACCGAACACACACTTGAGTAATCGTAATCAGGCTTCGATTAGTGGAGCGATACAATTATAAATAATGGCCCCGGGACGATAGACAACCCAGCCGGGGAGAAGTGCACCTTCACGATCGTCCGAAACCCGTCGGCGGCGGCGGACAAACAATTTGCGTGCCCTTGCTGTGTGTGTGCGGGTGTGTGCGAGTGGGTACAACATGTTTCGTCCTTGCAGTGCAGCGACAGTGTCGAGCATGTCGCCCAACCGTTGGATACTACTGCTCATCTTCTACATCTCCTACCTAATGTTCGGTGCGGCCATCTACTATCACATCGAGCATGGCGAGGAGAAGGAGGCACGAGCCGATGAGCTTAAGGAACGCATTGAGATCAATGGTAAAACCCCTAGACTTAAGCAAATGATTAGATGATACCCAAAAAAGAAGTTGGAGTAGTTGCTAGAGATAATCGAAGTATTCTGTGAGATCACCTGAACACACAGACTAACAGACTGTCCGCCTTGGCTGTAAGTCGACCCTTAAACTATATCCAAACAATCCCCTCCTCCTGATCGTCTAAACTTTTAATAGAAACAGAATCTCCATCTCAAATATTTGCCCAAGGTTGAGTCGAAAGGGCTGATCAAGTGTTGCTGGGCAATTGGCAAAGAAGATGCATACATACACACTTGCAGTTGCCACAGAAGACGCCCAAACGTGCGGAGGCAGTGACCCGTTGGGGCCGCGACTAGAGGTGTTGAAAGTGCAAGTGAAAGGGCCACCCTAGTGCTCTGTCCAGTCAGTTTGTCTACCGACTTTGATAGGGAGTGGTTTTTTGAATATCCGACTCGAATGACCTTTTGGCATTGAAAAGAAAGTATCAAAGTACGTTGATATAAAATGAAACGATAACTTAAAATGTCTATAAACCTCTGAGCCGCATTAATACTTAGGATCAAGCTTTAGGCAGAGATACCCAATTGCAGCACCGTCGCCGTTTTAATCCTTCTTCTTCGAGCCCTGCGCTGAGCTCTCGGATAGCTGCCAATTCTGCTGGTTTTTGACTTGTAGAACTTGTCCTACGATTGAGATTACTGCAAAGTGCAAGTTCCACTTGTGAAACATACCCAGCAAACATTTTATCAAACTTTTGATCACATTCGAGTCTTTTTCGAGTCCTCGATCTGATTAAAATAGTCATATTTGCGCTTTTTTTATGATCAGATATTATACTTTTGTCGGGAGAAAATGGTACCCTAGCCGCAACTCAACTTGAGGAGCCGATTTTAACCTGTTCTTCTGAACAGTTTCCAATCAGTTTCGAGTCATTTGAGAGTCTTTTTTTAGTCGTATTGCACTAAATTACATTTTGAGCATATTCATGAGTCATTTTCGAGTCTCGATTAATCGCATATGATAGGCAGCTCTTTTGGATCATTAAAAGGAGTTGGAAAAGACTCATCAAGGTGATATTTATGAAAATGATCTTCCAAATGTTGGATGGGTAGAAACAAAGACCCTGTAACCATCAGACTTGTAACTGCCGGCCAAACAAGTGAATTTCAGTGAAAAATTGAAGCGAAATTGGTTAAGTGGACCTTCGATTTTACATTTGTGTGCTGTCTGTGTTCTGCTTATCTACCTAAAGCTACCCTTTCAAGTGGAAGAGTAATTCTCTATCAAAGCACTTGAGAATGGGCAAAGATCGGCTGAGCGGTAGTCAAGTTATAAGCAAGAGAATGTTTACTGCAGCAACAAAATTCATACTGAGCATACACTTTTGCTGGTACAGAGTAAACTAGAGTCGGAGTCGGAGTCGGACCAATTGTTCCAAGGGTTCAGAAATCAATCCATACTTTGGTACAGCAAAGTTAGTTTGAGAGATCCGTACAGAATCGTCGGTATATACTGTCGCATAATCCCCTTTAAAATGGTGCACTTGTCTTTCGTCTTTCGTCCTTCGACGCTGCAGATAAACACTGCCTTAATTGCAATCGCTCTATCGCCGAGCCCTATCGGGACTCTGTCGAAATACTAACGAAATCTTGACCCCCATAAATGTATTTCACTAGTACCCGCAATCTTAGATTATCATACCTACTCGAGGGTTGTTCATTATGAATCAGTTGGCGGTACAATTAGTTGATTAACAGTGGTAAAACTATTTGGATCCATTGGGTTGGGTCTTAAAAATAGCCAATAGATTGCCGAGGAACTGTTTATATTTAGCTACCGAAACGCAAGTGGCCTTTTGAAAGGGAATCCTTTTCCAAAAAGAATTAGAAAACTAAAGTTCACTTTATGATTTTGAAACAGTATTGAAGGAAGTTTGGTGGTGAATAGTTCGACTAAGCTATTTAGTTTCTTGACATATTTTTTTATCTGCCATCAGGTTCATTACACCCTACTAAACCCCCCTTCCCCGACTGCCTGCCAGTCCACTTATTTGCTCATAAACTGCAGCTAACTGCAGGCTGCAATCATTCAATAAAAAAACCTTAAGCCTTAAGCAAATCACAACAATTTGAGAGCTGTAATCTTTTAACGAATTGCATAATTCAATCATAACAAAAGGGACCTGGATGCGGGCACTCATCATCGTCATCATCTCATCAACACTCGCAACGGGTTCCAATTGCGGGCAATTCGCGATAGGCAAGTGCACTCTTTGAATGCCACAAATGTCCCTCGCCTTGATTGCCCGCAATTTGCTCATACAATTCTCCGATTAATATCTCCGCGTTTGAATTGAATTAAGTCCTCTCCAACCCCAACCCCAGCCCCATCTCCCTCCGTCGCCCTCCACCTGTGAAATGCCGTCGTCACATGTTTGTGGACAACACTTGACTGTCATAGTTGTAGTCTTAGGTGCTTGTCCCAAGTTGTCAAGTGTTGGCCAGATTAAAGTGATATTGTCCAGTGTCTTTGGTTGGGACGGGGCAGGTATTAGTCACCTAAGACCCACAAATACCCCCAGTACAAGCCAGGAGCTTAGAGTCGCTGTGATATATGCTTGTGTGCGGCGGGTCCGCTGGGTCCGGGCAATACCTTGACAGTTCGTTTACCCAACTTTTTGCGATCGTAATCGATTCGCATCCGATCCACGTCTTGGGTCGTCGATGGTGGCTAATTAGAGTGTTTGTGGGTTTATTTGTGTGTTCAGTTAGCACATTTTATGTGCTATTTAAAATCGGATTTATTGCAATTGAAGTGGCATAATTATAAATACGCGATATCGATTTAGCATCGATATATATACATCTACTAGCCGTAGGTCGGAGTATGTGTGTGTGTGTACGGGCAGTGCAAATAGCAGTCACATTCATAGGAGACCTGTAGAGTCACAATGCTCACACTTTTGGCAAGTTTACGCACGTTTTGGCAAAATGAAGTGAAATTTATATACCAAATACACCGAGAGAAAAATGGAGTCTAGTTCTTGGAATAGGTTGAGTTTGAGATCTTGAAGCAAACCTTTTAAGATCATGAATTCCGAAACGGACCATCTATTTCGAAAATAACCCTAAGTCACAAGTGACAACAACACAAGGGAAGCTGGTTGACTGTACAGTTGTTTGATTCATCTCCCGTTGAAATCCTCAGCCGACTATTTGCCTGTCGTCGCTCCATGCCAGCTAGGCCATAACTGCTTGGGAATTTCAAAGCAGCATGAGCGCAAAAAACTGATATCAGAAAGACAAAGCACACTGGGAGAGAATAGACAACTGGACGGCGGACATAACTAACTTCTCTTAACGTTTTAAAAGTTTTTGGATGCTCTCATTTCATTTCTGGCCATATTTTTTCGATAGGTGGAGAGGGGGCCGACTTATGGAGGGCGGACGGGGGTAAACATTATTAAAAAGTCAAATGGGGTAACGTTTTATAAGTTTTGGGTTGCTCTCATCTCATTTCTGGCCATATTTTTCCGATCGGTGGGAAGGGGACCGACTTATGGTGGGCGGAGGGGGGTAAAAATAATCAAAAAGTCAAAAGGGGTATCGTTGAATAGGTTTTTGTTTCCTCTAATCTTATTTCTGGCCATATTTTTCCGATCGGTGGAGAGGGGGCTGACTTATGGTGGGCGGAGGGGGGTAAAATTAATCAAACAAACAAATGGGGTGCCGTTTTATAAGTTTTTAGGGGCTCTGATTTCATTTCTGGCCATATTTTTTTGATCAGAAGATCGTTAAGCAACCCAAGGTTGAGGAGAGCTATAGTTTTTATACCAATTCCCACCGAAAAACTTGTATACCGGGTTCGAACCGGTTCGATTGTAAAGAAAAGATTATGCCACAAAAGAAAAGTATTTCAAGTTGTCAAAACTTGAAGAAACTTGGATTATTGTAGCTCTGCCACAAGGAATTGACAGTTGACAGCGGCAGTATCCATCCGATTTGTTCCCCCAAGCCCTTACATTCCGTTACATTATCCATACGAGTTGACTCAGACATCAATCTACATCCAGACATCCGTATTTATATGCCCATTAGGCACGATGAAGATCTTAATTGGATGGACACAACGCACAACGCAACAAAATGAGCGTTAATCACAGCAAACGTCTCGGCATATTCCATGTCTAATCACAAGTCGATCAGAGCTAAGCTTTGTCGACCTACGCCGAGTAGCAAATGCCCCCCAGCTCGGATCTCAATTAATTTGCGCTGATAAGCATCGCCATGGCGGTTGGCCCGTCTGCCGCATTTCAATCAAGCGGATCATGATCACGATCAGTGTGATTGATCATTGCCCAGTGTAAAGAGTCGCACGAGGGCCAGGGTTAGAGCCGGTAACGGTCGCCACCTCCCCCCACACCCGGCACGTTGACAGCTTTCGGAAAGGCGGAAGGTTGAATGGCGATGGCGATGGCGATGGCATACCGCCCGCGCACTTGGCTTCCGGAACACGAACACGTGTAGTAATGGGGCCAATTAAGTTTGATTTGATTTCACGCTTCATTGGAATGGTCTCGCCTTTGTTTCTGTTTCGCTTTAGCCTATCTGCTGGATCAGCTGGCGGACAAGAATGCCACCGAACAGAACGAGATACTCGAGCGCATCACCGACTACTGCGGCAAACCGGTCACGGACTACACCAAGGATGAGTACGAGATTCCCTACACCTGGACCTTCTATCATGCCTTCTTTTTCGCCTTCACCGTGTGCTCCACGGTGGGTTATGGCAACATATCGCCCACCACATTTGCGGGTCGCATGATCATGATAGTCTACTCGGTGATCGGCATACCGGTGAATGGTATACTCTTTGCGGGTCTGGGCGAGTACTTTGGACGCACGGTGAGTGGGGCAGGAAGAGTTGGTCAATTGGCCGGCATCTCAAGAGGAATTTCTTTCGTTTAGTTTGAGGCGATCTATAGGCGTTACAAGAAGTACAAGATGACCCTGGACATGCACTATGTGCCACCGCAGTTGGGACTGATTACCACGGTGGTCATAGCCTTAGTGCCCGGCATAGCACTGTTCCTGCTGCTGCCCGCCTGGGTGTTTACCTACTTTGAGAACTGGCCCTATTCCATTTCGCTGTACTACAGCTATGTGACGACCACCACCATAGGGTTTGGTGACTTTGTGCCCACCTTCGGTCCCAATCAGGTGAGAGAGAGAGAGAGAGTCTTAGGGGTTTTCCCTCAAACTACTAATCCTCTTGTTTCCAGCCTCGTGAATTTGGCGGCTGGTTTGTGGTCTACCAAATCTTTGTCATTGTGTGGTTCATCTTCTCCCTGGGTTATCTGGTCATGATTATGACATTTATCACACGGTGAGTCCTACAAGTCAAACCAGAGCATGCTAGGGGATTTTGATTGTTCGTTTTGCATGACTGACCCGCATCATCCAACCCATCGATTCATCCACTTGTTTCTACAGCGGATTGCAGAGCAAGAAACTGGCCCATCTGGAACAGCAGCTATCCTCCAACCTGAAGGCCACACAGAATCGCATCTGGACGGGTGTTACCAAGGATGTGGGCTATCTGAGACGATTGCTCAACGAGCTGTACATACTGAAGGTCAAGGTAAGCAACTGGCATCTCATAATTTCCTCAAATCTGGGCTAGCACTGCACACTGGGGCACATTATCGACCAACTAATCCAAGCTAATCTGGGAAGCAAGCTTTAGGGCGATGCATTTACACTTACCCAACCCGAAACTAACGAAACGGCGATACCTTCGATACCAACAAAATCCAGCAGGAATCCCAGAACAGCAACAGCAACCATAAATCCTTTCCTAGATGGGCCTAACCTTACTTAACCTAACCCAACCCAGTTCTAAGTTGTGCCGAGTCATCATCCAGTCTCGTTTTGTGTCTCTAAATGTATGCATTTCCTGGGAATCCCTGTCTAATGTTTGACTAAGCGGGCGTTTATTGAATCCTTCGGCTGTTGGAGTGATATATCCTTGTTTCTCTCTTGTCTAGTTTTGTGGAAAGGGAAATAGAAATCGCACAAAGATTAAGATGGCGAAGAAGACGCCGAAGAGCGAGCGTAAGTAAAGTGACAGATCCATCTCAATCTCTCTCCGAGTGCCAGTGCCCCCCAGTACAGTCCACTACTGACCGTAGCTACCACCAGCTAATCCCCGTCTCTTTCACCTTCTCAATCCCTCTTCTAGCCCGTTTACACCGATGCCGATTTCGCCTACACGCTGCCCCGCTCGGCCTCCTGTCCGGAACTCAGCATGTATCGCGTGGAGCCCGCCCCCATACCCAGTCGCAAGCGTGCCTTCTCCATGTGTGCGGAGGTGGCCGGCCTGGAGCAGTCGGGCATGTTGGTACACGCCAGCTCCGACACGGAGCTCAGCAAGTTCGATCGCGAGAAGACTTTCGAGACCGCGGAGGCATATCGCCAGACCACCGATCTGTTGGCCAAGGTGGTAACGGCTCTGGCCACGGTCAAGCCACCGCCGCCGGAGGCTGATGATGCTGCCCTGTATGGTGGCTATCATGGCTTCTCTGACTCACAGATTCTGGCCAGCGAATGGTCCTTCTCCACGGTGAATGAGTTCTCGGCCCCACCGCGTCGTCCACGTGGACGTGCCTGTTCGGACTTTAACATCGAGCCGCAGCGCTGGCGTTCCCAGCGTCCGCTTAGGGCACCGCATAACGAATGGACCTGGAGCGGGGATAACCAGCAGATCCAGGAGGCGTTCAACAAGCGCTACAACAATAATGATGAGTCGTATGTGGTGCAACTGGAACCGGATGCAGCGGGAGAGGAGCAACTCAAGAAGGAGGCGGTTGGGGGACGCGTCAAGAAGTTCTCCATGCCGGACGGACTGCGTCGTCTGTTTCCGTTTCAGCGCAAGCGCCCCTCGCAGGACCTGGAGCGCAAGCTGTCGGTGGTCTCGGTGCCAGAGGGAGCAGCGGGTGCACTGCCTCCGCGTTCGCAGCTGGACTACTACAGCAATACGGTTACCGGTGGAGCCAGTCAGTCGTATCTACGCAATGGGCGTGGTCCGCCGCCGCCCTTCGATGCGAACGCGGGGCTAACCAATATGGGTTTCCAGCTGGAGGACTCGGAACAGGCCACCTACAACTCGAGCACCACCAACGGCACTTTAACTGCTGCAGCCGGAGGATTAGGAGCAGGAGGCGCCTACCAGCGTAGAGCAGCGGCCGCAGCCAGGAGACGCCGCGAATCCATCTACACCCAGAACCCGGCTCTGTCCGCCCGCCGCGGCAGCATGTTCTCACCCACTGCCTCGGCCCTCTCCCAAATGCAGATGCGTCGCGGCAGTCTGGCCACCAGCGGCTCCGGCTCAGCGGCCATGGCTGCCGTGGCCGCACGCCGTGGCAGCCTCTTCCCAGCCACGGCCAGCGCAGCCACCATCAACTCCTCCTCCTCGGCCGCCTCCATGCCGCGTCGCTCGAGCATTTTCTCGGTAACCTCCGACAAGGATCTGGATGTGCTGGAGCAGACCACCATAGCGGATCTCATACGCGCCCTGGAGGTGGTGCACACGCATGCGGTGCTCGATGAACAGCAGCAGCAGGTGAGCACCAAGAAGGAGAAGGGCAGCAAGAAGCAGCGCAAGATGGGCAACGCCGGCCTGGATCCACCACAATTGCCGCCCATCCTCTCCCTCTTTGCGGGGGATCAGACACGCGCATTGCAGGCGGCGGCCGCCAACCGATTGTACGCACGTCGCTCCACCATCGTGGGCACCATGTCGCCCACCAGCAGCTCCAGCCTGGCCAACTCCACCATGCTTGAGCCGCCGCCCAGCTACACGGAGCGAGCCATGTCGCAGAGTCCCAGTCCACTTGCAGCCAACTCGGTGACGCCAGTTCTGGCTCAAAGCAAGTTCCGTCGCCGTTTCAGTGTGCGTCCCACCGCTCTGCAGATACCACCCGGACAGGCGCCACCACCGGGTGTCAGTCTCAATGAGCACAACACTTCACAGACCGTTCTGCAGCGTCGCCTGTCGCTGCGTCCCTCGCCCTTGGCCCGTGAACTGTCCACCACCTCGTCCGATGAGCCTGGAGCCTCGGCCACACGTCTATTGCCGCTCACCTCACCCACACGACCCAGCACCAGCAGCACCCACTCGCCGCTGTCAAGGATTGTGCAGATATCGCAGGCCCAGCGCAAGAGCAGCATGCCCAGCATGGCAGCGCCGCCACCAGGTGGAGCAGCGTCCGGCGACAAGCCGTAGTTACCAACTGTTTATGCTTAACCACTTAAATCTAATCCCTAAGGCTGCCAACAGGAGGAATATGTTTAGCTTTAGTATGTTAAGTCATGTTTTCTTTCCTTCCCCCAACCCCCTTTTTTTTTGTTATTGTTATCCCTATGTTATATTATTTATGATCGTCTTAAGGCCAATCCCACTCCTAATCCTTATAAACCTTATACATTTGTGTACATCGAGCAGAGGCCAAAAGTAGCTTCACATGAACAAAATTCCATATCTTTCCTAGGCTGTTGCCAGCATTATGTCAATTATAAACCAAACCAATTATATATATATATATTATACATGTAGGATCCATATACACATCTATTTTGTCTATTAAAGATTGTTTAAGTAGAAACCAGAGAGTTGCAATTTTGATTCCATTGGTAAACCCAAACAGAGGTGCCCCACTTGATATGTATAAAGAAAGATCAGCTCTGTTATAAGATCAGTTGACGAGGGTATACCTCTGCTTTCAGTCAAAGTTTAGATATATCTTTAGACAAGTACTCTTCCCTTTTCCAACTTGACTTATGTTTGAATTCCTTTATGGCATTTCTATGATTCCTTTGGCCAGTTATCAAATCTTTCAGCCTGTCGGCGTGCTTCTTTTTCCACTGATGTCTCAACAGCTATCTGGAATCCGACTGCTGTCTTCGATTGCTCGCCTACTATGGCTTTTGTGCAGTTCGAAACCTGTCCAGGCGCTTCAGTGAAACATTTTGCTGAATTTTGTGTATTATTTTTTGTAAATCAAAACCAAAAGCTGCCAAAAAGTCACCCTTTTTACAAGGCGATGGAACTCATCTCATCCATTCGTTTCCAGCTTCTTTCATATAACTCTGTATGCTGCAACCATTTCTAGGGAGATGTTTCCAGGCCAAGTAAACCCTTCGTTTCCCGGTTGTAAGTATTAGTTGAACTGCAGACAAGCTGCAATAGAAATAGCAGCCCCTCCATAGAATCCTTTGAATCCTTCAATATTTCTCCCAATTAAATATTAAACTCAGCATTGCCAAGTGAGCACCCCTCCCCCCCCCCTTGGATGCAAATTTTCTATGATTTGTCCAACTTCAAATCTGAATTTCCCTTTGAAATTCGATTTTTTCCGATTTTCTAATCTGGCCCGTTCGGAGAACCAAACGCAACGTGGTTCCAACCAGCCAAGTTCCAACTAACAGGCGAACAGAAATCAGCAGCAAGCGGCAGCAGCAGCAACATTGCAAATACCATAGCCTGCTTTTGGGGGGCGGCTGACAAACAGTTCCGGCCCCGCCTGAAAGTATGCCACACTTTTGGCCAGCTCATTTGCAGCTGCTACACATTTCTGTTCGCCTGGTAGTTCAACTGCGCCAAAGCCTCGATTCCGAAACGAAACGACCGATTCTAAATTCATAATTCGGCTGCTAAAATCGCTGTTAAAATTCAAGGATTGCTCCTGGAGGCATCAAAAAAATTGCTAAATTAAGTGCGGTTTGTGTACTTGAAGACTGCATACTTGAAATGTGGAAAGGATGGAAGGAGCCGCTTCATTTCAATATTTATTTAAGTATCTCAGCTGCAGTTAGCAAATTAACATTGATTTTCGCTTAACTAAATAAAATATGTTTAGCCTGATTTTGCTAGGTTAAAGACAAAGTCACAATTCACAACCAAAACAGAATAAAAGTCATTTGTGGAGTATTTTTAAAAGAGGTTCAGTTCCACGGTCCGCTTCTTGCCTTCTATTTGGGTGCATAGCTGCCATGCTGCTGCTTGATCACCCAAAACGAGTCCACAATTTCTCCCTGCTTGTCATCGGAAACCTGCTCAAAGTGCAGATGCGTGCCATTGTGCGCCTTCAGACGTGTATAGCCATAGTCCTGTCAAAAAAAGATGCCCACGTTAATACTGCATTTCGTTTTTCAGTTAGTACTGCTACTCACATTGCTGTGATAGGCATTCCAGGCGGGTAAATCCGGTGAGAAGGGTTCACGTTGCTCTTTACAACCAGCCGAACCTGTTATAATCTGTATGGGCGCCTGGGGATTGGTGTAGGGTGCCTCCCGACTGCCGTTGTACACCTTAAAATCGTAGATGGGCCAGAGGCGTGTATAGAAATGCTCATGGGCAAAGATTTCCACATCCACGCCATGCTTATAGAACAGATCCTCCAGTCCGAACCATTTGAGCAGCGGCAAACCCTGTCGTATGTAGGTCTCCAGCTTGCCATCGCAATCGTATTCCTTCTCATCGCTACAGTACATGGGCCGATGGCCATAGGTAATGATCCAGGGACGTTTGGCACGATTCTCGGGCAGGTTGGCCTCACTCAGATCACGTTCCAGCCATTCGAACTGTTTGGTCAGCAGCTTAAGGCCATAGTTGAGAAAGTAGTAGACCTCCGTGGAGAAGGAGACAAAGTGCACGGGACCCAGATTGAAGCTATACCACAGGCTGTCCGTGCCGCCGGGCATGCTGAACCGAGCACGATAGTTGGAGAAGTTGCTGAAAGAAACAAAGAGTTGCTTAAACAAAAGCTGGACCACTTTATACCCGCAGACTCACTATTTCTCCTCATGATTGCCCGGACACACCATATAGGGCACATAGGCGGCCACCGACTCAATCTGTCGCATAAAAGCATCTCCCACAGCCGCATTCGAGGTATCCATATCGTAGGCAAAGTCACCCACATGTATAATGGCATCATACATGCCCCGCTCCGTATCCTGTTGCAGGCGACCCAACGACTGGGCATTCTCATTGCCCATATCACCAAAAATGGCCAACGAGGGTGACCAGCTCTCGCCCGCTGGCGGTGTCTTAAAGCCAAAGACCGGCGACCAGCCCAGTTCACTGCCGCAGCTGTACTCGTAGCGTGTGTCCGGTTGCAGATTCCTCAAAGTCACACGATGCATATACTGGGTACGCGCCTTATGTCCACCATCCACAAACCGGCTCCAGCTACCGCGGACAGTGTTGAGTTTATCATGTACATAGTTTTGGGCATAGTTGACCAGCGAAGCATTGGGCGAGCCACGTGTCGACCAGGTGACCACAATGTCGGTGAGGCTATCTGTGGAGTGGGCAAGATGTGGAGAATGGATGGAGTGGAATGCACACAATCGACGGTTTATTTCGTTGACTTGATAAAAATATGCAATCAGCATAACTTAGGATTATTCAAATACAGTTTCGGATACGTATAACATATGGGGATCTAGAGCATTACATTGGTCTTATACCAAGTCTTATACTGTGACCTAAACTAGACAGAGTTTGCTTTGTTACTAGATTTTACATACTCAAAGGGGATTTTGTGACAGTTTTTCGTACAACTCATAACCCTGTTTGTGCATACACAAGAAATATGCTGATAAATGCCCTTAAAAGTATGCTTTATTCTGGTGAAAATGCAATTTCGGCTTGAAAATTGCCCCTGCCTGCAATACCATAACTGTTTTGGGGCCCAGACTGTAGCCAAGATGGTTAAAGATGTTCTCAATCAGTACAATCCTGCTTTCATAAACTGAAAGGGGGGGGATTTTCAAGGACATATAGATTGAGAAACTAAAGGAAGGACGTAGATATTGAAAAACACTAAGAAGATAAACGTAGAAGCGAAAGCGCCAATGTACGTACGAAATGTTAGCATAACAAAAAGAAGAGGTCCCAGGTAGCGGGAGGGAAACGTATTCCGCAACTGTAGCCAAGTTAGCTAGTTCAGTCGTGCTTTCTCATAAGCTGAAAGAGGACATTCCCATTGAAAAGCTAAAGGAAAGGAGGTGGCAATTAAAAACAACTTAGGATAAACTAAACGTAGAAGCAAAAGCGCCAATCCGTACCTAATTCAAATGAACAGGAAATCAAATCGTTGGTATTGCTTCAAATAGAATTCTCAGTTCAATATTTAAGAACAATTCCCAGCATGAACACATATGCAATAAATGTTTATCTTACGAAGAAGAAGTCGGGCAATGCAAAATAAGTAAGAAAATAAGCAGGGGGGAAAAACGAAAGCGTTAATCCTAATGCTTTCCCGTTGGATGTGCTTGGCACAAGACTCGAACGGGAAATGAATTCTGGTCGCTTGTGTTTTTGGTTAGATGAGAGGCAAAGCCTACTTGGTTGTTTTATTACATTCAATTCCAGCTAAGTACTATGGGCACAGGAGACACTTTTTTGGATATACACAGTTCAGAACTTTACCAACTTTTACTATCAGTGTGGCCTTGGACCCACCACAGACCATTTATTCACATTACGACAAATCCTGTAGAAAACACCTGAGACAGAGATCGACACCCAACACCTTTTTGTTGACTATACAGACAGCTTTGACACTCCGATAAGATCAAAGTACTTTGAAGTTCTGTTTACTTTTGTACGTTCGAGTTTGCAGGATGACGTGGAGAAGCACACAAAGGAAAATACCTCTCCGAGCCATTTGGAACCAAAAGAGGGTAGGGAGACTTCTTTAGTCTACTGATGATGAGTATATACTATGCCAGTGCCCAAATGCCCACAGATCGGGCACCATCTTTTTCAAAGATATAATGCTACTTGCCTATGTCGATGATAGTGGTATTAGCTACAAGGACGAATGTCCTTTCTCAGATAGAGAAGCAGTCAAAACTCAAGGGCTTAGCGGTAATTGAGAATAAGACGAAGTGCCTATTATCAAAGCACGCGTCTTGGACAATCCATTGCAATGGAAGACTACAACTTTAGGGTAGTTAAGGATTTTGACGATAACCAGCTAGAAGTACTCTGGCAAACCAAAGCTGCTAAGGGCTCAGTGGGCAGTTCCAGAGCAGAGACCTCTCCAGTCCTGCAATACGGCGCAGAAGCATGGACATTAAGATCGGCAATTGGGCGTGTTTGAGCGAAAAGTTCTACGGTGGATTTATGGACCTCTAAAAGTTGGCGACGAATTTCTCATCCGAAAGCATTGTGAGCTGTACGAGCTCTATGGGGACACTGATCTGAAGCATCAGCGACAGGTTACTCGTATGAATTACCAAGCTTCAGCAAAACAGTTGTCAAAGCAAAGTGTGATGGGGTGACCAAATGACGAAAGATATCTCAAAGATTGGTTTCAACAACTGTTGCCAGCTCGCCCAAGACAGAGAAGAGTGGCGGAAGCGGATTGCGGAGGCCTGGATCGTAAATAGTTTGTACTGACAACAATCTGAGAGCAGAGAAGAAGCAGAAGATGATCGCAAAATATGTCAAGTCAGCGCAGAAACAGGCAGGTTTACTTAGCATTAAGATCGTAAAAACAGATCTGCCTATGACTAGAAAGCTAAAGTTTGGACGATTGATATTCTTACATACAAACATATATCAAAATTTTACAAATTCTGTATAGAACAGAAGCAATTTTTTAGATTTATACAGATTTTTGAAGATTTTGAAGGAGCCACTGGTGCTGTACATGTTTGGAGTCGTACTTGAACCTTTCTGATTTGAAAAGTTAATGCACTGTGGCTCACTACTTATGCAGGGTTTAAACACATACTCTAGTCTCTACTTAAAAAACGTTTTTAGGGTTGCTCTTACGGTTAGAAATAAGTTGCACACAAAAGAATCTGATGAGATTTACCAATTAAAGAAGAGCCAGCTAACTTAAAGATGTCCCTGTCGTTGATGCAACCCCCTAGCTTAGAGTTTTAGCTTAAAGAACATTGAGAGGACTTAGACTTAGACCATTAAATGGCTTAATACAATGTAAATAGGCTCCCTTAGCTCTAATTTTAGGCTTGGAACTAAGACTGACACGCAAAGTAAGTTTCTTTACTTGAAAGTAACAACTCCAATATAAGATCTTGTACAAGAGCAATATAGATGTTTCTATTTTACAAGTTTTTTGCAATTTTGAGATCAAATTTGAAATGAAAAACGGTTATAAGTCGTCAAGTTTTTGCCTAAGTAAAAGCGGTAGCACATTTGTTAAACGTTTTCAGTATTTGAGTATAAGACCAAGCTTTTAAGACCTGATAGACTCAACTCGAGTCTCAACCTGGTCATAAAATTGTGGGAATTCATTGATAAGGTGTTCAAAAGTAAACTTGTAATTTAGATTTTAGAGCTTACTAACAGATCTATATGAATATATCATGCTTGACGCCCAGTAAAGTATGCTATGTCTTATGAAAATCATAATTTTGTTCTTAAATATGTCTTAACTCGACATTTTGTTGAATAACCAACAAACTGAGTGAATATGCAATAAGACTTGCATGTGCTTCATTTTAATACAAAGTAACTTAAGGAAATAAACATTGCATACTTTGAAGGGCGTTGGATCACGCCTATAAACATCGTCACATTAGTTTAGCTCTCTCTCTGCCAGTATAACACTTGGTATAAGACCCATTTACGCCTAATTCCAATAACAATTCAACATCTCTCTTCATTCAGTTTCGCTCCTCGTACGCTCCATGCTTGTCTTTCATCACCCAGAACTTGTCTATCACTTGTCCCTGCTTATCCTGCGACACCTGTTCAAAGTACAAATGACTCGCATTGTGCGCCCTCAAGCGTGTGTATCCAAAGTCCTGACTATGATAGGCACTCCACGGTGGCATCTGCTTGAAGAACGGTTCGCGTCCCTCCTTATTGCCCGCCGCACCCGTTATGATGTGTATGGGGGCACCGGGATTCACGTATGGCTCCGCCATGGAACCATTATACACCGTATAATTGTACATGGGCCACATGCGCTCATAGCAATGCTCATGCGCCCAAATCTCCACATCCACGCCGTACTTGTAGAAGAGCGGTTCCAAGCCGAAAAAGTGGAAGACGGGCAGACCCTTCCTGACCACCGTCTCATGATTGGCACAGTCATCGCCATTGTCGTTGCTGCAGTACATGGGTCGATGGCCGTACGTAATGATCCAGGGTCGTTTGGCACGATTCTCCGGCTTAGAGGCCTCCACTAGGTCACGCTCCAGCCACTCGTACTGCATCACAATCTGCTTCAGTCCAAACTGCGTGAAGTAGTAGAACTCGGTGCTGAAGCCAATAAAGTGCACGGGTCCCAGGTCGAAGCTATAGAACATGTTCTCGCTGCCGCCGGGCATGCTGAACCGATTGATGTAGTGCGAGAAGTTGCTGGGAGATGGAGACGGAGTTGGTGGTAGGATTAGAACATCTGGCGCAGCTGCTGGGCACTTACTACTTCTCCTCGTGATTGCCCACACACACCATGTAGGGCACATAGGCGGCTATGGTCTCCACCTGACGCATAAACTGATCACCCACCTCGCCGTTCTCGCTGGCCAAATCATAGGCAAAGTCTCCCGCATGGATGATGGCATCGTACTGGCCCATCTGTGTCTCGCGCTGCAGTGCCGGCAGGGAGGCGGCATTCACCACGCCCATGTCGCCGTAGATGGCCAGCGAGGGGGACCAGTTGCTGTGGTTGAACACGGTGCGAAACCAATAGGTGGCCGACCAGCCCAAATGGCTGCCACAATGATAAAGGTAGGTGGTGTTTTCCCTCAGTTGTGGCAGCGTCACCTGGTGGGGGTAGCGGATGATGATGATGGTGATGATGGTATGCAGAGCACTGGAGATTGGCGGCTACTTACACGATGAATATACTGCGTGGCCTTCTTGGCACCGCCATCAACAAATTTTGTGGGCCCAGACGGAGCTATGGCCAGCTGATTTAGCCCATTGGTGCCGTATTCGCAAATGGATGCATTGGTGCTATCACGAGTGTTCCAGGTCACCACAATATCCAGCACCGTTTCTGCAGGCGGCAGGGATAGTGTTTTCATTTCAGAATTCTCTTTCCAAATATATTTCTATGAACTGTTTTGACCCGGGAAAGCCTTTAGCACATGAGTTTACACGGTGAAGCAAGCTTTCGATTGCAGAGAAGCTGTAGAGAGGCACGCGACGCCACAACACCACTTTCCTACAAACAAAAGCTTTATGAAGTTTTTGACAAAGCTTTTCAAAGAACTTTCTGAAGTGTTTGAAAAAGCTGTTGAAATAACCATTTGAAGTTTCTTAAAAGGCTTTCGTCTGTAGAAAAGAGGTGTAGAGGACCAAGTGACACCACAACACCTGCTTCCTACACCTTGCAAATCTAATCTTAGACGGGATTTATACGGTGAAGCAAGCTTCAAGAGGCTATTGCTTGTAGGAAAGAGCTCTAGAGAAGAAAGCGACGCCACTACACCTCACTCTCCTACAAACGAAAGCTTATTCAAAAGCTTCTGAAAGTTTGCTTCAACGTGTAAATACCGTCTTAAGCAAAAGATAAAGCACGCTTAATAGAGATATAGACAATCTGGCACTCGGCATCCCGATTAACCGATGCTTCGATTGGTTTTTGCAATTTTAATTGACAAAATAAAATGATTAAATCAACTAACAACCCCAAATTGAGGGCATAACGGGCCACTGAGTGCCCTTCCCTGGCCTACTTACAAATAAAACAACTTGTTCTTAAGTGATTTGGGTAATTTTCTTAAAGGACATTTTTGTTCCCGTTCCGGAAAGAGTGTGAAAAACAATACATTTTCAAATGACATTCACATAAATGCTAAGTTGAGGGCCTCCTCACCCACCAATTGGCTAATTAAAATATACACTTTTTACAGAAAACATTCGAATGTGCGCTAGTAATACTGCCAGTTGCCAGTGGCTATCCCCATTCAACTGGGTTCAAAGCTTGGCATAGCTTCCATGCTGGGACTTGATTAACCAAAATTGATCAATGATGGCTCCATGCTGATCATCGGACACTTGCTCGAAATACAAATGCGTACGATTGTGCGCCTTGAGCCGTGTATAGCCATAATCCTGACTATGGAATGCACTCCATTCGGGTATTTTACCCTTGAACGGCTCGCGTCCCTCCTTGCAGCCAGCCGAGCCCGTTACCAAATGCACGGGGGCACGCGGATTCTCGTAGGGTGACCCGAGCGAACCATTTCTAACCCGATAATCATAGATGGGCCATAAGCGTTCATAGGAATGCTCATGCGCCCAAACGGCCACATCCACGCCATATTCATACAGCAGCGGTTCCAGTCCAAACATGTGCACAAAAGGCCAACCCACTCGAGTCAGGGTCTCCGAGTGGGTGCAATCGTTGTCATTCTCGTTGCTACAGTACATGGGCCGATGGCCATAGATGATGATCCAGGGACGTTTAGCACGATTCTCGGGACGGTTGGCCAGCTCCAAATCCTGCTTAAGCCATTCGTATTGAAAGACCAAAGACTTGACGCCATAATTGAGGAAATAGTACACTTCCGTGGAGATGCCAATGAAATGCACGGGCCCCAGATCAAAGCTGTAGAACATATTGTCCATGCCACCGGGCATACTGAAGCGTGCACGATAATTGGAGAAGTTGCTGCAAGTTGGGAGCAGTGTTAAGAACAAGGATTCTGGGAGTTTCTAGACGGGATTGTTGATACCTTTGTGCATTCTGGAGAATGTGCTTTTTATTTTGAATGGAATTATAGCCCTTAGCTTTGACATCTACTTAAATTTGATAAACACCGCCTACTACCACCTCTTAATGTTGTACACACCGCCTCTTGATTTCATAAACACCGTCTTTGACTGCATTGTGATATAAGGAACACCGCACACTGCCTGATTATATCGGAAACATCGCCTTTTAACACCTTTTATTATAATTGAGACACCTGCTACTCTCTTTCAATGTCGTAGACTACATCTTCATACTGTAAACACCGCCTTTTAGCACATTTTAATATCAAGCACGGTCTTAAAGCCTTCTTTAAATGTTGTACACACCGTGGAACAAGCGGATACCTGCTTAATAACGAAAACACCGCATTCTCTAAATCATAAGTGCCGCCTTCGACTGTATTATCGTATCAGAAACACCGCTAGGTATTGCAAACACCGTCTGCTACCTTGGAATATCGCACACACCGTATTTTTTAATGACTGTAACTAACGAAGACCCCGCTTTATCTCAGTTCAGTAACAAATTAATCAGTAAAAGCTGCTAACAAGAGGTGTTTATCTCTCTAGACCCTTTTTTATACTTTAAAATCCATTATAACTATTCTAGAAAAGTAACATCTGTGCTCCACTCTCTATATCAACTCATTTTCTATGCCAATTCCCTGCACATTTCGAGTTCATTATCAACAATCCCCTCGCAACTACTCACAACTTCTCCTCATGATTGCCGGGTACCACCATGTAGGGCAGATAGGCGGCCACTGTTTCAATTTGACGCATAAACTCATCGCCCACTCGCGCCTCCTTCGAATTCATATCGTAGGCAAAGTCACCCACATGGATGATGGCATCATACATGCCCAGCTGTGTCTCCTGCTGTAGTCGTGCCAATGACTGAGCATTCTCGTTACCCATATCACCATACAGGGCCAACGTGGGTGACCAATCCGAACCAGCTGAGGGTACGGTACGGAATTGGAATAAGGCCGACCAGCCCAAAGAGCTGCCGCAATGATACTGGTAAGTGGAGTTTGGCTGAAGCTGGCTAAGTGTGACCTAAGTGAAGGAGAGCAACCATCAATCTCTGTCCCTAATGGCCAACGTTTAGTACTTGCCCTATGGATATATTGTGTGGCCTGCTTTGGACCGCCATCTACAAACTTGATGGCCTTGCCCTGGGCCCGCTGTTTGAGATGGCCCGCTGTTCCGGCCTTAAGCAGTCCGTACTCAACAACGCTGGCCGCCACTTCCGGTACGGGCGGCAGGCTGCGCGTCGACCAGGTGACCACAATTTCGCTAGCAGTGATCTCTGCGAGTGGGCGATAGGAAACGAAAAGAAAACAAAGAACAATTTTGAGCAGTTTTTCCAAAAAGAAGAAAGTCACCACATGCATTCAAGATTCAAATTTTTCAACTCGGAAATTTGTTTTCGTTTTTCTAAATCTATTGTTTATGTTACTTTTCGAGGCTCTTTTGTTATTGTTTTCTTATCGCTTCGACTGAATGTAGAACACAATGCCACGCTCCCCTATTCCGGTCCCCATCCCCCCCCCCCCCCCCCCCCAGCCCTACCCAAACCAACAAACGCTCGCTGTGGGGTGTCGTATGACGCTTTTGGCGTTATCGCGTGAAATTCTGGCGTGTAAATGTACTACAAAGTCTAATTTCTATAATAATAAATATTTGTTTAATTGTAGCTTTAGCTATTTTTTTGGGAGAAAGATAATTGTGGTTTCCCCTTTCATAAACATTAAAGGGAATGGTAGATGAAACCAGGCTGGACTAAACTTGAAAAATAAATCAGTTTAAGGCGGATTTCTCATCGTTTACGTAAGCCACGATATAACACAACAAATTATAGGTTTATCTGACACATGGCAGCTTTTAAGAGGATGAGAAATCGGTCCTTAGTGTTTGTTAGTAAGTATCGAAGCATTGAATTGTTGTTAAGTTTTGGTATCTAAGTTCTAGAGTAGGGTTAGGTAGCTCTTATACTAGATATAATGGTGGATTAGTTATATTCAGATAACTGACACACGTTTCATTTATTTTAACATTCGAAGAACGAAAGAGCTGTTCGAGGGATACTCTTTACTAGGTTCGATTAACCATTTGTATTATAAAGTTTCACAGCATTTACTGAAATCTTACTCCTTTCCTTTACACCAAAGTTTTTGAAGGCTTCTGGCCTTGCCTTCGCACATATATTTGGGTTCCAAGTGTGAAGTACAAGACCACTTGTTTCTAAATGTCCTCATTTGGCTATAAATAGAACCAATGGATCTTGAACTAGAGTATTTGCTAGAGGGAAGCGGACAAATAATTTGAATTCCGCGCCCTTAAACACATTGGGAACATTTGCTATTGCTACGCTGCGGGCTTAAGTCAATGTATAGTTAAAAATGCGTTTTTCCGATTCCGGAATATACATATTAATATGGTAGTCTCGGAAAATCCATTCCAGGTTCAAAATCTAATCTAAATTCACTTCACACTCAAGGCAAATCAAGTATCAAAGGGTTGGGAACGTAAGCCGGTTAGGCCTGATCTGACAGGCAACTCCGTTAATGACATTCAAAATGCATGGAAATGTACTCAAATTAACATACGATATATACCATACAAAGTTCCTTACGCCCGGCATGATGACAACACCAGGGCCCAGCTCATTTGGGATTCGGGAATGACTGTGCAACACAACTGCTAATCAGAGTAAATGTAATTGGCAAACTGCATTTCATACCCGCTCGACTTACTCAAACACGCACACTCACATACACACACACACAAATGCTTAATATTATGAATTTATTTAAACAGTAAAAACTTACCACCAAATGACAGATGCACTTGCTCCGGTTGATAGTGCACAATTTGCGAGTCCTCTTCAGTGAGTAGGGCCTGGGCCTGGGCCTGGTTGCCGGCGGCTAGGGCCAGCAGCGTTAGCAGGAGCCATGGCAAGTGCATGGCAAGTGTTGTTCTTGTTGTTGCCTGTGCTGTGTACTTGAGTTACAGCAACAATAACATTGCCAAATCGCTACTGCGTCGTTCTGACTACTTTGTTATTGCGTTTGTTGTTGTTATTGTTGTGGTGGTGGTTGATTAGATCGCACTGCGCTGGTTGCTCCTCCGGGAAGTGGAATTAAAATAATGATCACAAAGCTAAAAACATCCAGCAATTTATAGCTGACTTCCACCTCTAAGCCCCCGTGCTATCGACTTAGCGACTTATCGATAAGTTCCCCATCGTTTGCTTATCGATAGGCAAATTGAGGACAGGGTGGCCAGATCTAAAAAAAATCGGTAGATGGGCGCCAATTCGAATTCAATATACCCGTTACTTATTTGGCTTGCAGCCCTCCCACCCAAATTGATCATTCAGCCATCTTGTTGCATATTTTAATAAAAATTAAGTTAGAAAAAAAAATTGGCTGAAAAAAATAAATTCCTCTAGGCTTGAACGTGTATGTTTGGGTGCTGCTCTAGTAGACCGTTCCCGAGATGCCGGCTCCATAGTTATAGCCACCACCTATGGGTGGTACACCACCGCCCAGAGCCCCTAAGCCGCCGCCCACCACACTGTTGCCATAGTTGCTCGTGTAGTAGCTGGACGGATATCCTCCGGCACCGAAGCGGGTGTTGTAATAGGGATAGCCGGTGCCGCCCAGGCCTCTGTTGTAGTAGGACAAGGCATAGGGATTGGAGTTGTAGCCGCCCAGGCTGGAACCATAGCCGCCCAGGCTGGAACCATAGCCGCCCAAGCTGGAACCATAGCCGCCCAGGCCAGATCCATAGCCGCCCAAGGCTGAGCCGTAACCGCCCAAGCCGGAGCCATACCCGGCGCCCAATCCAGAGCTGTAGCCTCCATATCCGCCATATCCTCCCACTGCGGCACCATCTAAACCAGAGTAAAAGTATCCATAAAGCTCCATCAAATCCTTGGCTTAGCTCATTCTCACCTAAACCTCCAATTCCACGTGATCCGTACGGATTGTAGTAGCTATCCACTCCCAGACCGCTGCCATAGCCTGCACCGCCATAGCCAGCTCCCAATGAACCATAGCCTCCTCCATAACCATAACCACCAACATAACGCTTCTCCTGCTTCTTGTCCTGCAGCGGTGCATAACTGCTGGCCGAGCTAACCTGATCCTGTTCGGCCGTCACCTGCTCCACTGCCGTGGGCAACTCATCGGCCCGGGCACCTAGCACCAAGCTGGTCGCTAACAAGACGAACTGCAAACAATTAAGAGATTAGGTAATCCATGTATAATCCTTGGGCGGGCGGAGAGCCTTACTAAGCACTTCATGTTGTGGACGCTTGAGTATGAGTGTGTGGTCTGTGGGGGAGTGTGGTGGTTCACTTAGCTACTGCGCACGCGTCGCTTGACACTTGTCTAATGCTCTGTGCTAAGTTCCACCAACGACTTTTATACCCAAACGCCAAAGCAGCAGCGGCGTAGAGTGAGAGAGAGAGAGAGAGCCGCTCACTAGATGAAGTCCAAGCCAAGCTAAAGCCGAACTGTACCCTGGGCAGCGAGGGTGGTGACACATGCCACAAAACTCATCAAGCGTGGCTTTGGGTAAGTTGTTGTTGAGAACTTTATTGGGAGGGGATGTACAAGAGATGGGGAAGGAAAAGGAGCACTAAGTTCAAGATCATCCAAGCTAGCCTAGTCTAACGCAAAAGGAAAAGGCTAACGCTCGAGGATATATATATTTTCTATCCAGATATAAAAGATACAGCAAAAGTTTTTGCAAGATAGCCTAACAGAATACGGACTCCGAGCTACTCAGACCAGCGAATATGCAGAGTGTCGACACCTTAATACGCAGAATAAAATGAGGCTGGATACACTCAGAGAAAAAATTAGACAATTTCATACTTGGATCAAGAATATTCGAGGTTAGAAGTTCGATAAGAACGAAAATCCTTTAGCCAAGAGCGAAATTCTTAATCCAAGTATACATTTTTAGAGTTTTAGCACTTGATCCAAGTACGAATCATTCTCAAATCAAGCAGAATTGTTCTTGAATCAAGTGCTAGCACCTCAAAGCAGCATCAGTCTTTGCCAAGTCAACTGCATGCCACAGCAATGCCATAACTGGTTGCGAATTTCAAAGCAACATTAGTGCTAAAATCGATTGCGCTCTCCGCTCGATAGCATCCCCACACACCCGGCCTTCCATAAAAAACGCTCTGTTCTCTCAAATGTGCTTGCTCTCCTCTCTGTTCCTTTACCTCAGTCCCCTTGCCTAAATACACTATGCTGAGAACGAATTTAGCTGGATTTCAAGAGCCAAGAACCAAATCGAAGTTTAGGATTCGAAACAGGTTCAGGTTTAAATATTGTTTCATAATTGATACGGTTCCCGGGTAAAAAGTGTGTGTTTGTGACTTAAGTTTAGTCGCTTTAAATATGCAAAGTAAAAACGTCCTTGGAGTTGTAATTGATTGATGATTTAGGTCTTACTTACTACTGGGTGTTACTTAACCATTAACCACAGAACTTGCATTCAGTATTAGACAATTAATATAGGTTGTTTTTTTTCACCACTTGTGTCTAATCCAGCAAAACAACTCCAGAGACTTTAGTCATAGATGGAAACAAAACATGGAATCAATCAAATGATCTTTGCTTTCGCTGTGGGGGCCTTAATCATCATGAACTATATTCCCACGATCCATGACAATTATCCAAGACCCTGCCACCTGCCACCTGCCTCCACCCCCCAACAACAATAGGCAATGATGACAAATGCTAATTGAATCATTAACTTGACCCTGGGTATAACTAATTGCCCAACATAAAATCAAAACAAAGCGATCATACATATATCCCAAACCAAGTCCAGTTCAACGATTTAGTTAGATAAATATTGGGGCTGAGCTGAAAGGTACGTGAGTCAGATTGGCGTGCTGTACACCGACTCGAACATCGACGCGTTTTCGGTTTTCACTTTTCAAGCCGCCACACAAAGTTCCAGATTGATAAAAGTCACCGAAAGAAAAGAAAATGGTTTTTGTTTTAGCACAAATTCAGGAGAAACCGGCCGGGTTTTTGGCAAATAGGCCAACAAAGGGGCCAATTGTGAAGAGCAGTAGAGAGAGTAGACGGGTTCATCTGCCAGCTCCGGTTGTGACTCAGTGCTGTATGTGGGGTCTGGGCGTTGGGGTTGGGGCATACTTGAATTGGACTTGTCTTCTATCTTACCATCCCCCGGCTACTGACTAAAGCAAAGCGAGTGTGTGGAAATGCCAATATGTGGTCGATGGCCCATCCACATGTCGCTGTCATCTCGCCCTCCCCCATGGACATACCTACTTACATACTGATATATTACACATATGAGTGGGGCCACATTGTTCGTCTTGTGGGCATGTGAAAAGTGTTAACCAACTGAGAGAGCTTGGCAACTGGCAACTGGCCATGATAGCTGAGAGTTTCACACACACAATGATTCTTGAAAGCTTATTACCAAAGCAGCTCGTGGATTTAGCCTCCAAAGTGGCGACATAATTTCTTGGCCAAATAAACAGACAAAACCGTTTTGGAGACCATCAAACCAAATGGAAGATGTGCCGTTCGAGCAGCGGGGCGTAGTTCTAATTTACAAAAACAACAGCAACAACAGCAACAACAACAACAATGTTGCATCATTCATCCCATTCGCACGCCCACCAATTATACTAACAAACAGATATAATTATAATTGCACAAAACTGAGTAAACTAGAAATGAACGCCAAACCGCAAAAAGCAGCCGGAGCAAATGAAGCAGCAAAATGTGCAGCAAGTTGGGGGACACACACGAACGGACGGACGGACGGACGGACGGACGGAGAGTTGACTAGTGGGAATGAACACAGAATACAAAGCAAAACCATGGCCTTTTCCGTTGAACTTGCACTTTGCATAATTGCATATTACTTAGCCGATCCCCAAGACCACGGAAAGCTTCACACAATTACCACAAACATCTATGCAAGTCTGATGCGAACCACCAACAAGAGATCCCATCCCTGGGCCAGACATACGAGTATGAGTTGGCCCAATGACAGACCATGACATTAGAGAGAGAGGGAGAAAGAGCAGCTTGCAAGAACCTTGAAATGGATCATTTTTGTGTGCGTGTGTGTGACAGCATTTCCAGCAGGATCCACCATGAATTGGCATACTTTTGGGGGTTTCATTCAGAGATCAATTAACTTGAACCTCGCTCTGTACTTTAGTATGGACCTTTTCAGTTATGGAACTGGTGACATGTTTGATGGATTCCCTCGCCAAACCCCTGAATATTCTCTACGCAGAGTAAGATAGTTACCTTCATTTTCGGGACATGTGAAATCATTTACAGCCTTTATTCTTTTCTATTCTTAGCTTACAACTTAGGCTGTGACTTGAGGACTATAGAAGAAGTAGAATTTAGCCTATTTTTACACAAAACAAATAAGAAAGCTGGTCAAGTCTGAGTGGAATATACCTCTGCACCTACAAAAGTGTATGCTCATTATGAATTTTGAAGCTGCAGTTGCAGATTTTTGGTAAATTGAGCTTAAAGTTTCTTAAAATGCATACCACATGTAATAAAAATGGTATATCTTCGCTTAAGAAACTGCCTGAGAAAGTGTTTTATTTCAGCTAAGAAGTAATACTGTACGATAATATCAATGAAAGCTTTAACAATAGTGAAGTTTCCCCATAAAACAGATGAACCTATGCCTTTTAAGCAATTGTAAGCTCAAATTTCCACACCTACCTACACGTAATGAACCATTTTCGAAAAACTGATTCGTGTTCAGCTATAATCACCAATAGATCCTACCAAAATGTTGTACGTTTCAACTTATCTTACCAATAGAATATCGGAATAATAATATTTAATCTAAAATCGGACTTATCTGCTGAAATCACTCATCGTAAATTGTATTTATCTGCTGCACTTGACCATTGCTTTCAGTACTATCCGGCTCGTAGGACCAGGCAGTACTTCTCGCCAAGAGGATAGCTTACTTTTCAAATCTAAGCTTTTTCAATTGTCTGTTGACTAATATACGATTCCCATATGAGATATCACACAAATGTAATAGTAAAATAGTGTAAACTTCCCAGTCGGACTTTGCGTCATGTGTTGAGAAAATAAGTACACCCGGTGGCATGATATATAGTCTATACATGATTTTTTTGCATGAAATTAGCCCTTAATATATCATGAAAAACTCACTCGATATTTTCTCAGGTATTTGTAAGGCTAAAAGTCTGAAATTTCATTCGAAAACATGAAAACTCAGGGGTTTGTCAGCGAACGTCTCATGTCTTCCCACCTACGATATACAAAGTAAGTACATCTGGAGTACTAAGTAAAGAACGTTTATCGGCGTTTCCATTGCAAAACGAAGCCGAAGGCTCAGGTTATCTCATGCCTTATTACGTGAAAAGTAAGCATGAGAAAGTACCTTTTTCATGATGAAAAGTCCGACTGGGTTACCATGTACTCATTACACGGCGGCACACAGCTAAATGTGTTCTGTCGAAAATATGCATTACGCCCGACGGAAAAGTAATGAGTAAACAGACTGCGAACAATTTAAAAGAAGTTCTACGCATTTGTAAGGGGAATCCGATGGCAGTTCGGCTCTAGCATACATCTTTTATTACTGGTAATGCAGGATGTGCGCACCCCGTCTACAAAGCGGCCATGTGCATATGGCAAAGTAAACCAGACTGTATGGGCTTATTTCCGTCATATTTGAAGGCAAAGTAATGTAGGAGTAGTCCACTATGTAATGCCGATTTGCTGAGCTAGCTGAGTTCTCAAGTGAGTTTTTTTTTACAGCCAGCTCACTCTATATAAGATATAAGATCTCTGGAACGGGGACTTGAAATGTCTGTAAATCACTGAACCAAAGCAATTCCCTGTCCAAGGCGTGCTTTGCTCCTTTTGTAACTGAAAACGGTTATACTAACTAGAGAAACACACCCCAAATTGTGGAAGGGATGCTCTGCTGGTGCAGTTAACACGACCTAATTATGAATTTCAAATTTCTTGCTGATTCACCCCAGTGGAGAACACCTATTGCACACAACGAATCATGATCATCAATTGTCAATCGACTCATATTTTTGCGTACTTAATCTGCGATTCTCTCATCGATCACCGGCAATTGTGCCGTGCAATTTTCATAAATCTTACCCAGCTAGCTGAGAGGGGGGAGGTGGGTGGTTGGCAGGCATTGCATTGTATTGAGTATGGACCCCCACCATTAATGAGAAAATCAAAACACAGTTTTCAGTTTGAATGCTGTAAAAAATATACACATACATATACTGTTCTGTATATATGCATATATATATAGATCTCTGATTTTATTTAGTCTTCTTCAAAATGTTCTTTGAGCGAGCTGCCCGTGGAACAGTGTGCGTCCCTCTTAATTGGAATGGAGGACACCACTCTAGACTCGCTTTAACTAACTAAATATGGTTGTTTTGTTTTGTTTTTGGGTTTTTTTGTGTCATTCTTTTCGTTTTTCTTTTTTTGCATTTTTTTTTTTTGTTGTGTTTTGTACGTTTTTTCATCGGTTTTTCTTTTTTTGTACAGAAATTTGTGCTGAAAGAAAATTAGTTTTTATATCTTTTGGTTTTTTTGTTGTTGTAAAATTAACCTAAATATGAAACAGAAAGGGACAGAGCCTAGAGAGAGATATATATATATATAGAGAGAGGGAGGGAGAGAGTTAAGCGAGTTAGAGAGAGATGGATGGTAGGGAAGTGTGTGTCTGTGTGTGTCGGTTTGGGGGGGGGGCACAACAATTAAAACTGAAAATGGTTTACAAATTATAACAACTAAAGCTTAAAATTAAAAAAAGGAATCGTGCAAACATCAATAATAAGTGCCGGAGAAGGGGAAAGGGGGCCGGGGCGGGGCGGGGCGGTTAAAGTCTCTACCAAATACATAAGTAACATTCGAGTTGGCAGCTTAAGTTCCTAAACTATACACAGGATCAGAAATTCGAATCGGTTTTGATGTGGAGAGAGCGCGAGTAATACGAAATGTGGATGGAGTTTGTATGAGAGCCGGGGTTAGGCAGCTGCTGTAGGAGGATACAATTTGAAGGGCCAGGCATGTGTCTAGATTAGTTAGAGCTACTTACACTTAAGATTCAACTAGAGTTTTATCACATTGATAAATTATTAAATGTAAATGTAAATGTAATATGTACGATGAATGATAAATAATGGCCAAAAACTAGGTAGATCGATAGATAGTTAAGGTGTGTGTGTGTGTGTGTAGGTGTGAGAGTGTGTGTGTGTGTGAGATTAGGTGCTGCTTAGTTGCTAGTTTCAGTTGTTGTTGTTGTTGTTTCTTAAGAAAGAAATTATAAACTAACGCAAAAGAACTGTGTGTGTGTGTTTGTGTGTGTGTTTGTGTGTGTGTTTGTGTGTGTGTGTGTGTAAGAATAATAATAATAATATCAAAATAATCACAGACTGGATTTAGCTTTCCACTACTTTTTGTTGTTGTTGTTTGTTTGTTTGTTTTTTGTCATTTTTAAAGCTAAAATCACTTGGAATTATCATACAGATTTTAGGTGTAGATATATATGGTAGATATTTAGTTATATCTGCTTGATTTTTTATTCATTCATAATATATAGATAGGTAGTAGCGTTTATATATTTATTTTCTATATATATTTATATAATTAAGAACTGTTTTTGTTGTTTTTGCTGTTGTGTGGTATATGCGCTTCATTTTTGTATGTTATTTAAGAGCTGGCAGGCATATATATATATATATATATATATATTTGTTATATATATGAAAGTATATATACTCGTATGTACCGTATAGTGTCAAGTGCCTAAGAAACGTTTGTCACGCGCGGAGAGACAAGCTCTCTCTTTCTTACAATTTGTGTGAGCGAAACTGTAACTGTCATAAATCAGAGTACAGAAAGATGTGCATGTGCTGGTGTGCACAAAAAGAGTACAGCCGCTTTACTTGCATTTTTCTCTGCTTATCGGTTTTGCTTGAACCCGAAATTCTTACATATTTTTCACTCTGCATCTAACATAATTTAAGCTGAACCCATTCCGAAAACAAGATTTCGTTTGGGTTCCACAAAAATTACACATTTAACAAATTTAGGCTATATACTAGTGATTTTTGGATTCTAATCGACAAATCGGGGCAAAAGAGTTTCAAAATTTGCAGGCTAAAATAATTATTAAAATTTCTAGTTCGAGCTAAAGAGTTGGTGAAGCATTCGGTAACCATAATAGGCGATGTTTTTAGATACTTGATACCCACATTTATGGTACGATTCACAAAACCCAAGAATTGAAGCTACAAAAATGCTTTTCGTAGTGAAAATATCTGTTTTTCAAACTTCTAAATGTTCCTCTAAAAGTGTTCAAGTCCAAGTGGGACAGACTTATTCATATTTGAACAAATTTGGGTAAACCCTGAGCCAAAAACCAAGGTTCCAACCATAAGCTTTACTTAAAAACGTTGAATTTTAAAGATTTTGAAAAATTTAAACACTAAACATTGGTAAACTGTGTGTTTGAACCCACCCAACGGACCTAATTTAAGCACTCAATAGCTTTGGTTCACATATGTGTGAATTCTTAATATAGTCGAATTCCCAACAATTTTGATTGTTAGGCTGCCGTTACACTGCTCGACACATAAGACATAATAGTCTAATTTCTTTAATTTCATAGGCGAAACATGATGAAATGCATGTCTTATGTGTCGAGCAGTGTAAAGGCAGCCTTATACAGCCAATATCATAGTTTTTATTAACGTCCAACTGCTTACTCGGTTGCGCGGAATGCTACTAAGGCAAACTTTTATCTGAGACATGACAAATCAGATAATTTTGGGCAAGCAAATTGCCTTGCCCACCGAAATTTATGAAGAGAATAATTGACTTTACAGCCCCAAAAGGCCAAGCCAAGCTGCTCTTCAACATCTTGGCTTGTGTGCTGCTAATTTTAGCACAAGAGAAAGGTACCTACAGTTTAACAGCAAAGTTTGAGAAGCTAGTTACTTGACAGCTGGCGCCAACAGCTGATGAAGGTGACCGGGTATGTCAGTTCCTAAAGAAAAAAGGCTTTTCATTAGATGCCCCGAGGCGGGATCGAACTTCTATCATATTATATCAACCACACCTGGCTGTACGGCCCGGCCTGGATGAAAGCAATTACATAGAGTAAAATTGTAGACATTCTGCCCTACCTCACCTGAATAAGAATTGAATAGTTCAGGATTTGGTAACCAGATAATTAAACCGTAGTTAGAGACCAAGAAATAACCAATTAAAGTAAAAGAGAAATCGATTAAAGCTTTCAGCTGAGAGCTGGTAATAGGCCAGATAACAACAGACACTTTGGCACAGCGAGCACCAAAATCAAAGCTAAAGTTTGTAAAGTACTGAAATTTGAAGCTGAAATTTCTTTCATGAAAGCAGATTTAGACACAATACTCATGTGAAATTTGTCATAATTCTTTAAAATTCTAATCAACTATACTAGACCTAATATTTTGAATTCATCCTTTGTTCTAAGACTGCATTTACTGGGTGAAACTAACTTGCTAAAGTTGATCAACAAGCTATTGCTTAAATGAAAGACCTCACACCTCCTTCTTTTTCAAGATCTTTACAGTGTAAGACTGGTTTAAGAATGCTCAATCAATTTCGTAAATTTCTCAACAATCTTCAAGAGATCGTTAGACCTGCTCGGCTTTATAATTGTTTGGGAGTTTACATTTAATCTACCAGGGTATTTCGAAAGGACCGCATTCATTACTGTTTGGTTTCACAGGGCTGCTGCAAACTGATTATAAATCGAATTGGATTAAGCCGCAACATTAATCCAAACCAAAGGCAACAAAGTTGCTGCAACAGAACTTATTTCGTGTCTAAAATTTCTATCGAATTATACACAGTTCTGAAGGCTAGCAAATTTGTGGTCAAAGATTTCAAAATACAATCATTCTAATTTCTATACAGTACGCTTGATACTTGTTTTATCTAATCAAAAGTAAGGAAATTCTATATATTGTAAAAAACCTAAAATTTGATAATATCAACCAATTAGTAAAAAGTTGGAGGAAGCTCCGACAAGAACAGGCCAGAATATTGTAAATATTTAGCACAGTAATTGTTTATTCTATCTCAAGAAACAGGGGGAAACGAAGGTTCTAATCAAAATCTTTGCTTAAAAAGCTTGAATCTTAAATTTCCGTACCTTAGGCTTTGATTAGTTTTGGTTCGAACCGTTCAAACGGAGTTCTTTATACATTAGTTTGGTTTTGCAGCTCCTAAAACTAACTTCTATCTCAAAAAACCTGCTCGAACCAAGGTTCTAACCAAAATCTTTGCTTAAAAAGCTTGAATCTTAAATTTCCGTACCTTAAGCTTTGATTAGTTTTTGGCTCGAACCCCTCAAACGGAGGTCTGTATACATTAGTTTCATCTTGCAGTCCTGACAACAAACGAATTACATAACAGAACTTATAGATTTCAAACTGAATGCGGTGAACTGATACCAAAAGCAAGCTACGTTTTGATTTACAAAATTCTTGCAGTTGTCAAATGGTTTTCGAAAACTGTCAACGGTTGTGCGACTGGCGTGAAACAAACGTTTCCTAAAGCTTACTTCTGCTTAAGCTAACTTAACACTGGTAATACATCTCAACGTTGTCCAAAGATAAACTCTTTTCAATTGGGCCACATTTGGCCCATGTTAAGGTGTGCTTTTTAGAGCTATCTGTATGTGTTATATAAACAAACAACTAACAAAGTAAATTGTAAGTTTAGACGACAGACAGCTGCTATTTTGAAACTGAGAAATCGTCGTTGCTTTGCTCTGTCGAGACATATGACAAGTGTGAAGCCAGCTTTAAGGTTTAGG
This sequence comes from Lordiphosa fenestrarum, assembly GCA_035044985.1. Taxonomy (NCBI): domain Eukaryota; kingdom Metazoa; phylum Arthropoda; class Insecta; order Diptera; family Drosophilidae; genus Lordiphosa; species Lordiphosa fenestrarum. The sequence continues at coordinate 315,566 of JAWNNO010004396.1, forward strand.
CACATATATATAGGTATATATATACTTTGCCTGTTATAAATCTCAAATGTTATGTATGAATTATACAATATTACAATTACAGTTAAATATAATTTAAAATTAACAATTTATGTTATAATTTTTTTTGTTGATTTTCTTGTCACTTTATAACTTAAAAAACGTTTAGAGTAAGCTAGTTTGTAGTTAAATTTTTTTTGTATGCGGTTTCATTTTGAGAACAATTACTTGATACATATACATATATATATATATATATATATATACGCACACATATATATATGTATTTTTTGTATAATTTGTGTAATAATTTAACATTGTTTTTTTTTGTTAGTAGTTAAATAATTTAATAAATGTGGTTTTTGTTTCGTTTTTAAACATATGGCTGGTCGTAGTGCTTGCTGCTCTGTGGTTGCATTTTTTTATTTATTATTTAAGTTAAATTGTGTGAATAAATTTGTATGTACAATGACTTAATGCTTATATACGCTCTGCTTGAAAGGATGTGGGAAATACAAATTGGTTTGAAACGAGCATTTAAAGCAAATCAAAGGCCTGTTTTAACATTCTGTGAGGGGGGCAATGAGTTGTTCTCTCATTTATTTTGTTTGCATTTTTCTTAAACGTTTAGGCAATTTTAGCTATTCTTTTTGTTTTGCATATACATGGACAACATAAGACTGACTGGGGGGGGGGGGGGGGGGGGGGGGGGGGGGGGGGGGGGGGGCGGGACGGGTTAAATTTGGAACACAAAAACAAGCGAAAGATAGGGGGGATGGGGAGAGATTTTTGGAGACAATTACAATACATTTGAAAACGGGGCCACAGTTTAAATTTAGTTTGTATAGTTAAAGTAGGTTTGTATATATAGATATATATTGGTTATGCTTATGTATATGCTGCTACACATGCCTTCCATTTTATATGTATATAATGTGCTGCTGCTGTTGGCAGAAGTTGTGTGTGTGTGTGTGTGTGTGTTTGTCAAGAGAGGCTTTTAGCTTCCCACTTAGATCTAGGGATTTAAATACAATTGTTAAGAAAACGACGCACGTTCTTTAGTCATACTCAAAAAAATCAGTTTGTACACTTAAATATATGTATATATAGATATATGTATAATATAGCTAAACTTTCAATTTTATAGGCGAATTTACGGGTGAGGGATTGGGGGTAGGGGTTGGTTTGGGTTGGTTGAACTTAAATTTCTACAAATTAACACACATTTCAAGTGCCTGCAACTTTTATCACTTAAGACTAAGACTTCGTTTGCTCTTCTCTTGCATAAATATATATATCTGTGTATATATATATATATATATGTATCTGTATCTGTATAGTTATATAATTCTAATCGTGCTTGAGTACTATGCGTGCTGGTGCCTTGCTGCGTTGCTTATTACTGCCACCACTGCTGCTGCTGCTGTTGCCGCCACCGGCTGTCGAGGCTGCCGCCTGCCGCTTCTCCAGACGATCAAATATGCCTCCTCCTCCTCCTCCTTTTCTTGGCAGCTGCTCCTCACGCTGTCTACGCTCTCGATGACGACTGCTTTCGCCGCTTCCTGCTCCCGCACTGCCGCCATTGCTGCTGCTGCTGGTTGTGGCTGGCTTAAGCACCACTCGCCGCTGGCCTGTGCCAAATGTGGAGCCACCACCTCCTGTACGCACTATTTTATGATTACGCTTCATTACCACCAATTCTGGTGTGGCCGAACGCTTGCTGCTCGCTTGAACGGGCGGCTGTGGCGGCGGTGAGGGTGTGGCCAGCAAACGTTCCTCCTCGTCCAGCAATAGATCATCATCATCATAGTCCAGCTCGACCTCATCATCGCTGGGTGTACCCAGACGCAGCATATCACGAGATTTGGGCGGTGTACCACCGCCTGCTGCCGCCATACGCCCAGGAACCACCGCTGTGGCATGATGATGATGATGATGATGCGCATGTTGCTGCTGCTGCTGCGGCTGCTGCTGTTGTTGCTTAGTAGAGGGTGCCAAATGCTCGGTTATGCTCCTCTTGGCCTCTGGTGCTATCTTTGCTGCCATTAACTGTTTACGTTGCACGGGCAGATGCTGCTGCACAGGCTGCTGCTGAGCCAAAGCCGCTTGAGGCTGCTGATTTGCCCGAATGCGTACCATGCTCGTTTCCTGATCATCGCGACGTTTCAATGAAATTACTTTGCGTTCGTTACTTACAAGTGGACGTGGTTTGGGAGCTACCACTGCAGCAGCGCCTCCTCCAGTGGCCATTGGTTCTTGTTCCTCACGTGACGGTGAACTGTGCTGCTCGGCGCGTTTCTCCTAGAGTAAAAGAATCGATATTAGGGTTCAATTTTTACGAACTTTCTAGTTTAAGAATTGAGGAATCGAAAACTAAATTTGTGGATCTCTCCAGTACAGATTTGCTGCACTCACCTCGTGTTGCTTCTCTTCGGCCGCGCGCCTGCGTTTCAGCTCCTTGTCGCGCATTATCTTTTCGCGCAGTTGTTTCTGTTTCTCGATCTCCAAGCGATAGATGCGCGTCTCCTCGTCCTCATCGCTGGGCTAAATGGACACACGAAAGTGTAAGATTGGTTAAGAGTTAATAGATTGAATTACTTACAATAATGCGAGTGCCACTTTCCAGCACTCGTCCACGCGGTTCACCCGAGAAGGGATTTCGAGTGGCAGATCCCGGTGAGCCACTTCGTCGCCGTTTGGGGGCAGCAGTTGCACTACGCGAAGCTGTTGCAGCGGGCACAGCACTTCCACTGACACTAGCTCCAGCTGCTCCTGCACTACTGCTTGCCCCGCCACGATTCTCATCGCGTTCTCGGCTAGAGGCGCGGCGAAATGCACGATGACTTGCCACTGGACGTCGCTCCCGTTCGCGTTCTCGTTCCCTTTCTCGCTCTCGTTCTCGGTCCCTTTCTCGTTCCCTCTCTGTGCGTTTTACGGGCGAATAGCTGCGTCCTCGTGGCGATCGACTGCGACTCCGACTGCGTCTCCTCTCGCTCGCTTGCGCTGCAGCCGATCCAGTGGGCGGCGGGGAGCGTTCCATACGCCGCTTTTCGAAATATTGACGATTTTTGTTGATGAACTCCTCCTGCTGGCGCAGCAGCTCCGCCTCGCTGTTGATGGCGGGCATAAAGTGCGTCTCTTTGATGAACTTATTTGTGGCCGCTTCGACGCCGCCTTTGAAATTCGGATTGATGAGCACCTTGCTGACGCGTGGAACCGATGAGCCACCACTGCCACTTGACTGGGGTGGGCCAGCATTGGGTGGTTGTTGCTGTTGTTGTTGTTGTTGTAGCGGCGGATGTTGCTGTGGTGGCGGCGGTTGTTGCTGCTGCTGTTGCTGTTGTGGTGAAGGAGCCCGTATGCCCATGCCATTGGCATAGTTGGGAGGTGCTCCCGGCATCATGTGTGGCGGCAAGGCTTGCAGCGGTGGGCGTTGCATGCGGCTTACATCGCCCTGGGGTCGCCAGCCATTGTGCGGCCTCATGAAGTGCGCCGGATGCGGCTGCTGTGGCGGAGCATGATGACCAACCTGATCATAGCCATAGGGCGAAGGCGGGATATTGCGATAGGGCGGCGGGCGCATACCAGGAGGCGGCTGCTGTTGCGGCGGAGGACCCTGACCCAGCAAGGCGACTCCGACGCCGGCTCCTCCGCCATTGCGATAGCCAGGCGGTGCATAGGACATGGGCGGCTGGAGCAGGCCCACGCGTACTTGCTCATGGGGATGCGGCAGAAGATGAGGTGGTGGTGGAGGACCATTGGGATTGGGATGGTGGTGCATCATATGATGGGGGGAGGAGGCGGGCAGCTGTTGTTGTTGTGTGCTTGGTGACTGTTGTTGTTGTTGTTGCTGTGGTGAGGGCTGAACCTGGCCTGGAATGGGAATGAATGTGGATTTGTTGAGTGCTTGAGGTGGAAGGCCAAGTAGGGTCAAAGTGTTTAATGGTGGAGGAGGATGAACTGGAGCATTACCCGGCATGCCATAGCGCTGCTGCTGCGAAGGAGGCGGCGGCATGCCCACCATGCGCTGTTGCTGGAACATAGGCGAAGGTGAGCGCAGCAGATGATGGCGTACACCTCCGCCCATGCCGCGTGGCGGTTTGTTGTGGCCCAAAAGCAGATTCTGCGGCATGAAGCGTCCCCCTCCCATGCGGGATTTGTCTGTGTAAAACCAAAATACCATTAATGGGGCTCAGCAGAAACGCTGGCGATGAACTCACCTGGATGCATGTGATTGTGCCGCCTCTGCATTTGCTGCTGCTGTTGCTGCTGGTAGGGACTCGTGTGAGGGGAGTGCTCCTGTTGCTTTAGTATGTGGTTGCTGTCTGATCTTTCACTGCCTGTTTTGTAATTGGTGCGCTCTTCACGCTCCTCCTCATCTTCGCGCGGATCCGGAAACTCAGAGGCGGAAATTGAGGTTGAACTGGCACTGGGCAGACTCTCCTGCGAGGAGGCCAGGAGAGAATTAAGTTGGCCTGGTACTAAGACCGAGGGTTCTTCCACTTCGCTCGTTTGTGCGCCATTATCAATCAATATATTGCTAGCCGCCTCCTCCTCATCCGGCTGCACTGCAATGGCTGTGACTGGCTCCACGCTGGAACTAGTGGTAGAGGTAGCCGCCGCCAGTTCAGTGACCGCTGCCTGCGGCTCCACGGCTAACGTGGCGGTGGTGGTTTCCGCTGCTGCCACTACAGTGTCATTTGCTGCTACTGCCACCGGTTCCTTGTGCTTTCGTTCATGCTGACGCAGTTGCTCCTGGGCCCATTCTTCGGCCTCGGCACGCATTTGTTGCTTAACCTCGCTCGTGACATCCTTCTCCAGCTCTGTCGTATAAAATTGTGGTGACTCAATTGAAAGGGGTGGCTGGGGGGTACTTACCTTCATCCGAGAGCAGCAACTCATCCTCATCGGCTCCTAAAAGCGCCTGATCATCAATGTCGTCACCCAGTTCATAGTTAAGCAGATCGTCGCTTTGAGGAGAAGGACAAAAAAACAAACGAAAATTTTATTTTCACCAAACCACCCTTTTCACCCTCCCCCCTCGAAGACGTTAGCTTATGGCACTGTCTTGGAGGGTACCACTTGCGTTTTGAATTGAACTAAACTTACTTAATGTCCGACATTTTTACTGCGGGTGTTTCTGTGTTATTAAGAACAAATTTTGGCGTATGTTTATAACATTTTTAATTGATTTACTAACTTCTCTTAGCACATTCCGCCATCTTGGAACTGACCAGCCAAACCAGGGCTGAAGTATGTTAAAAAAAAATTGGGTTGATTTGTTTGTTGGTCGCATCTTTGGTGGTGAGGAGATCGTGCCTTAAGTGAAAGTTCGAGCACGCGCGCACTGAAATTCGAATTAAGTTGATGTTAATCGTCTGAGGGATTGTGGTAGAAAAGACGGAAGAAAAATTAATTATAACACAGGGCTTAAAATTATAAAAAGTAATTGTTAATTGATCCATTGTTTACTATATTCCAAATAAATAGTTTCAAAGCTAATACAAATTTAAGCATAAATCCAAAAATTCTTACAAATCCAATATATGCACACAAAAATTCACAAATGTGCCACCATATTTTCACATCTCAAACTAGTTCGCCCAGTAAACCGAAGCTATCGATATATGCCTATCGATATACCGCACGGCCACACTACCAACGCCGCCATTACAGTTTTGAATTTACCGAAATTTTGAGCTGGCGTCATTTTCATTCCGTCGCAGCAAAGAAAGAAAATTCACAAATGTAACACAATCGTACTTAGCCCTAGACTTCACACACAAAACACAAGGAAAAAAACCACTAAAAAATAAGAAACCACAACAATGAGCACCGTAAGATCACAAATTCTGGAAGAGACCGTCGAGCAGGTGGATCGTCTGCATTCAATGTGGGTGAACTTGTTCGAGCCGAAAATGTGCGAAGACTTTCTACACAGACTGAAGGATCATGTGCACAATTTCTACAATGACCTGCTGGCCGAATCCACAGAGAAGCAACAGTTCATTATGGATGAGATTGCGGGTTTGCGATCGGAAGCGGATGAGCTGAAGCGTCTGCTGCATCAGGAGGTGGTCATGGGCGAGAAGCCAGATGATATGCCGCTGCTGATTTGGCAACAGCAGTTGGACAAGGGCATAGAGCATCTGCGCGAGGAGCTACGCCAGCGTCGTGCCGAGATATGTGAGCTGCTGCTGCAGCAGGAGCAACTTTGCGATGAGCTGGGTGAACTCCCGCGCCCTCTGCTGGCCGATCCGCTGCCCAAACCGTTGGAAATGGAAACGTTTCGGGAGCATTTGGCCCAGCTGAGGGCACAGCGTGACGCCCGCCTCAAAGAGTTGTTCGAGCTGCGGCAACAGATCAAACAGGACATGAAATTGCTGGAGATCACAGTCCGCACGGATGCTGAACTTGAGCTGCTCAATCAGGCCAACGATAATCTAACCCCTGACACTCTGGAGAAGCTCAAGGAGATGCAGAAATGCTATGCCGATCAGGTCCAAGAGATGGTCGAGAGCATCAATGACATGCGTGAGAAAATCCGAGTGCTGTGGGACCGCCTGGAGGAGACCGATGAGTATGCCAAGCGGCGAGTTAACGAGTCCAAGGAGTACAATCAACGCACCTATGACATACTCAGGGAGGAGCTGCAGCGGTGCCAGGCCCTCCGGCGCCAGAATCTAAAGCGTTTCATCGAACAGTTGCGCGTGGAGATCAAAGAATGGTGGGATCTTACACTCAAAAGTGCCCAGGAGCGCAAGCGCTTCTCGAATTACTACAACGAGTGGTATAACGAAGATCTGCTGGAGCTGCACGAGCTGGAGCTGGATGACCTCAAGACCTTCTACCACAACAACAAGGAGATCTTCGAGCTGTATGCCGGCCGCATGGAGCTGTGGGCTCGCATGGAGGCCTTGGAGGCCAAGGCCAGTGAACCGGGACGTTTCAATAACCGCGGCGGCCAACTGCTTAAGGAGGAGCGTGAGCGTAAGGCCATCACCTCCAAGTTGCCCAAGATAGAGCAGCAAATCACCGAATTGGTTCAGGCCTATGAGCAGCGTGTGAATGGTCCCTTTCTGGTGCATGGCGAGAATATACTGGAGCGTATGGCCGGCGATTGGGAGCGTCAGCGTGCCAGCAAGCAGCAGAATTCGGCACGCAAGAAGGGAGGCATGATGCCGCCACCCACCCATGGCACCACGGCTCCGCGTACACCCATGTCGCTCAGGAATATGTCTGCCATGTCCAGCTCCACCATGTCTTTGAGAAAGACACCATCACAGCCGCAACTGGCCACCGCCCTAAGCACGGGCGGCAAGCGTCGCCATCCAACCGCCACAATCGGACAGTCCAATCGTTTGACTCCGCATGCCAAACGTAGTCTCATGTCCAGCCTGAACTCCATCAAAGCCTCGCCCTCAGGCAGACGCCTGGCGACCGACAAGTCCGTCAAGTCGCCCCTCAAGCGAGTGCGTGTGCTGGACAACACTTTGCGACGCAGTGGCGGCTTGGGCAGACGCAGTGGCGGCTTGGGCAGACGCAGCCTGGGCAAGTCCCGGCCCAAGGTCACCGTCCGTGTCAGAGCGCCCACAGATGATGAGTACACAACAGATGAGAATGCAGCAACAGCTGCTGATCATGAGGATACGTATCAGGAGTTTGCGCCCGCAGCACGCTCTTCCGTCCTACCACGAACCCTGCGCCGGCCACTAGCATTACATACGCCGCGCAAGCGGCCCAATATAACCAACAACAACAATAACAACCATCTGGAGCACACACTCGTCAAGCAGCATGATCAGGATCCGAGACTGAATCTGCTCGATCCACGTTCAGCCTGCTGAACTTGATTGAAATTTAACAACAAAAAAAAACAAAATGAATGTACCTTCTCCGTATTGTCTCTCCTAGCTTAAGTTTTGCTTTTTAATGGAAATTTATGTCTTCTTTTTATGATTTTTGTGTTTAGTTTCTTTTTTATGCCGCCCTTGAATTTATGTTTGTTTGATTTTCTTAAGAAATAAACCTAAAAAAGATGCACTAAGCAGCTATAAACAACAGTTCTGGCAGAGATTAAGTCGAAATGGAGGGGAGGGGGGCTAGTATAAAGGCAGTTGTTAAGGATCTCGAGGTCAAAAAAGCAGGAAGAGCAAGCTCTACTCTTGAAAACGGCCAATTTCGTCACCTAAACTAAGGCTTCCCCCTGAACTCCAGAACTTTGGCCGCCAGATGATGGGAAAAAGCGATGTTTGGAGTGGGCCGGCGAGGATAAGAGCCCGCATTTTGGGATCAGACTACCCCACCAGGTCAATGACTTTCCGCCTTATCTAAAAAAACAACAAAAAAACAGTTTATTATAAACAAAAAACGTACAAAATGAAGATACCCATATGTTAACTAAGCCAAATATTTGGGTGCACTGCTGCCCATGTAATGGTACAGATCACCCAGCGTGGAGCGCACCAGTTTGGCCTTAATGGTCTCCCTCTGCAACCGCTTGTACGCCTCAAATCGATGGCAGCCACCAAAGCTAAAGTAATAGTTGCCACCTTCGCTGCCAGTTATCCACAACAAGTCAATGGGTGGCACCTCACCTTCGCTGCTTTCGCTCTGCGAGAGAGAAAGAGAATTAGAGAGAGTGCTGAATGGCTGCCAGTTGAAAACCCCACCTTGATTGTGTCCATCAGAGAAGCCACTTTCTGTTCATCCAGTATGGAGGGTATGGGACGTTTAATCACTTCCATGGGCACATGATGTACCTCGGCGATTCCGGCTGAATGTACGGTGGTGTCCATTTGGCGGCGGCTAACTGTAAAACAGAAGCAAAACATCAAAAATCCTTATCTAAAATAGGGGGGGGGGACTTACTGGACTTGAACGGGATGCTCTGCTGGTAGTGGAAGTTGCTGCTGCTGCGGCGTCCGCTCGCTGGCAATCTGCAAAGCCTAATGAACTTCATGTCGCTATTCAATTGAACGCAATTTTAGCTTGCGAGGCGCTGAAACTTGTTTGTTTTCTGTTTTCTGACTTGGGCACACATACATGCATACCTGTGTGCGTATGTATGTGTATTCATTTAAGTTTATATGTTTGTTGCACTTTTGCTTGTATTAATTTTGCATAATCAAGACATTGCTCCTGCCCTGGACCCCGCCACCCCATAAACTAGTACACACACACACACACGTACACATGCAAAGGTAGATAAAGCGTGTACATGTGGGGGGGCCAAAAATAATTTTGATTAGAACCAACACTAAAAATTAATCTGTGTAATCTTCAATGGTTGCTTGACTATCAGAAGATAAACATAAACAAGCAGCCGGGGGGGTGGGGCATGTTGCTATTGTTTTCGCCTTTAACTCAAGTTTGGTTATTGTTTTCAAATTTCGGTTACATTCACATTTCTGCCGTACTGCCACTGCACAGTGGCAGAGAATCCACAAGAACAGGGGTGAACCAATAATAACAACAACTACAATAAAGTAACTTAATTTATCTGCTGGCGGCTTACAGATTCGAACCTATTATGAAATCTAAGGTTCGGTTCGCGAACACATTCCTAAGAAGGTGGAACCTAAGGTTTTGGTTTGAGCCATTCCTGGCTTTCCTCCCTTACTCTTTTCCTTGGTTTTGCATTATTTATTTATTTATTGTTACAAAAATTACACATCAAAGTAGGCTCTGCAATGTACTTCTTTGGGGAAAAAATCGTTCTCCGCTCGTGTAGCACAAATTTGTTCAGTATATTTTCAATTCTCACAGAGTAAACATCATACAACCAATTTATATCCATTTTTTTTACTGCTAAAAAAAACTGAACAGAAATTTATAAGCTTGTACATATTCATACGCTTACCAACACTAATTTTGCAAAATTTTATATTGCAAAATTTCTCTTCTAAAAGGAAAGCAACTTGGATACATGGTAAGCGGTGTACAACAAGGTATATTTTTGAAAATTAAACAAAAACTAATCTAGTGGTCTTTGATCTGGTCTGCTATTATAAATATTCCTTCAACTTGCATTTGCTCAGTTTATTTCTAGCACTAAACTGAGACACTTCTCATACTCTTGTATATTTTGGTTAAGTATAAATATTTGAACAACACATTTCTCTTTGCAGCTGTTGGTGAATTACTGGATCTAGAAAAATCACCCGCTTAAACCAATACCAACTGAAACTGTGTAACTAAGTGGCAGCGCTCAATTCACAGCACCGTTCGTTTGCATTCGCTGGTCTCAAAGTACCATTGACTTGTGGCAAATCTTTCTGGCAACGCTGGTTCGGAAGCACCGTTAAGAGCTTGAAATCCGCGCGCACGCCCAACCGCATTTCAAGGTGAGCTTTGCTTTTGTTAATCAAATTTGAAACATAGTTTTTCTACTTCCTACCCATCAAGATGGTCCGCCTGACTCCAAAATTAATTGAGGTAAAGACAAAAATTGCTGACTTTCGCCAGGTGGTCAAGCTAAATATCTGGGCTAAAGATATAGACCAAATAGACATATGTGAACAAATGCCCAAACTGGAGATCCTTTCGCTTAGCCGCAATCCCTTGGCATCGCTACACAGCCTACGGAAGTGCCTGAGGCTGAAAGAGCTGCACGTTAGGAGATGTGGCATCCGTAACTTCGATGAGCTCAACCATTTGGAAGGTTGCCCGAATTTGGTCAAGCTGAGTCTAGACGGTAATCCATGTGCGGTGGCAGCTGGTAAGGATTATCGTGCCAGTGTGCTGCGCTTGCTGCCGAATCTGAAGAAACTAGATGATATGGAGGTAACCAATGTGGAGTTGCAGGCTGCAATGGATCAGGTTACAGTCGAGCCCTCAACCGTCAATCACAACCGGGCGGCGACTCAGTTGTCAGTTTGCGAGGAACGTGATGGCGGTGGTTATACCCCTATAGATGGTGACAGCCGCACACAGCGGCAGCATCAAATGAACCTGAATACCACAGAGGTGCCATTCCTATTGCCTTGTGCAGGAGGAGACGGTGTACAACACTCGCCCAGACGTGTGCAACATTCGCCACGTATGCCGGTACAGCCACAGGCTCTGGCAGTAGCACCACCATCACCATCTCTCCTTGCTCCTCCAACACCAATGGAGCCGGATGTGGCACGCATTCATTTCCAGCGTGCTAGCTCAATGCCACGCACCAATCAAGACCATATGCGTCACCATTACCAACTGAACGCACCCATGGACGTATCTGCTGCTGCCGAGCAGAATTTGTTGAATATATCTATGCGTCAGGGTCATCTGATTGATCCCAGAGGTGGCGACATCTACATGCGCCGGCATTATCTACCACAGCTGGCTGTTAATCCTCAACCTCCACCATTTCATGCTGGCTTTGAGCGACACCAGCGTCGAAATGCACATCTTTTGTCTGCGGCTTTAAGTTTGATTAGAGAAATGGATGCAGAATCTCTCGAGGCCTTAAGTAGAGCCATACATGGTGAAGTGAGTCGCATGGCCTCATTGCCTGCCTGAAAGTAAAGGTCCTCGCTGCGCTCCTCCGTCCTCCATTCGCAGTTGAAACGCGCGATTGAAACCATCTATGTCGCTTCACCCGACTCTTAAGTGAACTTTCGGTGTACAGCAAGTCAATACCAAGTCATCCAAAATCTCAGTTGTTATATTCAAACTTGTGTTTAGTGTTCTAATAAATTTGTGGTGTCTGAACTGAGTTCTAAAGAGGTCTACATGCTTAAGGAACTGCAACAGCATCACATTGGACCAGAAGATGTCTTGAGAAGCGACGAATCGTTCCAGTTTGTCTGCTGATTCTTGTCTGGTGCCAGCACCACAGCTTGATGTCAACATCGTGGTGCATGCTCGGTATGTTCTGGTGCTTTAGATTCCTTTTCTTAGTTTGGGCAAAGCCTTTTCCCGTTTGCGATTCCTGGCTGAACCAAAATGCCGGCTCTGGTTTGTACTCTAAGTTGGTTTATTATCATGGTTACCGCTTGATTGATTGGTTTGCTTCTTCAGTACTCACATTTCAAATTGCTTGCTCAAATACACGAACAGAAAACCGAATTATAAGAGATTTCCTGTGCTAAGTCTAGGAAACGAAAATGGAAAGAACTAAAAATAGACTCCGCATGCACTTTAAGCTTAAATGTTAAGATAGAATCATAGAAAATGACATCACTATGTTGATTGCTACATAGAAGAGGGTAGAGGGGGAGGGGGGAGCGGGCGGGCTCTGCATGCACTCACACACTCATCATCCGACGGCAGACGTGGCAGCTGGTGCCACGACCACCGTGGCCTCGGGCTATTGGGCATTATAGTGTGGTCCCGGTGTGGGTACACTCTTCAGGGGTGAGTCAAAATCAACGGGTGGAGCCTCTAGCACCGGTGTCTCTGGTACACCGGCACCAATCCGCTCCTGCAGTGTCTCATACAGCTTGTGGATGTGCTCATTGTGGGCCGTGGTCGGTTGCATGGCCTTCATGAGGGTGGCCAAGCGGCCAGCGGGTAATTTGTTGTGCACATACCACAACAGCTTCAACATATGCCGGGAGGTCACATTCTCACGGGTGAGACCGGCAAAGATGAACTCATCGAACAGTGTGGTACAGAAATCCTCGGTGGCAAACTCCTCGCTCATGGGTATGAGTAGAGCAATCTGTGAATGAATTGTTGAAACAAAATTTGACTGTCGAAATAGTATTTCCTGCTTACCAGCGAATGCAGGAAAGGATCTTCATAGGCGCGATCATCCTTGCAGGAGGAAAGTATGGCCAGTACTCTCAAAACACCCACACGATCCTTCAGCCTGGCCGTGTGTAAGGTATAATACATGGCCAAGATGCTGGCCACCGAGCTCTCCTGTATGTAGGCCTCCACTGCATCGGGTGCCGGGCCCGAATGCTCTATGGTGGTCAACGCCGACTCACGCTCATCCGGCGGCAGCTTGGCATGCAAACTGCGACACTGATCATCCACCATAAGAGACATCAGGGCAGGCAGAAATTTGGTCACCACCTGACTGTCCAATTTGGGCTCCTTGAAGTCCTGCGAATCAATCATTACCCAGGCACTCAGTCCCAGTGCCAACATTCTGAGCAATAGGATCAAGATTTGATTATCCCTTGGCATGCCCTCGTTATTGATCAGATGATGCAGTATCTTGATGGCCGACGTGGCCAAAAAGTTAATGGCATACGGATCGCAGAGAGTCATCGATAGATCGCCCAAAACCTGCTCCTGCCCACGCTTGATATTATCCAGAAAACCCTGCAGCTCACGCGATCTCTTGATATCCACATTCTTCTCCCTGATACAGGCATCCAGACACCAGGTAAACTTGTGACACGGATCTATGGAGATAATCTCCTGCACCTCCAGATCATGCAGGGCCATCAGCAGCTCCGCCCTCAGCGTGCAGTAGTGCACATTTCGGGTGCGCAGGAAGAGAGTGCGCAGGAACTGCAACACCATGTCGTACAGCTTGACGCTGGTGCCTATCATATTGGCCAGCTTCTGCACCACCTCGCCCTGCCGGCGCACCTTGGGCGTGGGATGGAAGAACAAATTGTTCAGGTTGGTGTGATCGAACAGTATGTGCTCCTTCTCTCGAATGTACTGACTCAACAGCGGCGACACCTCGTCTCCGAACAGCGATTGATTGTCCCGCCAAATCTGACGCTTCACCTCCGTATCCGTGTCCGCGTACAGCTCCCGGTCCCTGACCAATATCCTCAGATACTTATCATCTATGTGCTGGGTATTCCTCAATATGGCCATCACCACCGGCCTCAGTGACTTGACACGCACCACCGGGAAACTTTTCACCAGCAGCTCCTTCAGCTTCTTGTCACGCTCGCGCGGCTCCTTCTGGCCCAGCTCATTGATGTGCGCTATCAGCTTATCCCTCAGCTCCTCCATCAGCGAGGTGTGGAAATCCAGCCGGCGTACCCCATGCAAATCCAATAGCGGCAACATGGGACGCAGCGAGGGCAACAGCACGCCATTCTCCAGCTGCAAAAAGGCGAACAAGTTATAGTTTTTCTTTACCGGCCGCAACGTAAACAAACCTGAAAACTCTCAATGGCTTTGAGCGGGTCCGTGCAGGATGTTAATGCCTCTCGCAAATACGCCTGACCCGGTATGTTGACGTCCTCCAGGCCAGTGCCATTGTTTTTAGCCGGTGTGCTCATTCCGCTGGGCCACGATTTGCTTTGGATTTTCTGGTTAATGCAGAATAAATTTCAATTTAATGCAGCTGCATCAACAATCTGGCTGGCGTGACTCGTTACGGGTACGCGTGACCGAGTGAAGCTCGTTACTCGTTACTCGTGAGCGATTATCAGTGACTGCAGCCATTGGTGAGCAAGTGCTGCCACACGAACAGTGTGACCAACATTGATTTGAATTTGAATTTGAAATTCCTTGTGCAGAAACCAAAACAGTTCTAGTTCAGCGAGCTAGATGTTTTTAATTGGAAAAATATTGCCAGAAATGAGTTCCGAGCACCCAAAAACCTATGAAACGATACCCAATTTGATTATTTGTTTAAGTTTAGCCCCCTTCAAAAGTGGGCCACCTTTTCACTGATGGGAAAAATATTGAAAAATTAATGAAATTAAAGCAACCAAAACAATTAGGTTATTAACTTCTGCCGTTCAGCTTTCTATACTGCCCCAGTGTGCCCAGCTCAAAAAGTGATGCCCTTTGTGGCACGGTCGCCAACTTTTGAATTTGGCGAATATGGTCTGGTCTTTTACTTGATTTCACTTCAGTTGATATTGAGAATTACTTAACTTGAGAGCATTTGTCAAGCTTTCTACCACTATTTGACTCTATTTTTGAATCCATTGTTTTACTGCTGATCGATACTTGGTAGATCTCTGAATTGTCTTGATTAATGTATATACAAAAAATCTGAAAAATCTTTTAAGAAAACTCTCACAAATATGAGAATTTATACAAGTTGCAAGGTAGACAGTAGAAGTGGCATAACTTTGCTTGAGTTCTTTGCAGATCTTTAAGGTTTAAAGTTAAAACATTAAATGGGCCCTTATCTGCTAAAAATATCAAAATATAACTATTTTCATATCAAAATAAGACTATTTAGCCCTAAATATATGGACTCGATCATATCAACTAGTTATCTTTATACCCTTGCAAAGGGTATTATCATTTTGCCCAGAAGTTTGCAACGCATATTAATATTAATTTCCGACCCCATAAACTATATATATTCTTGATCAGGGTGACGAGCTGCGTCGATTGAGCTTTGTCCGTCCGTCTGTCTGTTTCTACGCGAACTAGTCTCTCAGTTTTAAAGCTATCGAGCTGAAATTTTGCACAGTCTTCTTTTTGCTGCACACTACTAATATGTCGGAACCGACCGGATCGGATGACTATATCTCATAGCTCCCATAGGAACAATCGGTCGGAAAACTAGTTTTAGTATGAAAAACTTTTTTCTTTTAAATGGAAACGACTCCAAACTTTGTAATCGTAGGTTTTATATGTTGTTTTATAATTCTACCAAGTTTTATCAAAATCGGACAACTATATGGTATAGCTGCCATACAAAAGATAGGTCTATAAAACAGTCTTAGTTAGAAAAACTTTTTTGCTTTTAATGGTAGCATCCTGTAATTTTGTATTTGTTAGTTTCTCGGGCTTTTACACAATTCTACAAGTTTTTGTCCAAATCGGATGACTATATCATATAGTTCCCATACGAACGATCAGTCGGAAAATGGGAAAAAAGTATTTTTTGAATATATTTAAGCGAGCACTTGCAAGGGTATAAAAACTTCGGCACAGAAGAAGTTAGCTTGGCTTTCTCGTTCAATATGAATTCCGATTTGATACCAAATATCGTAATCTTTTTTTATCAGTGTACCAATTTCATTTCATTTTGAGAACTGTAAGTCAAGGGAACTCTCTGCTGAACCCAGTAGCGGCTCTAGGAGGGGAACTAATGAACTAATGAAGCCCTACCCAGGGGTCTATACTAAATGTGTTTCAACTTTTTGTGAAAGTTTTGATTACAGCAGGGTTATTAGCACTTTAGAACCCAAAGCCAAAACTGAATTCAGAAAAACCTCTTGATTTAACCAACAGCGCGGAGGTGGGGAGCGCTGATGAATCAGTCAGTCAGTCAGACGCTGTCAATTGTCTGTCCCCCCGCCCTCCCCACATTCGACTTCAATTTGTGCTCCATTCATGGGCGTTAATTGACATTACAGTCGGCATCAACATCATCTTCATCAGCAGCTTCTCCAATTCGCCCCTCAAAGTATGCAACAGCAAAAGCAATTTCATAAATCATTTGACGCCGTCGTCGCTGCTGCTGCTGCTGCTGCTGCTGCTGCTGCCGCCTCAAGGCATTTTTTAAATGTCGTTTTGCACACCCCAACTTCCCCTACCCCCCTCAACACCCCCACCCCCGGCGCATTACACGCCTGACTACGCTTTGTGTAAATTAAAACTGCTGCCGGCGCTGACGACGAGTAATTTCTTGAAATATTGTTTTATATTTTTTGTTGTATTTTTTCGGTGTGCATTTTCGCACAGGATATTAATTTTTACACCATTCATTGGTTTTTGTTTGTAATGAACAGTCGAACAGTGGGCGTGGCTTGTGGAGCCCGCCTCGGGCTTGTTTCCGTTTCCGTTTTTTATTTCTGCTGTTTGTTTTTTTGTGTTTTTTTTTTATCAAATGTATGAAATTTCCATGAGCTGGCGAAAAATTGGGTAATGCATTGAGGCAGAAAAACTGCACTGGCAGCCCAAATCCATAGAAACAATCGAAACAAGCCCCTCTACGGCTAGGTACAGTCTGCACACAAAACGCTGTCGATAAATGTGCCCGTCTTTGATTTATGAGTTGGTCGCCCCCTCCTCCTCCTGTCCCTCTCTACCCGCTGGTAATCAAAGTAAGTAGCCAAAAAGCAGAACGCTACAAAATTGAAATTTCAACCTAATTGCAGGAAATTTATAAGGCAACTTAACAGCTGACAGATTTTTCCCTTTTCTTTTCTCCTTTTGACATGAATACTTTGGTTACTTTTGTTATCCTGGTCTGGTTTCGGTGGGGCGGGGGGGTGTGGGGGGTATACATAAATCTTGGCAGACTCTCATAATTCATGCAGCAGTCCAACGATTGGCAGCGTAGCATTTTTTTCCTTTACCAATGACAAGCAGCAGCCAAGGAAAAGTGGAAAGCAAGTAGAAGATCCAAACAAACCCAACCACCCACTTGGCTGGTTGGTTGGTTGGCTGAGTTGAGGATTAGAATTTTGTACAAACAATAAATGCAGCAGCCAGCATCTCACACAAAAAGGGGGGGGTGCCGGGGGGGAAGACAGCGGTTTTGAGTGCCCGGGGGGGGCGTGTTGACAGCTTAAAGCTTTTTTCCTAATTGATAGATTTCGTTTTCTGCTGGTTTTCCCCGGGCGAGGAGGAAGCCGTTTTTTGGTGAGACAAATGGAAATGTAAGTACAAACCATGTCAAATTGAGTATTAGAAGTCTTATTTGAAACACATTTCTTTGAAAATTGTGTAAATTTCTAATTATTCTAAAGTGTTTGTTATCATACAGGGTTGCCCATATTCGACGGACCCATGTTTTTTTTAAAAAAATCAAAGAAAAAAATAAAAATTTGGCGGTTGGCAATCTTAATCATTTAATTTGTTCCAAGTAGATTTGTTTACATCAATTTTTGAATATGATATCTCTCAAATGGCCGCCTCTGGCGTTGATGGCGTATTGTGCCCTTTTTGCAGCATTTTCCATCGTTTTCGCCAACATTTCGGCCGGAATAGCGGCTATTTCTTCACGAATGTTGTCCTTGAGCTCTTCTACGGTCCTTGGCTTGTTAACGTAAACCTTTGACTTCAAATATCCCCACAAGAAGAAGTCAGGCGGCGTCAAATCGGGCGAACGCGGTGGCCAGTCCAAATCACCACTTTTCGACATCAAACGGCCCGGAAACAATTTCTTCAGAAAATCGATTGTTATGCGACTTGTGTGCGGTGGAGCGCCGTCTTGTTGAAACCAGAACTGCCTCATACGCTTTCGACGAATAATTGGCATCACAAAATTGGTCATCATGTCGCGATAACGCTCCTGGTTGATGGTAACAGCATGGCCATTTTCATTTTGGAAGAAAAACGGCCCAATGACCGTTTTCGCACTAACGCCGCACCAAACTGTGACTTTTTCGTCATGAAGAGGCACTTCTTGAATCTCCTGAGGATTTTCAGTGGCGTAAATACGGCAATTTTGCTTATTTACGGTCCCATTCAATGTGAAATTTTAATTTTTTAAAAGCACGTTGAGTTTTCACAATTGACTTGTTCTGTTGAATGTAAATTTCAACTATTTCAGAGCGCTCGCGTGGCGTGTATTGTTCCATGGTAAAAATCTGCTTGGACTGACGCTTCAAACGCGGTATGTCATTAAGCGATCTGACATCTCTGTCAAAAGTTATGGCGTTGCCAGATGGGTCCGTCGAATATGGACAACCCTGTACTTAAAAGAAGTACTAAATGCTCTTCACTGAGCACTATTACATTCTTAGGGTAAGCTTAAGGTAATGATTGCAAGGCATAAGCACCATTGCTTGAAGCTGTATTGTACTTCATTTGAGGTAGAAAATGTGTCCCTTTTTTAAGGGTTGCTTGGCCTTTTTTTAGTTGAATATCAACTACATGAGAAACTACATGCTATGAGTAGAAATTAAGAAAAATTAGGAGAGAAAAACTAACTTCGACTCAGCCTAAGTTTGTATACCCTTTCAGCACGTTTTTCTAACTCGGACTACTTTCCGGACCTTGGTTTTCTATGACAGCTATACTATATAGTTGTCAGATTTCAACCAAACTTTGTAGAGTCATGAAAAAGCATAGCAAACTAAGAAATACCAAGTTTGGAGACGTTTCCATTGAACACAAAAAAGTTTTTCTCACTAAAACTAGTTTTTTGAACGATCGTTCCTATGACAGGTATATGCTATAGTCAACCGATTTTGACAAAACTTTGTGGAATTGTGAAAAGCATACCAAATGACTAAATGCCAATTTTAGGAACCTTTCCATTAAAAACAAAAAAGTTTTTCTTACTAGACTACTTTTTAGACTCTACTTTTCTATGACAGCTATACCATATAGATGTCTGATTTCGACCAAACTTGGTGGAATCATGGAAAAGCATAGCAAACTAAGAAATAATAAGTTTGGAGGCGTTTCCATTGAAAACAAAAAAGTTTTTCTTACTAAAACTAGTTTTTTGACCGATCGTTCGTATGACAGCTATACGCTATAGTCAACCGACTTTGACAAAACTTTGTAGAACTGTGAAAAAGCATACCAAATGACTAAATGCCAATTTTAGGAACCTTTCCATTAAAAACAAAAAAGTTTTTCTTACTAGACTACTTTTTAGACTCTACTTTTCTATGACAGCTATACCATATAGATGTCTGATTTCGACCAAACTTGGTGGAATCATGGAAAAGCATAGCAAACTAAGAAATAATAAGTTTGGAGGCGTTTCCATTGAAAACAAAAAAGTTTTTCTTACTAAAACTAGTTTTTTGACCGATCGTTCGTATGACAGCTATACGCTATAGTCAACCGACTTTAATAAAACTTTGTGGAACTATGTGAAAGCAAATCATATAACCAAATTCCACTTTTAGAGACATTTCCATTAAAAACAAAAAAGTTTTTCTCACTAAGACTACTTTTTAGACTCTACTTTTCTATGACAGCTATACCATATAGTTGTCAGATTTCAACCAAACTTTGTAGAGTCATGAAAAAGCATAGCAAACTAAGAAATACCAAGTTTGGAGACGTTTCCATTGAACACAAAAAAGTTTTTCTCACTAAAACTAGTTTTTTGAACGATCGTTCCTATGACAGGTATATGCTATAGTCAACCGATTTTGACAAAACTTTGTGGAATTGTGAAAAGCATACCAAATGACTAAATGCCAATTTTAGGAACCTTTCCATTAAAAACAAAAAAGTTTTTCTTACTAGACTACTTTTTAGACTCTACTTTTCTATGACAGCTATACCATATAGATGTCTGATTTCGACCAAACTTGGTGGAATCATGGAAAAGCATAGCAAACTAAGAAATAATAAGTTTGGAGGCGTTTCCATTGAAAACAAAAAAGTTTTTCTTACTAAAACTAGTTTTTTGACCGATCGTTCGTATGACAGCTATACGCTATAGTCAACCGACTTTAATAAAACTTTGTGGAACTGTGAAAAAGCATACCAAATGACTAAATGCCAATTTTAGGGACTTTTCCATTAAAAACAAAAAAGTTTTTCTCACTAAGACTACTTTTTAGACTGTACTTTTCTATGACAGCTATACCATATAGATGTCCGATTTCAACCCAACTTAGTAGAATTATGGAAAAGCAAAGCAAAACTAAGAAATACCAAGTTTGAAGGCGTTTCCATTGAAAACAAAAAAGTTTTTCTTACTAAAACTAGTATTTTGACCGATCGTTCGTATGACAGCTATACGCTATAGTCAACCGACTTTGACAAAACTTTGTAGAACTGTGAAAAAGCATACCAAATGACTAAATGCCAATTTTAGGGACTTTTCCATTAAAAACAAAAAAGTTTTTCTCACTAAGACTACTTTTCGGACCTTTCTTTTCTATGGCAGCTATACTATATAGCTGTTCGATTTCGACCAATCTTGGTAAAATCATGGAAAAGCATAGCAAACTAAGAAATACAAAGTTTGAAGGCGTTTCCATTGAAGACAAAAAAGTTTTTCTCACTAAAACTAATTTTTTGAACGATCGTTCCTATGACAGCTATCGGCTAAAGTCATCCAAACCGTTTGGATTCCCACAAATGTGCAGCGTAATTGTACTACAAGACTTTCTGCAAAGTTTGACGAAGTTACCTTTCAAACTGAGGGAGAAGATGCCATACAAACAGAAATCAACTCAGCTCATCGTGCTGATCAAGTATATATATACTTTATGTCGGTCGGAGATGCTTTCTTCTATGCGTTATCAACATAATATTATAAAACATACATGTAGAAAGGCAAAATCGTACGATAATCAGCTTGTTTCCCAATAATTTCTTCAGTTTTCCTTCAGCAATCTGAATACCACACCATAAACTTCAGGTATTCTATATTCAAGTACACTTGGGCTGAAAACAAAACAGTTTCATACCTGAATCAAGAGTTTTGTGTTGTAAAAAGTATTTTAAGAATGGATTTACTATTCTTAAGTAGCGATAGAAAACTCTACAAGAAATGTGTTGTTGATGCCATTCGCTCAATGCTACTTGTTGCCTACCTTTATATACTGTGATTTGCGGCAAATGCCACGCGAGTGCTTGATAGTCTTGTGAGCCAAGATGCTAAGTGAACAACAAAACGAGAAAGCCAAGCTAACTTCTTCTGTGCCGAAGTTTTTATACCCTTGCAAGTGCTCGCTTAAATATTTTCAAAAAATACGCTGGGAGCTATATGATATAGTCATCCGATTTGGCCAAAAAGTTGTAGAATTATGCAAAAGCACGAGAAACAAACTAATACAAAATTGCAGGATGCTACCATTGAAAACAAAAAAGTTTTCTAACTAAGACTGTATTTCAGACCTATCTTTTGTATGGCAGCTATAACATATAGTTGTCCGATTTTAATAAAAATTGGTAGGATTGTAGAAGAACATAGAAAACCTATGAGTACAAAGTTTGGACAGGTTTCCATGGAAAAAAGAAAAGTTTTTCATACTAAAACTAGTTTTCCGATCGAATGTGCCTATGGCAGCTATGAGATATAGTCATCCGATCCGGTAGGTGCCAACATATTAGTAGTGTGCATGAAAAAGAAGACTCTGTGCAAAATTTCAGCTCGATAGCTTTAAAACTGAGAGACTAGTTCGCGTAGAAACAGACAGACGGATAGACGGACGGACGGACAAAGCTCAATCGACTCCGCTCGTCACCCTGATCAAGAATATATATATAGTTTATGGGGTCGGAAATGAATATTTGTATGCGTTGCAAACTTTTGGGCAAAATTATAATACCCTTTGCAAGGGTATAAAAAGGAAGAAAGGTGCTTCTTCTTTCACTTCCGTGCCACTATCTCCCCTATCACTATACACTTTCCTACTACTTACACTCCGGTTTTTATACTCTGTACCGTAGGTACACAGAGTATTAAACGTTTGTGCAAAAGTATGTAACAGGCAGAAGGAAGCATCTCCGACCCCATAAAGTATATATATTCTTGATCAGCATCAACAGCCGAGTCGATATAGCCATGTCCGTCTGTCCGTCTGTCCGTCCGTCCGTCCGTCTGTCTGTCCGTATGAACGCACAGATCTCAGAGATGGTAAGAGATAGAGGTTTGACATGTATGGGACATATGCTTCTTATGTCTGCAGATCAGAGATATGCAGAGATATGTTAATAAAAATGTACCGTGCGGTTTTAAAGATATTCAAGAATTTAGGTTTGACCCCTTCTGGAGGTACCTTAACCAATTGTACGTAGACCGCGATTTTTTGATATTACGTTCCCAATGACCCTGTCTGTGTTTGCTGAATTTTGTAGATTTGTATCTTGTACCATTCCAATAAGTTAAAATTGTTGTCGCTGTGTGTTGCTAGTACAAAAGTACCCATAGAACGCGATCCTAGGGTACAGTTGAGAAACTGGGTATGAGGCGATGCTTACAAAAGTGCCTTCTATCAGAATTTAAGGGTCTCATCCCGGGTTTTTTCCAAAAGTTTGATTTTGTCGAACTGTGTTATCAATATATTGAATATTTGTTGCTCATATTTCTGTACCTTCTTCAGAATTTGTAACCTTGATATTTTGTAGTTAGTTTAAGAGCTTTCATCCCTAGATAAACTCAGGATGTTGTTTTTAAAACTTAACTTAAAGAACTATCGATAAGGATATGTTTGGAATATCCGGCAACCCTACTCCATTCTGTTAACTCTTCCCAGCGAATTGGTCGGCTTAGACAGAGAAGATCGTAGGCAAATCGAAATCAAGCTATGACCTGCTCCCAGGAAGGGACTTACCTTATCTAAGCACACTGTTTGCTGAAGAACTTAGAGCATCTTTCGAGCATTCTCAATGATCTCTGGCTACCCACTTGGTCCTTCCAAAAGTTAGCCTTGTTTCTCTGCCCTTTTTCCCAACCTTTTTGCCAAAACTCTTCTCCGTTTTGATATCTTTATTCAATCCTTTTCACTTGTTGACAAAAACAAAAAAAAAACCACCTAATAGTCCAGCCAGCTCAATCGATTTGTGTAACAGAGGCCTCATCATTGCTGGAGCAGCGACTACTCTCGCCATCTGTGCGATACTTGATGGAATCAATAATCTCCACATCGATGTCACAGCTATTCTGCATGCCACCGCCGCAGTCCAGACCCACACCGGTGGTTGTATCGCTCGAACCACGTCCCAACGAATCCTCATCGCACAGATCCGTGGCCGAGGCTGACTCCGATTTGGCATCCAAGTCCAGTTGCTGGGACTGCTGCTGCTGCTGTTGGGCAGCAAACTGACTGTAGAGGCGTGGCAAGTGTTGGAGCATATAGGTGGCACCCGACTTGGAGAGACTGGAAAGATTAGCCGCTGCTGCCGCCGCCGCCGCAGCTGCTGCTGTCGCTGTACTGGCCGTGGGCTGGTTCTCCTTACTCTCACCCAGATCATAGTACTTGGCATAGTGTTCGAATTTACCCAGAGGCGGCGGTGGTGGAGCATTGTTGGAGCACAAATTGATGGCATCGTTCTGTGCGGACTTGGGTATGGGTACGGTAAAGGCGGAGCCGTGTCGCTGTTTGCTCAACAAATTGCTGGGCAGCGTGGCGCTGGCGGCGGTGGCGGGTGCCTCCTCATTGACGCCGGCCAACTGGGTGGAGCTGTTGGGCGAGACGTTCTCCTTTTTGCGATCATAGATGTGTCCCGAGACGCGCAGATCGATAAAGAAATGCAAGGGATCAATGCCGTAGGGAGCGTAAAGAGGGGGATACCACACGGGTGGTGGGGGTGGTAGGACCAAGTCCTGTGGCGGCAAAGAGGCGGCCGGCGGCGTATTGTCCTGCAGGGAGCTGTCCACGGCGCCGCCCAGTGAGGGCAGTTTTTGAGGGGGTGAAGTTTTGGTCTCCAGTTTGTTGTAGGCATAGGGTGAGGGGGTGACCGCCTTGTTGGTCAACTCTAGAGGCTTCTCCGTTGTGGTGGTGGAGACCACAGGCAGGGCTTCAGTCTCGCGACGTTCACGCAGCTGTTCGTAGTAGGGACGATGCGACCAGGAGCGTTTGCGTGGACGTCTTACCAGGGAGGTGTTGGGATGTTGCTGCTGCTGCTGCTGCTGCTGTTGCTGTTGCTGCTGTTGTTGCTGCTGCTGCTGCTGCTGTTGCTGCTGCTGCTGCTGTTGTTGTAGCTGCAAAACCCTGGCCGTCTCATTGTTACGCGCCTGCACCAGGGAACGCAACATGTCGCTAAAGAAGAAGTTATTCGGTCCCACCGGTGCGGAATACAAATACGGCGGAGTGGCCGCCATCAGGCGACTGACATAGTCCTGGTTACGCAACTCGTGTATATTACTCTTCCGTGTGTTGCTGCTGGTCGACTGCTGGCTCTGTGCGGCGGTTTGCTGCGACGTTGGTGAGTTGGCTGCCGCTGTTGCTGCTGCTGCTGCTGCCGGCTGTCCCCCAGCAATTCCTGTGCTGCTGCTGGCCGCATCCATTGCACCACCTGCTGTTGCATTGCTGGCATGCTCATTCCTGGCTGTGCTGCTGCCACAGCTGCCACTGCTGCTGCTGTCCTTCATGCCTGCAAAATGGTTGAAAGTTTTGCATTAAAACACAAACAAAAGAAATCCCTTTGCCATCCGGCCAACTCCTCGAGAGAGCTTGTGCCTGTGTCCTGTGGCAGACACAGAACCACTTAAGATTTATTTCTTGATGTGTATATTTGCATTGTCTTTGTCGCTGGGCGCTCCACCTTTTTCTTGCTGCTCAGTTGTCTTGGGCGGGCGCTAATGGCAATTAAAAATCCGGAAATTGGTTGTTATTTGCCCACAGCAATCACTACACAAACTTGGCTTAAAAGGCTGGGAAGAGAGTGGCGAATCTCTTAACCAGACAGAGGCATACTTGGGTGTATAGAAAGTAAGTTGCTTGGTACCTAAAATAAGTATAAAACTTTGAGAAACAAGTTTTATGTTACTAGAAACATTTCAAACATTCCGTCCTGACATTAAACACTTATCCAGGTCAGTTGATGTGAGGGTCTTTGAGCCTGTTTTATGGCCGAAATCTTCTCTCATCTTAGGGCTCATGACGGAGAATGGCATGATTTATATCTATACTTGAACCAAAGAGGTTCTATTCGAACTCCTTGATGCCATCTACAATACTTAGAGTATCTAAATTCATGATCTTTTATGGGAATCAAGAGAATCTGCCGCACCAGGCCGGTATTTAGAACAGGTTTAGGTTGAAATTGTGTATGCCTAAGCCCTCTTAGGCTGAGCAAAAGTTAGACTAAGTGTGAAAATGTCCATACCTAAGGAAAGTCCATTAAACCAGGGATACAAACCGGTTCAGTTCCCTGACGAGCTCTAAGACGGGAATTGCTTTCCTCGAGCCAATAATACTGTTTGATTTAGGAATTCGAAACGTTTCCTTGAGACATTTTATACATTTCTTTCGACTCTCTCTACATCCTTACCGATACCGGATCGTAATCCTGCAAGTCTTCTGCATTTGCCCTTCGATATCTTAATACACCTGCCATCAAACTACATTCTTTCCCAATCTTAGCCAGGAGAGTTTTTGATTCTTTTCTAGCCGACATTCTCTGTTTTCCAAGTTCATTCGTCTAGGAACCAATGTACGAATACATTTTGGACATTCTTTCAAGGATTTTAAAGATATTCAAATGGATTATGGGAATTTGCAAAGTGTGCGAAAAGTCACATTACAATAGATATCATAATATTTCATAATGTGTCTTTGTGAACCACTGAACCGAACCGAACCGAACCGAAACCGCGGTTCAGTCAGCTCTAAAAAAAACATGTAATGAACTGAACCGTCGGTTCAGAAACTGTATGAACCACCAAACCGAACCAGTACTTATATTCGAGTGGTTTGCATTCCTGCATTAAACCACACAGTTTCTGGTATTAAGTACGAAAGAGATTAACTAAGTGAGCCTAAATGGGTGCGTTTGCAATGAACCAGAGTGTAAGCAGAGCTGCTGGCTAACGCGAGCATCAAACCTTTCATTAATAACCCCTTCAACAGGCACCTGTAATGTCAAAAGAGAAAGTTGAGAACAACCATAGCCCCGAGCCCTTAGTTGTCAAGGAACAATCTCTTATAATGAAATGAGTGTAAGTATTGCAAGTCTTGACACCGTCGCAGCCAATCCCATATTCCTGGTAGATCGTCCCGTTACTTTACACCCTTTTCTCTAAGACGTTGTACCACTAACTATGCTTTGCATGATCCATTTCGAGTCCTCTGTGCTGTTTACAATCAACTCTACTGCTTAATCAATTCGGAACATTCTCTTCCTGCTTTAAGAACCTCTTTTTTCACACATTTAGACCGTAGTTAACATTATTCTATAAGTTTCCTTCCGGTTTTCCACTTCCGCTTAACAAGCTTCGGCATGGGCCACTTGAACGTACTGCGCATTGTACGTCAACGTCCAATTAAGTCCAGCTCTTCCATAAAGGTTCCCAGTTCCTTCGTCATCTTAAAACAAGAAAGAAAGTCGGTCAAGCCCGACTATAACATACTCCGTACCAAGAAAATTTGTCTTATGATCATAACTCGAAAACCGTTCATCCGATCTTCTTCATTCCTTTGGCGGATCGATAAGTTATCCTGATAACTAAATATGTCCAGAAGGAACAAGCCATCTATCTTCTAAACTGTGGGAGATATGACGTTTTTTCTAAATTGCGGGGGCGGGAGGGGGCGTGGCCAAAATTGAAAATAAACTTGTTCTGCCTGCAGACATAAGAAGCATATGTCCCATACATGTCAAACCTCTATCTCTTACCATCTCTGAGATCTGTGCGTTCACACGGACAGACAGACAGACGGACAGACGGACGGACGGACAGACGGACAGACGGACATGGCTATATCGACTCGGCTGTTGATGCTGATCAAGAATATATATACTTTATGGGGTCGGAGATGCTTCCTTCTGGATGTTACATACTTTTGCACAAACTTATAATACTCTATGTACCTTCGGTACAGAGTATAAAAATACTGTCCAATGATGCCACCGACACATAATCCACACCCAACAGTTCTTTTCTCAGAATGCATTGGCAGTTCTTGCAATTCTTCTGGTTTCTTCACGTATCCATTCAACCGGAAATGAGCTTCATCGCTGAACACAATTGTGCGATAAAAAAGTGGCTTGCAGTTTGATAATAAAATTTGATAATCTGCAAACTTTGTTCGTTTGTAAGTCGATTCATGGTTAAATTGAACATGTTCGACAGTAACAGGTGGCACGAAAACAGCTGAGCTGCCATAAACAGTGCTGCCGAATGGAAAACTGCTATAAAAATCAACCATTATAATAGAGTAAGGGTCTACATAGAGAACCATCTGTCACAGAAATAAGCAAATAACAGAGTAAGAGCCGATTTCTCATCTTCTACATAGCTGCTATGTGTTGGATTTTGCTCTGTTATTTGTAGGTTTATGTAGTAGATTAGAAAACGGCCCTAAATTGTGAGTTTATCTGTCACATAGCAGCTATATAGAAGATGTGAAAATGGCCCTTACTCTATGGGAAAGCGACTACTGTGGGCAAAAAGTAAGGTGAATTTGTTTGTAAAAAAAAAAAAAATTAAAAATCTTTATTTATTCTTCTAAATCAATTTCATCCCCTTTAAAGTAATCCCCTCCCGATAAAATACACTTATGCCAACGTTTTTTCCAATCCTCGAAACATGCCAAATAGTCCCTTTCCGGTATAGCCATCAGCGCTTTCTTCGATTCAGCTTTTATCTCCTCAATCGACTCGAAACGCGTTCCCCGAAGTGGTCTCTTGAGTTTTGGGAATAGCCAGAAGTCACACGGAGCCAAATCAGGCGAATACGGTGGTTGCGGAACGATATGCGTCGAATTTTTGATGACTTTTTTGCAAGAAATTGAGAACTTTCGGTACCAATCGAGATTTGACTTTTCGTAGGCCCAAATGGTCTTTCAAAATGGTTTTCACAGATCCTTCTGATATTCCGATCATATCAGTAAGGTCTCTAACAGTCAACCGACGATTTTTGCGCACTAATTCCGCCACTTCATTGACGTGTTGGTCATCTGTTGACGTCGATGGTCGTCCGGAGCGCTCCAAGTCATCCACACGTTCTCGACCCTCTTTGAAGTATTTGTACCACTTATAAACATTTTTTTGTGACATGGTAGAATCACCAAAGGCCTTCCGCAACATCCTCAACGTTTCCGCAGCCGAAATTTCATTCCGCAAACAAAATTTGATGGCACTTCTCTGCTCAGACATTGTAAAAATCGAAAAATGCACTCTTGGTCGTTTGGAAAACACAAGCGTAAATATATTTCTGATAATGACATTCACATGAAATTTGGCCCAGATGTCATCAACAGTCCTGCCAACTCAAGAAGAAAAGAACTAGCCCGAATTGTTAGGCCCGCGAAGTTTAAATTGACCCTTACACCTTACTTTTTGCTCACAGTAGTATTTGTTTTTTTGAATGTTAATCTGTTGGGGCCTTGAATCAAGAATTAAAGCTATATGAATTAAATTAAGATATGGAGGTCTAGTTCAAGAATAAGCAATCTGGGTCTTGACTATGCTTAGCTCTAGATTCAAGAATTATTATTCTTGATTTGAGAATTTGTCGTCCTTAGATCAAGTTATGAAACTTTGTATGCAGTATTTCGGCCTTAAGAAATTCCTACTTGGATCGAAAAATTCTCTCTTGGATCAAGAATTTCCCTTTTGAATCAAGAAATTTCCTCTTGGTTCAAGAAATTCCCTTTTGAATCAATAATGTTCATTACCACAAGAATGAACATCAAATATTCTTGTTCCTAGTATGAGATTCTTCATTTAAACTCTGTACTAAAGGTAAACAAAGTAAACTAAGTTTGTGCAAACGAATGTAACAGCCAAAGGGTAGCATTTCCGAGCCTATAACGAATATATAATCTTGATCAGTCGTGTCGATATAGCCAAGTCCGTCTGTTGGTCCTTTTGAAAGCACAGTTCATAGTCATAGAGCTTCGACAGGTATGGAACAAAAACTTCATATACTTGCAGGCAGATTATGTATATTTTCAATTTTTGCCACGCCTCCTACCACCCCCGTAAATCCAAAAAAACTTTATAGCTTCCACAGTTTTATAGATATCAGATTCGTACCTTCTAGACATATTTAGTAATCAGCATTCTTTATGGATTTGCCAAAGAAATAATAAAGATCGGTTGAACGATAGTCAAGTTACAAGCATAACAAACATTTGGGCTGGGCAGCACCGGCTGAAACATTAAAGGGCAGCACTTCACACAGCCTAAAACCAACTTTGACAGCTACAGAGAGAGGTATAGATGTCATGGAATGATCAATCTATTCGGTATTCCCACCCACCTAGAACCAGTTCAGGCTGTTCAAGCCACTCCGGCAAAGTTAAGCACATTTTGGTCCCAAGATTTACTGTTCAATTTGGATGAACAAAACGGTGGGCCACAAAATTGTTGGTAACATTGTTAGGCAGGCTTTATTATGCTGCCACTTGGCGCCACTGAAATTTGCATAGAAAAACAAGATGTGGCATAAAATACTGCACACACACCTCAGCCCAGACCAGCTGCCGCCGCTACCCAGTTACCTGTGTGGCACGGCGGCGCACTCACCTTCCCTTACAACCAACCCCAACCCCCAACCCCCACCCCCATCTTCTTGGTGGCAGCTGTTAATAAGCTTACACGTCGCGCACAAATTCCAGCAAATTAAATGTTCCAACAGAACTCCACCCAACGGGTCTCCAGCGCCTGGTCGCTGGCGCAGGACAAAACTCAATTGTTGTGTTGCCAAACTGTTGAGGCACTTGACGCCTGGGCTGTATCCTGTCCCTGTCAATTCTAACCAGGAACCAGGGGGGCAGCTTCTTGTTGCTCTTTCATTTTCGCATTACAGGGAATAAAAATGAAAAGTTGAAAACGCCGGAGTCGTCTTTTTCCTTTTTGTGTTTTGTATTTTTATTGTTTTTTCATTTCGTTGTAAAAATATAAAGTTTGTCATTTGTCGAGGGGTGGGGTGGGTGGTTTGGGGGCGGCTTTCTGATTTGCATTTTTTGGCAGCCAAAAAGGAAATTTTTGCCACAAAGTTAAAATTAGATTAGATTATGCTAATTAAGGCGGGCTGCGGGCTGCGGGCTGCAAGAGGGGGGGAGTGGCCACTGATTGATGTCCCCCCCCCCGCAGCGCACAGCTTTAATTGTTATTTTTCGCCTAGTCTGGGGACAGAAAACATATTTTAATATTCAATCAGCAGCTGGCAAACACCACAGAAACTTCTCGTTGATGGTCCAAAAAACTTTTTTACAACTGGAGAAATGGCGCCGCTGAGATTAATGCGAAAAGTGCAAGCAACTTGTCAGGGGGCGGGGAGGGGGGGAGACGGGGATTTGTCTTGCCGGGTTCTTGGGTTTGTCTTTATTTTTATAACATTAAAAGTGGGGGGGGGGGGGGGGGGGGGGGTATGATGAGGTGGAGGGTATCAAAAGAGTGGGTACTCTAGAAGTTAGAATTCGCTTTGTAAACAAGAAAGAAAGTCGGTCAAGCCCGACTATAACATACTCTGTACCAAGAAAATTTGTCTTTTGATCATAACTCGAAAACCGTTCATCCGATCTTCTTCATTCCTTTGGCGGATCGATAAGTTATCCTAATAACTAAATATGTCCAGAAGAATCGAACCATCTATCTTCAAAACTGTGGGAGATATGACGTTTTTTCCAAATTGCGGGGGCGGGAAGGGGCGTGGCCAAAATTGAAAATAAACTTGATCTGCCTGCAGACATAAGAAGCATATGTCCCATACACGTCAAACCTCTATCTCTTACCATCTCTGAGATCTGTGCGTTCATACGGACAGACGGACGGACGGACGGACAGACGGACAGACGGACAGACGGACATGGCTATATCGACTCGGCTGTTGATGCTGATCAAGAATATATATACTTTATGGGGTCGGAGATGCTTCCTTCTGCCTGTTACATACTTTTGCACAAACTTATAATACTCTGTGTACCTACGGTACAGAGTATAAAAAGTAAGAACATAAGAAAGAAACTTCATTTTATTCAGTTCGTCTCATACCTGAATCATAGCTGTATTAGACTAGATTTACACGGTGAAGCAAACTTCATGAAGTAGGCGAGAGTATCAGCTGAGATTCTAAACCTTTTCCCCTTGTACTTTGACTCCGTACGATCATGTCATCAGTATTTACCGTGCGTTTCCATTTCAACTTATTCCAAGTTCTAAAAGCTCTGCATACATAAAGTACAAAAGTCCCTACATCAAATCAGGACAAATCGTTTGGAATTTGTATCTTTTTCAGGGTCAACAGCGATTTAAAGAGCTGGTGAAACACTCTCAAATCCTTTCCAAAACGAGAGCGTAAGTTAAAGTCGGCCCTGCCCGACTTCGAAATACCCGTTACTCAGCTCAGCTCGGATAAGTATGCAACATTTTTTTAACTCGGCCATCCGATCCTTTTGAAAATTTGTGAGATTGTAGATATTGGCCACATAGACTACACTACAAAATCTGAGCTCGATATCTTAAAAATTGTGGGAGTTATTCAATATTTTTTATTGCGGGGGCGGGAGGGGGCGTGGCCAAAATTTGAAACAAACTTGATCTGCCTACAGACAATACTAGCTTACGTATAAAATTTGGTTGCTCTAGCTCTTCTAGTCTCTGAGATCTAGGTGTTCATACAGACGGACGGACGGACGGACAGACGGACATGGCTATATCGACTCGGCTGTTGATGCTGATGAAGAATATGTATACTTTATGATATCGGAGATGCTTCCTTCTGCCTGTTACATACATTTGCACGACTTTAGTATACCCTTTTTACTCTACGAGTAACGGGTATAAATATATGGGCTGTTAGTCTGAATATGTTTGAGCAGTCCTTTGGCGATAAACACTTCTGTCAGAAGGCGGCTGAAAGAAGAGCTCTCTTAGACTGGATTTACAGGGCAAAGCAAACTTCAACGAGTTCTTTTAGTAGGCGAGATTCTCAAACTTTTCTTAATAAAACGTATTCACTTTGCCTACTAACTAAGAGCATTTCATAAAGTTTGCTTCTAGTCTTAGTACTGAAATGGCTGGTTCTGAATTCATGGCATCCTTCATATGAGTTGCAGCCCTGAACTTAACACAGACATGTCCTACTACGTCATAACCTTAGCTGATTTCTGGTACAGAAATCCACTGTATAATTTCATAGAAAGTGCAGAAACATGCCTAAATTCACTTATTCCCAGTGCTCGGGTCTGCATCAGCCCTGAAATTTGCTGTAGTGAAACGTAGTACTACAGGGTAGGGCTATACATTTTTGAATATTTTACATTTTAAGCAAAGAAATGGTTGCTAAATGGTTTTGTGGGCATTCAACATGGATTTTTGAACAGCTGTAAGACCATCGTATCCAACTATTTCCTAGCTTTCAAATAAATGTTTCCAAATAGATCTTTGTTTTATATTCTATCCCTGCACAGTCCATGAGCGTAGACAGTTTTCAATGAGAGGGCCCATAAACTTCACCCACTATGCTGTAACCCTCTCCATCCTTGGCAATGCCACTGACCATTAGCTGTTCCCATTGGTGACTTTTTTGAATTCGATAGCATATCGATAAAAAAATATAGCTTTCTAGCGGAAAAGGCTAGATCATTTAGCCTTTGTCTAGGATGATCTGCCGAATGTACAATTTCATATCTCTTATGGAGAAATACACAGAAAGGATGAGGTCATTTAGATTATCCATACTGTTATACTGTTTGGTCACTGATTTGGTCGCTGTTTTGGTCTCTGGTTCAGTCACTGTTTATGTTGCTGTTTCAGTCACTGTTTTAGTCACTTCTGTATTCACTGAAGTAGTCACTGTTTTGGTTACTGGTTAAGTCCTTGTTTCGTCACTATATCAGTCACTGCTGTAGGCACTGTTGGAGACACTGGAGTAGTCACTGTTTTGGATACTGCATAAGTCCTTGTTTCTTCACTGTTTTGGTCACTGTTTGATAACTGTTTGGTCACTGTTTTGGTGAGTGTTTCGTAACTGCTTTGCTCGCTGTTTGGTCACTGCTTCAGTCACTGTTTCAGTCAGTGTTTCACTCCTTTAGTCACTCCTTTAGTCACTCCTTTAGTCACTCCTTTAGTCACTCCTTCAGTCACTCCTTCAGTCACTGTTTTGGTCGCTATTTAAGTCACTGTTTTAATGTCACTGATTTTGTCACAGTTTTGGTCACTGTTTATTAGTCACTATATTAGTCACTGTTTTAGTCATAATTAGGGAACTTAACTCTGAGTGCTATAAGAACAACTTGGTCAGACAGTTGTACTTTGTACTCTTTGCTCAAAGAGGCTAATCTTGGTTTCCGCTCTCCCCTTCCTTAGATCAGGGCAGTGCCCAACAGCAACCAATGCTAGCGCAGTCACTAACACAAATGAAATACATTTTTTTGAAGCAACAGCAGCCACAAGAAAACGCAAGAGAATACCGACTATTGCCTAATGTAAGCAATAGCTGTCTACGGCAACAACAATTCAACGCTGCAGACAGCGCTATATACGAGAGAGAAAGAGAAGAGAGAATCATAGGAAGTTGTTGCTGCAATTTCTTTATGCGTCATACGCTTGGCAATCGCTAAGCACGAAACGTCGCCTGAAGCGTATCCTTGGTCTGTCCGAGATTCCCTGCCTAAAGGAAACAGCTATGCCCAGGCATTGGAAGGTCCCTGACTTGATGAACATTCTACTTAGCCGGCAAAACAATTGGAGATTCTAAAACCCTTTCGGCAATCCCTCATTTCCCACATAGAAGTCTAGTGGAGGCCTTTGTATTTAGCGGTTGTTCCGCAAGAGGGAAACGGAGAGTATGGCTGGTTTTATTGGAGAACCACACTTTTTGATCATTAATGTCAATATAGGATAGGGTATTTTGTAGTCCAAGCCCTCCGCTTGCTTACATTTTTGCACAGCGCAACTTTTGGTTTGCTCTGCGCAAACAGCGACAATTAAAAATCCCAGACGGGGTTCAAAAAAAGCAACAGAGAACTGAAAACTGGAATGCCCAACTGATTGATATGCCATAAATCAAAACCACCACCCAAATGGATGCCACCCCTTACACACGCAGACACTGACACAGACACTGGCACACACACTCACTTAACTGGCACTTTGCCTGGGCAACCTTATAACATAATTACAGCATATCAAACAACGCTAAGCCGACCGACCACCAACCACGTGTAAATTAGGGTGGGAGTGGACACGGACGCAGCCAGAGTTAATATTGTGGGATAAGCCAACCCCCTTGACAATTTCAATGCCATGTGGAACCGGCTTACAAAGTTTTTACCAGCATTTTGGCAGAGTTTTCAAAAACAGGAAGCTGGAAAAGAACTTTGAGAAAATTAAACAAGTTTTGCTTACTAAATCCTTTTAAAGTAGGTCATCCTGGAGCTGGTTATAATATGGCAATTCGGTCGAGGAATGGTCTTTTCTATAAAGAAGAAGGTTTCTGAACAGGTATCCAACCGAACCGCTTTGAGAGCGGAGCTCCCATTCTGTTTAAACTGTGAAATCTGCTCCAATACTTTTCAACTTAGATTTAGATATGAAACAAGGACTCAAGACTTATAAGTTTCCTCAGTGAAGCACCTTGTAATATGGGAAAGCACACATAAAGTGTATAATTTGCCAGCACGCGAACATGCCACATACAATTGACCATGAGAAAAGCATAAGTTTAATCCATTTAGATTACAAACACAGAATGATACGCTTATGGTAAAGGTGAAAGAGAACTTGAAGTCGTTTAAACTCAAAGGTTTACCTTAGATGGGATCATCGGAATGAGAGCTTCTTCAATCCAACAATCATTTGGTTTTCGAAAGTTCACAAAAAGAAACATAAGCGCCCGTTAAACGTTAACTTCGGCTTGTGTACCCTTGCAGCCTGTTTTTCTAACTAAGCCTACTTTTCGGACCTTATTTTTCTATGGCAGCTATACTATATAGAAGTCCGATCTCTACCAAACTTTGCAAAATCATGTAGAAGCACAGCAAACTAAGAAATACCAAGTTTGGAGGCGTTTCCATTGAAAACAAAAAAGTTTTCCCCACTAAAACTAGTTTTTCGACCGATCGTTCCTATGACAGGTATAAGCTATAGTCA
This sequence comes from Lordiphosa fenestrarum, assembly GCA_035044985.1. Lineage (NCBI taxonomy): Eukaryota > Metazoa > Arthropoda > Insecta > Diptera > Drosophilidae > Lordiphosa > Lordiphosa fenestrarum. The sequence continues at coordinate 351,071 of JAWNNO010004396.1, forward strand.
ACCGATTTGGACAAAACTTTGTGGAATCATGGAAAAACATATTAAATAACTAAATGCCAATTTGAAGGACATTTACATAGAAAACAAAAAAGTTTTTCTCACTAAGACTACTTTGCAGTCTCTACTTTTGTATGACAGCTATACCATATAGATGTTCGATTTCAACCAAACTTAGAGGAATCAGGGGCCAGCCTTGCAAACTAAGTAATACCAAGTTTGGAGGCGTTTCCATTGAAACCAAAAAAGTTTTTCACACTAAAACTAGTTTTTTGACCGATCGTTCCTATGACAGCTGTATGCTATAGTAATGCGATTCGGCTGGTTCCGACAAATGTGCATCGTCTTTGTATTAAAAGACTTTGTGCAAAGTTTGGTGAAAATAGCTTTCAAACTGATGAACGAGTAAGCCTAGAAACAGAAATCAACTCAGCTCATCGTGCTGTTCAAGAAACTATATACTTTATGTGATTGGAGATGCTGCCTTCTAGGCTTTTTACCTTGAGTTTGAGGTCCATAAGCCTGCAAGACGCCTCATTATTAACAAGAAAGAAAGTCGGTCAAGCCCGACTATAACATACTCTGTACCAAGAAATTTTGTCTTTTGATCATAACTCGAAAACCGTTCATCCGATCTTCTTCATTCCTTTGGCGGATCGATAAGTTATTCTAATAACTAAATATGTCCAGAAGGAACAAGCCATCTATCTTCAAAACTGTGGGAGATATGACGTTTTTTCTAAATTGCGGGGGCGGGAGGGGGCGTGGCCAAAATTGAAAATAAACTTGATCTGCCTGCAGACATAAGAAGCATATGTCCTATACATGACAAACCTCTATCTCTTACCATCTCTGAGATCTGTGCGTACATACGGACAGACAGACAGACGGACAGACGGACGGACGGACAGACGGACATGGCTATATCGACTCGGCTGTTGATGCTGATCAAGAATATATATACTTTATGGGGTCGGAGATGCTTCCTTATGGATGTTACATACTTTTGCACAAACTTATAATACTCTATGTACCTACGGTACAGAGTATAAAAAGCTTCCTTTACTTTCTTGTAACTTGCTAGTTAAAGTGTGTGGCTCTCATATTTCCATACTGCAGTTGCTTATTTTTACTCAAAATTAGTAAATTTATATACTGAACCCCTAAACCGAAGCCTAACTAAGATTCAATTAGCTTTATAAAGCCAATTTTGGCTTAAGACCTCACTAAACCACAGATGATGGTTGCTTATGTCTTGACTTCTGTCATATTTCCATCTCAAAGTCGTTGTACATAGACTACGGAACGTATTATCAACTGTTAAGGCAATGAATTGGTAATATAAAAGTGGTGTTTAATTGCTCAAAATGTAGGAAAAGTTCGAAAAGCACGTAGTTTGATAAAGATCCGGCTCGAAGGACCAATGAATGGGTAGAGTTTTCAATGAATTTGCTTCCAGATGGCGAAAAAGTGATTCAGGGAGCAAATTTCTGCAAGTATTCAACAAATTTCTTTACTTATTATGGACTAAGAGATATGATTTCTACTTAGATTAGAACACTGGGGGCACACAACTCAACAATTGTTCAAAGCTTTCAGGAACCGGCTCGAAGGACCCAACAAATACGTATCAAAACTGGGCTTAAATTGTCATCATTTGTATATAGTGTTAATTATTTTCCACTTTATTGTTAAATTTGGTTGATTTAAACTCCCCAAATTACATTTGTGGGACCTGTCCTGGCCTCACGCTTCTCCCCACTCATAACCCAGCCACGCACACTCAAAATTGTTGACGACATGTCGTTGGTGGTGTTAACGTTACAACGTTTGACTGCAAATTAAAATAATGTGCCACTTGTGGCTCTTTGGCATGTGTGTGTGTGTGTGTGTGTGGAGCAGGACCTGCCCAGCCTGGACTGTCTGAAAATTTGACAAAATTTCATTTGCAAGTTGGTCGTTGGTACATCGCACATCGTTACCCTAATCGAATTTGATTTGAACCCTTTTTTTTGTTGGTGAGTGCGGCAGGTTTGTCTGAGTGGTGATTGATGTGCGTGTGTGTGTGTGTGTGTGTGTGCAACCCTTGACTGAGTGCATTTTTATGCGTTATGTTTAAATAATTTTGATCAGAGTCAAAGTTGAGCTGAATTTGATGGACATATTTGGTAAATGGTGCATGAGACTAGACTTTTCTTTGAATCTTTTCTTTGGCTGTGTTTTCACTTCCGCCACTTGAACTCTAATCAAACTAACTATTGGAAAGGCAAACTATATATTTTCTGTGACTAGGACCTCCTTTCCCACTTGAAAATATCAAGTAGAGTCAACTTTTAAGTTTTAGGGCAGCGAGAGAGTCTTAATAACCATTTCGTTTGAATTTTGCGGATTCAATTCCGCACCTTTAACAAGTCTATACGTTACAGCTCGACTCTAACATACTCCGTATCTCCCAATTTCTGTATTTATCAAGTCTTAAGAAGTGTAAAGTGCTGCCATTTAATGTTTCTACCGGTGCTGCCCAGCATCAATGTTTGTTTTCCCTAGAACTTGACTATCGCTCAACAGATCTTTATCATTTCTTCTGCGGTTTGATGAATAATACTGATTACTAAATATGTCTAGAAGATACGAACCTTCTAACTATAAAACTGTGGGAGATATGAGGTTTTTTTCAAATTGCGGGGGCGTGGCAAAACTACAAAATAATCACTATATGCCTACAACTATAAGAAGCATATGTGCCATACATGTCAAACTTCTATCTCTTACCATCTGTGAGATCTGTGCATTCATACGCACAGTTGGACATGGCTATACACGGCTGTTGCTGCTGATCAAGAATGTATATACTTTAAGGGTCTGGAAATGCTTCCTCCTGCCCCTGACATACTTTTGCATACAAACTTACAGAGCATAAAAAGCTCATCGCTCCCAACTACTTTTTAAGAGCAGACAGAGAACCTACCAACAGTTCCAAGTAAAGCCAATTTCGCACGAATTTTGCGTATTTAATTCCGCAAAACTAAAACCGTGGACTAAACAAGTGCAGGTTAAATTTAAAGAGTACCAAATTCTGGAAAACTAACGAGGCTAAAGCAAACTGAAAAGATAAAACAACTAATATGGATCAGTGCATAACTAAGGAAGCAGCTCCGACCACATAAAGTATATATATTCTTGATCAGCACGACGAGCTCAGTTGGTTCGTCTGTTTCTAGGCTAACTCCTTCCACAGTTTAAAAGCTATCTTCATCAAACTTTGCACAAAGTCTTTTAATACAAAGACGCTGCTCATTTGTCGGAACCAGCTAAATTGCATGACTAAAGCATATAGCTGTCATAGGAACGATCGGTCGGAAAACTAGTTTTAGTATGAAAAACTTTTTTGTATACACTGGAAACTCCTTCAAAGTTTGTGTTTCTTAGTTTGCTATGCTTCTCCATGATTTTACCAAATTTGGTCGGAATCGAACATCTATATGGTATAGCTATCATAGAAAAGTAGAGTTGGAAAAGTAGTCTTAGTGAGAAAAACTATTTTGTTTTCAATGGAAATGTCCTTAAAATTGGCATTTAGTTATTTGATATGCTTTCAAACAAATCTACAAAGTTTTGTCAAAATCGGACGACTATAGCATATAGCTGTCATAGGAAAGATGGGTCGAAAAACTAGTTTTAGTATGAAAAACTTTTTTGTTTACAATGAAAACGCCGCCAAACTTGGTATTTCTTAGTTTGCTGAGCTTCTACATGATTTTGCAAAGTTTGGTCGAAATCGGACATCTATATGGTATAGCTGTCATAGAGAAGTATAGTCTGAAAAGAAGTCTTAGTGAGAAAAACTATTTTGTTTTCAATGGAAATGTCCTTTTAATTGGCATTTAGTTATTTAATATGTTTTTCCATGATTCCACAAAGTTTTGTCATAATCGGTTGACTATAGCATATAGCTGCAGTACGAATGATCGGTCAAAAATCTAGTTTTAGTGAGAAAAACTTTTATGTTTTCAATGGAAATGTTCTATTCTGTATCTATTCGTTTGATATGTTTTTCCATGATTCCACGAAGTTTGGTCAAAATCGCATGACTATAGCATATAGCTGTCATAGGAACGATCGGTCGGAAAACTAGTTTTAGTATGAAAAACTTTTTTGTATACAATGAAAACGCCGCCAAACTTTGTATTTCTTAGTTTGCTATGCTTTCCCCTGATTCCATTAAGTTTGGTCGAAATCGGACATCTATATGGTATAGCTGTCATAGAAAAGTAAGGTCCGAAATGTAGTCTTAGTTAGAAAAACGTGCTGCTTTCCTCTGTTTTTGTGTATTATAGGGTCAAACATGGGCTGAATTGAGGTGCGAACCAAAACCTTCGCTTAAAAACCTCGAACCTAACTTTTGGTTCGAACCAGCGAACCGGAGATACGAAAAAATGGTACAAAACGTGTTTTTTTGGCAGGAAATTGTATGAATTAAAAAGGCTGATAGAACCTAGCTGTTACCGGTAATGTCGAACGGAAACAATATAGTCGTCGGTCTCAACATTCAATCATTCAATTCCCCTTTGATTTTGACAGCTGATCAAATTAAAGTTGATTTTGCATAGAAAAGAGCCTTGGCACTTAAACTTAACTTATTACACTGAGTTGTAGTCTTAGTCCACCCTTTCTGATCCTCACCTTTCCAACTGGTTCGATAATTTCACACACTTGAGATTCAATATTGTATTGTAATTGTTTAGGCAAAACTTTCACCACACACAAAAAAAAGATGTGTTAACAAAAAAATTCAGTTTGAAAACGCACGGCACGGATTTGAAATTGGAATTGCATCGGCGGTGGTCGGTGGATGTGTTGCTCTGCGACAGAGAACTGAGAACTGCCGTCGATGACAGTTAAAAATCAAATGAAATGAACGCCAACAGAAGTCGCAGCAGTCGCAGCAGCCGCGCAGCGAAAGCCAGCCCGAGCAAGCACAAGCAGAAGCACCGGCACCAGTGGCAGTGCCACTGCCAGTTTCAGTTTCAGTTTCAGGACCCAGGACCAGGGACCGACCGAACAAGCGAGCGAGTGCGTTCGGTACGATTTTAAAATTATGAATTGTTGTAAATGAAACGAGGCGTAAGCAGAAGCCGCCAGCCAGTGAGCCTGACTGCCTCAGTTTAGCCAGAGGTAGGTGGGTGTGTGCCGTGCCGTACCATGCCATGCCATGCCATGCCATGCCATGCTGTGCTCTGCTGGGTTGGTGGTGCTGCGCATCGGCTGTATGGGAAAAGTGTTAAGAAACCACCCTCAAAGCCCTCGATGGTAGAAGCGACCAAAGGATGCTAAAACGGCCGACAGAGATAGCAATAGATATATATAGGTAGATGATGATGGCATATCACTTGGAGTTTTTGATCATTTTGGTCACCTAAAGAAACTGCTTGTACCCTGAACTAGAAACAGCACTCAAACCTCAGATTGGTAAAGAGTTTACGTAATCGACGTCTTGATAACTGAAAGCTTTCATCAAATTGTCTAACTCATTCTTGTATATCAGATCTCTTACCAATTCCAATCGAACCAATTCGAAAACAAGAACAGGCCTTATAGTTCTCAGTACAAGGATGAAGGATCAAATTTGTTTTGATATCCAGCTGATAAAAAAATTAACTTGAATGAATGAAATTGAACCGTGAAAACTAAGATTTTTGTGCGTGAACTACCTTGATACGTGCTTTTTTCGTGAGCGAACTAAGATCAAACATCGTGAGTGCAGTATGCATTGAAAATGGGGAGAAAAGGGGGATCATGAAGTTGTGTGAATGTATGTAACAGGGAGAAGGAAACATTTCCGACCCCATAAAGTATGTATATACTTGATCTGCATAAACAGCCGAGTCGATATCCGTCATCCTCAGAGACTAAAAGAGATAGAGTCACAAATTTTTGCATGAAGTTAGGTGTATACCGTACGTAAGCTTTGTGGAATCAAGGAAAAACATATTAAACAAATAAATGTCAATTTTAAGGACAAAAAAAAGTTTTTCTGACTAAAACTAGTTTTTCGACCGATCGCTCCTATGACAGCTATATGCTATAGTCAACCGATTTTGACAAAACCTTGTAGAATTGTTTCAAAACATATCAAATAACTAAATGCCAATTTTGAGGACATTTTCATTGAAAACAAAAAAGTTTTTCTCACCAAGACTACTTTTCAGACTCTACTTTTGTATGACAGCTATACTATATAGATGTCCGATTTCGACTAAATTTGGTGGAATCTTGGAAAAACATAGCAAACTAAGAAATGCCAAGTTTGGAGGCTTTTCCATTAAAAACAAAAAAGTTTTTCTCACTAAAACTAGTTTTTCGACCAATCTTTCCTATGACAGCTATATGCTATAGTTAACCGATTTTGACAAAACCTTTTAGAATTGTGTGAAAACATATTAAATAACTAAATGCCAATTTTAAGGACATTTCCATTGAAAACAAAAAAGTTTTTCTCACCAAGACTACTTTTCAGACTCTACTTTTGTATGACAGCTATACTATATAGATGTCCGATTTCAATTAAGCTTAGTGGAATCATAAAAAAGTATATCAAACTAAGAAATACAAAGTTTAAAGGCGTTTCCATTGAAAACAAACAAGTTTTTCTCACCAAAACTAGTTTTCGACCGATCTTTCCCATGACAGCTGTATGCTATAGTCATCTGGTTCCAACGGTTCCGACAAATATTAAAAACTGTTACCAGAAACTAAATCAGCGCACCCAAAACTAAGTCGGACCTCTCCTCCACCAGATTAAAAACGAAAACGTTTGCGGGAAAGAGACGTAATATACCTCTATGCCTCTTGCCTAGAAACGAAAAGCTTTTTCAAAAGCTTCATAAAGTTCGCTTCACCGTGTATATGCCAGCTCAAGCTTCCAATCCAATAGATCGACGCAAGATCAGAGGAAACTAAAGGAAACGAAAGATAAATTAATCATTTTCAGTGTGACCGTTTGATTCTTGCTAGCATTTTGCTGGATCCAAGGAGGAAAATTCAAAAGGAACACTCTTCAAACTAGTTAAATCTGGTGTCGTCCATTTAAACTGTAAATAAAATCAGGCTAATCACTTGAAATTTCACCATAACTCACATTCACCTTGCTCCAGGGAGTGGAGGCGCCTGTCCTCGTTAGACAAAAGCTGCAATATCCCGTCCTTCCGGACGCCGTCTATGGTTATGGGCAACGTGTTGCTAAAACGACAGCTCGGCAATTGTGTGCCGAGATGGGAATGGGAATGGGGATGGGGCCGGGGGCTAAGGATGAGGCCGCAGACCGTCAACTTATAATTTCTATTACAACAAAGCCCCGCAGATGTGAGTATGTAAAGTTGCATTTTATTTTTTCCATAATGGTGATGCTCCTCCGCCTGCTCCTGCTCCCGCTGCTGCCTGTTAGCGACTTCATTAGCGACACCCTGCAGCAGCTTTTGTTGCCAAGCAATTGCAATGTGTGCAGCATCCGTGACGTTGCCTTCTTTCATTCTTTCGTCCTGCTTCTTTTTTTTGCATATTTTTTTGGGCTTGTTTGAAATAAATACCGTTTTTTAGCAGCTGCGTGTGTTTGCGCTGGAAACTGTTAGAGCGTCCCCTCAGTCCCAGCCCCAGCTCCAGCTCCAGCTCCAACTCCATTTATGCTCTCGTCTGAACATCAAACGTCAGCTCGGAAGGAAGCTGTTGTCCAGGCGCATTGTCTAGCGGCTCCACCTCCTCCTCCTCCTCCTCCTCACACCAGCTGTAGGAGGCTGTGAATGTTTACACTTTGGATTTGGTACTTTCTTTCTTTGCTTCTCTTTTTTCTGTGTGTGCCATTCTTCTTTTAAATGTATTTCGGTTAACGGTTGTTATGGCAATGCCTTGGGACCCACCATTGGGCAGTGGAGGAACCGGAAACGGATATGGTGTGGAGGCAACTGTGTGCAGCAGCGGCTGTTACCCGTTGCAATGATGTTATTGCATTTGAAGCAGGTGGCACAGAGTTTAGAAGACCCAAGCCCATGTTTGGTAACACTGACGCTTCTTTTCAAATGTTCAAAACATGTGAGTACCCTAATGAGTACTTTGTGTATGTTTGTTGCACCGCTTACTCTTGTGCGAACTGTTCAAGTATAAGTTTATTTATGGCTAAAAGGGAAAAAAAAACTCAAAAGACAAATGAAAACCGCTTCATCTACACTTAAAACCAACTTTTGTGGGCGTTATGACGCGCTCAACAGTGTCCTAACGCCCATAGGCCTAATGTCTATGTTTAAGGGTCACTTTAGAAGCCTCGATATATGACTTGGAGCATAGTTTTGAATGCAGACGAGAGTCTACGGATGCGTTTTGAACGGCTTGATGTAGAATTTTTGGGCTTGATTCCAGATGTTACTTGTTTCCATTTACCAATCTAATTATAAAACCTATGAAGAAGTATACGATTGCTGTTCAAGGATTGTGTTTTGGTGTACTTTAACAACTTTAACTTTAACAACCCTCTGTATTATCAAAATGTACGTTGGGATCGGCTGACGTTTTATGGGTTTTCGGGTGCTCCGATATCATTTCTGGCAGTATTTTTCCAAACGGGGCTGACTTATGGTGAGGCGAGGGGGGTTAAGTTAAACAAAATAAATAGAGACAAGTTAACTTTGGCTCGGCCGAACACGTTTTTCTAACTAAGACTTCTTTTCTGACCTTACTTTTCTATGGGAGCTATACTATATAGATGTCCGACTTCAATCGAATTTAGTGAAAGCATGGAAAAGCATAGCTAACTAAGAAATACAAAGTTTGAAGGCGTTTCCATTGAAAACAAAAAAGTTTTCTTCACTAAAATTCGTTTTTCGACCGATTGTTCCTATGACAGCTATATGCTGTAGTCATCCGATCCCAACGGTTCTTGCAAATGTGCAGCCTATGCGTGCAAAGTTTAGTGAAGATAGCTTTCGTATTGAGGGAGGAAATAGCATAGAAACAGAAATCAATTCAGCTCGTCATGCTGATCAAGCATATATATATACTTTATGTGGTCGAAGATGCTTCCTTCTTTGCAATTTTATCATACCCTCTCTGCTAGGGTATCAATACGTATGAAACAATCGTGATAACTCCTAAAAAGTAAAGGCCATTGTTCGATTACTAGGACCCAAAATAGAGAAAAAAAGAATACTAAACAAGAAAGAAAGTCGGTCAAGCCCGACTATAACATACTCTGTACCAAGAAAATTTGTCTTTTGATCATAACTCGAAAACCGTTCATCCGATCTTCTTCATTCCTTTGGCGGATCGATGAGTTATCCTAATAACTAAATATGTCCAGAAGGAACAAGCCATCTATCTTCAAAACTGTGGGAGATATGACGTTTTTTCTAAATTGCGAGGGCGGGAGGTGGCGTGGCCAAAATTGCAAATAAACTTGATCTGCCTGCAGACATAAGAAGCATATGTCCCATACATGTCAAACCTCTATCTCTTACCATCTCTGAGATCTGTGCGTTCATACGGACAGACAGACAGACAGACAGACGGACATGGCTATATCGACTCGGCTGTTGATGCTGATCAAGAATATATATACTTTATGGGGTCGGAGATGCTTCCTTCTGCCTGTTACATACTTTTGCACTAACTTATAATACTCTGTGTATGTACCTACGGTACAGAGTATAAAAATATCCAATCCAATTGGATGATTTCCGGTAACCATTTGGAAGGGATATGTCTCAAATATCGTTTTAATCATCCAACGGAGCTAAAATTCATCCAAAGGATATGAAAAATGATGATCATTCGGATGATTTTGCAGCTCTGCTGGATGATTAAAAGGATATTTAAGACATATGCCTTCCAAATGTTCTTTCAAGTAAGTTCAATCTGAAATTGTATTGATTATCTGTATATTGACTGCCAGCAGACTAACAACAAATCAAGTATACAAATTGAGTCAATCTTGGAAATAATTTGTTACCAAATTTCCCCACTGAGCAATTCGTCATACTTTCGCTACTTCCCTCTGTAAAGAACGCTGCTTTCTGAACGCTGAGAGCTTGCATATAGCATGGCATAGCAGCGCAAGAGAACCACAAAGGTGTGCTTGTGTTGGTGAGCATGAAAGTAGACAGCCGACTTGCTGGATTTTCGGTGCTCAATGAAACTTTGACTCGACTCGGTGTAGGAAAGCAGTTGAGATATGAGATTTGGATATTTTCTGGCTTTAGTTTATGTTTTGGCGATCTGCAAACTACAATGGATACTTGGACTGATAGTTTCTCTACTCGCCTCTACTTCTCCTCTCTTCGGTTTGTGTTTTGTTTTGTGTGTTGCAACGTCTCATACATGCCACACACACCACACCGCACACACTCCCACAATTTGTGCCACTTTTGTGTGCGCATCCATTTCCGCTTGGGCGGCTCCCTCACCAACAGCAACACCTCCTACCCCCCGCCCGCCCAGCTCGTTGGCCATATTATCCTTGCTTTTTTTTTCTATTTTTTGTTGTTTTTTTTTTCACTTTTCAACTCGAGCGTTGATTGAAATGTTGAACGAACGACAGACAAGCGGAGCAGCCACAGGGGTGGCTGGGGTGGTTTGGGTTGGGGGGTGCTTGGGCGGTTTTGTGGGTTGACTGAGCTTATTTGTTTGTTTGCATGTAAATTGCAATGTGCCGCAGTCGTTTCCACTTTTTTACAGTCTTTTTTTTTTTTGTTGTATTTTTGTTGTTAGATTTAAACTTTGTTTCTTGTGTTTGTTAAATGTGGCTGCTGCTGCTGCTGCTGTGGTTGCTGCTGCTGCTGTTGTCATTTGCTTTTAGCAGCGCAACACCCCCCATTTATGAGTGTTTCCAGCCATCCAACCATCCATCCTGCCATCCATCCATCCATCACAAACCCTCCAGACAGACGTTCGCGCTTTGCGTTTTGATTTTGGGCTGCAAAGAAAGAAAAAAAATCTTAAAAAATTAAAAAACCAAAAAAAAAACGCAGTTTTAGAATTAGCTGGTTTCGGTCTGGGCTCAATTAATATAATTGGAAAAAATGTGTTCTCAGCGAGGGCTGCTTTTTTACTTTTCGCTGCTTTGTACAAGGCAACCCTCGCACTTGAGCCGCTTAAGTGTCGGATTTGCCAAATATCCTGGCATTGGCATTGGCATTCACATCCATATCCATTTGCCTGCACTCAAGCGCCGCCAGTAATCGCTTTACGTGCGCTTTTGTTGACAATTGTCAAGTGGCTCTGGGTTTTTGGGATTGGGACTGGGATTCGGTTTGTCGCTGGGAAGACGCCACATGTTGCCTGGCAAACACTTGCCTTAGATTGCCAAACTGTCACTTCTGTGGGGTGGCGGAACATGGTAAAAAGATTTGTTCTAAACTGAAGAACGCGCCGAGATTTAGTCAATTTCTAGTCACTGCCCCCCTACTCCACCCGCCACCACTCGACACGCCCCAGCCCAGGATTGGCCAATGGCAGTCGCGCACTTTGACAAGTTTCGTGTGTTTTAGTTCGTTTCCCTTCGTTTTAGTTTACTCCACCCACCGAAAGGCGGCCGAAAGAACCACATTCTGTGCTTTTATTTCAAACTAACAATGCAAATAGTTGTTTTTACTAACAAACTATGGCACAGTTTTTCCAGGGCATTTCATATAGACAAAACTACTGTGTTGAGTTAAGATTAATACATTTTCCATGTATGAAATACTCTTTGTAGCTATATCTCTACAGGATCCATATCGGTAGTTGCCTCATACTTGGCTTGAGTCACTTGAAGATTTCCTTAAATATCAGAATCAATAATATGAAAATCGAAATTTTCAATATCGATATTTGTTATATCGGGCTTAAAAAACATCGATAAAACACTCAAAAGAATATTCAAATATAGATGAAAGCTATCACGTTTTTCTAACTTGAACTTTGATCGACATTTCCACTGAAAACAAACCAGTTTTTCTTGCTAAAACTACTTTTCTGACTCTACATTTCTATGACAGCTATCGGATATGGATGTTCGATTTCGACCAAACTTAGTAAGATTATGAAAAAGCATAACAAACTAAGAAATACAAAGTTTGGAGGCGTTTCCATTAAAAACAAAAAAGTTGTTCTCACTAAAACTAGTTTTTCAACCGATCGTTTCTATGGCAGCTATATGCTATACTCATGCGATTCGAACCAAACTTTGTGGAATCATGGAAAAACATATTAAATAACTAAATGCCAATTTAAAGAACATTTCCATTGAAAGCAAACAAGTTTTTCTCACTAAGACTACTTTTCGGACTCTACTTTTCTATGACAGCTATACTCTATAGATGTCCGATTTCGACCAAACTTTGAAAAATCATGGAAAAGCATAGCAAACTAAGAAATACAAAGTTTGGAGGCGTTCTCGTCGAAAACAAAAAAGTTTTTCTCACTAAAACTAGTTTTTCGACCGATCGATTATATGGCAGCTATATGCTATAGTCATTCGATCTGGCCAGTTCCGACAAATGTGCAGCGTACTTGTACTAAAAGACTTTGTGCAAAGTTTGGTGATGATAGCTTTCAAACTGACCGAGAAAATAGCATAGAAACAGAAATCGCCATGCTGATAAAGTATATATGTATATACTTTATATGAACGGAGATGCTTCCTTCTATACGTTACAAACATCTGAACAATTTTATAATACCCTCTACATATGTATATTAGCAGAAACATAATCTACTGTAAGCTCTAGCAAATTTTCCCTCAAGTAACCATAGGTGCAAACGTATCTTCAGCCAGCTATGACGGGTGCGATGCAGTGGGTAGTGTGTGTGCCTGCACAGAGATAGTAGTATATCTTACTATACCTAGGCTTGACATGTATGGAACACATGCTTCTTATGCATGCTTACAAATATGCTTTATACCCTTCCGCAAAGAAAGAGGCATCTTCGACCACATTAAAGATATATATATATTCTTTAACAGCTGAGTCGATTAAGCTTTGTACTTCCGTCTCTCCGTTTCCCAAAAGTTTAGCGATTTTAAACCGGTTTTTTAACTAAATTTGTTTCCAAATGGCACAAGTTTTGCGAATGCAAACAAAAATAGCCGTTACTTTGAGCATAACGGTTAAACAGGCGCCAACTACTACACACAACAACCGTTACTTCAGGCAGTGGCGCCCTCTGTTGCTCACTTGAAGCCAGTGCTGCCCATTTCATAATAGTCTCCGCCCTAGCGCGGCAAGTTTTAAAACCTCATAGAAAAGACGACGCCCACCGCCCCGCTAGTTTTATGATTTTGCACTGATTATAAACAATTTCAGTCGATTTAACCTTGACGAAATTATCATAAACATGCGATAAAACGAGTGCACAAGCAAATATTTCATTTAAAAATTATGTTAAGTAGAAATACATACATACAAAAAAGTCTTAATATTTGTTCATGCATATTTATGAGAGTAATTTTCCAGAGATTTCTGTAAATGAGCATTGGCAGGGGGGGGGGGGGGGGAAAGGCAGAGCAAAGAGTTGCTGGTTCAGTTTTCATTACGCATTTTATTTTGTATTCTTTTTGGTTGGCTTTTTGTTAACCTTGTTTATATAAATTCTGATAGTGCCAGGTGCTATCTCTTTCTACGCAGGCGAAATTGAAATGCGTTAATTGAGGCAACACGAACCACCAAACCACTTTGGGCCATAGAAAACTAATGAAATTGCTACATTTTGAATTAACAATTGGTGGAATAGTTTTCCATTAATATTGAAATTTGAATTTAGGCAACACACGTGCTTTTTTCCTCGCTCTCGTTCTCTCTCTCTTGCTCTTTCCCTTGCCCCTCATACAAGGCAAAGCTTACTCAGTTATTTTGTTGGTGTCTTTTTTTTTGTTTTTGCTTTCCTCTTATTTAACAACAATCGGAAACCCTACAGAGAATCAGCCAAATCGACAAAAACAACAACCAAAACAAAAAAATCATAGACAAATGTAAACGAGATCATTTTGCGTCTGTTGTCAATTGAGAGCGTGCTAGAAAGAGAGCCGAACCAATGCGAGAGCGGGCTGGCTGGTAATTGCTCTGCTGAGAGATGGATGCGTGAGCCAGGCCAGGCCAGAAACTGAGAACAGCAAAGCACCTCTATCTAGGGTGCATGCACATGGCTCCAGTCTGTGGGAATAGCGAAATCTGCTCGGCCAGGCATGATCTAGGGGCAACTTATGCTATGGCAAAATCTAAATCTGTTTTTGGGTGATGTTGCTCTTTTTAAAACTAAACTCTCAAACTAAGTCTGTGCCGCGACTTGTTCTCCCACAACTCACGCCGACCACGATCGCTTCACGCTGCCATCTCTATGGTTGAGATGGCCGCCTGGTGCCGTTGTTTTTTGTTATTTTTGTTTTGTTGTTATTATTAATTACTTTGATACATATACACATTTGTTATTCAACAAATGTATACATAAAAACATACACACACACACACACTCTCACATATGTTTATAGATTGTGTTGAATAAAAAAACGTGCGTAAAAAAAGAAAACACCAACAATTGACTTTGCCGCTGTCATTTACTTGACATTTATCAACAGCCAAGCCAAAGCAAAAGAAAATTGGACAAACAAAACGAAAACGAAACGTAATGAAATGAAGCGTATAGGGAAAATCACACACACACACACACACGCAAGCTAAAGTTGAAATGAAAAATTAATGGGCTAGCAACGGCAGCGTTTTCCTGTCTCGTGCATGAAATTGAAAACTTTTCAATTCTATGCAATTTTCTGCCTATTTTTACACACTGTTTTAGCCACACAAACACACGCACACACACACGCCTGCCCTCCCACTGCACTGCAAGAGAGCCCCCCGCACCGCATGCACCACACACCGAATTCTTCTACCGAAGACAAATACTTACATGCGTACGTAAATTTGTGGGTATGTACATACATACAGATGTACATATGTATGCAATCTGCACTGTGGGACAAGGAATATGCAAAGTTTAGGAGATTGCAAACAATGGCAGGTCCTTTACATATATCTCATAAACTTTCTGTACTATCGGTACTGTTATCACAGATTTTATAAATGGGGAAGCATACCGCTGGAAAATACGGACTGCACACTGGTACTGAATGGAAAACTGACCTGCACAAACTAATCACGTCATTGTCTTTGGCTTTAAAAGTGTCAAAATCAGTACCCCTGGGTTTTTAGGTGCCCTGATTTCATTTCTGGCCATATTTGTTTTTGATCGGTGGGGTGGGGGCTGACTTTTGAAGGAAAAAAATCAAAACGGGGTTCGTTTTATAGGTTTTTGGATGTTTCGATCTCATTACTGACAATATTTTTCCAATCGAAACGCAGAGGACGACTTATAGAGGGGGGAAGGGGAATCATTTTAACCAAATACCCCACAAAACAGTTCCATTTGTGATATTTTTAAGACTAGTCCGACTTTTACCATATTTGGTAATGGCTTTCTTATGTAAGGACCACCATTCTGGTTAAGTTATATGAAGATCGATTAATTTTAAGTATGTAACCGCCATACAAAGTGAATAACTATAAACTAATGAGAACATTGCATTACCCAGCAAATTGACGTTACATCGTCTTGGGGCTATCGTATTGGATCGGATGACCATCGCATATAGCTATCATAGGAACAATCGGTCGAAAAACTAATTCTAGTGAGAAAAACTGTTTTGATATCAGCGCAAAAGCCTTCAAACTTGGAATATATTAGTTTGCTCTACTTTTTCATGATTCCATTAAGTTTGGTCGAAGTCAGACTTCCATAGAAAAGTAAGGTCTGAAATTAAGTCTTAGTTAGAAAAACTTTTTTGTTTTCCATGGAAATTCAAATATTAGTTTTTAGTACTTTAACACAATTCTACCAAGTTTTATCAAAATCGGATGACTATAGCATATAGCTCCCATATGAACAATGGTTCGAAAATTAGTTCTAGTGGGAAAAACATTTTAGATTTAAATGGAAATGCCTTCATATTTTCTATATATTAGTTTTATATGCTTTTCCATGCTTCCACTAAGTTTGCTGGAAATCGGACTTCTATATAGTATAGCTCACATAGAAAAGTAGGGTCAAAATTTAAGTTTTAATAACAAAATCTTTTGTTGTTTTCAATAATAATATTCTTGAAACTGGCGCATACTTATTTATGGTAATTTTACACTATTCTACAAATTTTAGTTCTACATTTCGATGTAATAGAACTTTCTTTTCCCCATTACCAGCAGCATGCGAACCACTGTGCCCACCGTGCCCGTCCTCGTTCGTTAAGCATTTGGCGTCCCCGTCAACAACTTTTTCAGCCTCTTCGTTTTCGGTGATCTCTGACTCTCTCGTGTTTTTGCTAAAAATGTTTGTGTTTTGGTTTAATGTTTTGAGAACTGTTGCCGAGTGTTTAAAGTGTTTCATTGAAATTCAATACAGTCCGTGCTCGAGTCCGCACCGGATCCGATCCGAACCGAACCGAACCTGTGTGTGAAATTGTGCGTATTTGCTTAATTGTTTGCATATTGTAAATGACAAATAAATACAACAAAATGTAAATGCTAAGCGGCAGAAGCGGTAGATGTAGATACATAGAGAGAGGTCTACATGGCAACACGGTATTTTTTTGGTTATTTCTTTTCTAGTTTGCTTTATTGCTCCACTTTTGCTTGTGACTTTTTAGTGCCTTTGGTCGGTTGACGCTGTTGTTTGATTTTCACATTTTTCTTTATTTTTGGTATCACATGATTATACCCACACACACACACACAAACACACACGGCCAATCATCTGCCCGAGTGTGAGTGTAGGTATTTCTCTTTGAAAATGCCTTTTTGAAAAATGTTTTTAATTTTTTTCCTTTTTTTTGTTAGTTTTTCGGTTTTTGGTTTGAGTTTGAGTGATCTGTGTTGATCTTCCACATTTGTCGTCGTCGTTTGTTATGACGTAAAACTTTGCCTTCGCCGGTCTTCTGTTATCAAGACAACTTTGTAGAACTGGGCTAAAAGTCGCCCCGCTCTGGTATTGAATGGGTACTACCTCAAAATTGAAAGCTCACTTCTTTGATTTCAAGTAGGACTTAGAACGGAGGTAGGAGACTGGAACGAAACTGAACCAGTTCTATTTTAGGTCCTTCGAGCCGGATCTTCAAGTCTTAAGATGTGAAGATGGGCAACAAGATTTAGTATACTGAAAAGTAACGAGTCGCGTTACGATTCCGTTTACTTTAAACTTTATAAGTTTTTGTTATTTGATTTTTAAAGGCACCCTAATTGATTTCGAGCCCCCACTACCCTTAAAGTACCTTCACTTTTTTTTTTATATTATGACATACAATAATGTACATAGACATTTATATTTATATAGATAGCAAAAGCCCCTAAAATTTATCTGTAAATATTTGCTGTTATATGCTTTCATCACGTGTTGACAACACGTTGCGACGCTTGTTGCGTCGGCGTGGTTTCAACTGTTTGACAGTTCTAGGCTGTCAGTTTTTTTTGCCTGGTTGCATAAAGCACAGTGGTCGAAATGGTAATTTTAGCTAAATAATTTTGGACTTGAAAATATTTAAAGAAAACTGACAAGTGAGTCTCTACCTACAATCCAAAGCTGTCTTTATTGTAAAAATATTTTAAAAATGTAATTTGTTAGCTTTCTTTGCATGATTTATTTGAAAAACGCGTATCCGCTTAAATTTGATAATAATTCAGTTGTTTAGATTAAGGTAATTATGTTACTTATAATTTGATCTGCTTATGTTTGCCCATTTACTATTTAAAGCCATAGAAATAGAGTAACATTTGCTTTTTAGGAAAAGTGAATATTCAAATTCACCTTAAAATCGCACACAAAGTTTAAAAAAATATTAAAAACCAAATAAAAATCGTCTTAGGAAACATATTAAGAATATGTGATTTTTACATTTAACTAAGGAAGTTTCCTAATTTTGAGCATCTTGAGTCCAACATTTTGTCATTTCGACCACTGTGCCTCGAAATAAAGGCTTAAGCACGCGTTAAGCTTTCAGAGAGGGCGCTCTCCCTCTCTGTCTGTTTTGTTTTGCTTTTGTTGTTTTTGCACCTGTTTAACTGTTTTTGTTTTAACGTTGCCATGGTTCTAACTGGTTTGTGATGCATATGAAAATTCCTTTACATGTTTTGGCCATCGATGGCAATTTCACTTGCCACAAACAGAAGATTGTATAACTTCACGCTGGGCGAACTGTGGATGATGAACCTGAAGCAGGGGGCAGCATTGCCAACACAGTAGCTGTGTGCGTAAACAATCGAAGGGGGCGAGCGCCCCCCACACCTTCTCGCCCTCTCCCTCTCACCCACTATCTCTCTCTCGCTCTCTAGTTTGTTTATGCACCGTTTGTCCCACATAATTTTTTTCTATTTGTTTGTGTGTTCTATTTTTTTTCTTCTCTCTCTCTCTTTCTCTCTCTCTTTGTGTTGATCTCTAATATGTGAGTGTATTTTTGGCCACGTTGTGGGTAGAAAAACAGCCAAAACCGGCCGGAAAACTAGCAAACAATTCCAATTAGAGTAAAAGTCGAGACGCCGTTGGAATTACGTGAGCAAGTGAGTAGTTGGCTGGCTCTCTCTCTCTGAGCGATAAGAATTTTGTTGTTGCTTATCGCGTCTGGCTTTCTTTTTAACAAATTTTTTGTTGTTATCGTCCTCGCTCGCCGTCTAATATATAATTTTGTTGTCTCTGCCTTATTCTCTGCTTGTTTATTTTCAGATCTCTCTCTCTCTCTCGCTCTAAGTTTGTCATTCATGAGAGCTGCTCACACAGCTAACGGCAATTTTTGTGTGTTTACGCTTTGTTTTTGTTAAAAAAAATCTAATTAAATACCCATACACTGCCAAGCCAGAAGGAGAGAGCATGATGTTGGCGTTGTATTTTTTGTTATTTGCGCGCGGGTGTTGCGGTACATGCGGCGGCCGTCATTGCGGTTGTGTTTGTGATTGACATTTTTTTTGCTCTCTCCAAGGGCGTACGCAGTATCGTTTGGGGGGGCCTATTGAGAGCGGGCAGCCTGTATCCTCTGGCGGTACGCCCTTGCCCCCTCTCTGCATGTGACACATGTGCACTTATACAATCTCGGGTCTCTGACAGCGTCTGTGTGTGAGCATTTATGTAAATGTGATGATGAATATGTACCTTTTGCCGATAATAAATACAACACTCGTAATGCACAGTGGCCCACGTCAGTTGGTAAAGAATACAGCTTGGCAATATTGCGTCAGATATTGAAGCTTAAGCTCTGAATCATCATTTATTGTACATTTGTATAGGGTATGAACTTACTTAAACCTTAGTTTAATGAATTCTATATATGTACTCCATTTAAAATCTGTAAAAGTTGCACTTGGGCACAGTGGTCTAGAGTTGGTGGTAAATGTGTTAGAGCACTTGTTGATTCTTGAAGAGTTTTGGGAAGCAGTTTAGTAGAAAATCTTTGGAAA
Source organism: Lordiphosa fenestrarum (assembly GCA_035044985.1). Classification (NCBI taxonomy): domain Eukaryota; kingdom Metazoa; phylum Arthropoda; class Insecta; order Diptera; family Drosophilidae; genus Lordiphosa; species Lordiphosa fenestrarum. The sequence continues at coordinate 370,576 of JAWNNO010004396.1, forward strand.
TTTTAGATCCGAATGGATTTGCGATCAATGACCTTAAATCTTCTTTATAAAATGAATATATTTCTGAGTAATGTCGGAAAAGCTGAGGTCCCACTGGCAACTTGGACAAATTTTAACTAAAGCAGCAGTATAAAACGGATTTGAACAGAACCGAACAGGCCTAAGCGTTAAAGGACTAATATTCGATGGAATTAGGGGCAACCCTTGAACAAATTTTTCGATATGCAGCATCTTCAAACGTCCAAAAATATGATTTTTCGAACAGATTTAAGGGTAAGTCGCGACGATATACTCAAGGAAGGACATTAAGAGTTGAGATAGTTCGAAATTAAGGTTACTTTTCGGACTGCTTTACCTAAGAAAGTACGAAAATAAGAGTTTGCAAACAGATTTAATCAAAATTCGGGACGTTATCCTTAAGTACGGTATAAGGCTAGAAATTCGGGAGAATTCCCATGGCAGTATTGAGTTTTTTAATAATTTTTTTTTTTACCCTTGACGTAACTTTAAGGAATGCATCTAAAAATCACAGTTAAAACTGTCACATTTTTAGATAATACCAAATTTGATCAAATTTAGTAGCACTTAGAACAGAGGGACCATTTGTTGAGGTACAAAACAATAAGGAAAGACAGCTATTTACAAGTGCTCTACAAATTGCTTTTGACCCAAATTCTATAGGAATATTATCGTTATAGGGTCGAAAGCGATTTGTAGAGCACTTAAGATATAGTTGGTCGGTTTTACCTTGTGAACAAATTCTAAACTGGTCCTTTTTGAAGGACAGTTTGAACAAAAACATGGAAAACATTGTAAGATTTTTAGTTCAGTTTTGATTTTCGAAACTTTTGCTTCTATTTGAGCCATTTTACAGTGCTTGTGTAAACACTTTTTGTTTGGCTTGTGATAAATTAACATGTTTTCAAACTAAATTCCAAACGAAATACAATTTTGCTTGTTTTTTAAATTATTTAGTTAACATTTCATTACTGCAATCAAAAAAAACCTTCCTCACCTTTAGCTGTCTCCCCAACCACTGTGCCAGGGCTCAGAACTAACTGTAAGCATTTTCTGCTGCTGCTGCTTCTTCTTCCAGTTATGCTGAGTTGTTGTTTCTTTTTTTTGGCAAAAACAAAAACCATGTGTTTGCCACGCGCTTACGAATCCGCTCTCAACCCCGCTCTCTTGCGCTCTCGCTCTCTCCCACTCTCTGCCCGCTGCCATGTGTTTTCTGTATTTGTTTGTGCTGGAAACAAAAACAAATCAAAAACCCGCTACAGGAGCGATCAATTAGTTAATTAAACTAATAAAAATGGCAAAAATAAACAAAATATTGGTACGAATCTTGTGCATTTGGCCTGGCAACGCTGCGGCCGCCTTCGTCTCGCGGCCGTGTCTGTTGTTGACAGTGCAACAAAGCGTCAGCATCAACAACAACAAACAGAGAAACTAGTGACGTCGACGCCGCCGCCAACTGCGTTGACTTTGCCGTCAGCTTTATTTTGTTCATTTTGCATTGTGCCTTTCAGCGCAACGGATGTGTGTGTTTTTTTTTGGTGGGAGTCCCGCGTGTGTCTACAAATCACCAAACACAAAACTGATAAACTGATTTTGTTTTTAATTTGACCAGAATTGCATAATAATTAGTTACAATTAACCAAATAACCGCAAAAAAAAGATTTGCAAGTGCCGCCCACAGCAACAGAGAGGCAGCCAACAAAAAGGAGAGAGTGCCATTAAAAAGAGAGTGCGTGCGCGTAGGCGCAGCGACGACGACATCAACAACCAAATGTGAGTGCTAAAAATGTTTAAGAACAACAAATAAACAAATCGAAGAAATATTTTTAGTAAGAAAAAATTTGTCACCCAAAAAAATGAGAGAGCGAGTGTGTGTGTGTGTGAGCTTGTGCGTGTGCGGGTCTGACCTCCCCACTCCCCAGTCGTTGCTTGTTGCAGTTGTTAACAATTGAATTTGTCAAAAATAAAATCTAATTCCAACTGCAAGCCAAATAGAGAGCCTCGGTGTGGCATGAGGGTTTTGAGGGGGAGGACGGGCACCCGCATACTACTTGCATTTCTGTGCGAGTGTGTGTTTAACGTTTCTCTTTTGTAACGTCTTTGTTATAAAATTTATTTGCTGCGCATAATTTCCAATACAACATTTTGTTTTTCTTCTTTTTTTTGTTTTGCCTTGCAAATAAACACTCTCAGACACACACACACACACACACACTTGCGTACGTACGTACTTACAGATGTTTATATTTGACAGCGTCACAGTCGCGGTACTCGAAATGGTCACACCTCAGCCGACCTCTGGCTAATTTAACACTAAATTGTTATACAAGCAGCATATGGGCGAAAATATGGCCTAAAATCAGCTATTAACTAGCTTATAGAACTTTTTATTTCTATAAAATTTTTCACCAAAACCTAAATTGTTATAAAACAAGAAATAATTGTTATTCAATTTTTTTTGACATTCGTCAACTCTCTATAGTCTTAACCACATGTGGTATAAATTTGGTATCAATTGAAGTAATTATACTATGTCAAAAAGGGAGACTAGCATTTTTGTGGGACTTGCGTAGGGTATAAATATATAGATACTCGGTAGCTCGTTCCAAAAATATGACCATACCTCCTGATTTCCTTATATTGGCCAGTCTTATACTCAACAAGGATCTGGTACCCTCCAGGCTCGATTGAAGCTTCCTTTAGTTCCTGACAATGTGGCATGAAAAGAAACCGAAACGTTCAAATTTCCGCTGAAATTGTTAAGGTTATCATTTGAAAAGAAAACCGATGTATAAAATTTATTTTTCCCTTTTCCAATCCACTCAAAAATGAAAAACTTGGGGGCTACTGAATAAAATAGTCTGAGAGAAAACTTTAAAATTGAAACAGGGGTTTTTTTTTCAAGTGCATCAAAACTTCTGCTTAGCCTGTTTTATTTTTGATTTTGTCTCAAGTAAATTTACCCTGCTTCTATGTTTTTTTTTGGGTGCTCTACAATTTATACACTAGTGTCCCAGACTGTTGGTCATGGGGGGCTGTGTTAGTTCAGTTTGTTGTCGTTTATTTTTTGCTTTGGCCTCTCACCCTCTCACACACACAGTTACACAGACAATGCGTCTCGGTCTCTCGGCTGCGTCAGCAAGAAAAATATACAGAGACGTCAGGCCGTGTGTGTGTGTCTGTGTTTTTTGGCGTCCCACGTCTACGTAAGTCGATCGTGGTTTTTGATTGAGGGAGAGAGAGAGAGCGAGAGAGGGCGAGAGTGTGAGTCGCCTGGGTTATGCTTAAGATCGGGGAAACTCACGTGAGATTTGAAAAACAACCTAGAACCTCCCCCAACTCCCTTGCAATTATGCAATAAACAAAAAAAAGAGCTTTGAAACCCCCACCGCCCCCCCATTCTAATCAAGGTGTGTGCGTGACTTAAAAATCAATTGGGGGAAAAAAGGGGGGCGGGGGCTTTAAAAACTAATTGATATGAAGGCATAACGTTTATGACATATTGATCGAGGAAGGAGACACGCACCAGCAACACCCCACCACCCTTCCACCCACTCAGTCACTCAGCAAGAAGACGCCGCCAGCAGCCTCGTGCTCTCTCTTCTAGCTTCGCCTTGTGCTTTTTTATACCCGTTATGCGTAAAGTAAGGTGGATCTGTGTGTAGTTCTGTAAAGTGAAGGAGCAAGAGAACCTTTCTGCTGCTTGATTACATAAAAAATACCACAACAACAAAATAATGAAAATAATTATGTAGGTATGAAGGTACATATGTGTGTGTGTGTGTGTGTGTAATTATATACACAAAAAGCGCTATGCCAACAACTTTGTTTAAGCGATAAGATATAGCCAGCCGACAGCAACACAACTACAACAACAATGCGCAAAATGCAAACAAAATTTAAAAACTAGCAGCAGGAGACGTCGACAGCGACAACTTTGTTGTTAGCAGCGGTAGTAGTAGCAGCACTGCTCTGGCTCTGCTGCGTTATACAACAACAGAACAGAAATAGAGCAAAGCACAGCAGAAAAGCAGCAACAGCAGCAGCAGGTCAAAAGAAAGTTACAAGTTGCACGCATTAGTCCAGGCGACGATCTTGTCGTCAACGCTTTGAATTTCTAAGAATAACTAAAATAATAACAGCTGTTCTAACATTTCTCCCAAAAAATGATATCAATATATAATTATAACAGTTGCTTAAATGCAGATTTTAGGTAGAATTAATGGAAACCGAACTTGAACAGCAATTTACACCTTGTAAAAATCTCAGAAGGGTAGCCTGAAGTTGAGCAATAGGCAGCAGGAAACATCAACGACTCTTGTGAAGACCCCTCTCAGCTTCGTTGCTTTAATGAAGAGTGCGAATGTTTTGCCTACACGGGAACATGCTACATATGGCATGACTCGGGTAGGATGATAGCCCTTTCTTCAAAGGACATTGTAAATGCAACTTTCACTGGCATTCATATCCTTTCCTTGCCACTATCTTACTGCTTATTAGCTTCGTCACTCACAGTTGGATTCTTTTACAGTTTCATAATGACAGATCTGAAAGTGTCTACCGGGTTTTGACCATTTCTGCTTCACAGCAGTTCTTTGGAGAAATCCAAAACCGATCTAAAAAATTTTAAGTAGCTCACGGTCGCCATTCCTTAATCTTCCTGCTTTTCAGAATGAAAGGAAACTTTTGACAAGTCTTCATGGATGCAAACTCCAGTGGCTGAGGCTCAAGGCCGAGTAAAAGTAAATTTTTTTCCGCGTCACGGTCGCCAACTCTCAAATTCCACCTGCTTAGGTCTTATCTTAATTCTGATACTGTTCAATTTATTAAAACTAAAAAAACAAGCCAAAATGGTGCATTAAAATTTGCCTAAAAACCATCCAAGTTTCTCAGCAACCTGCCAAAACGCCGATCCAAATGAATATAGCCGAAAGAATATTTGCCAAAAAAGATTAGCTGCTGCAACACCAGCGGGTCCACCTCAAGGTGTGCGCATCAGCATCGATGCCTCCAGCTTTTGGTAGCTCAAGACCAACGCCTGGTTCCTTAATTTCTGCTCTTCCAATTCACGGGCCATCAACACCAGTTCGCTGGCCAATTTCTGCGTTTCCGGTTTTTTCTGCAACACGGTTTGCACTGGCTTAATGAAAGGCACACAGTGTCTGGCTACATTTGGCTTTGGACGCCGTGACATGAATTGCTTGAGACTTGCCTCCGCTTCTGCTTGTCGCTGTCGGCGCAGCATAAACTCAGATCGCTTGGGAGGCAAATACTCGACCACTTTCGCCATGGTGGGTTCATCAGTATGCTCTAACTCGGAATCTGTCTTCAGCTCGGCGATCGGTAGTTGGGCGTGGAGCACGGTGGCTGATACACGACCCATTGTAATTGAACGCACCAGGCAGGTGGACGATGTCTTTAGGAGAGTCAGCGAGGAGCGTGCGGTATTGGCCAGGAAATCCATGTTTACTGTTGAATTGGAGGTAGGAAGAATAAAGATGGGAAATCTGTGGAATAAACCGCAAAACTTACACTATATAAAACTTGTTAATTTGTTGGATAGAAAATTTTGTTACTAAAATTTTGCACTTTTCGATTTTTGTTTGTTAAATAAATTTATTTTTCGTTTCGATTTGTAGTGTTCCTTGTTCGGGGCACGAGCTGAGACTGTCTATTTTTGTGTAGACCTGGAGCTCCTAACTTTTGAGGGCTTTGACGTTTGATTTTCAGGCCTACTTCGAGGGGAATTTGCTCAAAAGGATACTTTGATCTAAAAGATTTTGTTAAATAATTGTTGAAATTGTCTGAGTTCTCTCTGGATGCCTGTAATGAGCCCACGAAAGGTTTTTTCTGTTAGCTGCATCTTAGCTAACACGACTATCAAGCACTCGCATTGGTTGGCAACCATATTACAGTAAAAATATTAGAATTCCCCTGTTTTGCCATGTTTCAGCCTTTTGAGTTCTCTCTGGATGCCTGTAATGAGCCCACGAAAGGTTTTTTCTGTTAGCTGCATCTTAGCTTACACGACTATCAAGCACTCGCGAGAGTTAGCGACCAAATTATAGTAAAAATGTTAGAATCCACCTGTTTTGCCCTGCTTCAGCCTTCTGAGTTCTCTCTGGATGCCTGTAATGAGCCCTCTAACGGTTCTTTCTGTTAGCTGCATCATAGTTTACACGACTATCAAGCGCTCGCGAGGGCTAGTGACCAAATTATAGTAAAATATGTAATTAAAAGATGGAAAAATGAATTTTGTTAGGATGATTTTCCAAAATGCTAGGTACTCAGCCAACATTTAGAAGATCATATTAACAAACTCATCTAAATGAGTCTTTTTAGAGCAATTCTAAGAATTAAGAAGTAAGTACTACCATATGTGTTTCAAAGAAGAGTCGAAAATGACTCATTCACATGCTTGAAACGTGATTTATTGAAATACGAATTTAAAAAGACTCGCAAATGACTCGATATTTATCAGAAAAACGGACTAAAAACGACTCTTCAAAAAGAGGCTTGCCTAGGGTACCAATTTCTCCCAACAAAGAGTTAACTATCATAAAATACTTGCAAATGACTGGGAAGAAGGGGTAAAAAACGACTCCTTAGGAAGATTCGCGGCTAGGGTACCAGTATAAATTATATTCAGAGCGCATTTATGACTATTTTAATCAGACAGAGGACTCAAAATTGACTCTAATGTCATAAAATGTTTCGCTGGGATCTTCCAATTTCTAGCTAGGTAAGCCCCAAGGTGTACACGCACATTCACAAAGGCTACTGCCTACTTAGAGGCTATTTTCACTTATGCTGCCTTGAAATTCTCAAGCTGTTTTAGCAAGTCCGCGACATGAGAAGGCGACCGTTGAGCTGGGCAAAGTATACTTCAGATTGAATTCAAGGGTTTTTGTGCTAATTTAAAGAACTACAACTATAATCAGTTTATTTTTGGTATCGCATTTAGTTCGAATATCGAGCGTAGGTCAATTTTGTGCATTTTTTAAGCAGTAACTTGGCGAATGGAGTTTTGGAATATTGAGCTCAGTTTTAGCTCTGGTTTTCTGTGGAATTCGTAAGCTTAACTTAATTCTGATTAAAGTCTATTTGATAGATTGAGGAGCGCTTGTGTAGCCTGGAATGGATGTAAAATGGTTTGGTTTGGTTTGGCTCGGTTTGGTGCACGTTAGACAACTATTTAACTAAATGTTTAACAGCGCAAATGCTGCATATGTTTGTTAATATGTACATCTATGTAAATATGTAAATATGGTGTGATATATCTCTCTGTATGTAGTTCAGTTTCAATTTTGTTGGTGCAGCATTGAACAAATGTTTTGTGTCGGTCGTTGAGAAAAAAATGTGCTAATTAGAGGGAAACGTTTATCGCGCTCTACTCATGTGTGTGTGTGTGTGTGTGTGTGTGTGTGTCAATTGGTTGATTGAAGGGCAGAGACACACCGCACACACTATTTGTATGCTACTTATCAATAATTTGACTTAAAGTCAAAATTTTTGTGACACTTTTGTCGGTTGTTTAAGTTTGTTTTTAACCGTCTTCAAAGTGAAAATGTTTTTTGTTTACTTTTTTCTGTGCCGCAAGAGAGCGAAGAGACGACGATGTTGATTAGCTTATCAAAGAAAATGTTGCTATATTTATTTATATTCAATGTGTTTGACCCAATTTGTGGTTGTTGTTGTGCAATTGCATTTGCACAGTTTAATTTTAGGCACGAAATCAATTGAAACTGAAAGGAATGCCGCCTGGCAACAGTATTTTCATTTTTTCCTAAAAAAAGCCGGCTAAACTGAGAGAGACCAGCACTCTCTCTCTCTCTCTCTTGCTGTCTCTCGGTGTGTCTTCTGTTGAATTTGGTGCGTTTGGGGAAAATTGTAGTTATTTTTAAGCCAGCTAAGCAGAGACAATGCTACTGGCTAAAATTAAATATCACCAAAAAACCAAAATAAACGCTGCATTTTTTGTTGGTTTTGTTGTGTTTTTTTTTGGCCCAAAACCAAGTTTTATGCTCGTCTCACTCTTGTTACGCATTCGCACGTGTGTTTATCATCTATTTTCAAGTTGATTTAATTGTTTATTAATCAATCAAGCACATTTGTTATTTCCTTTTTGGCTCGGGTTTTTGCTGTGTTATGCAAATCGTTGCAAGCTTTTGTAATCCGCTAATCATTCTGATCATCATCATCATCATCATCATCATCGTACTCGACTCTCAATTGCATTGTTTGGTAGAGCAGGGATCCAATTCATTATCACAACCTTCGTTCGTGAAATCAATGCAAAAATAATGAGCGAGCTTTGTGTATACCAGCCTCCCCCCACCCACCCACACTCTCTGAGAGTCAGTGCCGCCGCATATACATACATATGTGTGGGAGAAAAAGTAACTGCTTACTTGGCACACTGGTCTTAAAACCAGGCAACGTATAGAATGATTATTTGTGGATTTTTCATCCTTAAAACTCATATACTCGCATGTATTCGGATGAAAAAATGTAGCCCAATGAAATAGGATTCTTTTTCGGTAATCTATGCGTTTCCGCATTGAGTTTGATGAATTTTTTTTTTCAATTTTAAATTATTACTCCATGGATAATGGTTATTTCCGGAGTAAGCCTGAATTTATGTTTGCAAACTTTGAAATGGATTTTATAATTCAAACTTCCTCCAATTTCGTATTCACTACTCGTTATCGTCGTTTGAGTAATATTTATAATAATTAAGTGCTGAGATATATAGGGTGCAGTTGCCTTGATATTTTCACAGTATCATAAAGGCTGTAAGGAACATACATACCAAGTAAATATAGTTTTTACAGCTAACACTGCAAGTTTTGTGGAGTTATTCCCATGAATTCAAAAAAAGGTTTGAAAACTTTGCATACTTCTAGGCTGGAAACAAAGAAAAGAAAAGACTTTTCTCTTGAATAAAGTCAAGACTACAAAAAAAGAGATAAATTTGATGAATCCTAGATAGTTATTTGGTTTTCTAACTAAGGTAACATTTATCAGCTACTTTATCAACTGCAACCACTGTGCCATAACAGCTGTTCTGGGCTCTCTGTTAAAAACAGTTTTAATTCAGGCTTAAAGCATGACACTTTTACAGTAATTGGTGGAAATTGCTCTCTTAACAGAGAGCGCGCGCTTATTACTGCGAAATACTGGTTTCACTTTGACTAACATTGCTGTAATTACAAAAAAAAATAACCAATATTAAGGTGCAATTCATTTATTTATCAACATTCCATTCAAGAAACTTGCGTGAGTCACGGCGTTTGAGGGGGGTAGGTGGAGGGAGACAGACGGACAGACAGACGGAGCAGGAGAAGGAGCGGGAGCGGGAGAGCGGCGTGTAAAGGTATTCCCTCAAAGCCTAGCCCAAACAGCTGTTGGTTAAGCGGGGCACAACTGTTTTGGTATTGTTGTTGTAGTTGTGGATCCTTTTGCAAATCGCGTGCTTGTTGTTGTTGTTGGTTGTGGTAGTTGCTCACTTTTCAATAAATGGCAATGTCATGCGCGAACGCCCGCTGCTCTCAATCTCTCGCTAGCTTTGCCGGTGCGCGGCCCTCTCTTTTTTTTTGTTTCTCTGGCTGATACAATGAAAGCTTTGTCTGCGGTTCTCTCTATCTCTGCGTGTGCGTATGTGTGTGTGTGTTAGTGTGTGTGTGTCTTGGCATTTCATTTTTGCCTGCCGCCGCTTCGCTTCATTCGTTTGGCTGCTCGCGTGCTTTACGGTTCGAGATTTAACAAACAATATAAAAATAATAATACAAAAAAGAAGGAACTATATCTACAAATATTAAACTGTTTTTTTTTCATTGTGAATCTGTTAAAAACAACACCTTGTATGGCTGAGGTATGTTGAACCACAACAGCATTAGCAGCTCTGTCTATGTGTGTGTGTGTGTCGATGTGTGTGTGTGTGAAATAAAAATAACAAAACACCAAACAGGCAAACAAAGCCTAAGGAGGCGCGCATAAGCTTTAAGAGCGACAGAGAGAGGTAGAGAGAGAGCCAGCGCCGCGTCATACCCCAACTAAAAGAACAACAACAACAACAAACAAAAAATATGTAAACTACATATAAATTTTGCATTGGTTTTTTTTTTGTTTTCTTACACATAATTCAACTAATTTGCTTCTAATCTTTGGCCAAACCTCAAACTGTTGCCTTCCCCTCCACTCCTCTCTCCGATTTCATAACCATGCTAAGAAAAAACTAAAAATAAAAAACCACGTTGAAATTCGTTGGCAGCGGCGGCGTCTACTTTTAATGCAGCGTCGTCGACGTCAACACAATCTCTCTCTCTCTGCGTGTGTGTGTGTGTGTGTGTAGGTGTGTGGCAGCTTTTAGGTACAGTGGAAACACATTGAAGTACATCGTTTGAAACTAAATAGAACAAAAATGATAATAAATTCACTTCACCTTTTTATGCTTCAGCTGAGAAAGTCTTTTCCTGTTTAAGTTTAAGAACCATTATTTTAATCAATGATCTCCGGTGAACCACACAGAACCGGTTCGCTTTGGGTTTTTTGAAACTAGAGATTTGGGCTGCCTGTAAACTCATGTAATTGAAGTCCCTTGTAATGCCTACGAGCTTGGGAGAGTAGGTACAAAGACAAGGCACCACTTTGAAATTAACTTTCCAACATACGCTCTCTATGTTGAGAACGAGAGACTGAGGGAAGTCAATCTATATATGATTAAAAATAAATCACAGTGGGTGTCATAATGGTTTAGTTCAATTTCCAAATTAAATTGTCATTTCAATTTCTGAAATAAAATCAGCGGTGGGCACGCCCTTGCTCCCACTGCCCACAGCGTACCTGGACACACAATTTGTCGTCGCAGCAAGTGCAATTTACTTGTTTCAAGGAATAAACAAAGGCAAAAAATCCAAAAAAAAACAAGAAAGAAAGTCGGTCAAGCCCGACTATAGCATACTCTGTACCAAGAAATTTTGTCTTTTGTTCATAACTCGAAAACCGTTCATCCGATCTTCTTCATTCCTTTGGCGGATCGATAAGTTATTCTAATAACTAAATATGTCCAGAAGGAACAAGCCATCTATCTTCAAAACTGTGGGAGATATGACGTTTTTTCTAAATTGCGGGGGCGGGAGGGGGCGTGGCCACAAAATTGAAAATAAACTTGATCTGCCTGCAGACATAAGAAGCATATGTCCCATACACGTCAAACCTCTATCTCTTACCATCTCTGAGATCTGTGCGTTCATACGGACAGACGGACAGACGGACATGGCTATATCGACTCGGCTGTTGATGCTGATCAAGAATATATATACTTTATGGGGTCGGAGATGCTTCCTTCTGGATGTTACATACTTTTGCACAAACTTATAATACTCTATGTACCTACGGTACAGAGTATAATTATCTGATAAAACTCTTTCTTCATTAAGAGCTTCGCTTGTACTACTCGTTCATTTAACTTATGTGGTCTCTGATAATTTTAGAATATTTTAGTCTACTTAAATAATTATTATAGCTCAGTCTTCTTTTCTTTTTGGGTAGAAGTTTATATCTTTGGTATTTTTGTCTTTGTAAATGAATTTTCCAACATTTTTAGAATATTTTATACTTTAAGGTACCTTTTAAGAAAATTTCGACCTGAAAATTATATTTGTATCCTTTTTTCTGTCAAACTTTCAATTTAAGAGTATTTTGTGATTTTTTTTTTTAATTTTAAGAACATTTTAACTTATGCAAACATTAATTTTTAAAAATTTGTTTTAGGATTTTTTTTTTAAACTTTTTTTTGTTAATTTAAAATCTTATAGGTTTTTTTTCTAAATATTTTGTGATATTTCATTTAATATTTGGCCCACTGTTCACATTTAAAATGCGAGAGAGCGAAATGTAATGCACATTGTTGTGTAGGCAGTCTCCACTGTGGCATAATTGCCATTCGAATCACCAACAACAACAACAACAAACCACAATTAAGTGATAATCCGAATAATAATCATAATGAAATGGCCTTTAAAGTTCTTTTTAAGTGTTCCCGCTTAACTTTGTATTAGGAAAAACTTTGAGTTTAGTTAAAGCCTCTTAAGTTGTTCACGCTCTCTCACTCACTCTCTCTTACACACACACACACACACACACACACACAAAGGCGGCGTTCTATGGGCAACAATTATAAAACGCCACACTATTTTTCTAGCGGCAGCGGCCTTGTTGCGTTTTATTATTATTATTTTTGTTGTTGTTTGTTCTTAGAGAAATATTTTTGATATACATGCATACATACAACACACGTATATACCAAAAACTATGTGTATATTTTTGTATTTGAAGAATTTTCCACACATTTTTAAGTGTTTTTTCAGGCCCAGGCGTCGTATACGTAATGCCAGCCAAAGAGAGCCCCAGAGCGAGAGCAAGAGCGAACGGGATAGAGAGTTGCATACGTCAGGGGGCATTACGTATACGCCGCGTGGTCGCCCTCTATGGTTACTTTTTACGAGAAAATTCTTAATTTGCATTTGTTTTCTTGAAATAGTTACAAATCGTTTTTTGTTGTTGTTGTTGTTGTTGATATTTCCATAAACTCGGAGAACGAGAGAGAGAGAGAGAGCGGCAGCCCAGAGGCAGTTCTCAAAAAATGCTCAGCTGTTGTTGTTATTATCTGGTTGACGGCCGGAAACTCTCTCACTCTCTTTCTCTGTATCTCTCTCCTAGTTGTACACAAAGAAAGCCGAAAACACTAAAAATCATGCATATTTTTTTTTTTTTGCAAATTTAATTTGCACAGACGCCGGCTCTCCCTCCCCTATCCACCCACTTTTCTCTCTCTATCTCTCTCTGTCTTACTCTCTTAAAATTATTTATTGTTATTATTCATATATTTCCCTTTAACTCTTTTTCACACACACACACACACATAGGCACGCAAACAGTTTGATTAAATGAGGAAGCAACTCATTTAACATTTTTTCCATAGATTTCCATATTTCATTTGCTGGGTAATTGACAATTTTCACAACAATAACAATAACAACAAAATGCTGGTAGTCCAAGAGCAGTGTTTGATATTTATTTGAGCGTATTTCACACGAGGTTTTTCGTACCACATTTAAGAGGGTATCAAGGTGTTGCTTAGCTTAAAGAAACCAAAAAAAAAAAAATGAAAAACTGTTGTGAGATCAGGGAACATAATTAGACAATAAATCACAAACTATCTAATACACTTTTAGTTTCCTCAACTTTGAGAGCCTTTGTAAAGAGTTTCTAGCACAGAAAACAGTTTAATTAACGTTTGCTAATGAAGTTTTCTTCCATTGTCCGCAACTTTTAGAGTTTTGACAAGCTAAAGAGCAATTGTCAGATTGCTTCAGAACATAAAAAAACATTCCATTGATGTATTCCAATGAAGGTTTTCTTGTAATTTGCCCTCTTTGTAGAGCCTATCTCAATTTTGAGAGCATTTGTAAGACTCCAACGAAAGAGGCAAGTGAAAGCTTTAAGCTTGAAGATCTGGCAACTCTGTTTTTGAATGAAAAAATCTCGAACATCACGACTTAGACTGGTTTTACATGATGATACAAGCTTTATAAAGTTTTTCAAGAAGCTTTTGCTTGTAGAAAAGAGTTGGGAAAAGGACAAGCGACACCACCGCACATCTTTTCAACAAACGAAAGCTTTTATAAAAGCTTCATAAAGCTTGCAACAGCGTATAAATACAGTCAAAGTCGTGGTGTTTGAGTTAAAAAACAGAGCTGCCAGATCTTCAAATTTAACAAAAAAAAACTCATTTAGCATAGAAATTTAAAGGGGTAACTGCTGGGTTGAGCACTGTTTGAATCCATATTTTTACCCTAACTCACTTTGTTATTAAGCTAAGCTGAATGCTGTCGCTACTCAAGTAGCTTCATTATTTTGTCTCTTGTTATGACGGATTTTGATAGCTACATGCATACATACATATGTACATGTATGTACATATGAATCATCAGCGTCATCCATCCTTTCAGTCAAAAGCATTAGAAAATGGGCAGGCATGTATGTATGTACATATGTACATATTTATTTTCATTAAGCAGGTACAGTTACCTCCACACACCGTAAGCAACACTTGCTGCTTGCTGTGCTTGTTAATTGAAGAATAACAAGAAGAGAGGACGAAGAAGAACAAAGTCCAAAATGCAAGTTTTTGAGAAGGGGGTGGGGGCGGTTGAGGTGGTGACATTTAAAGCTGCAGCCAGGCAGTGGTGCATCCGAAAGGTCCACAGGTCACACCGAACAGTTGACGTTTCTAGAACGAAAAACTGACAACTCGAAAGCTAATCTTTGCAACGAAAAAGCATAATAACAACAAAACAAAAACACTGAGAAACAGCGGCTCAAAAAGCCCCAAAGAGAGATTGCGAATGCGAGAGAGTGAGCCAGCCACACAAACAAAACAAAACACACACACACACACACACACACAAAGAGAGCGAGAGAGAGAGAAGAGAGCCCAGCACATGCTTTTTTGTCTAATTAATTATGTCAAAGGCAAAACTTAATGCACCACCTCCCCCCACCTTCAACTCTAGCAAAAAATTCCTAAACGTAATCAAAAACCACGTTTGGCAAAAAAAAAGTTGCCAAGACAACAAACTTTCAAAAAACTGCGTCGCAAGCTTTTTGTTTATTGGGCAGCGTGGCAACAACAAACCCAAGCAGCAGCAGCGACGACGACGACACCCTGCCTAATAATTTGAGACGCGGTGTTCTGTTGTTGTTGTTGTTGTTGTTTTTTTTGGAGGTCGGCGGGAGAGCTTTTTATTTGCTTTTGTTGTGACTTTTACGTTATTTGTTGTGGCGCGCACATTTTCTTGTTGTTGCAAAAGGCAAAACAATAATAATCGCATGCACAACAATAACAACAAAAGTAGTTCTCTTTCGTTTTAACATTTCCATAGAGCGGCGGGGCCTCTGAAAATCAATAAATAATAATACAAACTTTGTTGGGCAGCCGCCAGAGACCACCAGACCCTCTCCCTCCGTACCTCCGTCCCTCCCTATCAGCCGTTGGTCGCCGCCTGCGTTTAACATTTCAATGAAAGCGAAGAAATTGAGTATTTAATTTGTTTACCGATCGCATTTCTGGCTTATGAAACGCCGCTCTTCCCCATAACTGACAACTGAGAGAGCTTTGAACTAATGTCAACTGAGTAGAGAGGGCACTGAGGCACCGCCATGCCATTGTTTGGCACAAGAGCGACAACTGCGACTCGGCCAGAGTTCACATCAGAAGAACTATGCTTGTATGGGTGAGCAAGCGAGAGACAACAGACGCTGTAATTGCTTTTCTATGCTCACCGTTACACACAATCATAAGCTTGCATTAATACTGCTTGCGTCTGTGTGAAAAGCACGACTGAATTCATCATGGGCTTTAAGCTGGTCCATGAGACAACCATAGAGGTGGAAAGCTCGCAGTGTGCGCCCTCAGCAAAGTACTTAAAACGATCAGTGTTTCGCGTGCTCTGGAAGCGTGAGGTGAACAAAAGCAATTTCAAAAGCTTCACAAAGCTTGCGTCATCGTGTAAATGACGATTTCGTTGTATGAAGTCAGAATTCAAACGAAGCACTGAGAACAGGCTTTTAGTCGGAATTTACATGATTAGGCAAGCTTAATGGAGCTTTTGAAAAAGCTTTCGCTGTTGGATAGGCTGAAAAGAAAACTTTAAAAACTTTAAAATTTACAGTGTGAAGTTAACTTTATGAAGTTTTTGTAAAAGAGCTTTTTGTGGAACTTTGACTTGAAGCCAACTTCATGAAGAGTTCTGTACCAAACAGTGGTTAAGACATTTCAGGCATATTTTCAAACCGTTTTAAAAGCAGTTTCAAACTTTTAAGGCGTCTACAAACTCTTCATGGCAGTTTCACCCACTTTTGGATCAAATTAATGACCCAGGGTTGTCTATCTTAAACCAGGCTAAGCGGTTAGGGCTGTGGGTTGATAAATCTAATCTTTATACCCTCTCCTTTGTTTTGTCTTGCAGCATGTCCACGGATAATCCCACACAATTGTTAACCAGTCACGATCTTAGCCAGCTCCGTGGTCAACTACAGACAGCGGCAGCAGCCACAACGGCCACAGCGGTGGTAGCAGCAGCGGCAGCCGCCGCTCATGGCTTTCGCAGTGTGGCAGCCGCCCCCCAAACGCCATCCACGACAGCAGCAACAGTAGCAACAACCGCCAATATGCCGGCCAACGGCAACAGCTCTAAATATGTATTTCTGCAACATAATGCCACCACGGGTGGCTATCAGGCCTATGAGGGAGGAGGACCAGCAGCTGGAGCAGCAGGAGCAGCCACATCAGCAGCAGGAACCGGTGGCGGCAACATAGTTCTACTGGCTGCCGAACCCCTCGAACTTGGTTCAGCTGAAGCCCTGACTGCAGCAGCAGCAGCAGCAGCCGGCGGCGGCGGCAGGGAGGGTGATGATGGTGAACTACGCTCCCTCTCCTGGCTCAATGACAGCAATCTAATCAAGGGAATTGTCACAACAACCACCAGCAGCACAACAGCCACCACACCGAATGTGGTGAAACGTAATGGAACCGCCGCAGATTTGTGCATAGTCAGTGATCTGATGGATGAGCCAACGGCCACGGCTAATGTGTATAGCACCACCACAGTGCATAAGGGACCCAGTGGCACCACCACGGTGGTGGAGTACAAGGCCACCAAGTCAGCCGCCTCGCCAAATGCCGCCGCCGGCGCCACCTCCACCTATATGACAACTCGCAACCCGCTCGGTGGTGGGCACAGTTTTGTGCCCGTGGTGGTGACCAGCAACAATGTGGCCCTCAAACCTCAACAGATCTATGTGACCAGCAATGGAGCAGCTTATAGATCAACCACTGCTGCTGCCGTCGCCGCCGCCGCCTCCTCCGCGTCGTCGTCGTCCTCATCCTCTGCCACTCATCATCCGCACAAGAAATATTTGCGTGAAAAGATGAATGTACATGTGGATCAAGGTGCAGTCGCCGCTACGGTCACTGTGGTCAGTTCGCCCGCCTCCTCTAACAATTCATCGCTTAGCTCCTGTTCGGCTGCTTCGGGCTCGGGTTCGGGATCCTCAACGGCGGCGGTGAATGGCGGCAATAGTCCAGTGCCCAAGGCTAGCAATTTTAATGCAGTTTTCGAAGCGGTCAACTATGCCACCACGCCCAGTAGCCAGTCAGAGCCAATGCCAGTGGTGACAAGCACCACCTTGCTGAGTAATGCCGGTTCGCTGCCACCTGGTTACACCTATGTCAACTCGCATGTCATGTGAGTATCCCTTGGGCTGACAAATTGAGCCTCAGATTTTCATACATTTCCCCCTCCCTGTAGCTCGCCCGCCAATATAGCCTCCTCCACGGAGTCGCCAGCAGCGGGCATTGCTGCACTTTTACCGCCCGGCGCCTATTACAGCACCACCTCAATATCAACAGCAGCAGCAGCACCACCAACCACTATGACAACAACCACCAACAGCAGCAGCAGCACCACCAACAATATGCTCCATCCACGCAATCTGCAATTATCTGTGACACCACCGCCGCCGATGACGCCCACAAGTGTGCACAATGGCTCCTCTGCGAGTGGACTGGGTCTACTTAATCTGCAAAGTCCCAGCAGTTATACCAGCTATGAAAATGAGGATTCGTTGAAAGAGTTTGACTTGGTTACGGCCGGTTCACGTATGCATACCAGCACACCGCAGCAATATGTGGCTACCCTTAAGAGCAACAGCAACAACAACAACAACGGCAACAACATCAGCTCAACTGGAGGAGTGGCTGCTACCAGCAGTGGCGGTGGCGGTGGTGGTGGCTATAACAGCGCCACCAATGGCAGCGGTGGTGCCGGTACACCACAGAAACAGAAGCATCCCAACAATGTGCCATATGATCCACTTGTGCATACCAACAATAAGCCGCCATATAGCTTTAGGTAAGCCCAGGACATGCCGCGTCAGTAAACGAAATCTGTATGCCAACCTTTTCTCCTTGTTGCAGTTCCTTAATCTTCATGGCCATCGAGGGCTCCAATGAGAAGGCTTTGCCCGTTAAGGAGATCTATGCCTGGATTGTTCAGCATTTTCCCTACTTCAAATCGGCGCCCAGTGGCTGGAAGAACAGTGTCCGTCACAATTTGTCCCTCAACAAGAGTTTTGTCAAAGTGGAGAAGGCTCCCAATATGGGCAAGGGTTCGCTTTGGCGTGTCGAACCGCAACAGCGACAAAATCTCATACAGGCCCTAAATCGGTCGCCCTTCTTTCCAAACTCGGCGGTGGATAAGATCAGTCCGTCGCTGAAGAGTCCAGTTGGTGTTGTCTCCTCCATGCCCACGGGCTATGATAGTCTCGATGGGGCTACAGTGGGTATTGTTGGTACTGCTGGCGTCGGCACGCATGTAGCCGCAGCGGCAGCGGCAGCAGTGGCCTTGGCTACGCCCACCAAAAGTAATAATGGTGGTGGTCTGGTGGTGGCCAATGGGGCTAGTCAATTGGCGGCCACGCCCACCAGCTCAGCGGCAGCAGCTAATACAGGCGGAGGCGTGACAGCAGCAGGCGGAACTGCTTCGTCCCGCTTTGATCCCAAACTATTTCCCAATCTATCAAAGGCCTTTCACAATCGACTTATGGGTGAGGTACTGGATGAGGAGCTGCTGCCCGCCGGAGATAATAGCAACAGCAAGTACAATTATGCGGCAGCTGAGGCGGCGGGAGCAGCAGCTCCCGCAACCGCCACAGGAGGGGATGCGTTTAGTTTTGAGCGTTTGGCACGCGACTGTGGAGCGGATAGTATGGATGATGTACATGCAGCAGCGGCCATGCTCTTCCTCAAACACGGACCAAAGGCCTTTAGCGAATCCTTTCAAAATGGGTGAGTAGTGGCTGCAGCTGTGGCGGTGGAGAAACAAGTTCATTAATCCATCTCTCTCTCTGTCTCTCCCTCTCTCTCGTTGTTGCTGTGCAGAGCTCCAGTGATCACCAGCTCGCCTAGCGAGGATCATACCTACTCGGCGGGTGGCAATAGCAATGCGGATAGTGGCGCTTCTACACCTTTGACCAATGGCAATGGCCAACTGTTGGCCTCGGCTGGTAACCACCAGCATGTGTCACATAGCCAAGCCCATCATCATCTGGTTATGGCTGGCGGCGGCGGTGGCGGCGGAGACAGCAATTGTGCCAGCTCAGATGCAGCTTACGACAGCAGCGAAGAAAAGTAAGTCAAAGGCCAAGGAATACATTTTGTAATAATTAAGGGGAGGGTGAAACCAAATGGTCAAATCATAGGAACAGAAGCTTCCTCACTTGTACTCCTTCTTTCAGTTGATTCTTCTGTGTACCAGAAGACGTTTTTGAAAAGTTCCCTGTAATCTTCTGATTAGGTTTCGTAATCTCCCGTCTTTGCCTTGCTTTCTTTTCCATTTCTCAACATTTTCTGAAGACTTTTTTGAATGGCTTTTGTTTTCTTTCCACATTGAAATCTTTCTTCTATGAATCTTAGTGGATGTTCATCTTTTCTCCCCTATTTTGGGGTTTCTGCCTTTTCTTTTGTGTGCATTCTTTTTCTTCTTACATAAAAATACATCATGGAGAAGAATCATTTTGTGAAATGGGTGAAGAAGTGTGTTGAAGTGTTCGGAAGACGGAAAAGAATCATAGAAATGCAGAAGACAAAAGGAACAAACACGGAGAGACAACTTAAGGGATGATAAAGCAGAGACACATAGAAAGGATGCAGAAAAAGATTCATCTCTTCAGTAAGATGGATGGAAAGAAACATAAAATGGAGATAGAAGAAGATTCATAAGTTAGAAAGAGAGGTCAGAGAAGATGCAGACTAAATGGAATGATGGAGCAAAGCAAAAGAGATGAAGAAGCTAAGAGCTAACAAAAAGAAAGAAAGAAATTATGTATGAGCAATTATTCTTCCCTTCAAAGGAAGGAAGGAAGAGGAAGGAGGAAGGAGGAAGGTTGAAGGAGGAAGGAGGAAGGAGGAAGGAGGAAGGTGGAAGGAGGAAGGTGGAAGGTGGAAGGAGGAAGGAGGAAGGAGAAATGAGGAAGAAGACAAGAGAAAGAAGATAGGAGAAAGGAAAAAGGAGAAAGGAGAAAGGTGGCAGGAGGAAGGAGAAAGGAAGAAAAAGGCGGGAGGAAGAAGGAAGCATTAAGGACGAAGGAGGAAGAGGGTAGGACGAAGGAGGAAGAGGGAAGGAGAAAGGGAAAATAATGAACTGGGATGCAGGAAGTAGGAATTATGAAGTGGGAACTAGGAAGGAGACAGGAAGCAGAATACATTTGACAGGAGACAGGTGATAGGAGATAGGTGATGGGAGATTGGAGATGGGAGATGGGAGACGGGAGACGAGAGATGGGAGACGGGAGACGGGAGACGGAAGACGGAAGACGGAAGACGGGAGACAGAAGACGGGAGACAGAAGACAGGCGACAGAAGACGGGAGACAGAAGACGGGAGACAGAAGACAGGCGACAGAAGACGGGAGACAGAAGACGGGAGACAGAAGACGGGAGACAGGCAAGTGGGAAGTAGGAAGTAGGAATAAGGAAAATGAAGGAAGAAGGAAAATCAAGGAAGAAAGATAATGAATGAAGAAGAAGAAGGGAAGGAAGGTGGAAGGAAGAAAGAAAGGAAGGAAGGAAATAAGAAGGAAGGAAGGAAAAAAGGAAGGAAGGGAGAAAAGAGGAAGAATCACGAAGAAAGAAAGATGGTGGAAAGAAGGGAAAAAGAAAGGGAAGAAGGATCGTAGAAGGTAAAGTAAGGTAGAAGGGATAAAGAATAAAGAATCCTGTGGTAGTCGTAGACAGTGAACAAGTTGATCAAGTCTGCCGTTAGAAGTCAATTTGAAGTAAGAACAAAACCCATAGTGAGAATACAATTCGATCAGAGCATGATCAACCAAAGAAGAACGGAAAGTTGTACCATTCGACAATAAATTGAAAATCAATGCTTACTCCACTACAAACACAAAGTTCAAGTAGTTCTCCCTCAACAATCTAAAAAGTAATAAACAAAAATGTAAACCAGAGCCAGGGGTTTCGTCTGAGTTGGAAGAAGGAACGAAAGTTGGGCAGTATTAATTAAGAGCACCTTCAACTGGAAAGCAAGGCATAAACCTTGTGTGTGGGATCAATACATCTCTGCAAATCAACAGCTAATTTATGGACTACCATTTCTTTTTACCCAGTCACAACATCACACCCGAGGAGCTGGCCGATCAGCAGCGACATCGTGATGGAGTGGATGCATTGCTATCGCTATCGCGCTCCTCAATAGTTGAATGCGGTTCGGTGGCCACCACTCATTATCATAGCAACGGCAGCAGCGGCAGCAGTCATGGCTCTCCACATAAGCGTGCCTCCAGTCAAAGTTTGGAGGAGGAGCACCAACATCAACATCATCAGCAGCAGCAGCAGCACCACCACCACCACCAGCAGCATCACCAGCAGCAGCAGCCCACGTCCATGGCCATCTATACGAATGGCAGTGGCAGTAAAATGGCTTTGCTTAGCAGTGCGGCAGCCAATGTGCAACACCAACAACACCAGCAGCAACAATCACGTCCACTCTATGAAGAGTTGTATGGCAGTGGTCCGCCAGCAACTTCGGTTGGCTCCAGTCTGTACATGAACTGTTTGCCGGCCACAGGTGGGGCGGTGGGTCAGCCCATGTTGCCGCAGCATCTGAGTGCGGCCATGGCGGCAGCGGCGGCAGCGAATGTGGCTAAGAATAAGGTGAAACCTTTGCGTGGATTGCGTACCAAGATTAAACGTAAATCTGCCTGGATGCGGTGAATATGGCCCAAAGCAGGCGGCGGCGGCGGCGGTGGCGGTGGCGGCAAACAGTTGTCATAAGACACAAAAAAACACATGCATACACAAACACACACACACACACACACACGCACCAGTTGTTGTTGTTGCTGCTGCTGTCTCTAAATAATTTTTCATTGTGTTTTTGTTTTTCTTGCTTTTATTACATATTTTTTTTTAGTTTTTTAAGAAAGACACACACACACCACTCACACACACACACACACACACACGAATTGTACATTTTTTACACTTAGAGAAAAACTACTTACCACAAACATTTAGCGCCTTATGATTGAGTCCTTAGCAACTTATAAAAAATGCTGTTACAAATTGTTTAAATATATTTACAAATATGTGTGTAACGCACAACCAATCAACCAATCAAGCAAACAACCAACCAACCAACCAACCAACCAACCAACCAACCAACCAACCAACCAACCAACCAACCAACCAACCAACCAACCAACCAACCAACCAACCAACCACAACAACAACACGACGACACTCAAGTAAAATGTTAAATCAAAGATACCTAGAATTAAGCTCAAACCCAATATCTAGCCTCTAAGCCTTACATACATACATACATACAAACATACATACATATATATATATACATATATATGTATATATCTAGCTAAGATGTAGTTCAAATGCCGACTTGTTAAACATGTTTTTTCTCCCTTCAAGGCACCAATCAACACCAACCAACAAATTAGATAAAATTATGCTAAAAACAAAAACAAATAACTAAAGCTGTTGAAATTATGCCCTAAGTGTATACACTTCAAGTACCTTTTTAGCAAAAGAAAAACAGAAGATGAAGAAATGAAAAACAATGCCACAAAATGTAAATGTTAAATTAATGCTAACTAAACAAAAACACCCATCATCATCATTATCAGAAAATGCTAGTTGTTAAATTTTTTAAATTTTAAATCCCGTCTAATGCTTAGATTTTCTATCTATTCTATGTGTGTTCTTATACCAGAAACGACAAATGCAAGGAAATTGTTGATAAATATGACTAGAATCACAAAATTGAGACATGCATTGGTTTTTTTTAGATAGACCAAAGGTACTACAAGTCGAGCTTTTCTTGAGCTTTTGCCTTGTATGCTTCTAAAAGTTTGCTTTAGAGCAAGGTATATTAAGTTTGTGAAGCTTTTTCTTTATAGTTGAAGTGTAAAACTGGTTTTTTAAGTGTTTCACTCAAGGATGGTACCTTTAAACTCTTTTATAGCCTGTCCACACACTACCCTCTGCACCACAATCGGCCGGAAACGGTTTGGTTTGGCTTTTTTTTTGGTTTCTTTTCGATTTCTTATATTCTAAATAGAGTTGTCATAACACACCACCTGTGCACCACAAACAGCCGGAAACGATTTGTATTGGTGGTTTTCTTTGGTTTCTTTTCGATTTCTTTTCATCTACTTAGCCTGTCCACACATAGCCTGTCATAGCCTGTCCACACACTATCCTTTGCACCACAAACGGCCGGAAACGGTTTGGTTTGGGGTTTGTTTTGGGGTTTGTTTTTGGTTTCTTTCGATTTCTTATCTTGTACATAGAGTCATGGGTCATAACCTATTCACACACTACTCTCTGCACCACAAATAGTTTGGTTTGGGATATTGTTTGGTTTGTTTTCGATTTCTTATCATCTACATAGAGTTATGTGTCACCTAATCTAACAAATAACAGTGTAAATTGTCAGCTTTAGCACTTTTGTAGAAGCTTAGGCCCTCAAGCAAACCTTCTATGTCTCACAAAAAGGTTTACTTCAGTTAAAAACAGCAAGGGCCGATTTCTTATTTCCTACTTAGAGCTATCTGTCACAGAAACCTACAAATATCAGCAAAATCAAAGTTTTTCTGAGAGAAAGCGGCCCTAAAGTCTATTGCCTAATAGGATTCTTCTCATAGAACTTGATCAATTGGTAAAACATATTCAAAATTTGGTATATTACCTCTTTGAAAAGGGGGAAATAGAGCAAATGTCAAGTTTTAACTAACTTTTTGAATGAGTACAGTGACTTTTGGCAAGGGACTGCGAACTTAAACGACTTAAGTATACCCTATTTGCTCTACGAGAAACGAGACCAACCAAAATTCTGACAACCTTAACTGGTCTAGGTCTACTTAGCTGTCCTTTTCTGCTAAAGTTTATAGCTTCACAACTCAAAAACTAGTTTGAACTTGGCTTTCGTGTCTTTAGCAAACTTTTTGCTCTTTTCCATTTCCTTCCAAAGTAAAAATTACAAAAAAACTCAAGTCTTAGCCACTTTTTAAACATTTTTCAACTTTTTTGTGGTAATTTGTTTAGGTAAAACCGAAAAAAACCAAATCGTTAGAACCAACCAACTTCATTCAGTTATTTCTGCACACATCTAAGGTTAAAATTGTGCTAAAAACTCAAAAATAACGCAAATTTTCTTTTAAAAAAAGTCCCAAAATATTGGAATTCTCTTTTTAATGTATTTTATGTTATGTTTGTTTCTTTCTCTTTTGTTATTTTATTGAGTAAATAAAACATAATTGAAGTATTTGACCATTTGTGAGCCAATTACTAACTAAAATTGTTATTTTTTTATGAGTTTTTGCTGAAAATTTAAACAGTTTGAAGGGCTGAAGGAACAAACGAATGAAGTTGTTCGGTTCTAAAGGTTAGAAACTTAAACCAAAAGTCTGTTTTGGCACAAAACCTTTAAGCGAAACTTAAAAAAACTTTTTATAAGGTTTGGGCGCTAACTGAAATGAACTTTGAGACACCTAGGAAATTGTTTGATCGGGCGGTATGCAAAATATATCAATATTCCTCGAGAAAACTGGCATTGAATATGAAAATTTCAAAGAAAAAATTTCAGGGTTTTCAACGAAATCTTAGTAAAAAAAAGTACCAAATGTCTGTTTTGGGTTAAAACTTATGAGCGAAACTTCGAAAAACTTTTGAGCAGAACTGAGTGTAAACTTAAAATGAACTTTGAGATATCTAAGAAAAGTTTTGATCGGGCGGCATGCAAAATATATCAATACTCCTCGAGAAACTAGCATTGAATTTGAAAATATTTGAAGAAAAACTAGCTTTGCTTTCAAAAAACGGCAATATTCAAGGTATAAACCGAAATCTTGGTATAAAAAAAAGTACTAAAAGTCTGTTTTTTCTCAAAATTATGAGCGAAACTTCGAAAAACTTTTGAGGAGAACTGAGTGTAACTTAAAATGAACTTTGAGATACCTAGGAAAAGTTTTGATCAGGCGGCATGCAAAATATATCAATATTCCTCGAGAAAACTGGCATTGAGTATGAAAATTTTGAAGGAAAACTAGCTTTGCTTTCAAAGGAACTTGCAACTGGTATAAGAACCTTCTATACACAAATGTATGATGGATCAACCCAACCCAACTGTCCCTTTAATTAGCATTTTGATTCATATTTAGCTTAATGAAACGGCCTTTTAGAAAGAAAAACAAAACAAAACAAAACGAAAGAGAGAGAGAGAGAGAGAGAACGAGAGAAACACAAGCAGAATTCTAGCAAAAAGAAATATACAATTTTAAGCTTAAACAACAACAAAATCATATTTATATGCCCCCCCAATTTTTACCCTACACCCAACCCGCGCCCCCCCCTTAACAACTAACTGCACGACAGACGGACAGACAATCGCCGCCCTAAGGAGCTATCCAGCTGTCTTTTGCTAAAAATGAATACAAATTCTTGATACATTAATATTAAGCATGCATACAAATACAGTATATATGTGTGTATGTGTATGTATATATATATATATATATATATATACATTAGACTAAAGCAAGATTAATATTGTTATAAAGTTTAAGCTTTATTGTTTCTACCTACATACATATGGCATACACGCAATATCAATCAGCATCAGGACTTAAATGAAAGATTGAATCCCCCCCCCTAAAAACCCCCCAAAAAACACCCACAACTACAACTACTACCATATAATATATGACGTACGATTTACCTACCAGTTTGTTAATGTTTTTTTTCTATTACTATTATTATTATTATTATTATTATTATTAAATATATATATATATACATATATTATATTGATTATAATCTTCTTTTTTTTTCTTTGGCGTACCAAATACACACAAAATGTGATTTTATTTCCCTGTTGAATGGTTTTTCCTTATTGGTTTTTCATTTTCCCAACTCAGTTCTTGTCACTTTGAGAGCGGGGAGTAGGCAGAAGTCGCAGAATTTGTTTGAAGCAGGAGAAAGGGTAGAGTAACTACTTTATAAAAACAATTGCAGTGCTGGGGCCAAGTCTAAGAATTAACTTTATAAAGGGCAGACAACTGAAAGATCTACAAGGAACTAGTCCAAAACAAGAGACTCGTATAAAATCGTTTAGAACTTCGACTTCTTAGAAGCTTTTCGCACTTTTTGAGCAAAGAGTTCTAAGGAGAGGTCCTTATCTCCATAAAGTTTCTTGAAAGTCAGCTAGAAACCACAATTAGCCAGTAGACTAAGAATTTCCAATCAGAAAAACATTGAAAAGCCCTGCCCTAACGAACTAGCGATTTCTCTTACCACCGTTGGAGGGCTAGTGACTTCAATTTACTTCACATCGAGTGTCTAAACCAGTCTAGAACTAGAACACCTCTAGTACAGTAAGAATTTGCATAAGAAATATAGCTGACAACCCGTAACAGTGCCTTGGTTGGACAGAACTAGTGCCCAACTAGCGATTTCTCTTACCACCGGTGATGGGCTAGTGATTTTATGCTACTTTCTTCAAACAAAGTATCTAATCGAAGTAGAATTCGCTTTCGATTGAGGCTTTTCAATAGGACAAAGGCTTTTTTAAGCAAGCATCCAGTAAATATAGCCAAAAAATACAGCTATAGCTGCTATAGCTGATACCGTAAACTTTTCGGTTTTATACCTTGCTTTACCGGTGATTAAAAGTCAGTAGAAGTCACTTAATAGACTGTAGAAAAAGCTCAACGACGGTGTTTAAACGTTAGAAGAAATCGAATATAGAAAAAGCTCACCAACGGTGGTTAAGCGTCAAAAGAAGTCGCTATAGAAGTCGAAAAAGCTTACCAATGGTGGTTAAACGTCAAAAGAAATCGATATAGAAGTCGAAAAGATCACCAACGGTGGTTCAGCGTTAAAAGAAGTCGCTGTAGACGTCGGAAAAGCTCACCAACGGTGGCTAAGCGTCAAAGGAAGTTGCTATTGATGTCGAAAAAGCTCACCATCGGTGGTTAAGCTTTAAAAGAAGTCGCCATTGAAGTCGAAAAAGCTCACCAACGGTGGTAAAGCTTCAAAAGAAGTCGCTATAGAAGTCGAAAAAGCTCACCAAAGGTGGTTAACTGTCATAACACGATTGTTTTTTCAACCCCTAAAGTTTCAATCATAGATCGAGGCTGGTATTAAAGAGTTAATGTAAAAGGAGAAGGTCCTACAACACTTTTCAATTGCAATTCTCAAGTGCTTTTAGAACTAAACAACAAAACAAGCATAACCAATCATTTCTACCCTCTACCCCACAAAATGTGGCCATTCAAGTATCTCAAAGTGTGAAAAAGTGAAGGCAATCAATAGCTAAATATTGTCCCCCCCCCTCATTCATTCAAAGTGACAAGCAGTGCCTAGAGTACACCAGCAATTACCTAAGTGCCTCTCTCTTTGCACCTTGTGTTATCCAACTTTCGTACGCACAGTCTTTACAGGGTATTCAAGGAACATTTCTAAACACTAAACGAAACGAATCAAAATAGGCAGCAGCAGCTCTCGTCTGAAGTCTGAATACTTCACTTGATAACTAAGTACTATGTATAACTAATTCGAACAAATTATATCTATACACACACGAAGTATATGTATGTATCTGTTTGCCCTCCAAGGTTTCAACTAGGCGCCTGTTTTTATGTCTCTAAACTGAAAAGAAAAAGCAAACCGAACCTCTGTACCAACACAAGAACAAAACACAACACAAAATGTTAATAAAACAAACAAAAAATCAACATACAACAATAAATTATATTTATATACAATATAAAGAAAAGCAAAACGCTATGGCGCTGTATTATTTCTAAGGAAGAAGTTGGTAGGTGGATAATAGTGGAAAATAACGTTTATCAATCTTGAAACCAAGAAGCTTAGTACAAGTACCCCTTATAGGTTACTTACTAAAACCAGTTGAGAATTTAAAGGAACAAGGAGGTGAAAATTTACCCTTTTTGATTGCAGAAAGTATATTAAAATTGTTCAGATGTTTGTAATGCATAGAAGGAAGCATCTCTGACCACATAAAGTATATATATTCTTGATCAGCTCGACCAGATGGTCAGATGAGCTGATATAGCCATGTCCGTCTGTTCGTCTTTCTGTTTCTATGCTATCTTCTCCATCAGTTTTAAAACTATCTTAACCAAACTTTGCACAAAGTCTTTAAATGCATATACGCTCCATATTTGTAGGCACCGGCTGGATCGGCTGACTATAGCATATGGCTGTCATAGGAACTATCGGTCGAAAAACTAGTTTTAGTTAGAAAAACTTTTATGTTTTCACCGGAAACGCCTTCAAACTTCTGTACTTCTTAGTTTGCTATGCTTTTGCATGATTCCACCAAGTTTGGTCGAAATCGGACATCTATATGTTATAGGTGTCATAGAGAAGTATAGTCTGAAAAGTAGTCTTAGTGAGAAAAACTTTTTTGTTTTTAATGGAAATGTCCTTAAAATTGGCATTAATTAATGTGATGTGTTTTTCCATGATTCCACAAAGTTTGGTCAAAATCGGATGACCATAGCATATAGCTGTCATAGGAACGATCGGTCGAAAAACTAGTTTTAGTGAGAAAAACTTTTTTGTTTTCAATGGAAACGCCTCCAAACTTTGTACTTCTTAGTTTGCTATGCTTTTGCATGATTCCACCAAGTTTGGTCGAAGTCGGACTTTTATATAGTATAGCTACCATGGAAAAGTAAGGCTCCAAAAGTAGTCTTAGTTAGACTGCTGCAGGGGTATGCAAACTTCGCTTGAGCCGTAGTTAGATTTCCCTCTCTTATTTCATTAACTGAATAAACGAGTTTTTGGGCAATGAAAAGTAATTAAGTACGGGAAGTTATCATTACTTTACGCCTCTGCCTGCTGCTGTGCCCTCTTTCGTCTTTAGAAAGTCTGTTTTGATGGGGTTTTTCCCCTCGAATTTAGTGTCTTCTTAGCAAGTTACTTAATCAGTTTCTTGGGGTGGTATGATATTTGGTCAGGAACCATAGGAACCACAAGAATTTCACTGATTTGCAGGTACCGTCTTAGGATTTTCGGGTCGAGGTGTGGGACATCTTTGACAAGACGTTGCAAATTGCAGCATTTCCCCCAACCAATTCTAACCCAAAAACTCCCCATCTAGCAGGCCTTTGTCCAGCTGTTGTCTCCCACTCGGGTCTCAGGGGGCTGCCTGACCCTCAGTTCAACTCATTCCCTTTTCCGTTTAGTATGCGAAACGTTTTCACAGCACAAGTATCAAAATTTTCCAGTGTAATCTCAAGGCAATAATTTCCACTTTCGGCACCAAAAGATTCTGTGTGTAGGAGGGAGCGATGAGTGAATCGACTGGGCCCACGGAGCGTGACCGTGACTCGCAGTGGCTGGGCTATGTGGACGCCGGGCTGATCGAGGCCCATTTCACCGAGCACTATGGGGCCGAGGATGTGCACGATGAGCTGCGCCTGATCATGGAGCGTTATAATACCGCCTCGTCGGCGGCCCAGCTAAACAATCAACTTACGGAAACATCCTCGGCACTGACCCTGAGCTCCTCGCCGGGTCACACCAACATACGGAGCGAGCGGAGTCGCGATCGCCGCCAGCTACAGCCACACAGTGTCTCGGCTTTGACGCTCACCGATCACACCTCGCCAGTGCCAGCCATTAGTCTGACCACACGCAGCTCCAATGCTCGTCTTGGTGTGGTGGGCAAACTGAACAAGGTGCGTCTGATGGGTGAGTTGGTTGAGGTGGTGGAGGCCCTGCAGGCGGAGCAACCCTTCTGTGAGTATGTGGATCGACGTCTCCTGGAGTTTCGGCGACAGCATCACCGGGATCTGGAGCCGTTGCTGCATGGCGATGAGGCGGATGCGACACTGGCTGGTCTGCCGCCGCAGCGTTACCGTTTCGCCGAGACGATGGCGTACTTGGATAGGTATGTGAGCGAGGAGACGGAACTGTATCAAATAGCCGAGGATTGCCTCAAGAAGTTCAAGACGCAGCGGGCCATGATGCTGAAACGGGCGGGTGAGATGCAGCGCAAGTTTTGTGATCTATTGGATAAGATGGTGCAGGACGAGAACTGTACGGACATGAAGGGGGTAGGTCGTAGGTTAAGGACTTAAGAGAGTGGCTAATTCAGTTTGTTTCTCCGCCCCAGAAAATGCACGATGAGCTGCACGAGCTGAAGGGTGTGAGGCGCCAGGTGCGTAAGACACGCACAGATCTGCTGATCAAACCCATTACAGATGCCTCCTACCCGGAAGTAAGTCGGTCTACACTTCACTCTCTGCCTCACCCTCATCCCTTTGCTCTGCTCTGCCTGCTTAGTTCATGGACACCATCAAGCGTCTGATTGCCAGGCTGTGCCTCTTCATGCCCATGTACATACCCTCCTCCATCCGTTGGCTCCAGCTGCGCAACGATGGTCTGCGCGAGGTGGCCGAAAGCATTAACGATGATCTGAGCAGTCTGTGTGTGGAGCTGACCAAGCAGCGGGACTTGGTGTTGGAAGAGCAGCGTGTGAAGCGCGAACGCATCTGTGGACGTCTGGTGGAGTTGCGCATAGTGGAGGGTCCACCACAACCCACACTGCCGCTCAAACAGGAACCACCCCACCACCTTCATCATCATCATCTGTGGGACTCGGGTTCGGATACGAACAGCAGCAGCACCAGCTCACTGGGCAGTCGCATCGATCAGCGTACGCTGAGCAGCACCGAGGAGGAGCGTGCCGTTCGCCGGCAGAGTTTCATACAGAACATGCGACGCTTCAATATGTTCAATGGGGCTCAGAACAGACGCAATTCGACCACCAATAGCGCCTCCGAGTCGGCCCTGGGCACGCTGAATTCTGGTGTCAGCAGCACCGAAATGCAATTGATGGTTGGTACCGGTGGGTCGGGAGATGCACGCGTCATACGTGTGCCCACTCGTGGTTCGGAGGATCCACAGTCGGATGATTCCGAGCGTGTGGTCAGTTTCAGTGACGAGGTGCTTGTCGTTCAGTATTGACAAGCACCACACCACACCACATACACCGCACACAGTCACGCTCACACGCACACACTCACTCACACTCACACGCACACGCACATGAATTTCCCCAGCTAAATTACGAATGGTTTTTGTATTTTTAGCCTAAAAATTCAACAGTAAATGAAGAATTAGCAGATTTCCCAGCAAAGCAGTGCACTGTTGTACCGGAAAGTTTTTTTATGACACACATACCCCAAGTAAAATTAAAGCAGGGCACCGGATTGTCAAGTCTCTTGCATCAAACAGTGTAGACCCCGCCCCATGTTGCCCCCAGTCGTCAGTTAAGCGAACTACTTAGTGCATTACTTGTTTCGGCCTAAGTCTAGAGCGCCCTCAGGCGGCTGCTAGGTGAAATGACAAAGCCAAGCAGTGAACGGCAAGTAGTGAACGGCAAGCAATGAAAGGCAAGCAGAGGACGGCATGAAGTGACCGGCAAGCAGTGCACCGCAAGCAGTTCAAGTTTCTAGCCTAGATTGGCACTCTTTGACAGCATTTGAGCAATGAAAACTTCAATTCAAGCAGTGACCGCTTTTGGTTAAGCTTGTCACTCCTTTAACCCAATTTCATCCATTTAGGGCCCTTTTCTTAACTTCTTCATAGAGCTATATGTCCGTTTAACCCACAAATAGTTTACTTTGCATTCCAGTTCAAGTTTTTATCTTTCGACCGCATTTACCTAATGAAGTAATCTTTCTGAAGTGTTATTCAAGTTGGTGTTTGTTTAAAGCAGTAAGTACGCAGCAAAGGATCAACTTTTTTAGCCTTCTATATTGCATTCAAGTTTTTTGGAACATTTGTCCATGTAAAGCAGTTTTCGGAATGAACACTGCTTAAGGAAAGCAGTATATATTAAGCAGTCGAAGCTTTTCATCTTGTGAGCCCAATTACACCCTTTAACCTTTTGGCTATGCTCTTCAGCCCTTAACAGATGGAAGCTTTTAGTGGTGGAATCTTTGAACTGCTTGAGTTAAGCAAGAGCAAGCAGTCAAAGCTTTTGGTTAGGCACCTCACCCTTCCTGTTCAAGTTAAGCAGGTTTCAGCAAGCAGTCAACGATTTTTTTATTTATTTGAAACCCAACTACACCCTTTGACCGTACACGTGGAAAGCTTTTAGTGGCGGGAATCAAGCAAAAGCAAGCTGCCTACTAAGCTTTTGATTAAGCTGTTTACCCTTCTACAATTACAACTGTTAGTTATGGGCACTTTTAATCTGCTTGACCTTACTCGTTGTGCGAATCAAGCAAAAGCAAGCAGTCAAAGCATTTGGCTAAGCTTTTCACCCTTACACAATAGAAGCTTTTATTTAGGGGGACTATTAACAGTTTGAATAAAGCAAAATCAAGCAGTCCAACCAGTCGTTTAGGCTTTTCACTCTTACACAATGTAACCCTTATTTAAGGGGATAAATTGACTGCTGGAATATCGAAAAATCAAGCAGTCAAAGCGTTCGTTTAAGCTTTATACGCTTTAGCATTGAAAGCCTCTACAAAAAAAGACATTTTTAATTGATTGAATAAAGTAAAATCCAGCAGTCAAAGCTTTCGTGTAAGCTTTTCATCCCCTACACAATAAAAGCTTTTATTAAAGAGAACTTTTCTTTGCATAAACAAAGCTAAATCAAGCAGTTCAAAGTATCACTTAAGCTTTTCACCCTTACTCAATGAAAGTTTTTATTCAAGGGAACTTTTAACCGTTTGAATAAAGCAAAGTCAAGCAGTACCCTTACACCCTGTAAGCTGTTAATGCTTGAGCCGCCGTTGGCACCCCCCCCCCCCCAGGCAAAAGTCGTTGGGTGGTTTGATTTGGAATACAGTAGATTCGTCTTTATTGAATTTGATTTCTCTGTTCAGTTTTACATGCTATATAAACTATTTAATATTAATATATTATTAATATTTATATTTGCATTATTTTCGTGTTAATGTTAATTTATTAATAATTATAATAATAATAATAATAATAATAAATGTTTATTGCACGAAGCAAAAAATCTGCTGCTGGCGCGCCATGGAAATTTGTAATTTACAAATCAACGCGCGCATTTGGAGCTGGAGAGTATTCGTGGTGGGGGGGGGGGCGGGGCGGGGGGAGAATGGGGACTAACATTTAGAACTTAAACCAAAGGCAAAACAAGTCTGTGTGTGCGTGTGTGTGTGTGTAAGTGTGTTTGGTGTGACAAGAAATGCCCAAATAGTTGGTGAGTGGAAAGTGGAGTGTGTGTGTGTGTGTGTGAGTGAGTGAGAAATGCTCCCGTAAAGAGTTTTTTGTTTTCTTTGTTTTTATCATTTTTCTTGCCAAAAATGTTGTTAAGTTGTGCTTACGTTTAGGCCACTATTTGTTATATTTTAATTATTTGTTGTTTTGTTTTCGTTTTCCTTTTGTTTTTGATATTTCTGCTGCTAATTCCGTTGGTTGTTCGGTTCGGTTCTTCGCGACTTTTGTTCGTTTGGGCGGATTGGAAACTGAAAGAGGATAAGAGAACTGAACGCGATGTGTGTGTGTGTGTGTGTGTGTGTGTGGTGGCTGAGATGTTAACTACAATTCAACATACATACATACCAGCATATCGGCATATCGTTGGATTACATATATATGTATGTATGTATGTACGTACGTATGTCTAGATATTTATGTGGCTGGATATTCTAGCATATTTTGTTTTAGTATTTAAATTAATTATTGATATGGTCTGGTTTTTTTTTAATATATTTTTTTTGGTTTTTGTTTTTTTTTTGTATGTTTGTTGCAAAAGTTGTGAACTGTCCTTGGGGAGGGGGGGGGTTAATACTTTTCACTATTTCCTATATACAGGCTAGAAAAAAAAATAGTCATGCTAACATTCCGAGTTATGTGTGTGTGTGTGTGTGAGTGTGTGTGTGTAAGTATATCACCATGGGCTTAAATTCATATTCATTTAGTTATATTTTCTACAAAGTTGAGTTAAAAAAAAAACACATCCACTTCTTCGCAATTTTCTTAGTATAAAAAGTCAAGTGTACTAATTGGTTTGTTCTGTTCTTCTGCTGTAGAATTGGAAGGATAATTTTCTTAGTTTAATTATGTAATCGATTTCGTGTGTTTTTTGGTTTTTTGTTTTGGTTTTTTGTTAATATGTACAGCTTAGGTATTGGTTTTTGATTTGATTTCTTTTTCGTTTTTAAAATTAATTACGTATTCTTGCAAAAAATTCTCACCTCCTACTTTGACTATGCACTAGATTTATATATGTATATATATATGTGTGTGTGTGTGTGTATATATTTATATGTTGTTAAAGGTAAGGGGGTATGTAATCTGGGCTAGCACCGCATATATGTATATATATATACTTATATATGTATTTCTAGTTGTGTGTGTGTTTATATCAAAAATGTGATGAGAAAATGGGGCGGGGTGGGGGGATAAGTAGTTTCCATTTGGCGAGTACTTTAGTTCCTCCAGAACGTTCTTGTTCCTAAGAACAACTCAAACTGTGTGGTTCAAATTACCCAAGGCTCTTGCTAAGCACGAAAAGTTATAAAGTAACATTTTTGGTTCAGTTTGAAAGCAATGTGCATCATTCGCTTACTGCCGCATTCTCACTCTCCCACTCTCTCTCTCAACTGTAATAATTGTATTATGTCTCTTGTTTTGCTGCTCCGTGACGTTTCGTTGCTGCTGCTGCCGGCCGGTGTGTGTGCTTCTCAGGCTACCGATCTCAATGCTTGTTTGTGTGTATGCGGCAAACTACGTGCGCTCTCTAATTCTCTCCCGCAATGGCAAACTCTTTTACCGTTACCTCTCTTGGCACCGCTTGACTGACATGGGCTTCTAATTGGATTGCAGTTGGACCGACCGAACAGTGCTCTGAGTACAATGTACTGTAGAATACAGTTTAAAAAAAAGAGAGCGAGAGCAAAAAGAATTATGTATGTATACACACCCTGCAGAGAAACAGTCAACAAGTAAACATCTACATTCGGTGGAGTTAAAGCTTAAGTTAGAATTATTAGTTAAAATTTATACAAAGTGTAATAAAACACCATGAATAAGTCAAAGTGAATGGCGAAAAGTGTGTACCACTCGACTGCGGAAGGAATTAATTGCAAAATACCTAATTTTTTCCTCAAAAAACCTATACAGCCGGTCACCTTTGCCAGTTTGTTAACGCCAGCTTCTCAAAACTCCGGCGTTAAACTGTGGGTCCCTACCCTTTCTCTTGTGCGAAAATTCAAATCACACCAGTCAAGAGATTGAGAGAAGCTCGACTCTTTCCCCTTTCGCTGGCTGTGTATGGTCAATTGTTGTTGTTGTCATGCGGACTTTACTGTGCTAGTGTAATGATTTGTGAAAACATAAATAGCTTTAAAGCACTGTGCATACAAACTGGTATTTAACTGGTTGCAAATGGCTGCTAAAGTGGGAAATTGATTGTGTAAAGATTTGTGAAGACATGAATAACTTTACATACAAACTGGTATTCAACTGGTTGCAAATGGCTGCTGCCGAGGTTCATTGTACATTTATTTAGATACAAAGTGCCAACCAGTTGTAAGTTTTTAGAGACTGGTATACTTCTGGCATTAAACTGCACACTTTCTCTGCAGTGTAGCTAAAGGTTGCTTCCGTCCTCTTATGCAGCGATGTTCAAGAAGAGCGAGGCCAAAAATTGAGAGTGTATTGTGTGCTGTGCACCTCATCAACGGCTGGGCAGCGAATGCAAGCAAAGAGAGCGCTGCTTACTCGCATATGCTCGACTTTGGCATGCGCTCGGCTCGTGTGCGTGTAAATCGATGATTGCACTGGAAACCTGGGGGCTATGGGTGAACATTGCTGCTTTAATGTGGCGATGTTACAATAAGTTATATGCCTTGTGGCTTTTCAACCAATTCTACAAATTTTTGTCCAAATCGGTTGACTATATCATACAGCTGCCATACGAACGATCGAAGATTTTTTGAAAATATTTAAGAAAGCACTTCGGCACAGACGAAGTTAGCTTAGCTTTTTCGTTTATCTATGTACTTAGCACGTCTTTGGTGGAACCCTGGCGACGGCGCGCACAAGTAAGCCTACTAAATGCAAGAGAGAGAGTTGTAGGCCCTGATCTATCGTTTGTTTGCCAGCTCTATCGATCGACTTTCTTTCCGGTGGAAAACTGGGTTTTTCTTGGAAAGTTCATCTAGCTGTTGTGCCTGGTAAGTGTCTGGCTGTGTGTGGTTGGGTTGGGTAATCAAGGGGAAATCAATCAAAATGAAAAGGATTTTCGTTGGGTTTTTTTTGTTTTTTTTTTGTTTAAGAAAACATTTTTATTTGATAAAGTTTCGTTCATGTTCATGTATTATTGGTATGTTGTTGTGGTTTTTGTGTTCTTTTTTTCGCATATACACTCAATAATGGTAATAATAATATAATAATAATAATAATAATAATAATAATCATAATAATAATCATAAAAAAAATTGCATATTACAAAGATGAGAAAAAAATGTTTTTGTTTTTTGTTTTTTCGGGGGAAAGGGGAATTAAAATTAAAACTATTAACTAAAGTTGTGTGTGTGTGTTCATTACTTTAATTCTTAGATGTGTGTGTGTTTTGTTTTTGTATATATTGTATATATAATATATATGCATATTTTTGTGGTAACTTGATATTTCTATATATATATGTATATATATATATATAAGTTTAAGTGTATGTATTAGCTAAAGCGTATGAAAATGCAAAGTATGTAACATGTTCAAGAGGGTTGTGTGTGTGTGTGTGTGTGATAATAATAATAACGCGGCAAAAGTTGGGGGATTTTGGTTTTACGTTTTATGTTTAGCCTAGGAAAAAAATTCTTTTCTTTTCTTTTTCTCTTTTCTTTTTTTTCTTTACTTAAATCTAGTCAAAAAAACACACTGCTTGGCTTTTGCTTAAGAGTTAAGAGTTGTTAGATATGCGGTTAGTTTCTCAAAAAAAAAAAAAAAAAATTATGATAATTATGCTAGTTAATGCCAAATGCTAAATTACTTAAACTTCTAGGCATATGGTTTAATTTTTTTTGTGTTTTTTTTTCTTTCCTTTTGTTTATGTTATAAATAATAATAATTTAGTGCATTTTGCTGCATAATTTTGTGTAAATTCAGAATTTACAAACAAATTTATTGTATTTTGTTCTCTCAGAAGAAAAAAAAAATTGTTTTTTTTTTGTTTTTTTTTTTGGCTTTCAACTATCTTTTACTTTGGGTTAACTTTTTGTGGTGTGTGTGTGTGTTTGTGTGTTTTTTTTTTAGGGGTGGTTTTTTTTTTCTTTTTTGAGATCAAAAGATAGTTAAAGAAAGTATAGTATATCCTTTTTTGTATGTACATTTTGCTTTTTTTTTTATTCCTTTTCTTTTTGGCTATTTACACAAAAAACAGAAAACAGTCTTCAAGTAGAAAAAAAACACTAAGTTGTTGGAGTGGGTGGGGGTAGGGGGTAGGGGGGTAGTTAGGGATATCTTGTAATACTTTTTGCCTTCTTATAGCGTCTCTAAACTTTTGTTAGCTAACAACTAGGACAACTTCTAAGCTTATACTCAAAAAAAAAAAAAAAAAAAATTAAACCAGACGAACTATTTGTTTTAGTTTTTACTTTAAGATAAAAACGCTCTCCTCTCTCTCTTCTCTTCTCTCTGTCTGTCTGTCTCTTTCCAAACTTAATCACAAGTAAATGTTCTCTGCTGCTTCACACACTCATTGCACTGTATACTTAAACTCTAGTAATTCCAGGAGCCGGCTGTGGTCACCGCCGGCGCTTCCTCGGACTCGCCCGTGGCCACCGCTGCGCCGCCATTGCTGCTGCTCAAGCGACGCACACGCACCAGACGCAGCTTCTCCTCATTGATCACCTTGAGGTCCGCCGACTCTACCGTCTTCTCCTGCTGCTCCTCCTCCTCGTCATCGTCCTCCTGCTTTATGTGCACCTCCGGCTCCATGAAACGATGATCGATCTCCGGTTCGTTTTCACTGACCACCGAGTCTGCCTTCTGTTCGGACTCCTCGCTGGCATAGTTCGAGGGTTGCATCACACAAACACCATTGATAATGCGCTCGGCCTCGCTTACGGCGCCTGGAGTGGTCTGTGCCGGGTTCACCCATTGCGGTGCAGCCGGCTTGCGCCTCGAGCTGCGCACCACATTGCTCATGTAGGCCGCCGCCGAGGCCAGGGCCGACTTCTGCAGCGCCTTCTCATAGTCAGGCTGCGACTCGCCCTCGGGACCCTCCATCGATTCATTGTCACTCATATGACGACTCCCCACCCCCTCCAGGTCCATGTCATCCTGATAGTCATCGCTGCGTTCGCGCTTCAGGGTGGGCATGGACAAGTCCAGACCGCTCATTTGCTCCTTGAAGGCCTGGTTCAGGGCCTGCAGCTCATCACCGCCGACAGCGCCCACCGCTGCAGCCGCTGCCGCTGCTCCCGCTGCTGCCGCCGCTCCCGGTATGCCCGCCAAGCTGCGTCCCAGCAGAGCAGCCGCCGCAAAGTAGGGTGGATAGGGTATGGGTGCACCGCCCAGACCCATGCGCTCCTTGTGCAACTCTACCAGACGCTGCTGCAGCAGCAAGCGAAACTGGACGGGATCGAAGGGTGTGGAGTTGGTGTTCTCACGACTGGGTATGGGATTGTCCTGGCCCGGCTGACCATGCGGCACCTGCTGCTTCAAGCGCATGCGGTGATTGTGGAACCAGTTGGTTATGGTGCGTGTGGCCAGACTCAGCTCGTTGGCCAGGAATTCTATGGTGCCCACATTTGGATAGGGGTCCAGGGCGAAGGCCAAACGCAAGGCCTCCTTCTGCTCCTCGGAGAAGAGCACGCGCTGCTTCTTGCTGGGCGGTGCCCCGCCCACCGAGGAGCCCACCGAACCGGGTCCCGGGGAGCTGGTGTAGAAATCATTGGTATCATTGCTGGAGGTATCACTGCTGTTGTCCTGCTGGTTGGGCCCAGTGCTGCGTCGCCGCTTGCTGGCCTCCCTGCGCTCGTTCTTGAGCAGCTGCAGGCGCTCCACATTGTTGGCATCGCTCAGCCACAGCTGCATGCGGATGAAGGGCTCGCGGCCCTTGATGGACAGCATGTGCCAGGGCTTGGGCTTGCTGAGCAGCTCCGAGACGGAGCCCTGCGAGAGGCCCAGCACGGCCTCACCGAAAATCTTTTGGCCTATGTTGTTGGCCAGCAGAGCCTCCTTGATTTTGGTGGTGATGTCGTGTGTGTCCAGGTCCTGGGTGAGGGCGGCCATTTCATAGACGGTGGGTGACATGTGCTGGTGCAGGCTGCGCATGGCATTGGCAGGATGCGCTCCGCTGTGCACCGGCATCAGCATCGGTTTCTTCTCCTCGCCGGAGGAAACACTGCCGGAGGCATTGGCATTGGCGCGCACTTGTTCCGGATTGGCGGGCAAACTGATGGCATGCTGGGGCGGCAGGCCGGGCGAGGTGAGCAGCATGTTCTGGTGATGCAGTGCGGCGGCGGCGGCCGCAGCCGCCTGGGCTGCCTGCTGGTGCTGTTGCTGCTGGTGCGACTGGTGCTGTTGCTGCTGTGCCTGCTGCGCCTGCTGCTGCTGCACCTGCTGTTGCATGGCCGCCGACATGGCCGCCGCCTGCATCTGCTGCATTATATGCTGGGCCTGGGCCGGCTCCTGCAGCTTCAGTTCGTTCATCATCTTCTGCATGGGCAGCGAAGCCGCCTGCATTTTACTGGCCAGTCCCTGACTAATCTGTGGACTGCCGCTGTAGCTGCCCGTGCGCATCAGCTTCTCGGGCGCTATCTTATACTGGCTGGCCACCAGCTTGTGGACCGCATTCTCGTCCTCCAGAAACATCTTCATGCGGATGAAGGGCTCGCGTCCCTTCTGGGTCAACATATGCCAGGGCTTGGGTCGGGCCAGCAAGTCGGACACGGAACCCTGCGACAGGCCCAGCACCGACTCGCCAAACAGGCGCTGCGAGATGCTATACTGCGACAGAGCCTCCTTCACCCGACGCACTATGTCCTCCGTGTTGAGATTGTTGAACATATCGAACTGTTGCTGGGTAATTGGCGGCAGCACCGCCTTGGTGGGTCTTTGGGGTTGACTGTGATGCGGCGTGACCGGGGGTTGAGTGATCAGTGAGTTGGTAATGGAAGCCATGCGCTGCAAGGGACTGGCGGTGGCCGCAAACTCCTCACCCTGACTGCTTAGAGCAGGTGGGAGAATGGAATTACTCAGGGGGCTGGGCGCGGCCGAGTTGCTGGCACCAGCTGGAGCTGGGGCATTGCCACTGGCGCCGCTGGAAGCGTTTGTTAGCACCGGCGGTGCGGGCGGAGCGGGTGTGTTGCCACCACCACCGCCGCCGCCTTCCGACTTACGGCCATGCAATGAGGGGAAACTATCGTCACGGTCGCCATCTTTGGAGCTGCTGCTACTGTGATCCAATGAGGCTCGTTGTCCATTCAATTTGATATCCTTGCCGGCCAGCGATAGGTCCTGAGCACCATTGAGCACTTGCTGCTGCAAGGCCATCAGACTGGAGAGGGGGAAACCGGCAACGGCCTGTTGCTGGTGCTGCTGCTGTTGTTGCTGTTGCTGATGTTGCTGCTGGAGTTTGGCTATCTCACGCTCGAAAGCATGGCGTATGTTCTCATCGGCGGCCATGGCCGCGGGGAATGCATTTGCACCGGGAAAGGCATTGCCAGCACCGGGCATACCGGCGGCACCACCAAAGAAGGGCGACAGCAGAAAGCTAATGAAGAGAGAGAGAGAGAAAAGAATGAGGGGTGAGTGAGTAAGTTAGTTTGAGGTCACAGTTTAAAACTAAATCTAAGGCCTGTTTTAAGCCATTTTTTTTACTCTTTAGAGGAGAAAAATGGCTGATGAGTGCGTGGCGACCGTGACAGGGTTTCTTAATTGGAGTATAAGGTCAAGTGTAGGGGTCTAAGTTTACCTAGTTGGTGCTTGATCAGAAAGTTCCAGCTTAATATTCTTAGATAACCTTACAGAACAAAGAAATGAGCTAAAATGCGCGTGGCGACCGTTACCAGATAGTCTGACTTAAGTCTTATGGCAAGT
Source organism: Lordiphosa fenestrarum (assembly GCA_035044985.1). NCBI lineage: Eukaryota > Metazoa > Arthropoda > Insecta > Diptera > Drosophilidae > Lordiphosa > Lordiphosa fenestrarum. The sequence continues at coordinate 411,817 of JAWNNO010004396.1, forward strand.
GGTGGGGTGTAAGTTTACCTAAAACAAGTCTCGACGAGTCAGTGTGAGCTAAATGTTATGAATTTACTCTACAGAGGTGTGAAACTAGTTAAAAAGCGCGTGGCGACCGTGACAGGCGTCCTTAATTTAAAGTCTAGAGGCGAATGGAGATCTCTAAGTTCACCTAATAGGTCCTTGATGAGTTATTTTCAGCAAAATGTTCTTAATTTTACTCTAAACAAGAGCGAAAATAGCTTTAGAGCGTGTGGCGACCGTGACAGACCTGCGTGATCTTAAGTCTAGAGTGCTCGATGAGTTAGTTTCTAAGGTTATCTTACCTGGGAAATGCTGCCTCACGAGGCCTTGCCATTAGCTCCTGATACCAACGTGCCATCTTATCTTGTGCCAAATCCTCCTGACGCAAACGTTGCTGCTGCTCCCGCTGAGCCGCCTCGCGCTGTTCCCTCTGCTCGCGCTGTTCTCGCTGCTGTTGCTGCTGTGCAGCCGCCACCACTGCATCACGCTGATCCCTATGCTCGGCACTGTGATGCTGTTGCTTCAATTGTTGCTCCACCTTGAAGAACGGTGAACTGCAGCTCTGTGGTGGCGATTTGCTATCCTCATTGCTGTGCGTATCCTGATGCTGGTGCTGTTGCTGCTGCTGCTGCTGCTGGACAGCTGCCACATTATTCTTAATCAGCGAGGAGGCCTCACTTAGGATGTGGACAATGCGATCCTCGGTCATGGAATCATCACCGCCACTGCCGCCAGCTCCACGTCCCGCATATTGAGGCAGACCAGAATCTGTAAAAGAGGAGGAGGAGGAGGAGAAGGTAAAGGATGATCATTAAATTCCACTGCCCATTAAACGTAGTAAATGTTTATAAGCGCATTCGGTTTCTGCTCATTTATTGAAGCCCTATTGATAGCCCCACTCTACACACACACACACGCACACGCATACGCACCCCCTCTCTCCCTGTCCATCCCTCCACGCTCTTTGGGGGCCAATTAAGCCATAAAGCGTTCAAAAAGCCAGCGCAAATTTGTGGCCATAAAATGCGGCGCTGAATTTGAAAAGCCAACTGAATGCAACAGCTTTTAGGCTGTGTGAACTGCTTTGTGCAGGCGATTGGGTAGGGGTAGCGGCACTGAGAGAAATTGCAAATTTTCTGTGCACAGTGAGAGAAATTGAAACAATGAATATATTTTGAACAGAGATTGTTTATTGAGTCACAAATTTCAGACGAAAATTTATTACTTTGAATCGAGTTTTATGGAATTGAAAGAGAAATTCAGTTAGAAGTATTGAACTAAATATTGTTTAGAGAGCAAAATTGAAGCGGAAGTTCAATTTACTTTAAGGATTGAACTGAATATTGTTCAATTTAAGCTATTTTCAATTAATGACTTTGATACAGTTCAAGTTGATCCTTAGTTTATTGAATTGAAGCAGAAGTTGAGACAGAAAATTAGTTGAATGTTGAAGATTGAACTGCATTTGATTCAATTCAATTTGTTTTCAATTAAAGATCTTCATTTAGTACAAATCAGAACCTAAGTTTATTGATTTGTAGCAGAAATTGAGTAGGAAAATTGGTTGAATGTTGAAGATTGAACTGCATTTGATTCAATTCAATTTGTTTTCAATTAAATATCTTCATACAGTTTAAATCAGAACCTAAGTTTATTGATTTGTAGCAGAAATTGAGTAGGAAAATTGGTTGAATGTAAAAGATTGAACTAAATGTGGTTCAATTCAATCTATTTTCAATTAATGACTTCAATTCAGTTCAAGTTTAACACAAAATAACAAAATTCAAAAATAAGTTTATTGATTTGAAGCAGAATTTGTGCAAGTAAATTAATTGAAAGTGGAGTATTAACCTAAAAACTGTTCAATTCAATCTACTTTCAATTAATGTCTTCAATTTAGTTTCAAAATAACAAAATTCAAACCCAAGTTTAATGAATTGAAGCACAAATTGTGCAAGTTAATTAGTTGAAAGCTAAGGATTGAACTGAAAACGGTTCAATTCAATTCATTTTCAATTAATGACTTCAATTTAGCTCAAAATACGAAAAATTGAACCTTATTGCATTGAACTAAAGCAGAAATTGTGTAAGAAATTTAGTTGAAAGTTGAAGATTGACCTAAAAGCTGTTCAATTCAATTCAGTTTCAATTAAAGATTTCAATTTAGCTCAAAATACGAAAAATTGAACCTAAATTTACTGAACAAAAGCAGATTTTGAGTAAGAAATTTAGTTGAAAGTTGAAGATTGAACAATTCATTGAATGACTTCAAGTTGAATACAAAAATTCCACCGAAATCACAAGAAAAGAGATATTATAATGGAAAATTAGTTGAAACTTCAACTAAATACCAATTAAATATCAAAAAATCGTTGGGGAAAAGTGGAAAACGAACAATAATTTGTCAATTTTGATTGAATACTTGTTAAAGTCTCAACTGACGGCATTTAAGTACTTGTGCCCAATCAAACCCTCAATTATAACACCATTTGATTTGCCAACAACAAATGCAAACAAACAAAAAAACTGCCCCCTTTCAACCCCACCACAAATAGTAGTTGTTCAATGCAAAGCCCCCCCCCCCCCCCCAACCAAAGCAATGCGCTGCTAATTTGGCACGCGCCAGGCTCTACCACCAAAAAAACATTTCAAAAAAATGTGAAAAACTGACCAGCAAATGCTCAACCAAGCGTTGTCCTGTACGCTTTTTCCCCATAAATGGAATGAATTCAATTGCATATGCAAAAAGAGAAAAATGTTTGTTTGCGCAAATTCAATTGAAATGGAGGAGCAGCGGCAGCAGCCGCCTTTCTTTCTTTCTTTCTGTTTTTTTAATGTCGCTGCCGCTGCTGCTGCTGCCTCTCACAAAAAATCGACTGCTAAATTGCAAAATAATCACACAAGTGGTTGGTTTGCCCACTCGACCAGCGAGTCGCGACTCCTGCGGCATGTTCTGCGGTGCTGTGTGGCCAGCACCAAAACATCAATCAGTCGCCACGTTCCAAAACCAAACGAAAATAACTGAAAATCGCTTTACAATTGCCAAGCATAATCGATGCCCCAAAGGAGCCAACACGTTTCGATGTGGGAGAAGCGGAAACGGAAATCAACACATGAATGACAAATGTTGTTGAAAAACCAAATGGGAAAAAAGAACGCCAATGATAGAGAATAGAGATGGACCAGAGGCGATAAAAGGCATGACTGGTGAGGAGGGGGGGCTGGCAACTACAATAGATCGAGCTCTTAAGTGGAGAGCACGGACCTCCAGGTGGCCATTTGGATTTACGTTATGATTTTTGCCATTTTCTCTCGCTTTTTTTTTGTTTCCTTTGGCCGGGGCCATTGTCGTCGCTTCATTTGGGGATTACAAAGTGTTTTTGTGTTATAAAGTCGAAGATGACATTGATGACACCTGGCTGACCCGCCGGATGACCAAAAGGATGGCAGCAGCAGCAGACAGCAGAGCTAGCAGACAGCTTAAGCTTAGACCAGGGCAATGGACTTCAATAATATTTATGAGCTGTGCATTTTGGTGGTTTGGCTTTGTTTTTTTTTTTTTCTGTCTACTTCAGCTTTAATTGGTCTAAAGATTGAAAACCTTTATGGTTTTTTTTGAGGATGTTTAGTTAGCCTAGTGTACCGCCCAAGACTTGAAATAGTTGGGAATCACAGTCTTACGGAAAAATTAGAGATTATTTTATGCTAGATTCGCTCACTTTAAGTGCATGGAACTTGACAGAAAATGGCTACGTTCAGCAGTACCAAACAAGGCTTATTTTATGATAGATTCGCTCAATTTCAATGCATAAAACTTGAAAGAAAATGCTGAAAATGACATTGCTTTCCCTTTACATTACAATTTCCTTTTTTTCCCAAAGGTGTTGGCTTTATCTTAGACTGATCTGTGATCAAGTATAGCTGCTGAATGCAGCCATTATTAAAAAGGCAGGAAATCGTACGGCTAGAGAAAAAAGTAAACATTTTATGCTAAAATAACTTGATGTACTCTTTCTATATTTTTGTTTTGATATCTAAAGTGATCAAGCATTTCAAGCTGAATGTGCCCCATATTTTAAATAGCACTAACATCGTACACTTAGAATAAAAAGAGAGCTTTGTACGATCATTTTTGTTATCAAAAGCACTTTTAAAATGAAAATACTAGAAATTTTAAGAAACTGGCTACATTCAGCAGTGCCTATATTTAAGACTTCACTTCACTCAACTGAAAATTTACTACTTACTTCAGGCTACTCTTCTCCTAATCAAAACTAACCTTTTTCTCAGGTATTTCAAGGTTTAAATGTGAATTTCTTAGACTGATCACTGATCAAATAACTCTGCTGCAAGCGACCCATATTTGAAATAGCAGGTTATCGTTTATTTAGAGCAAAAAGCTTGCTGGGTTTAATCATTTTCGTTGTCAAAAGTTGTTTTAGAATGAAAATACTAGAAATTTTAAGAAACTGGCTACATTCAGCAGTACCTAAGGACGTTTTTTTTTTGAAAAATACTTAAGACTACACTTTCCACATTTTAAAAATGACTTTTTCTCTGGGTTTATAAGTTTTAATTGTAGTTTACTAAAAGTGATCAGTGATCAAATCACTCGGCTGTCTACGAATAATATCTTAAATAGCCAGAAATCGTAATTTGAGAGAAAAAAATAACATTTTATGCTTGTTTCAATCACTTTCTTTCTAAAACGTACATTTAAAATGAAAATACTAGAAATTTTAAGAAAATGGCTACATTCAGCAGTAGCTAAGGGCATTTTTGAAAGAAAATTCCTTAAGTCTACACTTCACTTATATTAAAATGTACTTTTTCTCGGGGGTTTTAAGTTTTAAATGTCATTTTCTTAAACTGATCAGTGATCAGCAAACACTAATGTACCTTAAATAGCCGTAAATCGTTTACTTAGGTAAAAAACAAAGTATTTTATGCTTGATTTAAACATGTTTGTAACCAAAAGTACTTTCAAAATTAAAATTCTAAATACTTTTAAGAAAATGGCTACATTCAGCAGTGCCTAACAACACACAAACTGTATAAAGTACTGCCTATGGCATCAAACTCACTATGTAAAGTGCTGCCTGTAGCTTTTCGCACAGTGTAAAGTGCAAATGCTGTTCAAGAATCTATATAAACCATACAAAAGTTCATAGATTACAACAATAAATGGTATAATTTCCAGCTTCAACTGAATTTTAACTTTAAGAAACTCACGTGGCACTCACAGACAGACGCTTCATTCTTCTCCTTCTCCCCCGTTCCCGGGCATATACAAATATAAATATGGATATAGATATAAATTCGTGTGTTGGTCACTTTTTATTTTTTTTTGTTGTCTGCGATTTACATTTTTGTTTTTGTTTGTAATTTATTAGAGGAGGAACATGTTGACCAAATTGTCATTCAAAAGGATTTCGGATTTACGTGTTGGTTGTTGTTCGTGTTTTTTGTTCGTCCTTTCGCTTGCCTGCCATTTTAGTCGTTATAAAAATATGTATAGATATGATATGTATCCTTCCCCCTGCTCCCCTGCCCGCCCCCCCGTCCAACGGTTTGACAATTTGCTTGATGAATATTTGCCTTTTATAGCAAATCAGACGAAAAACTCAGACACACGAGTGGGTCTCCCCAGAGCAGAAGAGCTTTTCTGTTTTTTGTTTTTTTTTTTATATTCTAATACAATAAATATTTGCCCGCACAACTCACACATACACACACACACACACTCATCATACTTCAGCGTGTCGCACTCGAAAAGGGTTTTTTGAGCGAGAATTGAACGGCAACCATTGAAATTGGCACACGCACGCAATTTGCATTAATTGCAAGAAAAATTTTCTAATTAAAATGCCAGTCATTTGTTTTTGCCTTTGTTTCCGCTGTCAGCCCCCGACCCACGGTTTGCCCCCGGGCCGAAGTGTCAATTAGGATACACCAAGGTGGAGGCTTTCTTCTAGGTGAGCTGAGTGCAAACGTAGCATGGCAAATGAAGAACCATCAATATATGCAGATATATTGTGCCAGCAACATCAAACGGAGCCAATTTTTTCCATTTTTCTCCCACTTTTTGGCTTGGATTTGGCTTTGGCTCGTTAATAAGGGCAAAAGGGTTGATATGCTGGCTGGCTGGCTGGCTGGCTGCTTGGGCAACTTTGTCTTGCATTTTGTTTAATTTGTTTTCGTCATGATTTTTACCTGACGGTTGTCGAAGTTCATTACAAAGTAATTAGCTGGCTTATATGCAAAAAAAAAAGTGGAAAAACAAAAAACCTGAACACGACATGTGGCTACATTTTGCTGCGGCAAATTTTGTGCAAAAGACAAAGTTTGGTTTTTTTTCCCCCCCCCCCTACATGCAAAATAGTTGAAAGTTTTCCAAAAAAAAAACACAAAAAAAGGAAGAAGTAAACTAAAACAGCTGGAACAGAATGTGCTGGCATCAAGATAAACAATTGAATTGTTTAAAAATTTAACTAGAAATTAAGCGTTTATATTGAACACTTTTGTTTTTGTGGAAATGGTCACATTCAGCATGACTAAAGGATCACTGATCAGTGCTTGGTTTGGTGTGTTTATGGTACAATTAGTGATCATGTAAGCAAGCTACTTTGGTGTTTAAGTTTTGAAATTGCCTATTTTGTTTAGGAAACAAAGCAACAGTAATAAGTGGACGCGTTCAGCAGAGAGCTTTCGCGATTTTCTACATTTTGAACAAATGTGAAGTGTCAATCACACTTGCAAAAGTAACTTCATTTCTGCAAAGTGCATGCTGTTCTGGAAATCTATAGAGATGTGAGTCTAAGCAATTGCATGTTGAACCAATCCTGTAAAACTTGATTCTATATAAAAGGGACTAGAAAACAGTCTAAAATTTACTTGTTCGTGTGTAAGTAAAGGGCAATGGGTTCTCGAGAAATCTAAACAAGTGAGCATGTTTCTACAAATTTTCTTTTCTGCTCAGTGACTTTTTGTTTAGAGACTCATTGTTCATTCACTTTTTGTTTAGTGAATGTTTGTTCAGTGACTTAATGGACCCTAACTCAGGTTCGGCGATTGGGAAGTGATTTATTGCTCAGTGACTCAATGTTCAGTAACTTCTTGTTTGGTGACTCATTGTGTAAAGTGATTTATTGTTCAGTAACACAATGTTCAGTAACTTCTTGTTTAGTGACTCATTGTGTAAAGTGATTTATTGCTCAGTGACACAATGTTCAGTAACTTCTTGTTTAGTGACTCATTGTTTGAAGTGATTTATTGTTTAGTAACTTATTGTTCAGTTACTCAATGTTCAGAGACTCAATGTTCACTTCTTGTTAAGTGATTCATTGTTTAGCAACTTATTGCTCAGTTAACTTAATTAAGTGACTCATTGTTCTGCGACTAATTGATCAGTAATTTATTATTCGGGGACACATGGCACAGTCATTTATTGCTCTGTGACTTATTCTTCGGTGACTTATTGTTCGGGTACTAATTGGGCTGTTACTCAGGTTCGGTTCACCATTTCAGTGATTCAATGTTCAGTGACAGTTTCTGCAGTTTCTTATTGTTAACTAACTCATTGCTCAGTGAACCATGGTTCAGAGAGTTATTATTCAAAGATTCCTTGTTAAATTAACCAATTTTTAGAGCTTTCACTTGATCAGTGAGATATTGTTAAGTGACTCATTGTTCAGTGACTTTGTGTTTAATGACTTTTTGTTTTGTACCCAAAAAACTTGTTGCTTAGTAGCTCATTATTTGGTGAGCCATTGCTCAGTGAACCATGGTTCAGTGACTCTTTATTCAGAGATTCACTGTAAAGTTAACCAATTTTCAGTGATTCGACATGATCAGCGAGTTATAGTTCAGTGACTTAGTTATCTGTCATATAAACCTACAAATAAAAGAGCAAAGTCGAAGCCTATAGCTTAGCTACTCAATGTTCAATGATTTATGTATATTCAGAGTCTGCTAGTTAAACAAACTATTTTCAGTTAAATTATTGTTCAGTGACTTAATTTTTAACAGCTCTTTGTTTAAACAATTATTTTTTTTATTAATTTGCTAATTATTGCTCAGTTCCTCCTTATTTAGTGACTGATTGCTCAGTGTACCATTGTATATTGATTAGTAACTTAATGTTTAATGCCTCTTTGTTCAGTAACTCATTGTTTAGTAACTAACTGTTTAGATATTCATTATTTGGTGACTCATAGTTCAGTTACTTCCTAATCAGTGATTCGTTGTTAATAGAACCATTTTTTTAGTGACTTTAGTGACTTATGGTTCAGTGCCTCCTGATCATTATTCAGTGACTTATTGATCGGTGACTTATGGTTAAGTGACTTATTGTACAGTGACTTGTTGTTTATATACTCTATTGTTCAGTTACTTTTTGTTTAGTAACTCTTTGCTCAGTCACTTGTTATTTAGTGACCCATTGCTGAGTGAGTTCTTGCTTAGAGACTTATGGTTCAGTGACTAATGGTAGAGTAACTCATGGTACAGTTACTCATTACTCAGTGCTGCTTATTGCCTAGCGACTCATTTGCTCAGTGATCTAGTATTCAAGGACTCTTTATACAGTGCCTCATGTTTAAGTGGCTCATCAATCAGCGTCTTATGGTTCAGTGACAGTTCACTAAGTCTATTTGACAATTTAGTTAAGTTTGAAGTTGACAGCCTGCTTCCTTGCTTAAACTGTCCCGCCGTGGTGTAGTTTAAAGTAGATTCCTGCCCAAAACTCTCAGTTTAACCCATGCATTAAGCCTCTTTCCACACACACATTGCTGCCACACATAGTTCTTTGTGCTCTTTTGTGTGTTTGCTGCTGCTGTTTTTGTTGTTGGCCGTCGTCCAAAACATTAAATGCTGAAATTTTAATTATTTTTGATTTTTGCGTATAATCAACGTGCCAACAGCCACAAAAGTCGAAGACAGCCGTCGACGACAACGAAGTGAGTCTAATGCGGGTTGCAGTTTTGCACATTAGGCACCCCCAACTCACCCCCCCCCCCCCCCCCCCCTCCCCCGCATGATAGGGATCTTTTCTGGTTGGTATAAATGTTGTTTACTTTTTTATTGATTAGTCATCAATTTACAGAACAGGAAAGCCTGAACAAGGAGCAACGGGCCACAAATATGTCAATGCGAAAACGAAGTATTTTTAAAGTCTAACCCAAGCGGCAGAGAGGCAGGAGAGACACGGTAGACACGCATGCAAAGCCGTTACCAGGACCTGTGCGTGTGTGTGTGTGTGTGTGTCTAAGTGCATGCAAATGTTGACAATTAATTTATGACGATTACTCATGGCAGCTAACAACTAACTGTAACTGTTTATCAACGCTTTTTCTACCCCGGGTTAATTATAAACAAATAGAGCCTAGAAGTATGCTAGGATAAATGACCTGGACTTGGACACTGGCCCCACCTGCCACCTATACATATATACACATCTATATATATGTGTGTATATATATACATATTTGCTGTACTTTGAAGTCATTGTTGAGGAAATGATGAAATAAAAGTTAACCCCCAGCATCGCGTCAATGATTTTTGAATTGTAATTGTTTAAAGCGCGTTATGAAGTTGGGCGCGACGACTGCCGTGACAATTGGTCTGTGAAAGGCTTGAAACAAAATATAAAATTACAACAACAACCACAACAACAACAGCAACAGCAACAGCAACAGCGGGGGTGGGGTGGGGGGAAAAAAGAAGAAAATATATATGGAAAAAACACCACAAACGTAAAGTTGAATTAAATGTAAACAACTGCAACAGCAACTGCTGCTGCTGCTGCTGCCGCCTTCAACGAGGCATGCAAAACGTTGACATGCCTCTGCCTACCCTCCCCCCCCCCCCACCAATTTCGTTTGAAGTCGTTGGTCTTTGTATTTAAACAGGGTGTGGGTGGGCAGTGTAGGCGGCACTAGGGCTAGGGGCAAAAGTTTATGGCTAACAACAATTGTTGCACATTTTAGAGCCACAATTGTTTTGGGCTTGGAATTGAAGTGCAGGGGGCGGGTTGGTAGTACTCAACTAATCGATAAATATTTGCTCGTTTGCAATCGGTATGACTTTTTGAGATCGATAGGCTCTCGAGGAGGTCTTGCTGCTTATAGACTTAACTCTGTGCTTGTTTTGGTCAATTTGATTCACAGATTGCTCCAAAAGCCTTTCACCTTTCACATTTTTAGTCAGGTTTTGCGGTGAACCTTCACTTTTGCTTGATTCACTTTCAGTTTTTATAAAGAACTATTTCCTAGCAAGCCCCAAAATGTCTAGGTTATTTTTTAAAGCCAAAATATGGCATTTTAGGTAGAAGTGTGGCATTTTTTTGAATCAATATAATCGATTTGTAGACAATTTTGACAAAAAAAACAATTTTAAGTTATCGATAAATTTATCGATTAATTTCTACATATATTATTTTCACAAACTTGCAGCAATTGCCAATTTGAAGACATTTTGTACAATTGTTTTATCAATGACTAGTTAAAAAATGACTCTCATTATTTTATCGATATTTATCAATAGTTTTTCAAATTTATCGATATTCCTTAAAGGCTTGACGCACTGTACTGTACTGTACCTGTAGCTTATGTCAATAATATACTAGTAATTGGGTTTAAATGATTTACGACAAAAGTTATCGATAAAATTTGATATGAGAAAACTAAAAGGAAACAACTCAAAACATATTTTTTCTATAAGAAGTATAACCTAAGACTTTTTAGGTTATTGCTTCACATAGTTTAACTAAACCCGGCAAGATTTGAGTGTAAAATTTCGCATAAAAAAATCTAGATATTAGAAAAGTAATCGATAGGTAGGCAAAATGAATTAGATAACTAGGTTATCATGTATTTTGCATTAGTAAAAAATTAAAAGTGCAATTTATAGAATTATCGAAAAAAAACAATGCAAAATTGTGATTGATGTACATAAAAAAGTTATCGATGCTGTTTCCTAGGATTTCTTGGAGGAGTAGTTGCTAGTCTAACCATCTTCATCTCTATTTCTATACCCCCAAAAATGTCTCACAGTTCGCCCCCCCTGTCGTCCCCGCCACCACCTGATTGTGGGGCCCATAGAAATTCCTGTTGAATGGATTATTGCCTCATCTGCCAGCGTCTTCTTAAGCATACAAAACAAACGACACCAGAAAACATATCACCTCCACACATTTTTCCCTCTGATCATCATATTTATGAAAATTGTTGAGCGAACTTTATGCTAATTTATGTGTATTGTTTTGGCCAGCCCACGCCATTTTGGCTTTGCCACCGCAGAGCGCTGCGCCACACTTATGAACACAGTTTTAATGTGTTTTGTTTATAAATAAAATCAAATAAAATAAAATACAATAAATATGAGGCCAAAAATCGCGTAAAGGCGCAAGAATTGATACGGCCCGTTGGCCACTTAGTCACCCCTCCTGCCCCCCTCCCCGCCGCTGGCCGCACTTGTGCCGCTTTATGGCTTGTGACAAATAAATGTGGCAGGCTGGCAGCAGGCATTTGGAATGCTTTTGTTTTGCCTTTTGTTTTGGGCCGCTTCTCTATTTTTAGTCGTTTCTTTGCACTCTTTTGCCTGGCCTGGCCTGGCCTGGTCTCTGGTCTCTGGTCAACTAAATAGACAACGTCTGCTAAAATTATGTGTTAATATGCTAGTATTATTAGCTGCCACGACCCGGGGGAGGGGGTTCGCACTTTGGAGTGTGGGGTGTGGGGTGTGGAGCAGTGGGCTTCCTCGAACACAAATGCATTTTGTTTACTTTGAGTGAGTTTCAATTGCTGTACTCGCGCCCTCTCGCTCTGGTTTTTGGTTAAGTACCTCGGTATTTATTTATGCCAAAGCTGCTGGCAACTTTTTTTGTGTTGTTTTCAAACTAAAATTATGCTGGCCCAGAGGGGTTACTGCTTATTTACTAAGGGAGTAAGTGGCGGGAATAACACAAGTACCAGGAATACTTTCGATTTAGTTTATGCAAATATGCAAATATTTAAGCTGGGGTTGTGACCCCAAACAATTAACTATCGATTGGAGAATGAATCGGCGCACTCTTCGCTTACGAAAGGTTCGCAAAAGGTGTTTGAAGCGAATATTTAGCGAAGATTTGAGGGTAAATTAGACGTAAGTCGTTAAAAGTTTCGATTCCACCACATTTATCGAATATTTTAGCAGGTATTGAATACATACATAAAGTCGATAGATTTTGTTCTTCGACACTTTTTGTGGAGTTTACCCACACTAGAAGCTACAAATTTATGTTCGAATGAATGTTTGTGAAATTTAACATCTTATTAAGGACTGATTATATGTAAAAAATTAATGGTATTTGATTTTTTAAAAAGTTTTAACAATGTTAACCAACACTAGAAGTTTAAATCTATGCTGAAATGCATCAATTTTGAATTCTATGTTATAATTGAGGATTGATGACTTGCTTTTAAGAAAGTTTAGAACCGTCTGACAATGAGCAATACTTTTTATAAAGTTTGCCAACACTAGAAAATCTGTTTTCATAAATTTTTATGATTTATATGATATAAAACGAGTGTAGGAATATTTCAGCAGCACTTGCTCTTCAAAAAACCATAGTACTATCATTTATCGCTATGTTTACCAACACTAGAACATCAGATCTATGTTTAAGTAAGCTTATTTCAAACTGATGATATTATGATCGAAGATTTAAGTAAAAATTGCAGTTGCTCTTCAAAAGTTCATAGTTCTGGCCTCTTTTTGTGTGCTGCTTACCAACACTAGAAGTTCAAACCTATGCTGAAATGAACATGCGCAAGTTTTATGGTATTGAATGACTATATCAATAGCATTTTCTATTCAAACTGTCATAGTTCTGCTTATTTTAATGGTGTTTACCAACACTAGAAGTTGAAATTTATGTTCACAAGAACTTAAGTGACTTCTTTGATATAAGTGAGGGTTAACCGAGTCTATGAGTAAAATTTGTTCTGCAAAATATCATTATTCTGGCAATTTAAGTGATGTTTACCAACACTACAAGTTGTAATCTATGTTCACATGAATTAAAAAAAGTTTTTTAATATAATTAAGGATCAACCGAAGCTATGAGTAGCATTTTCTCTTCAAAACTCTCATAAATCAGTTAATTTTGAATGTGTTAACCAACACTAGAAGTTGAAATCTATGTTCTATGCTATTCTCTGACGTTTTCCATACAAATTTGCCCTACATATCCCACATTCACACACAAAATGTCATGACTGTACTTACCTTTCTTGGGTATCAGCGATTTGAGCAGCATCACCGCATTATCATCACACGCCCAGGCATGCATTTTGCGATAACTGTCCCGTCCCTTCTCCGTTAGCTTATCCCAGGGCTTGGGTTTACTCAACAGCTCCGAGACGGTGCCCTGCGACAGGCCCAAAATGTATTTGGCAAACAGACGCTGGCCAATGTTGTGCACCGACAGCAACTCGCGCACCCGCCGCGATATGTGCAGCGTGTCCAGTGCCTGATTGGCGTACTTGTCCATGTTGTAGCGCAGCATCTCCTGCAGCTTGGCCTCCATGGGATCACCCTTGGGTATCAGCGACTCACCCAGCCGGCCGGCCATCGAAGCGCCCGGTGGCAGCTGCAGTTCCGCATCCGCGAAACGGTAATGTGCACGCGCATCTTGTCCGGCCGCTGCGGCAGCGGCAAACTGGAACGGCAAGAAACTGGGCGCACCCAGGGCAACGGCATGCTGGGCATGGGCGGCCATGGCGGCGGCAGCAGCGGCCGCGTTTGCATTGGGTGTCAAACTGTTGTTGTTGTCCTCGGCGGCGGCAGCGGCGGCCGCCTGGAGCAGGGATTTGCTGCTATTGGCTATGCTGGCGGCCAGTTGGGCGGTGCTGTTCGGTGTGCTGGTCGAGCTGGTTGAGGAATTGGAATCGAACTGGTGGGCAGCGGCGGCTGCGGCCGCGGCCTGGTGCAACAGCTGGCTGTGGCCGTGATGGGAATGATGGTGGCCGACGGGATGGTGGCCAACATGGTTGAGGATGTCGCTGCTGCTGCCGCTGGCCTGGGGTGTGCCGGAGGGACAGTTGCTCTGGTTCTGGTGGCTGTTGCTGCTGTTGTTGCTGCTGCTGCTGGCGCTGCTGTTGTTGCTGCTGTTGTGCGAATGGTGGAGCTGATGCTGCTGCTGCTGCTGGTGATGGCTGTTGCCGGCATCTAGGCGAGAAGGGTGGGAGAAAGTTGAGTTAACCAATTGACTGAGCAAAGCGGTGGACGAGGGTCCATGTTGAGGTTGTTGTTGCTGTTGTTGTTGTTGCTGAGGGGTGGTAAGAGTGGCTGCTGCTACTGCTGCTGCTGTGGCTGGCGGCGGCAGTGGAGGCGGCAGCGAATTTTGATAAATTGTTGGCGTTTTGCTGCCATTCGCCTCGAAGCCGCGTCTCCAATAGCTGTTGACCAGCTGCTCTTCGAGCGTTGCATGCGGCGGCGGCTGTTGCTGCTGCTGCTGATGCTGCTGCTCAGCACTAGCAGCTTTCTCGGCCGCTTCATTCTTGGTTGCTTCCTCGGCAGCTGCGAGCGTCTTTTCTGCGGGTTATATGACAACAAAATTTGGTGCTTTTCCGCTGTTCTTTTTTTGTTTGTTTGTTTGTTTGTGTACTTTACAACAACAACCAGGGAACAAAACGCCAAAAATGAATCCAAATTTCGCCTCTTTTTTCGTTTCTTTTTCTTCGCCAATTTTTGTTCTTTTCGTTCAAATCAAATAAAATGTGGACTGTGTGTGTGTGTTTCGTGTGTGATTCGTTTCTTATCAATAAACATGCAGAGCAACTCAAATAACAACAACGACAACAAACGACAACAAAAGGTGTTTAGTGTGGCAAAAAAAAAGAGAAGAAACAACGACAACAACACTGTCTGGCCGCTGTTTGCCCCACACACAAACGTCATAAAAATTGGCGCCGCCTTTCTTCGATCATAAACCATACATAGCTTGGGGGTCGATTCACAGAAAACAAACAGCAACCAAACGGAGGACTTCACGTGGGCGTTGTACTTACCCTCGCTCGCTGCAGCGGCTGCAGCGGCAACGGCGCCATTCTTCAAAGCCTCCGCGGCCAAAGCTTTGGTGCGTTCCAATAAAAGAGCCTGAAATTTGTTGGGATCATTGGCACAGGCGGCAGCAGCGGCGGCTGCAGCTGCAGCGGCTATGGCCGATTGTGGACTCAGCACGTTCAGATCGAGGGGACTGCTGGGGGGGGGAAAGAAAGAACGGGGGGAAAATGTTGTTAAGAGTTGGCAAAAGAATAAGGGCTAACAGTGTTTGTTCTACATTTTCTATTGTTTGCTAAGCTTTTTAAAAGCAAGCTCAAGGCAGGTACAGTTTCGTCTGCCTAGTTGGCGACCGTGCTCAATGCATTTGCTGTTGTCTACATGCTATTTAGGTTGCTTTCAACACAACCGCTCAGCTTCAACAGCTATGGGCGCCAGCTGTTAGGTAATTAGCTTTAAAATAGCTGCTCCAACTTGCCTTTAGCTGAATTTTGCTTGTGTGAACATTAGAAGCACACAAGCAAGCTCTAAGCTCTATACTTAGGAGTCGATAACAAGTACTGGTAGCTAAGAGCTCGATACTCAATACTAGAAACTCAACACTCGTTATTCAGTACTCAATGCTCAGTTTTCGACTCCAAATACTCACTGCCATCAACTCAATACTCAGTATTTGGTACTCAGACCTTGAAATCCAGCTTTCGATACTCAGTACTCAATACTTAGTACTCCATACTCTGCACACAGTACTCGATTTTCCATTCTTAATACTCAGTACTCAATACTGAGTACTTGTTAACAATTACTCGTTACTTCGAACTGCTTGGACTGGACTCGCTACTTAAAACTCACTTCTCACACCTCAATATGCAGCAATCGATGCTCAATTCTCAATACTAAGTAATGGATACTCTATAAGCAGTACAAATAACTCTATACTAGGTACTCGCTACTCAGTATTCAATTCTAGGACCTCAAAATCTAGTTTTCGATATTAAGTACTCGATACTAAGTACTCCATACTCTGTACTTAATACAAAGAGATCGATATTGGGTACTCGATACTCAGTATTTGAGTCTCTGTTCTCAATACTCAGCACACGTTACTTAGAACTTAGAACTTATTAAAAATTACTCGATACTTAGAACTCCTAGGACTGTACTCAATATTTATATTTATTTATACTTGTTTCTCAGACCTCAGTATATAGCATTCGATACTCTATTCTATTACTGGATACTCTATACGCAATACAGAGATCAAGGTACAAGGTACTCGATACTTAGTATTCGATTATCAGTTCTTGTCAGACAGTACTCGATACTCAGTATTCGATTCTAAGACCACGATATTACACATTCGATACTCTAAGAACTCGATTCTGGGTAATCGATACTCAAAACACGTTACTCAGTACTTGATACTCAGTACTTGTTACTCATTACTTGATACTTGTTACTCAGTACTTCAAACTAAGAACTAAGTACTGGATACTAAGTGTTACATACTCAGACCTCAAATATGCCTTGTCAGCGTGATGAGTGACGCGTGACGGCGATTTCAACACTACTTTTTCCGTACGGAAACGAAAGATAGAACCGATACTCCAAACCTGTTTCTCTGAGTTTGCTATGCATGTGTTTATGCGAAATCTGCAGTACAAACTTGGCACACAAACAGCACACATATGTAAAATCGTAGGTCCACTTGGCAAAATTCCCCTCAAAATACACTGATATACATTTGTATGAACATTACTCATGCCGCTGAATTCTAGGGTCTTGGGTTATGCCCAAGAATACGATGACACATGACACATGGCATTTCCTGAGCAGTAGTAACCTATGCTACGTGGCAAGTAAAGAGTTTATCAGCTTGCTACAACCCAGTCAACTAACTGAGAAGCTTACTGGCTTATCGGAAGGCAATTCTCAAGATACTCACATTCATTTAAATTAGACTGGCTGGGAATCTGAGCATTACATAAGGCCAACAAGGCAAGGCTTGGCCCGACTGACTGATTAAGAAGCCGCAGCTCAAAATCGCTTATATTGAAACTAATTTAGAAATTCTGTTAATTCTCAGAGGAAAAGTATGAAAGCCCCTACTGTCTGACTGTGATGCCCACCGCTGCTTGAAAGAGAATCATGATTTTTGCACTTACTGCTGTTCCTTTTTGATTTTCAACTCATTGCCCTCAATTGGATGGTTATTGGTGGTGGACATTACCACATCCTGTTCATCGTTGTCTTCTTCCTCATCCTCATCCTGTTCAGCGGCACGATCAGTACAAGTTTCCTGCTGCTGTTGCTGCTGCTGCTGCTCATCCTCCTCCTCATCATCATCATCATCGCCATCCACCAGCATGGCTACTGCTGCTGCTGTTGCTGTTGCTGCTGCTGCTGCTGCTGCCGGCTCCAGCTGTTCAACGGCAACTGTTTGTTCATTTGCACTGTTGTTGCTGTTGTCCTTGTTCTGACCACTATTATTACTATTGTTATTGTTGTTATTGTTATTATTATTATTTGTAATGGTGGCAGCAGCCAAGGCGGTGGCCTCGGCCAGAGCCTCGTTGATCTGCTGCTTATCGAGACGGGCCTCCAGTCGCATGATATGCTGTCGCTTCACCTCCAGATGTTCCTCAAGTCGTTGAATTTGTACCAGATGAGTTTGTTCCAGGGCACGCAGGCGCTGCAGTTCATCCAAAAGTGCTTTAATCTGAGAGAGGAGAAAGTAAGAAGATGGAGGAGAAGGTTGAATTCAATAATGAAATTAGTCAGGGAACGGCAACAACATGGCCGCCAGGTACAGTCAGGGGAGTTTGTTTTTGTTTGATGAAAATATGATAATTGGCAAATTTGACAAGGGAATTTTTCTTAAGTGCGTCGTGTGTGCGGATGTTGCTGCTGCTGCTGCTGCGGCTGATGTTGCTGCTGGCTCAGAAAGTTGACAAGACAAAGTTTTCTGGCAGCGCCGTGTGGTATGCAACGAAATTTTTTAATGACAGCCAGGTGGCTTGTGTGTGTGTGTGTATACCTTGTTATGTGATTAAAATTAATTTGATGGCGCGGTTTTTAATTGAAGCCTTTTGTCTGCACTGTACCTCCCCCACACACACACACTCCCACACACGAGTTCCGTTCCCTTTTCGATATGCAAATCGAAACTAATCAACATAATTCTAACTACAAAATTGCGTGCCACACACACATGACGAAAACTTTATGTTATTTTATCAATAAAAAGTCACCGCGTTGCCTTGATTATGATGATGATTATTGGCCATAAACAATGCTATGGCGGAATGCAGTCATAATTGGCAAAACAAGTCAGTTTAGTTCCACGGTTAATTCTATTATCAATCAAAGAGACAGGACACAAGACACATGTGAAGGGGGTAAGACGACCCGCCGTCGCCGTCGTCGTCGTCGTACGTTCCGCCTCGCATGCGTGTTCGATTTTTCATTAGCATACAACACAAGAGGCAGGAAAGCCACCCCCCAAAATAAAAAGGAGGTAGCAAAAGACATGACAAGACGACGACGAGGACGACGAGGACAACGACGACGACTCAAATTAATTGCATAAAAATCTTTGGTGGGAGAGGTTGGTGGAGCTGGCAATTAGAGCGCAGCCCTCCAATGAAAGAAAATGTAAAAAATTTGTTTTGTTAAATAAACGCAATTAGCGTACCTCGTCGAAGACGAAGGGTTCTCTCATCCATGTGTGTGTGTGTGTGAGCAGACACAACTGTACTTTGTCATTTTGGCTTTAAAGAAATATTAAAACCATAAATCAAAATCAACCCAAAAAACTCACTTTTCCACCCTTAAGCTCACACACACACACACACACACATTGAGAAGTTTTTTTGGTGGGGGGTAGGGAAAGTGGAGAACTACTAAAAATTATGAAAATTTACATTTTTCATCTGGAGTGTGAGGGCCAGAGTTGGTCAGTTACAGAACACAAATGAACAATTCATACCTCAGGCTACGAGGGCTGTTGCCAAAGTTGCCCTGAGATAGTTTTTCTTGCCTTGGGTACTATCTTGGGAGATCCTAAGAGTGGTTTTGGTAACAATTTCGGAGAAATAGCAATAAATAGTTTCTCTTTCTGTAAAGACTTTCTATAAAGATGCTGCTTTTTTCTATTGAAGTTGTTTTGGGCACAATTTCTTATAAATTTGATATATATTGAACCAATACCCTCCCTCCTTCCTTCATTCCTGCTTTAAAATCTATATCAAGAGATGCTGCATTTTCAATCGAAGTAGTTTTGGGTAGAATTTCTGAGAAATCTGATATATATTCAACCGATATCTATAAATAGTTTCTCTTTCTTTAAAGACTATTTCAATAGATCCTTTATTATCATTCGATGAATTTTTGCGAACCATTTCTTAGAATTTTCATATATATAGAACCGATAAGAGGGCAGTAACCCCGGTTGATCTTAATTTAAGAACTATACCATTTGGTTTTCTGATCTAAAAAGATGCTGCATTATATTTCAAAATAGTTTTGGGGATAATTTCACAGAAGTCTTATATATTCAACTGATTCGTTCTATATAGTAAGCCGATTTTGTTGAAATTCACCGAAATCTTATATATTAAGCCGATTCTTTCTATATAGTAAACCAATTTTGATGAAATATTCACATTTAACTAACACTTCTTTAAGATAAGGAAATCTTAAACCTGAAACAAGCCCAAGTTTCAACCTATTCATAGTTTTTTTTGCTATTGGAACTATGCTATATAGTAGTCTGATCAGCTCAACATTTTGGTATATCATTAAAAAGTTTCTAAAATATAAAAGTATCTTCCAAAAATATGATTTTTATAATCGGAACTAAGCCATAAAGCTGTCCAAACTGCTGAAAATGTGTTCATATCATTCAAAAGTGACTAAGACAGATCATTTATAAGTATAATAAGAATATCTCTTTATGAAAGAGCACTCGACTGATAGTTCCTATGGGAAATATTAGATATGGTCTACTGTTTTTGATACAATTTGCTCAATATTATATATATAAAACTAAGAATTTTAAGTTTCCTTTTTAAGAATTTTATTAAAACTAGTTTTAAGTTCGGTCCCTTCTATTGGAACTATGCCTTAAAGCTATCTGATCGGGTCAACAGTAAGTTATATCACTTAATGGTGCCAAAACTGTATAAATTCTAGACTTTATCACACTTTAAACTATTGTTCAACCGATTGTAGCTATGGTAACTGTAAGATATAGTCTACCGATTTAGTTATATCTAACCGACTTGATCAAAATAATACAAATAATGATGGGATTTGGCATATTCTCATTAGTTACTTCATTTTTTCAAAAAAAATCAATGTTTGCGATCAAACTTCCCCATCTGAACTAGGCTATATAGTTGTCCGATCCGTTCAATATGTTTTTTAATCATTCAAAAGTGCCTAAAAGTGCTTAATTTTAGCCTCAATGAGCATATCTACCTGTTTTCCAATCACAGTTCCTTCTATAACTATAAGATATAGTCAACCGATTTGAGTAAATCTGGCCGATTTCATCAAAAAAGTATATATAAAATAGGGAATGTCAAGTTTTCTTTCATTTTTCAAACAAAATCAATGCTTGCGTTCAAACATACCCAACTGAACTATGCTATATAGTTCTGCGATCGGTTCAATATGTTGTTAGATCATGCAAAAGTGTCTAAAATTGCACAATTTTAGCCTCAATGAGCATATCTATAAGTTTCTTCAAAATAGTATACAAAATAGGGAATGATCAACTTTCCTTGAAATATCCCGATGAGCCAATTAAAGTGATTACCCATTTTGCTTGGTTACTTGTCAAACTGCTCTCGTAATTAACAAAATTGCTACACAATAACCAAAATACTTCCAAAATGCCAAAAAGAAGCAGCAGCCAAATAAGTAGATGAAGAAGCAGAAGCAGAAGCTGAAGCTGAAGTAAAAGCTTATGTGGGGGTTACAAAAGGGTTTAATCAGCGCACACACCCACACACACACACTCGCACACACAGTCGCACATACACACAAGCAATCTACAAATACAAATTAACAATAAGCAATCAAACGGGGGCTGAAATAGCCGCCTTCAGCTGCCAATGGCAAAGGCAGCAAAAACCGTCAAAGGAATTAAAATTCATTCGGGCATAAAAATTTTAAAATATATACACAAACACACACACACACACACACACATAGAGAGATATGGGAAAGAGATAGAGTTCGGAGTCTCTGGCAATCATAAAAAGGGGTTACTTTTGGCTGGAGGCTGGAAAGCCAAAAGACAAATGAGTAAAAAGCAAAACAGCCGCCGCAGCGTCCTCCTCGCTGCTGTCGTCGCAGTCGTCGTCGTCGTCGTCGTCGTCTCAATGTCGTCAACAGTTTTGCATTTTTTGTCATTGATTTTTGATTGTTTCAAGTGTTGAGCTGTCTCGCTGGGCTGCTGGCTATGGGTGGGGTGGGTGGTGGGTGGGAGGCTGGCAGTGAGCTTTAAAGTCTGCCAAGTGCACCCCAGAGCTTTGACGCCCAGGCTTTTGTTGTATTGTGGTTGTTGTTGTCGTTGTGTGACTGTTGCTGCTATTGCTCTTGCATTTTGCATCTGGCAATACCCAAGTTGGCAATTCCCCCACAAAAGATAACAAAGAAGTGCAAGACACAGAGAGAGAGAGAGAGATAGAGAGAGAGAGAGAGAGAGAGTGGAACAAAGACCAAAAGAGGTCACATATGAAAACGGAAGCTTAAGCAAAATGGTTCATATGCGTATGAAATGCCTTAAGATTTCATGAGCAGGAATTTAGTATGCCAAATACTTGAATTCAGGCGTAGGGATTTTGGGACAAGCAACATCTAACATGTTGATACCTATAAATATTTACAGTTTATTTGCCAACTGACCCATAAATGCTTAGAATATATTGAAAAGGTGGTAACATTCACCAACACCATTCAACACCTGCTTCCAGGTGATCGCAATCGGACTAAAATCAAGTCTATGCCGTTTGGAGACCAACTTTTAAAAATATTTCAAAGCATTCATCATTTATTCATTAACTAGTTATAAGCAATTTGAATAATTTACCCAAATAAACTGAGCCATAACAGTTTGGAGAACAAACTCCACGATTTGTATGATCTACTCAGTATTACAGCAAAATTTTAAGCATTTTCCCAAGCTATTTCGAGTAAGGTCATAATTTACTCATATACTACTCATACCCATTTCAAATGAATGATCTACTCATGAATATTTCGTAGCAATTCATTACTGTTTCGTGTAAGTTTTGGGACTCTAGATATATACATTCATCTACTACTCATATACATTTAAAATAATTCAGCTTCTCTTGAATATTTCGAATAAATTTTTAAGTATTCCGAGTAAATTCCAAATACACTCATCTAATATTCATACCCACTTCAAATGAATGATCTTCTGTTGAATATTTCGCATTAATTCATTACTGTTTCGCATATATTTTGAGACTAGATATATATTCATCTACTACTCATAAGTATTTCATATAATTCAGCTTCTTTTGAATATTTCGAATACATTTTTATATAATTCAAGTAAATTCTCTTGAATATTTCGTTTGAGTTCATTTCTGTTTCAAGTAAATTCAAAAATTTTAGATATATTCATCTACTACTCATACACATTTCAAATAATTCAACTATATTTGTGAATACTTTGAATTTATTTTGAAGTACTTCGAGTAAATACTTAATGTAGCCATATATTACTCATACACTATTCAAATAAACGACCTACTCTTGCAAAATTTCGAATTAATTCATGAATGTTTCGAGTTAATGCTAAAGTTCTATATATATTCATGTACTATTTAAGCTTATTTCATATAATTGAGCTACTTTTGATTATCTTAAATACATTTTAAAGTATTTTGAGAACTGTACTCATATGTTACTTAAAAGCATGGCAATTATATGAGCTACTCTGGTATATTTCAAATGAATTGCCCTAACTAAAGTACTCTCAACCATATTCATTCACTTTTCAAGTAAATGACCTACTCATTTGCTCACTATTTGGTTGTAAGTTATTGATGTTAGCCTAGATCACTTAAAATTTTTTTTAAATAAATGAGCTACTGTTGAATATTTTTAATAAAGCAGTCACTATTTGGAATAAGTTCTTAAAATATTCATACACAATTCAAATAAATGAGCTACACTTGAATATTTGAAGTAAACTACTCACTTTTCTAAAGTAGTTTTATAATAAACTCATATTCTATTCATAAACAATACAAATAAGTGCCTTTGAATGTGATTCATAGAATATATTCATTCTATTTCGAATAAACTCAAGACATACTTATAAACTACTCATTTATATTACCAATAAGTGTGTGAATAAGCTGTGATTATGTGTGTGTATTCACTCTCTACCCATTCAATTTTCACCTTAAATACAATCTAATTCAAACCATTCAAATCTGGGTATAGATTAAAACACACTTCAAGTGAATGTCTGATGAATAGTATTCAAACATTAGTATAAATTTGATTTAAATTTACAAATTTTGTTAACAAAATGTCATAATTGTTCATAAATTCTGTATTAAGTGAATGTATTCATGAATACACCCATTTTGAAAAGAGTCATAAAGTCATAATATTGATTGGAATTCTTGAAAAAAGCTTGACAAAGTTAGTTTTTAAATATATTCATGAATTGTGTGCTTAGGAAATTAATGTTTTATGAATACTACACAAACAAAAAATATCACGATATTTAGCATCAATCGGGAATTTTTCAGCATCGAATCGGCCTTCATCTGAAGAATTCCCAGTTGATATGATCGAAAATATCACTCGTACATTTCGAACATATCAATGTGAAATGTTTCAGATCAACAATCTGATATTTGTTAATATCCCTGATATATTTTTATAGTATTAATGCAGTATTTTCACAATACCTGTACGACATGGCTGAAATATTTAATATATATTTTAATAATATCAAAGGGGTATTAATGTATTACCAATGGTGTATTTAAACATATCAAAGCTATATTTTTGTCAAAGATGTTTTTGAATAATAGTTAGTGACTTTAGTTGGCTCGGGGTCCCGAAAAGTTGCGTTTGTTCACAACTGTAAACAACTTATGCATTTATAAAGAGCTGGTTGCCTACACAGTACTGTTCCATGAATCTCCCGATTCAACCTTCAGTAGGCTTTTCGCTAATGGTACTGTCGCTGTTTGACTGTCTCTCCATGCGCTCACCGCTTTAAGCAGTTGGGAATTGCAATCAGCAATGAAAGCAAAAACAGACAAATCGGAAGAGTATTCGCAGAGACATGAACATTGTATTCGCCTTTTTCGAGTTGGACTATAGCTGTCTCTCTTTGTGTTTTAAGAAACTCTGTTTGTCTCTTTCTGCCCTCAGATTTTCGATGTCTACTTTGATCTGTAATAACGTCACTTGGGTATTATTCATATCACTGTGAGAATTTCGCTTATCAGCATAATATTTTTAGTATCAATGTAATACTACAGCATCATATTGATATTAAATAGTAACTCTTGGATATTTAAAAATTGATATTTTTGAAATTATATTGGAAGATCCGCTCGATATTTGCTCTTATTTTTTTCTGTGTATGAATACATTCATGCACACGAACAACAATTTCTAAGAAATCATCAACAAAATGTCATATTTGTTGGAAAATACTCAGACAAAATCAAGTTATTGATTTTATTATATATTAGTCAATGTATTCATGAAGGCATTCATTCAAAAATGAGTTTTCCAAGAGTTTTCCTAATTCATAGTAAATTGAGTTCTTAAAAACGGTTCACAAAGTTAGACTTTATATTGATGTATGAATTAACTGCCTAGGAAATTGAATGTTTTATGAATACTATGACTACATTCATGCACACTGGCCACAATTTCTAAGATAAACATAAACAAATGTCATATTTTGTGGAAAAAATCTTAGACAAAAGCAAGTTTTTGACAGATTTAGCCAAAAAATGCATCAATTGAGACTAAAAGAAGTTGGTAAATGAATACCGACTGAGTACTTCAAATATATATATATACAGTCACTCCTTTAAGCCTTTGAAATCATTTCAATTGTGTACACAAAATGGCAGCGCTCTTTACTTTCATTTTACCTGGCGAAAAATAATCAGGTAATTTTCCAGCATTTTTGCATGATTTGTCAATTGCCTGTGGAACGGGCACGGCACAGTGGGTGGGCACACAAAGGGGGTGAGGTAAAGTGATGGGGCGGGGTGGTGTGGTCTTTGGGTTCGGGGCAATTTACAACAATTCAAAGGCATAAATCAAACATTTTGCAAGTTGAAGTTGGCACGAAACGGCCCCCAAAGTGCGATTCTCATCAGTCAGACACTCAGTTGCCACGTTTGTCAGTCAGTCAGTCCGCCATTCAAGTCATTCATTTACGCACACACGCACATAACGGTACAGTTATTGAATTGATTTGGCAACACAACAAATGGTGGTTGAGGTTGGGTTGGGTTGGGTTTGGTGTGGGGGGGCGTTGGGTGGTGCGTCTTCTTGGTGCGTCTTGCCTGTTGTTGTTGTTGTTGTATTTTTTGGATTATAAAGTTTTGTAATTAAAATTTGACAGCTTTACAATTCCCAGGCGCCTCCCCACCCCCCCCACATCTTTGACTCCTTTTCACATTTTCTTATGCACGATTTTAACAATTTTCGATTTATGTTTCGATTTTATTGTCTAGAATTTTCAGCATTTTAATCAAACCCTTCAACCGGGCACCCCCCCCCTCAGCCCCCAGCCCCAATTATTTTGTGTTTCTAATTCGTTAAACTTTTGCTTAATAATTGTCTGGCTTCCACTTTGACTCCTACTCCTTTTTCAACTGAACTTGACTTTTATTCATATTTGCAGCAGGCAGCCAAAAAATTGTGTGTATATTTTTTTGGTTTTTTGTTTTGTTTCGTTTGGTTGGAGTTTTTGTTGGCTCCCGCCTCGATAAGCACTCGAGGACGACCCAAAAAGGGTTTCCAGTCACATGTCTAATCCTTTTGCTTATTGATATGATATCTACACACACACACACGTGTATAAAACGACACACTCACACACACAAAAAAAGGTTTTTATTTTATACAAAAATATGGTTTGTCTTTTTTTGTTGTATTTGGATGGCTTTCATAATCAAAAAACGTTAAAATCATAGTCTAGACAATAATTTATGAGCACGGTGCGACTCTTCTCTGCTGTCCGGTGGTTCTTTTAATACCCTGCCAGAAGGGCTTACAGCACTACATTGGTTGTTTTGAAAGTCTTCAAGTTTTGTTAGATGTTTTCAGGTCTAAAAGTCACTGACTGACTGATTCATTCAAGTACAGAACAAACGGCTTAGTTTAGAAAGCTTTTCTTTGTAGCTAAACTTGGTTTTTTGGGCCTGTAGATGCACTTAAAGATAGGGTTTTGACTAACCGACTGATACATCAACTTACAGACCAAACGGCAAAGTCTACAGAGCTGAAATTTGACCCAGACTTGTATTTAGATGTGTGGACGGCCACTAAGTAACGATTTGGTATAGATAAATCGCTAAATTTCGAAAAACTGTGACTGTCTGACTGATTCATTAAAGCAGAGACCAAACAGCCAAGCTTAGAAAGCTTTTCTTTGTAGCTTAACTTGGTTTTTGGGCATGTAAATGCATTTAAAGATAGAGTTTTGCTAGAATTGCACAATAAAGTTATGCCTGACTGACTGATTCATCAATGTACAGACCAAACGGCTTAGTCTACAGAGCTATAGGCTCTTCTTTAGAGATGTAGACAGCCCCAAAGTAATGAGTTTGTTAAGATAAAGCGCCAAATACACAAATCGATGACCTGACTGACTGATTCTTTAAGGCACAGACCAAACGGCTAAGTTTGGAAAGCAAAAAAACTTTGCTTTGGGGCATGTTAACGCACTTAAAGGTAGAGTTTTGTTAGAATTACATAAAAAAGGCTTGCCTGACTGACTGATTTATCCATGTACAGACCAAACGGCCAAGTCTAAGCAGCTGAAACCATTCTCTAAAGATGTTAAGTAAAGATTTGGTTAAGACAAAGCTCTAAATACATAAAATGTTTACTTGAGTGACTGATTCATTAAAGCACAGACCAAACGGCTAAGCTTTTAAAGCTTTTCTTTGAAGCTAAGCTTTGCTAAGAGTTTAATATAACATTTGACTAAATTTAAAGAGCATTTCCACTTCGTGTCTAACAAAAATGTGCAGCAAGTTGTTTCATATTTTTTGTGAGGCCCGCATAGTCCAACAAACCGACATCCTCAATCCACGCAATGCCAATCAACATCTCTAGCAAACATTCGTAAGGCAGAGTTCTCATTCTCGTACTCGTTCTCGTCCTGGTCTGTCATTGTTGTGCCCTTTTTTTTTTTGGTTGTTGGGAGGATATAAAAATATGAGCGGATGTTGGGGCAATGGATGCCAACAAGCGCAGCAAAAAAAAAATTTATATATATGGAGAGACTACAACACCTTAATATCCTACTCCTGCTCCCACTCCCACTCCCTTTGCTCTGTGTCTAAAAAGGACTTTTGAGAGCAGTCAGGCATAACCCTGCCTAGAAAGGGTAAAGTGGCAGAGATTCGACTCATGTGGTTTATATTTGTCGACGCTTCACATGGTTGGCATTTTCTAATGGTTTCAACTTCCTTCCTCTTGCAGTTGTCCATTTTTTTTTTTGATTTTGGATTTTTTTGAGTGAAATATGAAATTGTATTTTTCATTTGGAGTGGCGGGAGAATTCGGCTGGTTTTAAGCAGGTGCCACACACACACACACACACACACACAAAGCTACTTAGATTGCACATGCCAAAAATGTTGGACCAAAGAAAAGCCTGCTGTGGTGCGGCGGGGGCGGAACGACGACACTAATTTGATTTCAGCGTCAGCGTCAACTTCTAATTGAATTTGGCCCCTCATCTCATCATTGTCTGTGCATCGATTAACTTCACTGCCAGCGTCATCGCCGCCATCCTTGTCGCCGTCGTCCTCGTCCTAGTCATCTCTCACTCTCAACTCAATCTTCATTTGATGACAATTTCATTTCTATTAAGGGCAAACGTAAAGCGGCATTAAAAAAAATCGAGCGAGAGCAACTATTCCGAAAAAAAAAATTATAGCTCAAGCTTATTTTAATTGCCTCCCTCCCCACCCCTCAGCAAACCAACCTGATTTGGAAAACGGGCGACACGGAGAGCACAGTGGGGCAAGTTGATTTTTTGAAAATGGGGAAAGTTTTCATAACTATTTGTTGAAGAGAAGAAAGTTTTAGGTTTGAGTTAAAAAGAAACAACTTTGCTACAGAACAATTTGCCTACTTTTCGGGGTTTCATCATAATTTTTGTAACTTTAAGCTGAAGCCTTCCAAAAATGATCAATTTCAATTGTTCCCAACACATTTATGTGGCATTTGAAGTAATAAGTGAGGCTATAAAGTGCTTCAGATGTACATCTGAGGTGTTAAAGATACTCCAAAGCCGTGTTTCAGATATTGAAAAAATTGAAATGTGGTGTTAAAGACTTCAAAAGTGGTACTAAGTCACTTAAGGTATCGAAAAGTAGTGATAATGATGTACAAAAGCGATGTTTCATATATGGAAAAGCGGTGCATAGCATATTAAAATGGAAATCTTTATAAAAGAGATAGGTATGAAGATGTAGAGTTAATAAAGTTGAATTTCAACTATAAAAGATTTGTAAATGTGGTATTTGAGGTGCTTAAAAGTAAGATTTAACACTTTGAATCTAAATTTTATTCAATTTGTAACATGGTGTTGTACTTAACCAAAGAAATGCACTGCTTATGATGTTTTATCTAGAGTAATGCGGTGTTTAAGATATCTAATTTTTCAGTTTAAAGCTCATCCATGTGGTTTTTGGAAAATGCAGTGCTTAAGATACGCAAATGTGGTGTTTGAGGTACTTAAAAGTAGAATTCAAGACTTGAAATCGAAATATTAAGTAGTTTAAAATGCGGTGTTGTACTTCAGCGTAGAAATGCACTGCTGCTGATGTATTATCTAGAGTAAAGCGGTGTTTGAGATACCTTATTTTCAAGTGTAGAGCACTTCTATGTGGTTTGTGGAGAATGCAGTGTTTAAGATACTGAAATGGTGGGTTTAAGATATGCAAATGAGGTGTTTGAGGTAATTAAGAGTAGATTTTAAGACTTTGAATCCAATTATTATTTAATTTAAAATGCGGTGTTGTACTTAAGCTTTGAAGATATTGAGTAAAACGGTGTTTAAGATATCTAGTTGTCAAGTTAAGAGCACATAAATGTGGTTTTATGTTAAATGCGGTGCTTAAGATACGGAAATATGGTGTTTGAGGTACTTGACAGTAAGTTTGCAATGCGCTGCTGTACTTAAGCGAAGAAATGCACTAATTATGTTTTATCTAGAGCAAAGCGGTGTTTAAGATACCGATTTCTACAGTTTAGATCGTATAAAAGGTGGTTTTTTTTTGAAAATTCAGTGCTTAAGATACGAAAGTGTGGTGTTTGAGGTACTTAAAGGTAGGATTTAAGACTTTCAAGTCAAGCTATTCATTTTTTTTTTGAAAAAGCGGTGTTTAAGCTATCCAAAAGCCGACTTATTCAGTCATGAAAGCACTTATACAAATCTCACAAGTATAGAAAACAGAATTCTGGGGTCAAAGAAAAGAAAGCTGTTTGTTTCCCTGGCACCACTGTGCCCACTTGGTTTTGGTGTGCCTGGTCGGCGCATTTGACCGACCCACGGCAATTATTTTGACGACGCGTAATTTGCGTTGAAGACTTTGTTGTTGTTGGCGTTGCGGATGATGAAGATGACGACTAGCGGCAGGAGCAGTAGATGATGGCTAGAAGATGTCGCGGTTTCCTTACTTCTCTTCTTTTTTTTTGTGGGTTTTGCCTTCAAACTGAAGCCGACTGCTTCCCGGGGAAACTAATTAAAGCCGAGGCTTTCCCTGAACGATTTTTATGCTTAGCCTTTTTTAATTGTCCTGAATGTTGAAAGGGGAGGGGGAGGGGCAGGACGTCTCCCTCCCTCTCTGTGTGTGTACTTATTGATGTCTGGAGTTCTGGTTTTGATGGCCAAAACGCTTAAATGCAAGGCGGCGTCATTAATGATTTGGGCAGTTGAATTTGGCTTCAAGTCTACCAACTCAATTTAATGCCAAATTAATAAATGCAATTTGATTTATTGACTAACCCCTCACCAACATCGCCCTCCCGCTCCTCCTCCTCCAGTTCTCTCTCTGGGAGAGGTGTCTGCTAATTGAAATGTTAAATTTCCGTTCATGCTTGTAATTGACTTGAGTGTTTTTCTCTGGGCAAAGATGTCGCAGCAAAATCGAAATTGACAATTTTCCTTTGCATATATCTTGGGCGTGTATGTACTTACATGCATATATATATATATAGAGACATGTATATGTATATGCATAATTGATGGGCACAAGTTTTGGCCAGCTTGGTGTGATTTTTCATACACCAACCAACCCATCCCACCCCCCCACACCCTTTTCACACCGAGCAGCAGCAGCAAGAAATGGCCAGACAACTGCAAAACAAATTTTTGGTCGTTTTTTTGCCTGTTGATATTTGTTGGCCATAAATCAGGCGGCCGAATTCGATTGCAGTTTTAGCTTGTCACAAATTTAATGGCCTTTAATTAGACAGAGGCTGCTGCCCCCCCCCTGCCACCCTGCCACCCTTCTCGACTACTTCTTGTGGCAATTTATGAAGTGGCAAATGGATTTTTAAGCAGCTAATGAATGCCTAAAGCTGAGAAAGAGTGAGAGAGCCAACTTGTTTGCATTTGTGACTTGTCATGGCCATAGAAAATGATATATGCCTAGATACGGGTGTGTGTGTGTGTGTGTACTTACACCTGAGAGTTTTTCAGGCCAGTTGACAGGTGATGGAATGCTTACCTGAAAGCAGAAGAGAAAGATATAAATATTAGAAAATTAATTGATGATGCTTTAATGACGCACAGAGACTACAATAAAAAGTAGATAAGACTAAAGTCGGTGCAAATCGTCAATTTCAATGTATTGTCCGAGTGGAAAACCTTTCATTTGTGCCATTTTTATTGTCTTGGTCTCTAGATTCATTGAATATTAAACTAAATTTACGTATTTTATGTCATTTGGACAGTGGCGTAGGTAGGATTTTTTCTAAGAGGGGTTGCTTTAGATAAATGTTCTATAGTGGCTTCTTACTCAGTCTGGTATTTAGTCGGAAAATTGATAAATATTCAGTGGGGGGCCTAACCCAACCCCCCTGCCTACACCACTGCCTACACCACTGCAGTTGGCCGGCCTTTTTCTTACAATTTAGAGAGATATAGCTAAACAACTTGGTATATCTTGAGTATTTTTTGTTTAATAACATGTTTGCTGCAGTTGGGTGCCTCATTTGCTTACAGTTATTACCCTAAACATCGAAAACTTGGTGACAAGGCTACAAATTTCCCATAAAAAGCTTACAAAAAGTAGATTTGTCTCAGAAAAATAAACAATTACGAGATCTTATGCTGCTGTAGGGTGCCTCATTTCCTTACAGACAAAATGTCGAAATTTCTCTATAAAACATTGAAAATTCAAAGTAGCAAGTATTAAGCAAATGGGTGCCGCCTTTTCTTACACTAGGAATCATTTTAATAGCAAATTCGGAGCTGAAGTTTAAAATATCTCACTAAAGATTTGAAAAACAAGTAAAAAGTCTATTAATAAGCTGTTTTTAACAGTTGGGTGCCTCATTTTCTCACACTAGCAATCATTTCAATAGAAAAATGCGTGATAAAGCTTAAAATATCTCAAAAAAGTTTGAAAAATAAGTACAAATGTCTAAAAGAGCTCTTTTTAACAGTTGGGTGCCTTATTTTCTCACACTAGCAATCATTTTAATAGAAGATTTCGAATTATGTTTAAAGTATCTCACTAAAGATTTGAAAAATTAAGCAAGAACGACCTAATAAGCTGTTTTCAACAGTTGGGTGCCGCATTTTCTCACATTTGAAAAAGGGTAGACGATGAAAATTTCTGAGAAAGTCTTATGAGGCACCCCTGACAATGTAGTTTATAGTAAAAACCGACATTTACTGTGAATTTTGCTTTATCTGGGTGCCTCATTTGCTCACAGTTGGATTTATAAATGGGAAAATTTGGTGAAAAGGCATTTAAAATGAAATATTCAACGTTTTTTATGGTAACTAAGCTCCTTTACTGCAGCTCGGTGCCGCATTTACTCACATTTGATTAAAGGATGGGACATTAAATTGCTGAAAAGGGTTTATAAATCCTTGAAATGAAGTTTATACTAATAAACGACAATTATTGACTAGTTTTGCTCTAGTTGGGTGCCTCATTTTCTCACAGTTGGTTAGAAAGTTGGTGCAAAGGTTTTAAAATATGAGATATTTAAGCTTTTTATAGTAACTAAGCTCTTTTGCTGCAGCTGGGTGCCGCATTTACTTACATTTGAATAAAGGCTAAGACGAAAAATTGCTAAAAACAATTCTGAAAAGGTTTGTAAGCCCTTGAAATTAGCTTTACAATTGCTAAGGTTAATTATTTAAGTTGGGTGCCTCATTTTCTCACAGTTACACATATAAATGCTTGGAAAATTTGATGAAAATGTTGCAAAAAACGAGATATTTAACCTTTTTACAGCCTTTTACCTTTTAAAAACGTTTTGATCAGTGATTTCTATTTGCATAGCCTACCAATTTAGTACTTAACATTAGGCAAACTAAGCAAAAACCACCAAATTGAATATCTAAATTGGTAATTCATTATGACCAATTCAAAGGGGGAAAGTTGAGCAACTAGCCATGAAATTTCCACAAGTTAACAAACAACAGATCGACATTATTTCGAGTTTGAATGGTTTGGATTGACACAAAAATCAAAATGTCAAAGCAAATTGCATGGAACCGAACTGAACTACATAGCTGAGGCTACCACCACCGCAGCAGCAGCAGCAGCAGCAACAGCAACAGCAGCAACAACTAGTACACGAAAATAAGGAAATAATCAATTTAAAAAAATCAAAATCGCCAACAAAACTATACTAAGTAATAATAATAATACTTGTCAGGCAATCAACAATCAGTCAATGTGGCCAGACAATGCACAAACAAACACACACACACACGCACACACAGGCACAGAGGGCGCAAGAGAGAGGGAGAGAGTGGCAGAGCTACTAGAACTCAGTCTGCTGTTTATTCAGTTGTTCAGCTGATCAGAATCCATATGCGATAAATTGAATTGAATTTTATCCGCAATTGGTCAAACGGGGGAGGAGGTGTGTGCTAGTGTGTGTGTGTGTATGATAATGACTGTTTTTGTTCACTTTAATCAGCAACAATCACCACAGTCCAGCAGCAGCAACAGCAGCAGCAACAGCAGCAGCAACAGCAGCAACTTAAATCATTGCCCAGGCTATGCCTAAACTAAGCTCAATGTCTCCAGTCCACAAAATTGTTGATTGATTTGAATTGAATAATTGCAATTGTGTAGAACGAGACTATCCACCCTCCATCACCCCCTCGCCCCCCCTCACAACTGCTGTCAAATCTTACCCCCTTCAACTGAAACATGTTGAAAATTCAGTTTTTTCACTTTTCACCCGTACTTGAACGCACTTTTGCTCTGATTGGAAAAAATCATACTAAAATCAACAGCATTTTCGGGTCAATAATCAAAAAATATTGTTTTTGTCTTGGCGATTAATTTTGATTTAATACAAATCTAATTAGTTCTAATCTCTGGGCTCTCTTTCTCGGTCTCTCTGTGTGTGTATTTCTTAGAAGAGAGTGAGAGATTGAGCTGCCGATCGATGATCTGTTTGTACAGTTGTTGCGTTTAATTTAAGACCAAAGCGGTTGGATATTTGGTATATAAAAAGATATCGCATTTCTTTTTTGGCGCATGTCTAAATATTTAAACTCGCAATTGTTGACGCGGGCACCCAAATGTTTTGTGCCCCACACGAGCCACGCTCACAACATCTTCTCGCCACTTGCTCTTGAAATTGGTTTCGGGAACTTGGATTCGATTCGATCTCAGGGCCAGACACGCGATGATAAGCACAAAATCGAATTTGTGCATGGAAATTATGATGATTAGTCTTATGATTATCTATTTTTGGGGGACACACATACGTGTATATGCTGGTGCCGGAGCTGCGGGGGTGGGGTGGACGGATTGGACATGCGGGACTGGGCAATGCTTAACTGTTCATTTCCCATAAGTCCAGCATGCTTGAATGCTGTCAGTTTTCCACAACACAGAGAAATTATGAGAAAACAACTTAAAATTGAAGTATATTTTGATTATAACCAAAACTCTAGGCCTGCTTATGGGAAAATGTAACTATTGGCTGTCAATATGCTTATACTTATACTTATACTTTGTTTTTTCAAACAATTTAGATTTAATGTAGATAGAGCTAAAATAATCAAAGGACTGTCCACTTGCTACTGAAAAAACATCAGAGTAAGAGGAAAACTTACATCTTAAATGTCTAAATGCTAACTAAGTCCATTGTTTTTTGTAATGTTGAGTATCCCAAAGCGGAATTGCCTTAAATAATCAAAGAACTGCCCACTTGCTACTGAAAAATCATTTCTTTTAAGATTAAAACCTACATCCTTGCTATTTAAATGCTAACTAAATCCATTGTTGTTTTAATCTTAAGTCTTCTAAAGCGGAATTGATTTAAATAATCAATGGACCTGTCCACTTGCTACTGAAATTTGATAAATTCAGGCAATTAAATGTATTTCCTTAAAGTCTAAATGCAAAAGAAGTTCATTTTTATAAGGCACCTTTCAGTTCTGAAGCCGAGATCATTTCAAATAAATAAGACTGTCCACTTGCTATGGAAAAATCATAAAATCATGGAGAAAAAATACGTTTTTTAATGTCTAAGCTCTGATAATAGTAATTTTTTAAATTTTATGAAATTCTAAGCAAAATTTAGCTGAAATTATTAAAAGACTGTCCACTAGTTATTGAAATATCATTAATTCAACTAGTAAAATCGTTTGCCCAAATGTTTATAAGTTAGTTTAGACCATTAATTTGTAAAATATCCGAAATCTAAAGCAGATAGAGTTAAAATAAACAAAAGACTGTCCACTTGCTACAGCAAATTAAACGATTAATGTGGTAAAATTCATTTTTTGTATGTATATAAGCAAGCTTGTTCCTTTGTTCCACTAAAATGGTGTGATCTTAAGCAAAGTTTGTTGAAATAATTAAAAGACTGTCCACTTGTTACTGAAATTTCCGCAGCTTAGGGCTTAAAATCTATGGCTGAAATGGCATACTGTCAATTATATACATTTTCAAGGTAAAAAAACTTAGTTTTGAAGCCAGGGAAGCTAAAATAAACAATAGACTGCCCACTTGCTATAAAAAATTAAAATTTTGTACGCCAAAAACTGTTTCTTAAGGGTTTCAAGGTTAGCTAGCATTATTGTAGGCACAAACTTTTGAGATCCAAGGACGAATTCTGTTGAATGTACAAAAAACTGTCCACTTGCTACTAAAAAATCTTAAATTCTGCGTTAAAATATACATCTTAAGTTACTAAATGCTGTCTAAATTGATGGTTGATTACAACTGAGAGAAAAAACAAAGTCAACTGCCCACTTGCCAAAGAAAACCAAATGAAAACTGTCCACTTGCTAAGAGAAAATCATTGATTAATAAGCCAACTCACTTGCTAAAGAGTCTTAATGCAAAATAAAAGCCCACTAAAACGCTAAGACTGTCCACTTGCCAAAGAAAAATCATCAATTTACCTAGTAAAATACTCAAACACACTGTAAAAATATAAATTTATGTGTTAAGAGAATGTTTTCATTGAAAACTGAACAAAAACTGTCCCATTGCTAAGCAATTTTGTGCAATTTATTTTTGGTTTTTTCATTTTCTCACACCCAGCTCACACACAAGCACAGGCACAAGTGTTAAAACAAACAAACTAACCACAAAAAACTAAAAAAAATAATAAAATTCGATAAACAATTTAATGCTGTTTCACATATGATAAACAAAAAGGAACCAACAAAAAAAACTGCAATCAAACTGGGTCTGCGGTTCTATGGGTTTCTGTTTCTGTTGTTTTTTTGTTTTTGTTCAAAGCATGAATTAAACTACAACCAGACGTGTTCTATCTAACCAAAGTACATCCCACTTGCACGGCTTTGTATTTATAAATCGAAGCGGAAGTTGTGATTTTTCGGTTTCTGTGCTAATAATTTGTTGCTGGCAATTTGCAGTTCTTTTGTTTTCTTTGGTTATTTTTATGCCCAGCAGCACTTTCTGCGAAAAAATAAACAAACTGCAGACAGTCTCGACTCGCCCCGAGGAGTTCTCCGAGTCTAACAACAAACAACTGTTGCAATTCCATTTAACACAAATTTTCCCCATTTCCTTTTCGGTTCTTTCATTTGGCTGTCGATCATCTTTTTTATACATTTTTGTCAGTCGCCTGTGGGTAGGAGGAGGGGGAGTAGGGGGGTTCGCGTTGCCTAAAGAAAATATTGTCGCATATTTATGAACATGTGTAAGAGATAAATCTGCGGAGCAGCATTCGGTTTGGTTCTTTTTTTTGGCTGCACATAAGTGATTTAGTTGTCAGGCAAGTGCATTTATCACAGCTGTGCAGGGGCGTGTGCGTAGGGGTAGGGCGGGGGGAGGGCGCCAGTAATCAAACTAATGAGCTTGGCCCACCAGCAGGCACAAGACGCGCCAGGCAAAAATAGCTTTTAATGGATTTCAAATAAGAAAATGCAAACAAAAAACGCGTCTGCGACATTCAGCCCCGGTCTAAGTGGCAGCGGGGCGGTGGGGCGGTGGGGGGTGGTAGGGGAGTCTGGCCAAGTGAAGTGATAAAACATTAAAGAAATGCACGTGCAGCAGCCAAACACCTAGGGGTTGCTAATGGCAAACACCCATGCATCTTCACACACACACAGACACAGAGGAGCACGGAAAGATGTTGCACTTAATGGCAAATGATAATGATTGATGCCAAAAAGCTGCAGGGCGTGGAATGTTGTTGGTGGAGTTGGCAAACGATAAGCAATCATTCAATGCGGTGGGCCAAATGAATGTTTGCATTAGACAAATTGACAGAAAAAAGCACAAAAAAAAGGGGTTGCAAATGCTTAATGAAGATGCCAGGCACTGGCAGGAAGCGAAGCTCTTAGGAGGCATTCAAATGATTCAACTAGGTTCAACCATAGCTTGTCCTACAAAAGGCAACCGCAGTAAGGTTTCAATCCAAAGTTTCTGGAAAAAACACTCAAAACTTGCACTTGTTTTGATCAAATTCTTCTCTTAGTGCAATCTATACCCAAATCTCTATCCAAAAACACCCAAATTAGGCACGCTCTTGCAAGTTCTCTTTATAAAGTCTTATTTTCTACCATTTCGGTCGTCCTCGAAGGGTCGGACAGTGGTCGCTTTTATGCTTTGCCGCGTTCCTTTTTTATTAGAGTTTTCTAAGGCGTCGTTGAATCTTAACTATGCTCAGTGATTGATGCCCATTTGTTTCAATGGTGTGAGATAATCTCGATATAGTTATATAGGGTAAGACTATACATTCTTCCCATTTCGGTCTCTGTTGGTAGTCTCGCTTTATCTGGGATCAGGGAAACACTGGCTTGCTCTCTGCAATCTTCCGATTCATACATTTCCCTCAAGTTTTCAGGTTCGATCATACCATTCGTCCTCTATACTCAGTACCATTAGTTCATGAATCTGTAGACGCTAATCAGTACTTGATATGCAGTATTCGACAGTCAGCCTTCGATTTTTAGTTCATTTTAATGATCTGTCCAAACTTAGTTGTTATTACTCAGTATTTGATACTTTGTACTCGAATACTCAGTAATTCAATGCTCAGTTTTCGATACTCAGTACTCGAGCCTCAGAGCTTGATACTTAGTTATCGATAGACAGTTCTCAAAACTAAGCTTTCGATGCTTAGTACTCGATACTTTGTGCTCGATACTCAGTATTTGATACTCGGTTTGTACTGTGAGTGTGTGTGTGTGTGAGTAACTTGATACTCGATACTCGGGATTCAATACTCAGTACTCGATACTCGGGATTCAAAACTCAGTACTCGATGTTCAGTTATCAAAACGAAGATTTCGATACTCGATACTTGATACCCAATTCTGAAATCTAAGTTCAAGTTACTTAGTACTTAATAGGCTTACTTAGTACTTAGTAATCGATAGGCAGTGCTTACAACTAAGCTTTCAACACTCAGTACTCGAGCATTTGAGCTCGATACTCGGCATGTACTCAGTACAAACTGACTTGATGCTTGATACTCGGTATTCGGGATTCAATAATCGCTTCCCGACACTCAGTGTGCGATAATCAGTACTTCGTACTCAGTGATCGATCGTAAGATCTCAATACTAATCTGTCCATACTCAGTATTCGCTACTCAGTGCTCAATGCTTAGAAATCGATAGCTACTTCTTCATTTGATAATGAATACTATATATTCAGTACTAGACAGTCAATATTTGATATTTATTACTCGGTACTCACTACTCTAAACTACTCAGAGCTCGATGCCCACTACTGCTTGTATGAGTGTTACTCAATGTTCAAGACACAATGCTTGGAACTTCATACTCTGCTTTGAGAACAAGGTTCACGACAATCAGTATACAATGCTCAAAACTCAATACTTATACTCAGTACTCACTACTCGATGCTCCGTACTCACTACTGTGCCTGGGTTTCAGTTGATATGCAGAATTCGCTGCTTAGAACTTGATGGTGTGTTTCGAGAACTAAGCTCTCGACACTCTGAAGTATATAGTCGATGCTCCAAACTCAAAACTTATGCCCAGAACTTCATAATCTATACTCTATACTCATTACTTGATATTTATATCTTAAAAATCAGTACTCAAACCACTTGCTGGCTGAGCCAAATGACTAAAGCGACTGGGTTTGTAAAGACAGAGACATATTCAAGAGAAACTGTCTAGAATCGAACTACTTTAATGATTCTGTATTCTATCACCAGCAGACTTTGACTATGGCTAAGTTACTCAGGGGAATTAGTGTTTAATAAACTCTCCTTATGTTAATTAACAGAGCATTAGCATCAATTTCAACATTATGCAAGTAAACAGCGCTCACATAAGTAGGCAACGTTTTTGATAACCTGCTCAACTTTGCCATTTTTTAAACGATCTTTATGAAAATTGGTGAGATTGTAGTTTAAACTGTAAATTATTAAAATTTGTGGCAGATATTCAAGTTTCAGGCTATCAGCTACTACAGATTTCCTAGAATCTTTAGTTTTCTTTTCAAGGAAAAACTAAAAGTAAGGCTATAAAGTCCGCCCAGCTCTACTTTGTGGGATTCGAATTTGTTATTTTTGATAATTTTGTCTTGTCTGCTTTGCATTGAAATTTGACTAAGTCTTAAGTCAACTTCAGCTCCAACTGCTGGCTGACTTCTCCCCTGTGTGTGTGTGTGTGTAACAATATCACTCAATCAAGTGTCCTTCTGGCAACAGGGATAACAACAGCAGCAACAGCAACAACAGCAGCAGCAACTCGGGGAAATGAGACGACAATGTAAACAAAACATTCAACAAATTGTAGGCGTAAAAATTGTCTTGTCAATATTTTAATGATATCACTTTACACCCCGCCCCCCCCTGCTGTCAAGCGACCAACCGTTCCACTGTGCGCCAAGAGTGTTGGCCAAAGTTTCGTTTTAACTTTTCTTTCCACTTTTTTTTTCTGCTCCTTTTTTCGGGGAAGGGGGGGGCAGGACAAATCCCAGGCAAAGTCAAAAGTCCTTTTTATATGTATTTTTTTTTTGGTTTGCCGGGGGACGACGCTCATTTGTTTGCCTTGTGTATAATTTTCTTCTGCTTGGCTTTTTTTTTGTTGCTGCTGCTGTTGCTGTTGCTGCTGTTGTGTTTGGCTAGAAAATTACAAGAAAAGTGCGCTAAAAATGGAGAGGCAAGAGCCAGAGCAAGGGTTTGTTTATTTGTGCAAGTGTTTTCTCAATTGTGCGTGCGGACAGACGGCGAGGCGAGGCGAGTGGGTGGGGGAGGTGGGGGGATGGTCAATGTTGATGGCGTCTGCGGTTGGAATTTCTGTTGCCTTTTTTTGTACTTTTTTTTTGGGGTGGCAACGTTTGTCTAATCTTAACGGTTTTACATTTCATTGCGCTGGGTAATTGCCAGGGGGTGGGGTGGGGGTTGTTGTTGGGACACTGGTCTGGTTAGGTGGTAAGTGGTCGGCTACAGTTTATTAAATTAACTTGACTTTAGTCACTCACCTCTTTGTCTTTGGCAGCTAATAAAACAGCAGGCTGATTGTTGTTGTTGTTGCGCTTCTTGCGCTTCTCGTTGCTGCTGCTCTTGTTGGTGTTGTTGTTGTTGTTGTTGTTGGTGTTAGTATTGTTGTTGGTGCAGTCCAAGTCATCCTCCACATGTGGCTCATTATCATTATTATCACGCTGTGCCACACTGTTGCCACTGTTGTTGTTGTTGTTGCTGTTGCTGCTGTTGTTCTTTCGACTACAACTATTATTGCTATCGTTATTGTGATTATTGCTAACATTTAAACTAGCCTCCGCCTCCTCCGCCTCATCATCATCATCCAGGTCCGCCTCGTCATCCTCATTCACCAGGGCAGCAGCAACTGCATTCTCTGTTGCTGCTGCTGCTGCTGCTGCTGCTGTGTCAGTTCTTGCCTCCTGTTCCATTTCATCTGCATTCGATTGCAGCGAAGAATTGTCTTCCTCCTCCTCATCCTCCTCTTCCTCCTCCTCCTCCTCCTCTTCTTCGTCATCGTCAGCCTGCTCATTGTTGTTGCTGCTGTTGTTGTTGTTGCTGCTGCTGCTGTTGCTGTGGGCCACATCTGCCGTTTGCTCTGCGCCTACACCCCCAACGCCAGCAGCTGCCTCAACACCACTCACATCAGCTGACGGCGAACGGAGTGGCGATTGCTGCTGTTGTACAGCTGCTGCTGCCGCTGCTGCTGCCGCTGCGGCTGCCGCCTCCATCATCATTTGTTGGGCGTGATTGAAAAAGAGCTTGGGATTGAGACAAGCACCGCCAACCGCACCACCGTTCTGTAGGCTGCTCTGCAACTGTTGCTGCTGCTCGGCGCTCAGCAACGGTGGCGATGGCGATGGTGTATTGGTGTTGGCCAGCAGATTGCCGCCGTTCTGTTGCAGCGTTATGGCCGCCGCAACAATCGAGCTGTTTAGCAGTTTGTCACTATCGTTCAGCTGCAGCTGCTGCTGATGATCCTCGTCGTTGGCGGCTGCGCTGGCTGCTGCTGTTGTCGAGTTGTTGTCGCTGGTTGTGTCGATGTTGCTGCCGGGTGAATTAGTGGATAGTTGCTCCTTGAGTGTGTTTACCTCCTTCTCGGCAAGGGTAGCGCGCTGCAAACAGAAAAAGAGGGGGAGTTGGTTGAGTACATTTGGCATATGCTGGGCAAACTTTTCGCCACAACTATCGACCCTCATTAATTTTACTTTTAAAGTCATTACGGGTTAAATTTGGCCAAATTAATACGTTGCACAAACTTTTGCCCCCCCCCCCCCCCCCCCACACACAGCAAATTTATAGTTTATCGTTGGGTATCGATAAGCCGCCC
The DNA here is from genome assembly GCA_035044985.1 of Lordiphosa fenestrarum. Lineage (NCBI taxonomy): Eukaryota > Metazoa > Arthropoda > Insecta > Diptera > Drosophilidae > Lordiphosa > Lordiphosa fenestrarum. The sequence goes on from JAWNNO010004396.1 coordinate 453,626, forward strand.
AACTTGACCTTACCAGACTTGGTCGCCCCAGCCCCCCGCCCAGACTTAACTTCCGAATCAAATGCCAAATGAGAAATTAAAACAACAACGACAAGCAGCAACAGCAGCAACAACAGCAGCAACAGCAGCAGCAAAAAAAGGTTACAAAAATATGCGGTGCAAACTTTTTTGGCAAATTAGTCTGGAAAGCCCAGGACCAGGACCAGGACTAGGACCTGGACCCGGACCCGGACCCGGACTCGGGCCTCAGCTTTTGCGACTTCGAACCCAAGGCAATGGCAATGACTTTTACGGCTCTTTGGCTTCGATTTTCTGTTGATTTGCTTGCTTTTTTGGGGTTTTGTGCAATTTTATTTGTATAAATACCGGAAGCTCACACCAGCCCACCCAAATGTTGTAGGAGCACATAGAACCGGGGCGTTGCAGGCAATAAAGAACTTTGGAAATTAGTCGATGGGCTTGAAAATACAACAAACAAACACAAAACGAAGAGAAGGCACAACGGTGGGCATAGAGTTTTGAGCATTGCCAGTTCTTAGGCAAGTTTTTCCTTCATATCGATGAGACGACGACGACGACGACGGCGACGCCAAAAAAGTTAAGCAGGAAGTCGTTATGGAGGAGCCGCAACAGTAGGCGGAGAAATTGGCCTCGTTGGCCACTGTCTGGGCGTGCTGGGAGCTTAGACTAGGATTACACTGAGAGCCAAATTGGCATTAGGTAGCAAATGCTATGGGGTAATTGGTAATGGCAAGAGGAGGAGCTATTTCTGCTATTGGGCTAACAAAATGATATGGAATATTAACCAGCTAAGCAGGTTGCATAGCTATTCGAAGAGTTCTTTCATACTTTCATCAGTAGAATGGGCCAGCTACTCGAGAATTGTCAAGAATTCTTGAGCTAAGTGGTTAAACCTTTGGGTAAAAATAACTTAAAATGTGATGTATAGGTTGTCTGTGTAGCATTTTCTTTGACCGATTTCCTTTGGGATTAATGGAAATTACTCAAGCTTTAACTTGAGTTTGAAAAGATCACAGTTCAAACTAAGGCATCAATTTCCTTAGGTTTTTATCCTATCTATGGCTGCCTGTGATGTATCTCTCCGCTCACGCAATAAGTCTAAGATCTAAGTCTTTTCTCTCTCTCTTTCTCTCAGTGACTCTCTCCGCTCTGGCTACACCGACTCAATAGAGAAGAAAGTTATTTTATTTTGTAAGTAGTGATCTTTGTGCGTGCGCCTCAGTCCACCTATAATAGTGCACACCACTAGCTTCGTCTCTTTTCTGCATATTTCATATTGAAACACACAATTTTTGGAGCGCTGTCTTACTGACAGTCTCTCAATGGGTTATAGATTCACAAACAGCAAAGTTCTGCTACATTTATAGCTGTCTTTGATGTGTGCAGAGCAGTGTCAAAAACGTTGAGAATGGCATAACTTTGTCTAAAAAAATCGCAAAATAGCTTAGTATAACTTATTCGAAAGCAAAGCTTAAGTACTTTAGCATAATATCAAAGTGAGTCCAAATAAACGAAAAGATGCCCCACAAAAATGTCAAATTAAGCATTTCAAGCTATTTTGTGCCTATATTAGACAATATCTCGTCTTGAAAGACCATTTCCGAAAACCGATTCGTGTACAGCACATGAAAATCATAGAAAATCAACAGCAATCCTTCAATTAATACACAAATAATAAAAAAAAAACCTATAATACATCAATTTATACACGAATAATTGAACATTTCAAGCTCAATTACTTAATAATTTGGTATAATTACCGCAGTAATTGTAAAAGTAATTACATTTTGCAATATTCAGAACAATTCTTGCAACTTGGCATGTGTATTCCGAAAAGCGTGTCATTAGAAATTCATAAAAAGCATCAAATATATCAATTAAGGCATAAATAATTGAACAAGTCAAGCTTAATTACTTAATAATTTGCTAAATTTACTGAAGTAAGAGTAACATAAACTTAAAAATCTGCTATATTTATCAAAGTAATGGTAAAAGTAATTAATTTTGTTGTAATCAAAGGAATTCTAGTTACTTGAAATGAGAACTAAACAAAACTTCTAGGCAGAAATTCATAAAAAACCTAAATTGCAAGGATTATTGCATGAATAGTGCAGCAATTCAGGCTTAATTACCTAATAAACAGGTATAATTACTGAAGTAATTGTAAAAGTAATTACATTTTGTTGCAATTAGAGAAATTCTAGTTACTTGAAATGAGAATTAGTCCAAACTTGTAGGCAGAAATTCATATAAAACTTAAAGTGCAAGGATTGTTGCCTGAATAGTGCAGCAATTCAGGCTTAATTACTTAATTAATAGGTGTAATTACTTCAGTAATTACATTTTAGTACGATACAAAACGTATTCTTGCTAAGAAAATGCCCAACTGACATATCGTGTATACATTCAATATATATTTGCTCCAAGCCCGGCTGAGGTCAAGCTACTTGCAGTGCTTGGAACATGCATCCATGGTGCACTTGATGATGCATCTTCTCAGTGCAACCCTTCATTTTTTCGTGTTGTTTCCAGTGCTCATTCAACTCATGTCACTTGCTGCTTTGTGTGGCCTGCCCTGCGCCTACAAACAGGCTACAGTATTTGCATTCGTGGAACGGTGGGGTTGCCTTTTTCATTTCCCCGTTTTTTTTTTGTTTGGCCCAACAGCTAACTAAACAAAAACCGCCCTCTTAAAATCAAAGGCCTCTGGTTTGCATTGATTTGCTTTGATTTATTGTCTTCGAACCCTTTCTACACCCCGCCCCCCCCCGCCCGCTTCTGCCCTGGCACAAGCACTCGAGCTGAAGCCGAACTTGAGGCACAATTCATAACGTTGCTTTCGTACTAATTACAAAAAGTGCTGCTGCCACCGGCCTGCGTCGTCCCCGTCCAGAGGCCCTGACAGCTGCGTCTGCCATGCGACAAACGTTCGTCGACTCACTTGAGAAAACAGCTTGAGACAATGCAAAAAATATGTGGAAAAAAACAACAAGAACGAGAGAATTCTTACCGCAAGCTTTTCATATTCGGAATTCGTGGAGGGTTGGGGGGGGGGGGGGGGGGTTGCTGGCTGGCTTTTGACATGTGCCGAGCACACGAGCTGCAAGCAGCCGCCGCCGCCGCCGCGGCAGCTTCTTTTATGGCGGCTACAATTGCAGCCGCGATCTCCTACTCGCCCTCCCCCGCTCCGCCGCTCGCTTTTGGGCTAATAGAAATGTTAACAGCCCCGCCGCCACAGTTGGCCTCGCTGTTAACATTTCACTTAACATTTTTGGCGCGGGCTGCCTTTTCCCTTTGAAGTGGCACACAAAAATATTAAATGGACCAGGCCAGAAAACAAAAAATAACGCTAAAAGGGTGCTCAATACCCAAAAAGGAGCCTTTGCCTGCCCATAAGCTGACCACACACACGACGGCGACGGCGGAGGGCTCCGGCGGAGAGCAGCCATTGAAGTGGGCAGCACAAAAAATCCACCCGCATTTTAGTTAATTAACTCATTTGGTTGGCAACTGCTGCTAAGCCGCTCGAACTGGGCCACAAAAAAACCGGACCGGACCGGACCGGAGTGGAGTGGAGAGGCGGAGAATTGATTTGCTGTTCGGACAACAAGTGCGTCCACTCTCACGGGGCTTTGTACGGCAGAGAGTTGCCCGCAGTTTTCCTCAGTTTTTGGTATGATCGATTTTCCCAGCAAAAAGTCAAAAACAAAAAAACGAAACGAAACGAAACGAAACAGTATCATCATCAGCAGCGGCAGCACGGCAAACCATTGACGGCAGCATTATGAAAACAATTTTCAAGCTTAAGCAGCTCACTTCCCATCGTCTCCGACTCCGGCTCTCTCTCCAAACCGGGCACAGACCACCATCGTCTGGCATTTTAAGTCCCAGCCAAAACGTCGACGAAGGACACAGAACTGCAGCTTCCTTTTTGCCACCCAACAGCGGTGGCTGTTGCTGCCGGTCTTGCCCGTTCCCAGCAGCAGCAGTTGCTGCCGCTGCCGCTGCGGCTGCTTGTCTGTTGTTTGTACTTAAGAGCTTTTAAATATCATAAATATATATCTATGCCATGAATGAGCCAAGCACTGTGCTGGGTGGGGAGGTGGCTGCTTGATGATGTTGACAAATATGCCTGGAGGGTCATTCATCTAGAGTACCAGAAGATGAGGAACAGCAACGGCGGCAGCAGCGGCAGCGGCAGCAGCAACAACACAAAGATAAACAGCAAAAGGCAACTCCTGGCTCTGCAACTCTGTCGACTCAAAGTTGACTTTTATGATATTCTCAATATACAAAAATTATTCCAAAAAAAAAAAATGGAAATTATTTTAGAAAGTTTGCAAAAATTATGGCAGTGTGCAAAAAGTGAGTAAAGCTGTTTGAGATACATTTAAAGGGGGCAACCGGAGCCGCTTTGAGCTAAGTAACAGTCCAACAGCGTAGATTTTGTTAACTAAAGAAAAAAATTATATTTTTTGTCTTTGTAAGTATGCTACACATTTTGTACACAATGTTTAGCTGTATAACTGTATGAAAATCATCTCCAAACTTGGCACCAAGTGTTCTAATACAAATAAGCTAGACATTTGTCGGTACTAGCCAGATCGGCTGACTATAGCGTATAGCTGTCATAGGAACAATCGATCGGAAAACTAGTTTTAGTAGGAAAAACTTTTTTGTTTTCTGTGTTAAAGCCTTCAAACTTTGTATTTCTAAGTTTGCTATGCTTAACCATGATTTCAACAAGTTTGGTCGAAATCGGACAGCTATATGGTATAGCTGTCTTGGAAAAGTAGTGTCTTAAAAGTAGTCTTAGTGCGAAAAACTTTATTGTTTTTGATGGAAATGTTCTTCAAATTGGCATTTGGTTATTTGATATGTTTTTCCATGATTCCACAAAGTTTTGTTCAAATCGGCTGACTATAGCATATAGCTGTCATGGGAATGATCGAACGAAATACTAGTAAAGGCTTGGCATTTCAAACGGCAACTGCTGAAAAACTAAGCAAGCTCTTATAAGAGCATATACCTTGGGCTCAATTGGTATTCTGGTTGAATTAGTAGAAGTGCCCTTAGTTGAAAGTGCACAAAATGATGCAATTGGAAAGCCAAAACTCGCTGATTACCCAAAAGGCAATTTATACAAATTCTTATACATTATTTTCTCACATTTTTGAATGTTTTCTAAGACAAACTTTGATCAAACTGCTGCTCTCAACTGCCTCCAATTCGTTGATTAGAAAAGGTTATTAGCCTAGCATACTTTTAAGGGCATTTAACACGATAAATAACACTTCTTGATGTAAAAGACACTCAGTTAGGTTTCAAATGACAACTTTACGAAGGTTTTAAAGTTGTTTGCTTGAAATATAATTTCTAAATTTTTACTTCTGCTTGAAACTTTCCAAGAAGCTACCAAATTTTATACAGAAAATTGATCTACAAAGCCATTTTCAGCTTGCTAGAAGTCAACTGAGCAAAGTTTCTGCCAAACAAAAAAAAAGAAAGCAAAGATCTTGGCTAGCTTAAAGCTTGACAGTTGAAAAGTTGGTAGCTAGCTTATCCCCATCAACCCTTACAGGCTTTGTCACTCCCTGTTCAGCATACAGCAATTAGAAATCGTCTAATTTGATGCACACACACACAGACACACGCACACACGGAAAGGGGGAGAGAGAGGGAGAGACTGCATGAATATGTAACAGTATCTTTTGAGAGCACACGATACAACAACAACAACAGCAGCAACAGCAGCAGCAAAAAAAAGGCACATTTTTCTTTGACACTTTTCAGCCCCAAGCGCACACACACACACACACACACACACACACACACAGAGCAGAGCAGAGACTTCTTGTCATATGACGCATTAAAAATCGAAGCAACACACCCACACACACTCACACACACACACAACTCATCAGCATGAAAATGGTTGTCTCTCTGGCTGCTGCCATTTCTTTGCTGTGGCGCACGCATTAATCCTTTTTTCCAGCATCTTTTCACACACACACACACACACACACCCACACAGGCACATATGCGAGGCACGCGTGTATATAATCCTTTTTTACAGCTCCTCCCACTACATCTTCGTCAGCAGCTTCGCATATCAAAGCTAATTTATATTTTGTATAGCATACATTTGGGCGTAGCTTCTTTCCATACCAACCAGCCACCCCCACCCCTCCAACGAGCCAGCAACGGGGTAATAATAAATACAACTCTTTGTTTTTTTTTCCTATGTGTGTGTGTGCGAGTGTGTGTGTGTGTGTGTTTGAGTGTTGGCTGATTTTTGATAAGTAAATAGAAATTTATAAATTTACATATGTGTGTGGGTGTGTGTGTGTCGGTGTGTGTGGGTGTATGAAAGGAAAGGGCAATAAAAAAGAAACAGAATTTTAAATTAGAAAATATTAGTTAGCTTGCAGAGTCCGCCCCCCCCCCAACAAACACACACTCTGCCCACAGGTACAGTTATGTATTTGCATATATGCAGCTCCCTCTTTGACTCTTTGACTCTCTTCCTCTCTCCCTCTTTCATTCCGTTGTTTGTGTTGTACTTCTTCTGTGGCTGCTTCTTCTTGTCGTTGTTTTTTTTATATTTGGCAGACACCAGAACCCATACTACCCCCAACCCCACCACCCACACCCCAGCCTTTACCCCTATACCCAGGCAGCATCAATACATCATTTTCGTCTTTACTCTTTCTCTGTGTGTGTGTGTGTGCTAGCCTGTGTGTGTGTGTGTGTGAGTGTATGCTCACTCTTTTCATTTGGCAGTATTTTTTGGTGTTTTTTTGAGGGTCTTTCTTTGTGTGTTTGGGTATTTTTTGTTTAATATTTAAATAAATAATTAGCAAAAAGGGATATGTGCGTGTGAGTGTAAGCCTCATGTGTGTGTGTGTGTGAGTGTGTGCGTTGCTAATGATGTTTGAAATTGTAAAGCAAATGCAAAGGCATGCCCCAAACAAAACAAAAAAAAAACACCAAGTAAGGGAACGGGCTCAGCTCCTTGTGGAGCACTGTGGAAGCAAAGTGGAGCCAAGCTGAAAAGCTTTGGCAATTAATGGATAGCTGGTTGAGCTGCTTAGCTGGATTATCAGTGGGCTTCGGGTGAGTTGTGTTGTGTGGAAATACTTAACCGAATGCAAAGTGCAGGCAAAAGAAAACTAAGCAAATTGCATCAAATCGGATTACGTTCACTTGTACAATACAACGTTTTCTAGTTTTAGGCACCGAATGGCAGTTGAAGCCAGCCAGCCAGCCATTGTCGGCTGTGATTTATGGTGCTGCCCGGGGAGCAGTGCTAGCTTCTAAAGTCTTATGTCAAGAATCAGCTTTCATATTGGAGAATATCTGTCTTTCGCCACTTCAATGAAGATTGGACAACAAGTTGGAAGTCTATAAGAATCTTTGTTTCTTCAGTCAGAGGCAATTCTAGGGTAGCTTAGTGTCTTACAGGCGTGCCATCGACGGCAGCAATTTAAGCACACTGCATCTTAGAGTGCTTCATTGACTCTGGAACACTTGCAAGAGCTGCTCGATTAAACAGATAAGCGGCAGAACAGGTTGAGATCCGAGCAGGCGAACAATCGACGACAGCAATTTGCTATGCACTTTAAAATTCCTAAGAGCGGCTTTAACTTAGCAATAAACTCAATTGCGGTGACATGAATGGGGTAAAAATGGGCACAAACGATATGGCAGGCGAACAGTCGACGATAGCAATTCTATCTAAGCAACTCTATGCACATTGCAATACCAAAGAGCGGCTATAACTAGGCAACAAACTTCATAGAGGCAAAAGTTAAGCGGCAGATAAGGTTGAGATCTGTAGAAATGCCTGAGCAGGCGAATAATCGACAACAGCAATTTGCTATTTACATTACAATCCCAAATAGCTGCTAAGACTATACAACAAAACTCAATTGCGGCCACATGAACAGTGTTAAGATGGGCAGAAACGACATAGCAGGCGAACAATCGACAACAGAATTTTTTTTTAGGCACATTGCAAGCTTAAGTAGCTGCTATAACTAAGCAACAAACTCAATTGCGACAGAAGTTGAGCAGTAGATTAGGTTGAAATCTGTAGAACTAACTGAGCAGCCGAATAATCGACGACAGCAACTTTTTAGGCACATTGCAATCCCAAGGAGCTACTATAACTAGGCAACAAACTCAATTGCGGCGAAAGTTGAGCAGCAGATTAGGTTAAGATCTGCAGAAATGCCAAAGCAGGCGAACAATCGACGACAGAAATGGTTTAGGCACATTGCAGTCCCAAAGAGCTACTAAGACTACTCCAAGTAGCGGCTATAACTAAGCAACAAACCCAATAGCGGCGAAAGTTAAGCAGCGGAATAAGCTACAATCTGTAGAAATGCCAGAGCAGGCCAACAATCGACGCCAGAAAAATGCTATTTGTGTTCAAAATACAAAGAATGAACACAGCAGTACTCAGAATCGTGATATTTGCTAAGTACTTGTGGCAGATTTAGGTACGAAGAGGCAAAAGCTTCTCACAAATCTTCATTATAAACTAAACTCATGATTAATTTCAATCATAATAAAAATAATAAGCTGAAACCATGGGAAATGTAAACCAATTTCACCATTTTAAAAACCCACAAACATCTCTTCAGCAAATGAAAGGCTATGCATAAGGCAACAACAAATGCAGCCGGTGCGTATAGCCAGCGTGCACCACTGTTATGATACATTTCTGTTAAAATTTCACAAATCTTGATGCTTATAGCTAGACGGTTGGAACTTTATCAAGTTTTCTTAGTAGGAATAAAGAAAAGGTTTAGATTCTGATTCTTTAGCCTACCAAGAGAACTCCATGAAGCTTGCTTCACCGTGTAAATCCTTTCAAAATAAAGTAAATTTCCTCAAGTCAGCTCTCTTTGGTGTTGGGGTGTAGTTTTAAGCTGCCTTTAGAGCAGATTTCTAGGCTTTTTATCTATATTCTCCCTCTCTCTCCCTCTGATTTGGCTATAATTTAAGACTCACTCCCCTGCCCATCCCCCTTTCCCGCCCGTTCATTAACATTTTAAAATTTTTGTGGGCCAACCCTGGTTAAATTGTTTGGGAATCAAACCCTGCCCCCAACCCCAACCCCCTGTTACTGACCAAAAGTAATAATAATTTTTTGGCTTATCCTTATTATTACATAACGTATGCATACCTTTTTTGTTAGCCCCCCCGCCCCCCTCCACCCTGGGTAGGACCAATCGTACATCAAAAATTAACGTAGATGTGGATGACCCTTTTTTTTTTGCCTTTGTGTGTGTGTGTGGACCCATTGTTCTTTTGGTCACTTTGTTGGCATAAAAAAACGAACACAAAAAAAGTAAATAATTAAGCATTACACTGACCAAATAGCACAGCCAAGGCTGGGTTGGGGTTGGGGGGGGAGCCAGACAAATACAAATAAATATAACTCATATGTGGGCAGTAAGGGGTTAAGGGAAGGCAGGCCATACAAATAATGATTAGAAGTCCCTTTTTCTTGTGTGTGTTGGCTTTTCCTCTATTTGTGTGGGTGTGTGGGTGTGTGTGTAATTTTTGACATTTTTATGCGGGCCCACAATGGACCAGTGGGGTGGTGGGGGGTGGGGGGACGACGACTACAAGGGTTGTCAAATCTAACCAACACAATTAATGATTCCATTTTGCTGCAGGTACAGTTGTGCTCACAGCAAGCTTTTGGGGCTCCGCCTTAATTAAGATACAAAATCAAAAATTTCCAATCAATGTCAATTCATTATGCCTAAGCAACCCCCACCCTTGGGTAAACACATAACCAAGGTAACCCCAAGGAGCAACCCTAAAGCTGAAAACTCAGCTGGCATTTTTAATGAAAGCCACGCACAAAAGTTGCCTGTCAAGTTTCTGGGCCTAATCAAAATCGACAACATTTTATAGTTTACCCAAAGAGCAGGCGGCGGGGGGAGGGGAGGCAGACAGACAGACAGTCAGACAGACAGACAGACAGTCAGTCGGCGCTACCTTCCTGCCCGGCTTCAGTGTGTGACAAACAAATATTTGAAAACGTAAATCAGAAATCTTTCACTTTCATTTGGCAATCCTTTTGTGTCCCGCAGGCGGGCAAAATCGAAAAACATTTCGTGTATTAAAACCGAAACGAATTAATTTAATTAATTACAATCATGTCTTATTAGAGACGTATGAAGGAGACGACGACGGAGACGGAGACGGAGACGGAGACGACGAAGACATCGCCTTGCTCAACCCGGCCGGCTGGGGGGTGGGGGGTGGGGGGAGACAGTTTTGTAGCTGCCAAAATGAAACAACAGCGCGTGTCAGCTGCCAAAGAGTTGCTTTTTGTTTCAAAATGTTCTGTGGGTGAGCCGGCAGCGGCAGCGCCAGCTCCTTCTGGTGGTTGGAAGCTGCAGATAGCTTTTTTGGGGGTGGCTACCAATGCTTTTGTTAATAGCGCAAAATTTTATGCTCACATCATTTATAAATGCCTGATTTGTTATTTACAAAACGAGACAAGTTGCGGCATTTTCAATGCGAAGGCATGGAGGGGTTGACTGCTGTCTTGTGGGAGTGTGGGAGTGTGTGAGTGAGTGAGTGTGAGTTGCCACTTAATTTGAATTTGAGTAATTGCCAAGATGCTGGGGGCCACAGAATGTGGCAGGGAAATCGCCAGATTGTTGCAAAAATCAGCTTTAACAGTGTGCAAATGATGTTCATCTAAAACCGAAATGCTTAAAGCGTATGCGTTGGGGTCACCATCACGTCGGGGTCACCATTTTAATGTTGTCGCTTTCATTAAGAAGTTCCAGCATGGTTAAAAGAATGTTCTCTTGTTTGCTGTATTATAGTGCTTTAATTTAATAATTTGCCTAACAGTGCTGGAAAACGTGCCTTAACAGTGCTCTAACAGTGCTTTTACTGAGATTTTCAGATGTGCTTTGCTGGATGTAAGCTTCAACAGCTTAAAGTGGCATACTTAGCTAAATTCTTAAGATTTGAATGCCAAAAACAGCTACCACTGAGCTTACAGTGCATTAACTATGACTCTAGAATGAATTTAAGTTAGTTGAAACAGCCTTAAAAGGCAAAACCTTATCAAATTCATCAGCATTGTCCTAACAGTGAGCTAACAGTGCCTAAACAGTCTCTTCAATATTAATTTTGACTTACCTAAAGTGAACTTTAATAGCTTAAAGTGGCAAACGTAACAAAATTCTATGAACTGCCTCTATACAAGCTTTAACAGTGGTCTAACACTGCTTTAACAGTGTCTACAAAATGAATTATATACACCTAAATCAAGCTTTAACTGTTTAAAGTGACAAACTTAACAAAATTCTTTGATAGGATCTATGAAAGCTATAACAGTGGGCTTACAGTGCTTTAACAGTCTGTCTACAAAATGAATTATATATACCTAAAGTGAGCTTGAACAGCTAAAAGTGGTAGAACTAACTAAATTCTTTGAACGTGCTCTTTTAATTAACAGTGTGCTAACAGTGCTTTAACAGTGTCCTCAAAATTATTTATATTTACCTTAGGTAAGCTTTAACAGCTTAAAGTGGCCAAACTTGACTAAATTCTTCGAATTGGCTCTATGAAAGTTATAACAGTGGGCTAACAGTGCTTTAACAGTGTCTTTAAATAAATTATATTTACCTTAAGTTAGCTTAAGCAGCATAGACAGTACAGGTTAACTAAATTTTCTAGCAATGACTCTTAAAAGCTTTAACAGTAGGGTAACAGTGCCTTAACAGTGTCTCTTAAGTTATCTACATTTGCCTAAAGTGAGTTTAAGCTGTTTAAAAACGCAAGCTTAACTAAAGTTCCAAGCATAGGCTCTTGAAATAGGCTAAACAGTGGGCTAACAAGGCATTCCAGAGTGTCTTTGTGCTGTATTTAACATTAAGGCATAGACTAGTAAGCTTACGGTAAACTAACAGTGCTATAACAGTACCTTTAAGTAGTATTTTCTGAGCTGAGTCGATAATAAGAGCATAAAGTAAGTTTAATAAGTGCTGGAAATGTATTCAAAACGAAATGTACCCAACAGCTTAAAGCCAAATAACAGTAAATTAAATGGCAATCACGTCGGGGTCACCTTTTAAAGTTTTCAGCTCTTTGCCTCCTCGCTTTTAGCTATACTCTGTACAAATTGTAAGCAGCTGCTTCAGGCCTAAAGTCGGCTCCACTAATAGGCATCAAATCGGGGTCACCCTTTAAAGTTATTGCCTATCGGCCACGTCGGGGTCACCCATTTGATGCTCAATAACGTCGGGGTCACCATTCTTAGGCAACTCCAACCGAAGCTAAATAACTAAACAAAAACTACTTTCAAATTAATTTGGATCTCAGCCAACTGATTCACATACAAAGTCGGAGGTCCCCATTTATGTAAATTATTGGCAAAAATGCATAACGGCAAACAATTGAAAATGCAATCAAGTGTTGGCCAAAATGGCCGTGTTTTGTTTTGTCTGTTGTTGTCGACGGCAGCAAAAATTTGCATGCCCCAACAGCAACAGCAGCAGCAGCAACAACAACAACACTGCCAATTAATCAAGAAATTCTTAAATAATTATTTGCCTATTTTTATAGTAGTCCGACAACGACACCACTGCTGCCCAAGAGAGGGGGGGTAGGTGGGGACTGCGAAAGGGGGAGGTAGGTGCTGCTGCTGTTGCTGGTGGGGAAGAGCCGCCGCCGCGGCTGACTGAGTGACTGGCACGACGACAACGTCTGTTGGAGTGTAAATTTCGATGATGTTGTTGTTGTTGTTGTTGTGTTGGCATACAATGTTATACATAGACACACACACACTTACACACACACACCATTCTATAGAAGAGCAGCCATGCACTTTTCGATTTTCATTTTGTGATTTGTGTTCATTGTTGTTGTAAAAATAAATAAGTTGCCAGCCAGACCAAATTTCTATGAAGCATTGCAGTTAGATGAGCCGTTTAGTGACAGTCAAGTCGTTGACTAGAGCGGTACAGACAGATAGACAGATAGAGATAGAGCGAGAGAGAAGGAGAGCAATACTCTAAGTGCATTTCTCCTGCGAGCGGCCTAATAATAATGAATATTTTTACAGAAATTAATTAACAGCAACAGCAGCAATAGCAGCAACAAAAGAAGTGTTCTTCTATTTGCTCTATGTGTGTGTGAGTGTAAGAGAGAGAGAGAGAGAGTGGGTTGCTTGATTGTGGTACAGCGAGTGCGTTTGACGTGGGAGTGCTAGCTACTTAGCTTCCAAGTGTAAGTATGTGTGTGTGTCTGTACCGGGTCAAACTGTTAAGTGACAGCACTATTTTACAGTTTCTTTTATCACTTTCTTAAGCTTGGTACAAACCTAATTTGCACGCAAACAAATTTGGCCTTGAACTGCAAACCTTTGCTTGACACTAATTTCTTGCCATACTGCGCAAATATTTGCTCTTTTAAATTTGTTTACTCCTATTTGACAACACATTTCTTTGTTCAATCTATTAAATTGTTATTTGCCAAGTTTGTTTAGCAAACTAGCAAACAAATTTGCATTTGTGTGTTTTCATTTGGTTCCACTGGTCAAATTTATTGGTGCACTAGCTTGAAAATCAATATTTGCAATATTTTAAGACTGATTGTCAGGTGATTTTTAAGCTACTTTTAGGCAACTATTGGTCTGGGTCACCAAGAGCAACGTCGGGGTCACCAACGACTTCTGACCGACTGTTAAGCGACTTCTAAGCTATTGTTAATCTACTGTAAAGCCACTTGTTGGCGTCTGTTTAGCTAGCTACGGTTAAGCGACTATTATAAGACTGTTTATTGAGTGTAAAGTTACTTTTAGGCAGCTGTTGGTCACGGTCACCATTTTAGTTTCTGATTTCTCCGCCGCGTCGGGGTCACCATTTTAAGTTTTTTTTTGTTTTTATACATTTTTGATTGTTTTCCAATTGTTGAGCTTTTCTAACGCAGCTGTCAAGCGACTTTTAAGCTACTGCAAAGCTGCTGTTGAGCTACAGTTAATTTAATTTTAAGCAATCATTAAGCTACTGTTAAGCTATTGTAAGGCAACTATTATGCGACTATCAAGCGACTGTTCTGTAACTGTTAAGCTATTGTTAGGCAGCTGTTGGTCGGTTTTACCGTTTAAGTTGAAGTTTTAAGTTATTTGTTAGCCGCGTCGGGGTCACCATTTGAGTTAATTGTTTCTCAGCCGCGTCGGGGTCACCATTTTTCAACTCTATCATCAGTAGGCTTCTGCCACTAGAGAGAGAGAGAGAGAGAGAGAGAGAGAGAGAGAGAGAGAGAGGGAGACAGAGAGACGTCTTACTCTTTACCTATGCCAAAAACTGTACTTTCACTTTTTGACTTTTTGTGTGTTTGCTGGTTTGGTTGGTCCAGTTGGAAGTCTGCTGTGTTGACATTGAAAATCAAATGCAGGACCAAAAACCCAGCCTACCAAGAACAGGAAGAGGAGTCCTCGTCGCCGTCGTCGTCGGTGTTGTAGCAGGCAAAGGATGAGGAGGGATGCGTGCAAAAATTTTTGAGCGCGACCTGCGCATGTTGTTGACATTGCTTTGAGTGTGGAAGAATGGTGGGTGGAAGGGGGTTGGGTGGAAGGGGGGGCAGTGGGAACTCTGCAATTGACACAATTTTCAACAGACAAGGCCGGCCGGCCGACATTGACCAACGCAACGCAACGCAACTGAACGCAGAGCACAGCACGTGGCCCGGTTTGGTGTTTCTGTGGTGTGAGTGGGGGTGTGTGGGGGAGACACATGCAGATGATACACTCCACTCACCCACTCAGCAGCCACCACAGTGGCATACACATGCAATTGATTTGTACTTTGGGGTCAGCCGCCAGCAGCAGCGGCAACAACAACAACAAAAGGAGAGAGCATGCCAAACATGCCAACACAAATGCCGAGGCAACAGTTTGCCAGAGAGAGGGAGCAGCGAGAGTGTGGGCTACGCACAACATGAAAACCGCAACATTTGCACACAGACAGAGCACCCCCACCACAGCCCGCCCCCACCCCGGGTTGGCTCCTGCTGCCGCTTAAAAATTTTTCGCGAATTTTCCGCCCTTTTTTGCGTGTGGATGGGACTCACTCGTATGCATTATGACAAATGTTTGTTGTGCATCCTTCCTTTCTTTTTTTTTGGTCTAAGCCTTAAAGTGGCTTTTGTGGTTCCCAACGAACTGGGTCAATTTGGACTCCAGCAAAAGTATCGAATTAATGAAATAATGCCTGCCCAGACAACATATTCGGCCGATTCTGAGGACTGAGGTCGGGCGTCTGCACGCGGCGACAGTTATTTATGCGGAACCAGACAAGATGTATCTGGCGGCTCTGTGCGCTGCACTCGCAAAAGATGAGCAAAAACCACAACCAAAAAACTAAAAGTTGATAAAAATAAACGTCAGACAACACAGAGAAATTAAGAGGACCGAGAAGTGGATGGTGGAACCGGGGGGGGGGGGGGGGGGGGGAGAGGGTTGGAGCAGCAGCGGCAGAGAAAGAGTCGCTTCTTTGTCAATGGTTAGGGCGGTGACACTTGGAATTGTGGGGCAGCAGATGACGATGATGCAGATGCCTCGCTGATGGGGGACAAGGTGTGGAATGTATGACAAGAATTGATATAAAATATGCTAATTGCTGGCTAGATAAATGCACTAGGCAGGGGTTGGGGAGGGGAAAGGTAGACCAACAACAAAAACATTAACAATAAAAACAAATAAGCAAGAGCGAGGGGAGTTATAGTAATGCCCAACTAAGATTTAGTTTCGACTTTCTTACTTGTCTTAATCTATCCTCTTTCATAGAAGGCTCAGACATTCTTAGACATCTTTCAGTCCTAAGGGAAGGTAAATTGTGGGGCTACTGCACTTAAGATAGAGCTTTGAAAGTAAGAACACCCCTATAACTACACAGTTAAGCAAAGTAAAGGCTCTTTTTTCATGGCTTTAGTTGTGTCAGTTATTAGATAGGGACAGTAGGAATATTGTCAAAACATTTAAAAGGCTAGAAAATTTAAATATTTCCTATAAGTGCTGAGGTTCTACAATTGAACCTGCTCGAACCTTGTATTTAAGGTCTATATTGACTCAAAAATAGTATACAAATATAAGGTAGATCTACGAAATGTTTTAGAAAGACTTTTAGCACCAGGAATGTGTCTTCTTTCAGGGCTGTGGTGGCGCCAGAGAGTAGTTAGGGACAGTAGCAATCTTCCTTATGCTTTCTAAGGCTAGAAGTTGAATATTTTTGAATTAGTGCTGAATTTTTAGAACCTTGTATTTCTAGTTCTATATTGACTCGAAAGATGAAAGCAAATGTAAGGGAGACCTACAAAAAGTTAAAGAAAGATTTTTAGCAGCAGGAATGTGTCTTCTTTCTTAGCACTGGTGGCGCCAGCTAGTAGTTAGGGACAGTAGGCATCATGTTAATACAGTCAAAAGCCAGAAGTTTAATATTTTTTTAATTAGTGCTGAGGTTTTAAGACTTAAACTGCTCGAAACTTGTACCTGTGGTCAAATATGTGCTTGAAAGTTGAAATTAAATATAAGGGATAACTACTAAAAGTTATAGAAAGGCATTTAGCACTAGAAATGGGTATTTTTTAGCGCCAGCTAGTAGTTAGGTACAGTAGGAACCTTCTTAATACTTTCAAAAGCTGGATAATGAATATTTTCTAATTAGTAATGAGGTTGTAAGACTGAACCTTGTACTTGTGGTCAATTATGGGCGTAGGTGTAGGCTTACAAAAACTTCAAAAAAACAAGCATTTAGCACTAGAAATGAGTCTTCTTTCAGGGCTGTGTTGGCGCCAGATAGTATATGGGTACTGAAGGAATCGCGTTAGACCATTCAGAAGCTAATAGCTGCCTCAAAACTGAACGAAACTTGCAATTGGGTTTAAATATGGACTCGAAAGATGAAAGCTAGTATAAAGCAGATCTTAGAAAAGTTGTAGAAAGACATTTAGCCCGAGGAATGGGTCTACTTTCAGGGCTGTGGTGGTCCCGGATAGTATTTGAGGACTGAAGGAACCTTGTTAGTCTATTTAAAAGCTAAAAGCTGCATCAAAACTGAACGAAACTTGCAATTGGGTTTAAATATGGGCTCGTAAACTGAAAGCAAGTAAAAGGAAGAACTACAAAAAGTAGTAGAAAGACATTTAGCACGAGGAAGGAGTCTACTCTAAGGGCAGTTGGTGGATAGGGACAGTAGGAATCATTTTAATTAGAGCCAAGGCTCCAAAATTAAGCCTTATCGAGCTCTTAAGCAATAATTTGAAATAAAATCAACTTTTGAAAGCCTAAAGCTATCATGGCTAGCTGTATTATGAGTCACACCGTCTTGAAACTAACTAAAGCAAGGTTTAAACAATGCTTTGAAACTGAACCTTTCAGATAATTCGGGAAACTCAAATGTTTTCACATAAACTATGAACCAGAGTTCCAAAAATTGTGATAATTTCTTGAATTTGCAGTATCATGGGGACATAAGCAATGCCAGAGTCTGTATGAAATATAGCCAGTGCCTGCAGACACTCTTCAGTCTGAGCAACCTCGAACTCTCGTCTAATCTAAGTTCATACTCAAAATACCGCTGCGGTTTCTCCTTTTTTCGCTTTGCGGTTGCCTAATTTCTGAATATTTATCAGTTGCGTTTTTCCATATCACTTGGATTTCTTTTCCTCTCCGTTCCAACGAAAATCGTTATCAACATTGGTCACATTCCGAGTTGCATATGTGGGTAAGGGGCGGTGAGCGAACAGCGGTCGAAGCGCGGTGACCTTCAAATTCGAATCGATGCTCCCACGCAAAAAACAAGAACAAAACGAAATCTTAATTGAATTTCCTCCGCACAGTCAAAGAGAATGGCTTTAATTTGGTTTGGTTTTTGTTTTGTATGGTTTTTGTGAAATTCGATCGACAGAACAAAGAATCAGTCATTTCGGTTTTTGCATATCGGCGACGGGCAAACAGGAAATCCATGTTTATGTTTAAATTAATAATAATAATGAAATATAAAAAGTTTTTTCCTTTTGGGTATCAATGAGATGAGTTGAGATGAGATGATGATGCTCGGTTGGCGTTGACGACGACGTCTGGGGCTGGCAGGCAGAGACCAGCCATATTATGCGGGGCCAAAGCGAACCGAAGAACATTAATACAATAAATTATATTATGGCTCTTCCTGTTTGTGCCTGCCCCGATAAAAAAAACGACCCAGTCGAAGCAGCACAGCACAAAAATGTTCGAATTGATCGCGGGTAGGAGGCGGAGGTCCATAATGAAGTCGATGATGATAATAATGCGTCGTCGTCGTCGTCGTCGCCGTCTTCCAGAGATCTTGTGCGTCTGATTTGTGCAAATAATTGAAATTTGCATATAATGAAGGCACGGGGGCGTTAAATTGTGAATGAACCTCCACCCCCCCCCGGGCCCCTGCCCACAGCTGATCTTTTGGCTGGCACTGCAGCACACAGTAGCTGCAATCAGGATACCTCAACTCTATTGTGGCTCTTGGGTCACATAAATTACATTTAAGGCGACTCTTGTTGTGTTGCCTCAAAAACCCAAAAGGAGTTACAACAAAATTTCATTCATATACGAACATTTTGTAAGGCAGCCTTGAAAAACCGGCTCAATCTGTGGAGGATAATGAGTATGATGATGAGCTTCGAGTGGATGATGATGATGTTGCGCCTACTTTTGGTGTGGGCGATGTCTGCCAAGGGCTGGCCGCCTGCTAATGGCAGGCAGAGGCAGACGAGACAAGTTTTGACATATTTTTTTGTGTGTTGGAGGAGGAGAAGGAGGAGGAGGAGGAGGATGATGACGACGACGACGACATGAATGAAACGCAAATGAATGAATCAGGCGGCAGCAGAAAACAGGACGCGCTCGCTTGTTTATGTGTGTGTGTGTGTGTGTGTGTGTGTGTGTAGTTATCATTATACAGACCGTCGCGACAAACATCATTAGTTTACCACAAGCTTTTGGCTTGCTTCAAAAAATGTATAAAACTGGAGCAAAGCGTCTGCAAATTTCCCCCAAAAAACAAAAAGCAAACTTACATTTGAAATTGTGACTGAGCTTTTGTTGGTTTTTTAGTTTTGTGTTTAGTTTTGTGTTTTGGTTTGCTAAATTACCTGCAAAGAAAAGAACAGGTGTGGAAAGAATTGATTAGAATTGGCATTAAAGGAGAGAAAATACTTAATTTAAACTTAAGGTTCATTCTACAATTCCTTGCTTCCTCCTTTTGAATCCCCTTTAAAACGTAATGGGTGTACTTTTGAGGGCTGTGGTTTCACCACTTAGTAGATAGGGACAGTAGGAATACTTTTTATTATAGCTGAGGCTCAAAACTTAAGCCTTATCGAGTTTTTATTTAATAATATTAGTTCAAATTATCTTTTAAAAGCTTAAAGCTAATGCAGCTGGCTTATTTTCACTTTTCTTTTCAACTTGTTAGGCGAAGTCATCCCACGGAAAACCAAACGGTTTCAAATTTAAACAGTTTTGTGCTTAAAATTTAAGTAAGATTCAATCTAGGGTGTACTTAAACTGAATGCGTCACTTTCTAGAATCGAAAAATGAAAGTTAATCTGATTGAAATGAGAACAAACGTTCTCTTGACTTAGATATGTACCGTAGGTACATAGAGTATAATAAGTTTGTGCAAAAAAGTATGTTACAGCCAGAAGGAAGCATCTCCGACCCCATAAAGTAAACTATATATATTCTTGATCAGCATCAACAGCCGAGTCATGTCCCTCATGTCCGTCTGTCTGTCCGTATGAACTTACACATCTCAGAGATGGTAAGAGATATAGGTTAGACTTGTATGGAACATATGCTTTTCATATCTGCCGGCAGTTGAAGTTCATTTTCAATTTTGGCCACGCCCCCTACCGGCCACGCAATTTAGAAAAAACCTCATATCTTACACAGTTTTAAAGATAAATGATTCGTTCCTTCTAGACATATTTAGTAATCAGGATTACTTATCAATCTGCCAAAAGAATGATAAAGATCAGATAAACGGTTGTCGAGTTATGTTCAAAAGACTGTTTGCTGCTGCAGCGCTGCTATCAGCTGCTACTGCAGCTGCAAAATTTATGCTGAGCATATAATTTCCTTTGGTACAGAGTATGTTATAGTCGAATTTGACCGACTTTCTTTATTGTTTGTCATATATTTGTGTCCAGCAAGCGCTTCCGACCCCATAAACTATATATATTCTTGATCAGGTTGACGAGCTGAGTCGATTGAGCTTTGTCTGTCTGTTTCTACGCCAACTAGTCTCTCAGTTTTAAAGCTATTGAGCTGAAATTTTGCATAGAGTCTGCTTTTTGCTGCACACTACTAATAAGTTGGCACCTTCCAGATCAGGATGACTATATCTCATAGCTGCCATAGGTCGGAAAACAAGTTTTAGTAAGAAAAACTTTCTTCTTTTCCATGGCAACCTGTCCAAACTTTGTATTTAAAGGTTTTCTATGATTTTTTATAATTCTGCCAAGTTTGATATAAGTCGGACAACTATATGGTATAGCTGCCATACGAAAGATAGGTCTGACAACAAGTCTTAGTTAGAAAAACTTTTTTGTTTTTAATGATAGCAGCCTGCCATTTTGTACTTGTTTGTTTCGAATGCATTTACATAATTTTACAAATTTTTGGCCAAATCGGTTGCCTATATCATATAGCTGCCATAGGAACGATTGGTCGGAAATTGGGCGTATTTTTTCAAAATATTTAAGCGAGCACTTGCAAGGCACAGCTGAAGTTAGCTTAGCTTTCTACGCTTTTCTATGCTGTCTGCTTACCTAAAACACAGGCACAGGCTAGGTTCCACATGTTTTCACTTAATTTTACAAATTTTTGACCAAATCGGATGACTATATCATATGGTTCCCATACGAACAATCGGTCAAAAAATGGGAAAATTTCTAAACCGTTCTGCCTTTTGTCTTGGTAATGTGTTTTCATGTTTTGGTAAGACTGTATGAATTCTTGGCTTCCCTTTTGAAGACTGCCCAATAGCTTTTATCGATTTGGCATTGATATAAGCCTATAGGGAAGACAGATCGTTGACATTTTCGCTGGCTCAAGTGCTTAAACCTTTTTCAAGGTTTGCAAAGTGATTAACAGAGATTGTCTTGAACAGCTTAGATGCACTTTAATGCGTTTTTTAACACTTTCTTAGTAGTTGAAGTGTGATAGTCCTAAAGTTCCTTAGTATTTGGGAAACAGCAAGCAGGCATAGTCCTTTTTTTATATATGAATCAAAGTACTCTCACTGTCCACATCAAGTGTAACAATTAGCGGAAATGCTTTCAACATGATATAACCGCTTGGTTTTCCTTAAAGATATGACTGTTCCCCGCACACACACACACGTACCACAATGCACACACACGTAAACGTAAACACTTTCCGCACAGCTTTGTGGTGCCCATTGACTAATTTTCTTCTTGAAATGTGAGTTTTTTTGGAGACACGTCGGTAGCCGATATAACGCGTCAAATAGCAATT
This sequence comes from Lordiphosa fenestrarum, assembly GCA_035044985.1. Classification (NCBI taxonomy): domain Eukaryota; kingdom Metazoa; phylum Arthropoda; class Insecta; order Diptera; family Drosophilidae; genus Lordiphosa; species Lordiphosa fenestrarum. The sequence goes on from JAWNNO010004396.1 coordinate 475,206, forward strand.
AACAACTGATGTAGATAATCACTGGACGAAAAAAATTGTGAGCGCGAAAACTTCTACTGGCGCACATATACACAGATTTATATATATATATATATATACATATTAATATGTATATATATATGGAATGTACATACTAACACACGCAATGGCCGCCGCATTTTTTTTTCTTTTTGATAAACGACAAAAAATAAAATCAAATCTAAAGCTCCAAAATAAGAGCACAGGCAGTAGCTACTGAAGCTGTGTTGGTGTGTGGAATTAGTGGGAACGGCAACAACAGCAACAACAACAGCAACAAAAGCCAAATGAAACAAATACATCATCATCATAATTATAAAATTAAAGCAAATTTCAGGGCTGGAGCAGAAGGAGGAGATGGCGACGCGGGCACGGGCACGGGGACGGGGAGGGGTCAGGTGTTATAAAGCCCATAAATCGCCGAGATGTAGCAGGCCAGCCGCATTGTGTGGCAATCAGCTTCGTTTAAATATTACCACAGATATACAGATATACAGATACAAATGTATCTACAGTACAGTTACGAGTCGAAATGTGTGCTTAAGATATCGCCCCCAGCCCCCCGCCCCACATATAGCTGCCATATTTATATAGAGACGTAATCAAGTCACTCAAACAACCAAACAAAACCCACCAAAAGCCTCCAGCAGTTGATTACTGTCTATTGGCCGCTCAGGTACAGATAGTATATACTATATATATATATATATGTATATGTGAGAGCAGATAAGATTGCTTATCTCAACCAAATGATATATCGTCGCGCTTAGTCGAATGCAAACAAATAGGTGTATAAATAAACGAGGTAGAACCAGATAAGCCTAGGCCCCAAAACGAGAATTCAAGAAGTGGAAGTCATACCACGTCCCCACACACACACGCACACACACACAGACACATCAGTGGGGGGGCTGACGACTAGCAAGAGCTATAGATACGGGATATAGAGTCACAAAACTGAATGATATCTAAAAAGACCCACTCACACACTTGCAATTGTCATAAATTGTTTAGATGTTGAAAGATTTATAAGTGAATGGAAGTGGCAGGGGAAAAGTAGAATGGGGGGGGGGGACCATATAAGCAGATGATGCGCTGATGATTTGTTAGAAATCGGCCAGTTATATATACATACGTGTGCAACTCTAGATTGCCCAACTGCCGTCAGTTGGTTGGTTAGTTAGTCTGGTGTGAAAACCTTGAGCTACTTAAATGAGGTCGCACTTAGAGTGCGTGCTGCGGAGATTGTTCGGGTTTTATGGTGCACGTAGATTCTATAAGGGAAAGAGGGCCGTACAGGGGTCGATTATATGGATACCCAAGATAGGAGAAGCAGTTGCATGAAAGGGTAACCCAGGTAAATGCATGAAAAAGCCAGTTACTTGCCTAACTACATAATTCACTGCCAGATGGGTGCCCTGTTTTTGCTTACAGTGAAGCTAAAGAGCCGGTTTCTACGATATGTGTGAATACAGAAGCTAGATGGCCAAAAACATGAAAATATGAGTTAAGCTTGATGCTTTTCGACAAATGGGTGCCTTATTTTACTAACGGTTTAGTATAAATAGTTAATATATTTGTCTTAAAAGTAAAATAATAGCATTTCAAGTCGTATGAAGTCTCGAAATTCCTGAAGAAATTCATTTCTTTGCCAGTTGAGTGCCATATTTTACTCACAGTAGACAAAAGACACATATATCCATGATCTAGTTGTATATAAACACTTTTTATACATTATATAAACCTTGAAAGTCTCACAGGCCTGAATAAGAATAGTTGGGATGCCAGTTGGGTGCCCTTTTTGACTCCCAGAGTACTTAAGTATATCTTTTAAATGGAACTAGCATAATCCCATCTTAAGTTTGTAGAATTATAAGGATGGGTGCCCAGTCTTGCTTACTATTAAACACAATCGACTCAGAGAACTACAGCTGCTTCAATTTGCAAAGAAGACCATATTAGTAGTCAAATGCCACAACTCTCCTTGCAAGTGATCTTTAATACAACCTCTAGAAACGACAATATCGAGCTACTTAATGGGCCTTTAGATGATGTAGCAGTGTACATAGCGATACAGCTATGCCAGTGCCTTCAGAAAGATTCCACCTTAAGTTACAGCCACATTTTATTATCAGATAAGAAAATATCGAGCAAGTGTATACACATAAAGGGATTAATTCAACGTTCGTTAGTGGAGACTTGATGATGGATTGTAAATTTAAAGCTTGAGTAAAGATTGCAACTTCCAGAATGGTTAGGTATACAGTTTGTTCATAATTCATGCTTCTTAATCATAAGATAGAGTGATTATTGGGTAAGCTTAGTTGGATAGGGAGCAGAAATGGAACTGTGTAGACTTAAGTGAAGGTTGTTTTAAGACTAAAAGGTTCCTATGCTCTACTAGGTGTAGACACGTACAGAAAACTCTTGTATATTGCTCATTTTGCATAATTTTAGCATTATTTCTAGAACTGTAGACTATGGTAATGTGTTCAGAAAGTGGAGAGTGGGTGTAGACTTAAGTAGAGAATTATATTTAAGTGTTATTTTGTGATCTTATACATTAAAAGCTCTTCCTGTAGCTTTTAAGCATTGTTTGGTGGGTGTAGACTTCACTGGAGAGTTCATTGGAGAGTTCATTGGAGAGTTATACTCGACACTTATGATTGATAAAACAAATTAAAAGCTGTCCCACCTAAAACAAAGTGGTTTTGAAGTGCCTTAACTTGAGTGGAGAGTTGTCTTTATGGTGTAGACTTCAGTGGAGACTTAACAATAATGTTTATTTTTGAAAACACAAGTTTTAGGCTGTTTCTTAAGCATTTTTGGTGCTTTTTGTTGGCTTAAGACTTAACTGTAGAGTTTTTAAAGTACTGTAGAGTTGAGTTTAGAGTTATGCCTAAGGCTGATTTGTGAAAATATAAGTTTAAGGCTCTTGCTGGTAAGTGTACTCTTGACTAGAGAGTAGATGTGACAGTGTAGACTTTAGTGGAGAGTTTTATATAAATACTGGTAGTGAAAATACCAGTTTGAGGCTCTACCTAAAGCATTTGAAGCTGTTTTGGGTAAGTGTACACTTGATTTGTATGTTGATGTGGGAGTGTAGACTTTAGTGAAGAGTTTTATATGAATATTAGTTGTAAGGATACAAGTTTCAAGCCTCCCTTAAGCTTTTGAAACTTTCTTTGGTACTTGTAGACGTTATGAAAAGTGGAGGTGAGAGTGTAGACTTTAGTGGAGAGTTTTATATGAATATAAGTATTAAGTACACAAGTTTAAAGCCTCCCCTAAGCATTTAATGTTTGTTTTGGGTAAGTGTAGACTTGAATAGAGAGTTCATGTGGGAGTATAGACTTCGGTGGAGAGTTTTAAATGAATAATAGTTTTAAGAACACAAGTTTCAAGCCTCCCTTAAGCACTTGAAGCTGTATTTGGTAAGTGTAGACTTGATTAGAGAGTTGATGTGAGAGTGTAGACTTCAGTGGAGAGTTTTATATGAATATTAGTATTAAGAACACAAGTTTCAAGCCTCCCTTAGGCACTTAAAGCTGATTTTGATAATTGTAGACTTGATTAGAGAGTTGATGCGGGAGTGTAGACTTTAGTGGAGAGTTTTATATGAGTATAAATAGTGAGAACACAAGTTTCAAGGCACCCTTTGAGTAGTTTAAGCATAGTTTAGTCAGTGTAGACTTGTCTGTAGAGTTGTTTCTGTAGAGTTTACAGTAGTGTAGAGTTTTATACCTACAACAAAAGCTGTTTGGAATGCCCAAGCTTGACTGAACAGTGCCAAAAATCGAAGGCAAACTGTAACAAAATGAGAGTCCTCTGCAATTGACTATATACCAAAACTTTAAACCAATACGAAGTTGGCAGCTCTCGATGGCTCACACACACACACACACACAGAGAGACAGAGCCACCCAGTCAGCCATGAACTGAAACCCATCGAGAGTTCTCCATTTTGGTTATAGGGGGCAACACTTCGGGCAGTGGCCAGCGCCCAATATCCAAAAAAAAAAAAAGTAAGAAGGAAGGGAAAAAATTCATGCATACATATATATCGTATAGATATAGATATATATGTACATGCGATATAAGTTTAAGTATATATGTATCTATGCACACACACACAGCGACAGATATATGTATAAAGCAAAATCCCTACAATAAAACGGGGCGGAGCACAAGTGGCAAAAAAATAAAAATGGGAAAAACGAGAAATGGAAAAGCAAAAGAAAAATCTGCCAAGTGAAAAGAAATCGGAGTCGTAGAGCAGTCGGAAGCAGCAGCAGCAGCAGCAGCACAGGCAGCACCAGTAGAATGAAGTGAATGGGACAAGGCAGGGGGGGGGGGGGGGGGGGTGAAGGAGGCAGGCAGCAAATCCTGATGCTCAAGCAAATGTATCTGTCTGTCTGTCTGTTTGCCTCCGTGTGTCTGTGTGTGTATCTGTAGCACTCGAATAAAATCGAATAAGCATAAAAACGCATGTATATAACTTAGTCAGCTTTAGTCTCTCCGTGTGTGTGTGTGTGCGTCTATGTGTGTGTACCCATAAGATACACATACATGCATGTCCCTAAGCTGCCTGGATTTGGGTTGGCTGCGCCTCGAACGCATATTCAATAATGACATAAAGGCTGCTCCTCCGTCGAGGAGCGTCGAGTGCTGCTGCTTAGCACCTAAAAGCAGGCTACTATTTTTTACCCCCCACCACCCCCCGTTTCATGCTGCCGCTGCTCCTCTCTCTCTGTGTGTGTGTGTGTGTGTGCACTTGATTACATTTCGTTCGTTCGCTCGTTCAGTTCTTCCTTCTTTTTTTTTGTTTTTTATTCTGCTCCCTACACATGTATATAATATATTGACGTCCTTCTTCTTGCCTTCGTTCGTTGTCATCCTTCTCTGAACGCTGGTTGGGCGCCTTTGGCATAAAACTTGTCAACCTCCCCACACCCCACTCACCATTCGATGCCCCAAAACGCACGAACCGACAAAAAAAAAAGAAGAAAAAGAAAAATTGAAAAAAAAAAGGAAATATACCCAGCCGAAGCTTAAAAGGGCGCTCTGAGAGCGCCCCGAACACGCACGAAGCGTTACGTAGGGCGAAGCAGCCTCCCTCCTGGTGCTTTATTGTGGTGAAGAGGAGTTGGTGGGGTGATGGTGGGGGGGGACTTTGTGTGTTGTGTTGATGGCTTCCCAATCGAAATCGATGTTGGGTATGTATATTTTTTTTTGCTCTCTCTCTGAAGCTGCTGCTGCTGGCGCTGGCGTTGGCGCTGCTTTAGCTTTAAGGCTTCAACTTTGAGTGAAAGTGTGTCTCCCTGCCCTCCCTTCCCCCCCAGCACATAAAAAACGGAGAAAAAAATACCAAATTGGATTGGTTTGGTGATTTTTTTTCGACTGTGTGTGTGTGTGTGTGTGCCTGGTGGGGGTGGTTTTGGTGATTGGGTGTTGGAGTGCTGCTGCTGCTGCTGCTGCTCCCCTAACATATTGGCAGCCGAGTGAAATGAAATGCTTTCTTTCTATGGGGGTTGGGTGGTCCTCTTTTGGTACATAAAAATTGAGCGTCAATTGGATTCGATTGGACAAGGGAACGCACGAGTGAGCGCAGCCCACCTCCCCTCGTTAAGTACATGTGTGTGTGTGTGTGTGTGTGTGTGTGTGTGTGTCGGTGTGTAGGGAGCGAAAAAAAGCAGCGCAGCCACGACGATGACGACGACGAGCACGAAAAGCTGTTAACCTTTTGCTATACATACATATATATATGTGTATATGTACACTGGGGCTCTGCTCTGTGTGTGTGTGTGTGCAAGTGCTTTTATATGGATGGTTTTCAATAATATTGGCAACGCCTTTTTCTGCTTTGGGCAGGGGGGCTAAAGGAACTGTGATTGGTTTTATAATCGCCCACACAGGTATGTAGCTTCTCATCTGGCTTAATTAAAGCCAGCAAGGAAAGTGTTGAGAAACTTCCATTTAATAAGATTTTTCGTCTTTTTTTGAACTAAAACCTCAAGCAACTCAGCTTCCCAATAAGCCAGAGCTCTGAAAATTGGTATTTGCTTTACATTTAGCAAAATATTTAACATGAATCAGCTGCAATAGATTTCCCACATGAGAAACCTTTCTTAAAACAAGTAAAATCAACAACAAAGACTATAAAATGTATTCCCTTAACAAATATTGCTATGTATATTACAATCTTTTAAAGACCTGACCAGCCTCAAGTAACTCAGCTTCTAGGTAAGCTAGAGTTTGGAAAATTGATAGAAATGTTACTTAGAGTGAAATATTTAACATAAAACCATTTTAAGCAAAATTCTCACATGAGGAACCTTGGTAAAGACCTTATTTTGCTTGGAAAATACAGTTAAATAAGATCTTTTACCAAATTTTGTCTCTCATTTATACAAAAATACATTAATGCGGCAACTATGCTACTGTAACTCAACTTCTAGGTAAGCTAAAGTCTTGAAAGCCGATATACATGTTACCTAAAGTAAAATATTTAACATACATCCATTAGAGTGAAATTCTCACATGAGAATACTAAGCAAAGATGTTTGAAAAATTTCAAAGAAACTAATTTTTCCTGAAAAAATCCGTTTTAAATAAGATCTTATACCCAATTTGCCTCTAAGACCTGGTTAGATCTTTCTGTGCTCAAGTAACTCAGCTTCTAAATAGGCCAGAGCTCTGAAAATTGTGACATATGTTGCCCAAAGTATCATATTTAACATAAATCAATTACAGCCAAATTCTCACATAAGAAATCTTTGTAAAGATGTTTGAAAATAGTCAAAAATAATCATTCTGCTTTAAAAAAAATACATTTTAATAAGATCTTATATCAAATTTTGCTTAAATTTATACAAAAATACATCAATACATCAATCAATACTCAAGTAACTTTGCTTAAAGGTAAGTTAAAGCTTTGAAAATTGGTAAACATGCCACATAAAGAGAAATATTCAACATAAATTAACTATGACATTGAAAAGGTAAGTAAAAATTTCCAAATAATTTAAGCTTAATTGAGTTTTTACCTTACCATGCTCTGTTGTGATTTAGAAGCCATGGGAGACCCCACTAACCTCAAGTAACTCAGCTTCCAGGCAAGCTTTAGATTGGAAACTATGTATGTTTGTAACATAAAGTCAAATATTCGACATAACTCAATTACAACATAATTCCCACACGAGAAGCCATGGTAATTTACAAAATCATACTCAATTTGTTAAAAAGATGTATGATTATGAGGTCTTATACCGAAGTTCACTTAAATGTTTGTAAAAACCATATCCAAAAGACCACTCTAAGCTCCACGTAGCCTCAAGTATCTCAGCTTCTAGTGATATATCTCCCATAAATTTGTTCCAGCAGCATTTCCACATGGAAGATCATAATAAAATCCATAGAAATACTTTAAGAGGACTCATTTCCTAGAAAAAAATGTAGTTCTAGTTTTCTACTTTTCGAATAGCTGCCTTCTAACTGTTCTATACTAATCTTAAGCTTTATCTTTTACTGCATTTTTGCTTAAAACTTGATAATCTTGTTAAAAGGCTTTAAGAATTGTTAAGACAATGAAAATTGTTAGCTGTACTAGGACTTTGGTAAGCTTTTCTGCATATGAATAACGATTTCTATACATATACTTCGCTTTCTGACCTGAAAGAAAGGTAATAACATCAGCCTTTACTGGTTATGTTGTCTTATGGAAGAGTTCTACACAGCTTAGGTTCATTTTCAGATACAAATTTTGATTCCGTAAGCAATTAAGTCTCCGTCTTTCTTCATTATTAGCCAAATAAGGGAAAAAGTTGTCTTTAAAGCTTGATTTCTTAGATTTAAGAGCTTAAATGTACCACAAATCGGTTAATGAAACCAACCATAAGCGAGAGCTGTGAAAGTTCTAAGCGAAACTAGAAATCATGTACTAAAATGCAAGTGGACAGCTTGACAACAGGCAATTGAAATGGTTTAACTGATTGATTGGTAAATATAATTGGCACTCACAAATTGTAAGCCAGTCAGGAGGACTCAGAGTGTCCATTGGGCGGCAGCTACCCTCCTACACAGACACCCCTACCTACCCACCTACCCACCTACCTAGGCCAACCCACCCACCCCACCAACCCTGACCGAACGAACACACTTGTCAATATTTCACGGCAAATGTATGTACGGTACACGTACGTGCATGCATGTGAAAGGCACACACACACACACACACACACACACGCATACGAGTGTGTGTGTGACGATGTGTAAGCCAGTCAGGGCAGGCGAACGAATCATGGCCCGGGTGGCCGTAATGTGCTTGGGTGTGTGTGTGTGTGTGCCAGTCAATAACATCCAATCAGGTTTGTTAAAAATCTATCTATATATGATGTTCATGATGACGACGACGACGCAGCGACGCAGTCGATGTCCGCACACACACACACACACACAGACGCAGAGCGAGAGAAACGGACTCGACTCAATGTGCAAGGCGGCGTCGTCGTCGTCGTCGTCTACTGTCGAACCTGCAGTCATGCTCCGCCCTCCCCCCGCTACCTAAACGGGTATCGAACATACATTGAACGCGCTCTGGCCACTCTGTGTGTGTGTGTGTCTTATCAGCTGCAACGACACCCGCTCTCTCACTCTCACACCAAGGCTCTCTCTTCGCCTTTGGCTCACTCAATGGCTCGTTGGGTATTGAGTGGTTTTTTTTGTTGTTTTTTTTTTTTTTGGCATGTTGTTGTTGCATTTTGCTGCCATGCAGCAGCCTGCGCGCGTGAGCGAGAGAGCAGTAGTAAGAGAGAGCAAGAGAGTGTGCCCAGCAGGGGAAGAGTAGCGACAGAGAGAGCGAGAGAGAGAACGCGACCAGGTTTTTGATATTTTATTTTTCTACTGATTGATTTTCCATAATAAAGTTGAGCGCACACCCTGTGTGTGCGTGTGTGTGTGTGTGTGAGTGAGTCTCTTTGTCTCTGAGTGAGTGTGCGTGTGTGTGTGTGTGTGTGAGTGTATCGAACGCTTAACCAATAGCAAAAATTTTCAATTGCGTACGATTTTCCAATCAAAAAAAAGAAGGGGCGTTTAAGCAAAAGTAAGCGAGGGATGCTCACACAGACGCACACACACACACACATGGGGTAGAGGGGGGCGGGGGGGACAAGGACAAAAAAAATAGCAGTAAGGAGCAACGGGGAGCCCGAATCGATGCGTTCAGTTCCCTCCACTTGAAATGAGCGCAAGCAGCCTCCTTCTTGTGCGCATCTCCTGACATATTTCCAATATCATTGGTCGATAAATACCGGAGCCAAAACGAATCGAAACGAAACCCACCACACACACACACACACTAACACTAGCACTTACACATACACACACACACAGGGACATTGGGGCGCGCCTGGCACACAAAAAAAAAGTACAAGGAAACTACTACTCGTTGTAGTCGTTAGTTATATACAACTTGTTGGTGTTGTAGAACAAGCAAACTTTCCACTAAATTGCAACGCAGGCGGAGGGTCAGTAGCTTAGCTTAAGGGTAGCATCATTCTATATCAAAATGTGGCACCCACTTCTAGTAGCTAAGCTTGCAAAGGCATACAAAGTTGATAAATTTGACACATATCAGTTACAAGCAAATTCTCAGGTGAGAATTCCAAGTAAATGCGCTGAAAACACTAAATATACAATAAATGCTGTCTACCACATTCTATATGGCAATTCCTCTATCAAATTTGTGCCTAAATCAGCCACCAGACCCAAGTAACTAAGCTTCAATAAGAGCTAGAGCTTTGAAATTTGCTCGGCAGAGTAATCAAGTTGATATATTTGACCATATAATAACAACAAGCAAATTCCCACATAGGAAATCTGATTAAAAGCAATTGAAATTTAAAAAAATTTGAAAGAAAAAGACTTAATATTCAACAAATAACAAAAAAAAGATACCCACAACATTCTTTTTTACAATTCCTCCTTCAAATTTGTGCCTAAATCAGGCACCTGACCCAAGTAACTCAGCTTCTATATGAGCTAGACTTCTGAAATTTTCTAGTTAGCATAATTAAGTTGATATATTTGATATATATCAAAAACAAGCAATTTTCCATGTAGTAAATCTAAGAAAAACCAATTGAAAACTTGCAGAAATTGGGGCAAAAAACTATGTATTCAACTGGTTTGATGTGTAAAGTTAAAAAATAGCATTGCAAAGTTACCTACAATATTTTTACAACTTTTTCTATATAAAATTTGTGCCTAAATCAGCCACCAGACCCAAGTAACTAAGCTTCTATAAGAGCTAATCCTTTGAAATTTGCTAGGCAGAGTAATAAAGTAGAAATACTTAACATATAACAAGTGCAAGCAATTTCCCACGCAGGAAATCTAAGGAAATGCCATTGAAATTTTGTCATATATGAAAGAAAAAAGTTAGGTATTCAGCTGAATTGATAGATAAAAGCTAACAAATGGTAAGTAATGGGCTGCTTACACATTAATTGAACTTTTTCAGAACTTATCTGGTTAGATGGTACCTTTTATGGAAGTCCCTAACTTAACTAAAGCTTTATCGGAACTATCAGAACTAGATTTAGTGATAAGAGCGGTACTTTTTTGACAATTTGTATGAATTTTTAAAAAATATCAACTGCTACAACGTAAAATCACAATACTAAACTATGATTTGTTGAGTGATTGGAATTCTAGGTGATAATTATGTAACAAAATTGATATAGAGGCCTACAGAACCAGCAAGCTATAACTGATAATCCCAAGGCGCGTCTGGGTTGCCCTCATGTTTTCAAGGTAGCTATAAAAAGAGAATAATGCTAGCAACTTGTGGCTAAGAAAGGTGCCCTGAGGCCTCCCTTAATGTTTTAGGCTTATATAGCCACCTTTATCCCTATACAGCCACCTATATCCTTATATAGTCACCTATATCCATTCATATTTCATGACTTCTAAAGTTACTTGGTGATGTTCTTCAGCTCTACTGCCTTTCTTAAAGGAATTATATTAGCATAATATCTCTAGAACGTAGCCCCATTATTCTCTACATCTTCTCAGCTCTATATAGATAGTCTATATGCCATACAAAGCCCCTAAATGGTCTAAAAATCCCAACACAAACTAAAACCAAGCTTTAAAGAGAGAACAAAAAACAACGTAGGGCACTCAGTGGCCCTCTAAGCCCCGCTAGACCGACCCCCTTTGCTTAAAGCATTTGTCAATTGACCCAAGGGGAGTACTAAAACTAGGCTAAAACTGGTATTTTCAGTTTACAATAACGTTTCCCTGCCCTCCGCCTGGGTTTTTGGTATACAAAGAAGGCGTTGTACTGAAGTGGTTCTTTTTTTTAGGGACGAGAGCCCGAGGAGTTGTCAGTGTCGACGCACTCAGAGCAGCGAACGGACATGGACACGGACACGGACATGGACCTGCTGGAGGAGGCGTCCCCCCATCCCCCCCCCCCCTCACACACACACAGACATGATTGTAACAGCCATCGTCCTGGCACTCGTCGTGGTAATAACGAGCAACGAACGACTACGAGGACGACGACTACGAGGACGACGACGACGACGACAATGTCCTTTCACATTTGTCGTTTTAGCCGAGACGAGGTTGGCAGGCAAGAGCTTTGCAGCAGCCCTAACAGCTCCTCGCTGCTGTCTGTCTGTGTGCCTGTGTGTGCCTGTGTGTGTGTGTGCGAGGACTGGCAGGACTGGGAGGAGGTTGAACGTAAAAGTTTACTTGTCTGCGATGCTGTCTGCCCCAAACTGCTGCCAATTTTTATGCGCTCCCTATTTTTATCTGACTTTTTTGCACCACCCACCCCAGGACCCACCATCCCAGGCTACACCCACCCACTTGCCATTCAGCTGCTGCTTTATTTCATTTCATCTTCACTTTCGGGTTTCGTTTTCTTTCCTCCTTTTTTTTATGACTGGCTGCTGTTTCTTTCTGACGCTCGTCGAATGTGTATAGATTTTTAGTGGGTGGGGTGCAGTGGTGAGGGGGGGGCGGGGGCTTGGCTAAAGGAGGAGCCGTATATTTCGATTCAAGGATATTTCCCGATATGTGTAAAAAGAAGAGCAGAAAAAATATAAATAGAAGTGAAAGAAAAGACAGCAAAAATAGGGATGGAGTCGGAGGAGTGGGTTGGGTTGGGGTGGGGGTAGGGGGGTCGTCTCCTGCCCTCTCTCTCTCTCTCTGGCACTCGCTAGCTAGCTCTCTCCGTCCCTCTCTCTCTGTGTGTGTGTGTGTGCTGCTAGAGTCAGGAGTTTGGGGACGGCGGAGGTCCTGTGTAGCTCCTGTTCTTGATTGCGCGCGTTAGCAGAAATGAAAATCGAGCAGCAGCAACAACAACAACAACAAAAACACAAAAAAAAAGAAGAAAAATCGCGGCATATAAGAAAAATTTATTTCTTTTCGAGCGCGCGCAGGATTTTTGCAGGATTTTCTATATATATATATATATATATACAAGTAATACATGCCATACGATATATATGTATATATGCGACTGCAATAGGTACTTATACATATGTACATAGGGAATGCTGGGGCATAGCTTTGAAAGGGAGGGTCGGCGGGGACGGCGGGGCGGGCAGGCAATAAATTGCCTTTGCCTTCGCCTTTGCCTTATTCGCCGCACCAACTAATGATGAAGTTTTTATGGCCGTAGCTCAATTTCCACGTATTTATACGGAGAGGAGAGACCAACCTCAAGTAACTTGCCTGACGGGGGCTGAATCTGAATCTGAATCTGAATCTTAAGTGGAATTAAGCAGACTGCAAACATATGCCAGAAAAGTGCAAAATATTGATCGAAAGCCAAGTACCCAAACATATGGCAAACTTGATGCTCAACAATCGCAAGGTCTACTGATGATAGAAAGCAGTTAAGCTGCTTCAGAGCATAGCTGCCTGCATTTGGGTGGCCCAAAGGGCCACTAAGTGCCTATTTTGCAGTGTGAAACATCGATCATTGGAATTGTAACATCTTGGATCAATTGACAAAACTTGGAAATCCTAAAGCCATTCATTTGTGGCCTTCTCTATGCCTTAAAAGCTGCGATAACAAATCGATAAATTATACTAAACCACTTAAAGTGCCAAATAAGCGCTAAATAGCTAATCTACGGCTAAGACTTTCTAGTTGGTTTACTTAATTGCTAAAAAAAACTAAATTTGTTAAGAATTTCAACAATTTCTTGTACAAGATTTATCGATTGCACTTTAAAATTTTCCAAAATGGTTAAAAAAATATATGAAAATATATAAATAAACATATAATTTTAAAAAGTGTCAAATTTAAACACACAATTTGCTAACTGAAGTGATAAAAGCATCGATAACAATTCGATAACTTTAAGAACATGCCTCGAAATGGCAGCTAAATATATTAGTGCAAAAAGGGCAGGCAAAAACACCATATTTTGAACATTAATTTGCCAACCGAAGTAATAAAAGCTTCGATAACAAATCGATAAATCTTAGAACATGCCTCAAAATGTCAGTTAACTTATAACAGTGGAAAAAAGGTGGGGAAAAACCAATATTTTGATCAATCATTTGCCAACTGAAGTGATAAAAGCTTCGATAACAATTCGATAACTTAAAGAACATGCCTCAAAATGTCAGCAAAATATATCAGTGGAAAAAAGGGCAGGCAAAACCAGTATAGTTTGATCATGAATTACATTATAGAGCTACATTTTAAGCATTTTCTCTCACTAGACTTATCGATAACACTTAAAAAGTAACATAAATATAATTTAAATATTTAAAAATATTCACATAAATAATACAAATATTTGTATTAATGACAAAAATTAGTTTAAATTTGAAATAAAGTGTTAAGAGCTGCGATAACAAATCGATAAATTATAAAACTTGTCTATAAATACCAGGTAGAAGATTAAGTGAAACATGGGTACGCTTCAAACTACCAAAACTGCTAAAAAGAAAATGCTATATTTGGCAATAATTTTCATATTTATCCAAGGCAGATTTATCGATAACAGGGTTCGAATTGTCATATATAATAGCTGTCAAGCACTTTTTTTGGTTTTTAGTTAGAAAGTTGAAGTATATAAGAGGTTTAAGCAGAAAATGCATCCAGAGGAGCGGACTGCTGGCTAACGTGAGCGGCAAAGCAGCAGGATTATCAGCGTGGGACTGGCAAATGCTAACTGAAGAACTGCCAAATTGGGTCGAAGAGGGCCACCAAGTGCCCATGCTTTTGTACTTGAAATCAATACCCCTACCTACTCATACCCCCCAAATGACAACTGAATATGGCAAATCTGGTCATCAAATCATATCAAATCATTCGTCCGTCCGCCTTTCAGCTCCAGCTTAAGCATCCGGTGATTTTACAATCTTTACAATAAGCTAAGTTGACTTAAATCATCATCAGCCCCAGCTCCAGCCCCAGCCTCCGTCCAGTTCATCAGTTCATCAGTTTTGCTCGTTCGCCTCGTCCGGCCCAAGTCAAGTCGTCAGATAATAATCATTAGTATGATCAATTGCCTAGCCAAAACGCGATGTCTGAGGGCAGAAAAAGTGTTGCGTTTAACTGGTAAATCAGTTGGGTTTAGAGCCGTAGAGCGGACGTGGCGGCGGAAAGCCACTTAATTGAATTCGATTTGACGACGCGTCGTCGGCATCGGCGGCTCCGGCCGCTGCTTGGCGAGCGGGGCATGTCAATGTGGAACAAACGGAAGTCTAAAATAAATTGAAAGCAAGCTGAAAGCCAAAACCAAATCAAAGCAATCAACGCGACGAAACAAAAGAACCAGCGACTAGCAGATACAGATACTTTTTATTGTTCGAGTGCGAGTGTGTGTGCGAGTGTGTGTGGGTAGTGTAGGCCCCCGTCTCGCTTCCTGTCTTCATCATAAAAAATCAAAGTAATAATGCGTGTACTTGCGTTTGCCACTTTATAGATTTATTAGGCACAGTCGCTGGGATCGGGGATCTGGGATCTGCATCCCCCATGCCCCACCATCCCACCCCACACCCCCACATGTTTGTCTCTTCTTCTTCTACTTTTTATGCTCAACGGAAATCCAAATTAAAATTGAAGGGCAGGGCAGGGCAGGGCGAGAGAGCAGAGGGGCAGGCTCTGACAATGAAATGATGCGTTCGCTGGCTTTTAATTTGATTTTCAGTCAAGCAGCCCTTTCGCACAATTTGCATCTGGAGGAGACGAAAATCGAATCGAAGCAGCACCGAAACAGGAATTAAATGCGCGGGCGTGCATATAAATCAAAATGTGGACTTATGTTTCCAGCCGAACCGGCAACAACAATGAATGACTTCCTTTTTCTCCACAGTTTTTTATGTGTACTGTTTGTTGTTGCTGTTTTTCGGTTACATGCTGTAGGGGTGCAACCTAATTAAGGGCACAAAACTATAATCTTAAGGCCTCGCTTGGGGAATCCGCTTTTAGAGTATTGTGACAAGATCGTCTCGACTTCACACGCAGCTATTTTTGTGAGAGAGGGAGCTGTGTGTGTGTGAGAAAGGTGTAGGGTCCCATATCTCAGCTGGAGAGGGTGTGAGTTGATGTATGTGAAAGATACGCTCATTTAGAGCGGCAGTTTGACAGATGTTGAAAAGTGTTTATCGATGAGAGGGGCATAATCGATACAAGTTATCGAGTTTTCATGTACCACAAATACTTTTTCTAATGTCTGACGCTCAAGTTAGCCCGCAGCTTTAGCAGTTATCAGCAGGCAACGGCATTCTATCTACGCAAATACTCTTTAAATTTTGTGTACAGTCCACACAAAACATGTACACCAAATTTGAAGGTTAATCTAGCCTAAAAGTGCCTAATATATCTCAAAATGTGCAGATTCTTGGAACTATAAGACTAATTCTAACATTGTGTATAGCTTCTAGCAAAATGCCTAAAAAAACGTTGCATACTTTTTGGATTTTCCTTAGTGCAAACACTTTTTCTAGTGCCTGTCGCTCACATTAGCCAGCAGCTTTGCCATTCTTTCTCCCCACATACTTTAAAATTGGCTCAAACTAGTCAGTACAGTCTACACAAAACATGTACATCAAATTTTAAGGTTAGTCTAGCCTCAAAGTGTCTAGTTTGTCTCAAAATGTGAAAATTCTTAGAACTATTAGACTAAAGAAAAATCTTCAAAAACGATGCATACTTTACGGCATTTCCTTAAGAAAAACACACACAGTGTGTGAAACTTGGACCTTCTAGCCGGATTTGGAATAGGTTTTGGCAGAGCTGAATTTGAACGTTGTTTCACTATATTAACATGAGCAATACCTCTAGTTACTTGCATAAACATTAGTGATCCGTGCCCAAATCAATTGTGTTTAATGCCCTTCAAAGTATGCAAACTTTATTTCCTTAAGTGATTATCTATTAGTACAAAGCCATTGCTAGTCAGTTATGGTTGCAGCATAGAAAATCGACACTGCATATACACTCAGATTGTTGAGTATGTAATGGGTTTACAAGAAAATGTTGAGTTAAAACACAAATATAACATTAATTGCTTGACTAAAACATTATTTCGTATTTCGTAGCATACTTTAAAGGGCATTAATCATGATACATTTTGTGAGTGAGCTAAAGATTACAAGTTTCAGTATATTCAAAGAAAAAGAAGTACTGCTAGATGATTTTTTTGTGCTAAAAACAAGCCTTAGATCGAAAATTCCACATCACAACTAGATTACTTAGTAAAATAGCAAGAAATGCATATTTTTATACATTTTTTTGCACATTTTGTAGGAAAGGTTTTCGGTTGAAAGAAAAGGACTCAAAAAAGTTACATTTGGAAGGCATAAGTCTTAGATATCCTGCAAAATTATGCAAATAATCTTTATTTCCCATATCCTTTGAATGATTTTTAGCTCTGTTGGATGATTAAAGCGATATTTTAGACATATTGCCTAACAAAAGGATACCGAACATTATACAATGGATATTTTTGAATATCCTTTTTTTCTCTGTGTACTTTTATATCTATAAACTATCCATAAAAAGACTATTTTGTAGAATTAACTTTAACTATAATATATATTTCTACGATTTTTTTTGAAGCGAAGATATAACGTTTTGAGTACAAGTCTTCAAAGTGACCGCATTTTGTACCTCCCATAGATATAGCAAGTGATGTTGCTGAACATTTTCAAGAGAATTCAATACAAATGACTTCAAAGTAAGAAAAAAACTATACAAAAAAGATACATTTGGACTGGATATATTCTTAATAACCCTTCAAGTCAACCAACAGAGTTGAAAATCAATCAAAGGATGATCTTTTATCATATCCTGTTTCTAAATATTCCATTCTATTCTATTCTATTGATGCTCAATTAGAGCATTTCCAAAACCATTTGGACTGCTTATTATTTTGTTAACTTCTTTGAATATTCATAGACACATTAAATATCAAAATGATCTTAGATAATCATCCAAAGGAGCTGAGAAATATCCAAATAATATTAAAGTAACAAAATTGAAGAATTTGAATTAAGAAACAATCCAAATGGTTCCTTACTCCTACATAATGATACTACTTACTTATTGCTTAGAATAGAGCTTTAGTCAAGTTGTAGCCAAGTTGAAACATACCTGAAAAAGAGAAAAGAAAATAATTAAAAACATTATTTCAATAATTTTTGCAGAGTTGAAAAAAATTAAAAAGCCAACGCTTGACCACCCGCAAGTTCTTAGCATATTTTGTGGCAAATATTTGTTGGGCATTCCCCAAGCCAACACACACACACACACACACACACAGGCAGACAGAGAAGTTAAGGGTTACTTTTGGCAAAGAGAATTTTTGCTTAAATTTCAATGCGATTAAGGAAAAAAGGGCCTTGAGTTGGCTGGCTTGTGGCTGTCTAAACTTAAAGCCGCCCAACTGTTGCCCACCCAACAGCAACAACAGCAACAGCAGCAGCAACACCAGCAACAGCAGCAACAGCAACAACATACAGCAAACCAGGCAAGAGTGAAATGTTCTAATTAAAGCCAACAGTAAAAAGGCGCGCAGAGAAAATGTGCCAAGAGGCAGCAGCAGCAGCAGCAGCAGCAACAACAACGACGACGACAACGACGATGATGATGTTGCTGAGTTGCTGTTGCTGCCGCTGACGACGACGACGACGGCAGTGAAAACTAACCTCAGACAACAAACAATAATGAAAATTCTAAGCAAAAAGCCCAACGACCAATGTCGACAACTAGCAAAAGAAATTAAATTTAAAGAAAAGAGCCAGCAACCAGAGCCAAGCCCCAGCCAAAAAGTAAATTAGGGCTGTGTCTGTGTGTGTGTGTGTGTGCGAATGTGTCTGTGTGTGTTGCTGTTTTTGGCTGGAAATATTTTTAAGGGGCCACACGTCCTTGAGCTTCAAAATGGTGGCGGCCTATAAGACTTAGTTACTTGCTGCTGCTTAGGGGCAACTTTAAAAACAAGCAACAAGCAGCAGCAGCAGCAACACACACACACACACACACTATTACCGAGACACACACACACACACACACACAGCAAGTGAGTGAGTGAGAGTGAGAGAGAGAGAGAGACTTTTAATTACGCACGTTTTGCGGTGGCGAACAAAAATCACAGCAAATGCACACACATATGTACAACTGTGCCTGTGCGTGTGTGTGTGTGAGTGTGTGTGTGTGTGCAGTTCATGTCCTTGAAAGTTTTTGGCATAGTTTTTGCCCAAAACAACTAAAAACAGTTAATGTGCCTATCACTGTGTGTGCGAGTGTGTGTGGGGTTAATGACTTGCTGAAGACTGGTGGAGCTGAGCTGAGCTGCTGCTGCCTCACTTGGGCTCTAAAACTAGCCTTGAAAGCTAAGCTCAGAGCAAGAGAAATGCCCAGACTGATGTTTTTTCTGGAATTTGAACACTCTACAAAGTCTACAAAACTTAAAAACAGAATTTTAAAGCTTGTTCAAGTGTATAAAGTGAGTACTGTTTGCAGTTTTGG
This sequence comes from Lordiphosa fenestrarum, assembly GCA_035044985.1. Classification (NCBI taxonomy): domain Eukaryota; kingdom Metazoa; phylum Arthropoda; class Insecta; order Diptera; family Drosophilidae; genus Lordiphosa; species Lordiphosa fenestrarum. Next base: position 494,230 of record JAWNNO010004396.1, read on the forward strand.
GCTTAACTTACAAAATTCGGCAACTCTACAAACTCTACAAAGCTAGAAAAATGACTTGTAGGCATATCTTAAAACATAAATGATTTTAAGTAGCAATTTTTGTTCAAACTTCATCATTTTTAAAACTCTACAAACTCTACAAAGCATGTAAAATTACGTTTAAGCATATCTAAGTGCATAAAAAATTTTAGGTAACATTTTTTTTGTCAAATTTAACTGATTTGGAAACTCTACAAACTCTACAAAGCATGAGAAGTCACTGGTATGCATATCTAAATGCGTAAATAATTTTAATAAGCAATTTTTGGTCAAATTTTATCAATTTGGAAACTCTACAAGCTCTCCAAAAGCAACAAAAATTACTTGCAGGCATAACTAAGTGTATAAATGAATTTAAGAAGCAAGATTTGATCAAATATCATAGATTTTGAAACTCTACAAACTCTTCAAAGCATAATCTAAGTGCATAAATAATTTTCAGATGAACTATATGGCCAAATTGAACCGATTCGGAAACTTTACAACTTGTTTGCTTATCAAAGTGCATAACTAGTTTATAGATGCCCTATGTGGTCAAATTAAACCACTTTGGAAACTCTACAAACTCTCCAAAGCTTGCAAACTCACTTGTATGCATATCTGAGCGCATAAAGATAAACTATGTGGTCAAATTAAACCAATTTGGAAACTCTACAAACTCTCCAAAGCATACAAACTCACTTGTATGCTCAACAAAAAGACTAAATAATTTTAAGAAGCAATTTTTGGTCAAATTGCAAGAATTTTGAAACTCTACAAACTCTCCGAAGTAGCCGAATGCTCATCCAAGTAAATTAAATGACTTGTCGATGCAATCGTTAGTTGACTCTAGCGAATTTTGAAACTTTTCCAACTCAAATATATTCGCAGAGTATTTCAAATCTTTGAAAATGTGACCCAAAGCCAAGAAACTGGCCCCCCCACTCAATTGATTTAAAGATGATTATGAACATTCCTGTTCCTTGACCACTTCACTCTCCTCCTGTGTGTGAGTGTGTGTGCCACCCAAATTAAACACTTGACAGGCCACTTAAGTGTGTCCTTTAACTACTTGCTACTACTCACCCCCACTTGGATAGTTTCCTGGTAGTCATCATCAAGTGAGGCTTATCAAAATCAACCGATCTTGGCCCATTTGCCTGGGCTGCTTGGCTGGAGATGATATGACAGAAAAATTATGACTTCATAAATGCTTTGGGAACAGCAAATTCACTAGCTGGAAACTAACCCTCCGCGTCCACAGCCCAGGCAATTAAAAGTTTCCCTCGGTGGGCGGTTGAGGGCGAGTGGTATTAGGGTAGCACATTATCAGTGGCAATAGGCAATTATGTGTGTGTGTTTTATGAGCTATTAAGCAGCCCATATCTACTTAGACAGCGAGTAGCCGCCTTAGGCAAGGTCAAGCAAGAAAAAACGCTGCTTAAAATTAGCGTTCGAAACTAGTTGAAATAAATTTTCAACAAATTAACGTGAAGGCTTAACACGAAGCACACACACAATGGGTGTACGCCCACGCGGAGGCCGATGAGAAATTGTCACAGATTTTGGGCAACTGATACCCTACGCACACACACGCACACACACACGTATCTATCTATAACATTTTATGACAAACTTTGCTTTCTTTTGTTTTTCAGAATTTGTGAAAATTTATTTTCTCGGTCGATCGAAATATTGTGAAATCAAAAAAACAAATAAATTAAAAGCCAGAAAATATCTATCTATGTGAATCCAACAAAAAAAAAGAGACCCACAATGCGCTCTAGTTCCCATCCTCGGCACAAAACAATGGGCCCCAACCACCACCAAACCGATGAAACTATGCCAAATTGATAGAACGCACCGGGGGAAAAACGCCGAGGGGTCGGGCGGGCGGCAGGGGGGGTTGGAGGGGATTGGGACTCAAAATCAAATTCAAATTCTATCGATGTGTGGATATTTTTATCGAATCGGCTGCCGGTGTGTGTGTGAGTGTGTCTGCTCTCTATATGTTAGGTATATTTAGTACAAAATAATACCTTTTAATTTAATATGCAGCTGACGTGCGACTCGCCCCTCGCCCCCGGCCCCCTGTCCCGCTGCCCGCTGACTGTTGCCTGCTGCTGCTCTATGAAGTCGAGTCTTCTTTTGTCTCACTGCTCAGAGTCTTTCGGGTTCTTTCGAAAATAAAATAAATCGAAATGACAGATCATTAAAATTTACAACAACACCAAAAGCCCAGAGCCAGACACAGTTGTGGACATTATTTGTGCCGCCCAAAACAACAGCAACAACAGCAACAGCAGCAACAACAGCAGCAACAACAACACAGAAATATCGCCAACCGCCGCACCGAGTTATATTTGTCGTTGTCGATCAGTTTTTATGTCGTTCGATATGGCAGCAGCGAAAATTTTTATTAGCCTGTTCCACACAATGTTCCCCAGACTCAGTTCCCCCCGCCCTGGCCAACACCCCACCCCTCACCACCCCTAGGGGGGAGAGAAAATATGGTGACGAACGCCGATGGCTGCCAACAAGTGCAATTTGATTTTTATGCGACTGCAAAATGTTGCATACACAAACATACAGCAGCGGGGCTATGTATGTTGATTTTTTCGTCTGGTGGAGACTTTTGTATAGAGTTTGGTAAGTAAGTAGTGGGAATGTGGTAGACAAATGATTTTTGTAGAGTGGAGACTTTTGTGTAGAGTTTGTAGAGTTGCCTTAAATGGCTTAAAAAAGCTAAGACATGCTATAATTATTTCTGCATAACAATAAGTGTTCATTTGTAAGATTTGCAGATTTTGTAGAGATATTTAAATGGTCTAAGACTGTTGTAAATAAAGATATAAGTGCTAATAAATTTGTTATATTTCAATTAAACTTCAAAAAATGTCAAATTGCTTGCTTGGTAGACTTTGTAGAGTTAAGGGCAAGTCATAAAAGCTGGCTTACTTTGTAGAATTCAGTCGAATGCAATTGTTTTAAGCTTTGGAGAATTTAAAATTTTTTTAAGATCTATTATAAACCAAGCCGAGACCTTACAACTGTAGTTCTTTATAGCCTACAACAAATTTTAAGTACTTCCAGATGTTGCTTGCCTTGTAGAGTTTGTAGACTGTTTTGAAATTATAAATAGAGGCTTGGTTAATACATTTCAGCTTGTAGACTTGGTTTTTTTGATATGTATTTGAAATAAGAACATGATTTACAATGCTTTGGAGACTTAAAATGGCAGTTTTACGTATTTCCAGATGTTGCTTGGCTTTGTAGAGTTTGTAGACTGTGTTGAAATTTGATATCAGAGGCTTAGTTAATACATTTCAGTTTATAGACTTTGTAGAATTGTTAAACATTTGAAATCAAAACATAATTTTCACTGCTTTGGAGACTCTGAATAACTTGTAGAGTTATTTAAAAATCATCACTTAATAAAAGTACTGAAGACTCTATAGATTTCATTGTTTCAGCTTAGTTAGACATAAAAGCCATTTATTCAACATTGGAGACTTTGTAGACTTAGAAAAAAATTTTTGGAATGGGTTCCAACTATCAAAAAAAAAGAATTTATGCAACTCTTAAGTTTCAAATTTACTGTGTAGACTTTGTTTCATTATCACTTATCACTTTAAGAGAGTTTGTAGACTTTGCTAACATAATGAATAGCCGCCAAAAGAACAGAGTTTGCCCTAAAATTGCAACCAAAAGTTATAACAGCCTTAAGAAATGATTATAAAGCATTTTTAATTCTTTGGAGAGTTTGTAGAAATATCAAAATTGTTCAATTTAGCACAAAACTGTATAAGGAATTCATCTAGGGCTCTAAAAAAAGCATAAAAGTAATTTCTAAGGCTTTGGAGAGTTTGTAGAATTATCCAAATTATTACATTTGTCACCAAATTGTATAAGAAAGTCATCAAGGGCTCTAAAATAAGCATAAAAGTAATTTCCTAGGCTTTGTAGAGTTTGTAGAGTTTGCCATTTTCGTGGATATGGTCCAAAATCAATTGGATAAGCGTTAAAAACATTCTACCACACCCTGCAGACCTGGTAGGGTGTCTAATTTTGTCTTAAACAACCAGCCATAAGCAATAAAGTCATTTTCCACACTAAATTCTTGTAGTTCTAAGCTCTTGTATGTCAACTCTAGAGTCATTTTCCTGAACATTGCCCCCGCCTGGCTCATAAATTAATAATGAAGGCGTTCGTTCGGTTCGGAAAAGTGAAAAAAAATAAAGAAACACATTAAAAAACTACACAAGTATGTGTGGCTGGCTGGCTGGCTGGCGTCTCCCCCTCAAAATGCATAATATTTACGCCTATAATTTTTTCTAATATTTTCAACAGCTGACATCAAGTAACACCAAAACTCAAGAGCATGTGTGTGTGTGTGTGTGTGTGTGTAATTGACACTCAATTATTTTGGGACTGTGACAGAGGAGGGGGCGGGCGGCGGGAGCATTATGGCTGTGCCATTATCTGAGCTACTTAGCGGCGTTCAACTGCCACTTGTTGGAAGCTGATCGCGCCCGCAACAACAAAAATTGAACTAGCTAATAATACAACAACAGCAGCAACAACAACAACAAGAGCACTCGAGCACAATAGATTTCCGCTGAAACCAGCCAACACACAAAACAACAACGAAATCTTCTTCAAGACAGAAGAAAAATTGAAGCACGATTGATCACATTGATCGCTGCTGTTGTCTGTTCCCTGGCCTCTTGAGAAGAGCTAAACATTCAGAGTATTTAGTGAGCAACAACAACCACGACAACGACAACCACGACAACAACAAGCTCAAGTAGCTGCTTGTCCGCTTGTGCAGCTGATCTATATAATAATTCATATGTTTAAGCATTATTTTGTACAGCAGCCGAAGAACTTGTCGTCCATACTTCAAACAGCAGCGTCAGCAAACAATCCATGGGATGTGGGGAAATGGAGATGGAGATGAGAGGGCTTTTGTGAGAATTTCGATGTGTGTGTGTGTGTGTGTGGGCGTATTATCCCAACTGTCTCATCAGAGAGATCTTCTGGTGTTCAGTTCTTTTGTGTTTTTGTTATTGTTTTGTCGTTATCCAAATCGAACTCTTGAAATATTTTGTGGAAAACTTGAGATGCTGATGGCAAGATATGGCAGCAGCAGCAGCAGCAGCAAGGCATAATCAATAGTGGAAGCCTGGGAGAATTCTCAAGTCGTTGTTGTAGAAGAAAAGCCTAACACAAAGTTTCTGGCTGGCTTTAAACTCTGCTGCTGAATGCAACCACTTTTTGGGGAAACTTTGAGCAAAACAAAATCCCACATATATGACATCAATCCTATGTTAATTTAACACTGATTCTTTAACCCAACCCTTATTCCCTGAAAACATTGCTTTTGTTTACTCATAACTAAATCATTGTTCAGTGAACAAGTTTTTCTGCTGAATGCAACCACTTTTGCCTACATTTGTATTTAGGCTGGCCTACTTTTAGTGTGACCAGCCTTAATTGAGCACTTTCATTTGGCAGTTTAACACATTCCAGCGCCATCTTACTCTAAGCATGTTGTTATACGGTCACTCTGCTTAGATTATATCTCTCTTAAAACTTCACAGCTTTAAAGTCAGGTTTTTGCAAGCTTAGGCAGCCGTTTCCTTCTACAAATAACAAAGATTCTGTCTTATTTTAGTGTGACCAGCGAATATTGGCAAGTTTTTTTCGGTGCCACACTTAAGGGTAGGTGGGTAAAATTTTGTTTTTCGAGCAATATCTCCAAATTTAAATACTTGGCGACCGTGACACTTAAAAAAAAAACTTGACCTTAAAGTGTGGTTAAACACACACATCTAATACGAATTGGTCAACATTTGTCAAGTTTCTACCGATTTGTTGACAAATATTGGAAAACTATAGAAAAGTGGCGACCGTGACACAAAATTGAAAACCGTTTTTAGTTCAAAAAGAATGAGGGGTACAGAAATAGCCTTTAAACGCCTTTGGATAAGAAATGATCGCTTAAATTTCCCAAAACATGTCAAGTTTCTAGGGATTTGTTGAAAAATAGTTGAATGCTATACAAAAGTGGCGACCGTGACACAAAATTTAGAACCGTTTTTAGTTTAGAAATCAGGTAATTAAGTGATAGGCTGTACAAAAGCCTACAATCGCATATTTCTATTGCTGCCTTCAATCAATGCAAGCTTTCAACTTTGATTAGAAAGGATCGTTGGAAAGCTCTTTGGTTGCCTACAAGCCTCATGTCTTGGCTATAGTTCGCCGACATGCAGCTGTCCGTTTTCCCTGGCATATCATATCATCGTTTACATAATCCTCTCCATTTTCCCATTCTTCAGAATACAAAACTTGTTTCTATCTGGTGCGAGCAATCTTGGCACACACACACACACACACAGGGAGGCACAGAGAGTTCGATTTCATGGCATCTCTACTCTATTAATTTACTGCGCCATAAGTTGCCCAGATTGACCAAGGCTGCCCCCTTGCACACTGGTTACCTTCCTTATTATTGGGTGGTTGCTTTGCACGCCAAAAAGGGTTCATCGCAGAGGATGCGGCTTTTCGGGGTGGCATTGGTTTTGGTTTAGTGCCCATTTTTTCTATACTTTTTATATTTTATCATCCAGCCAGTTTGTCAATTGTCAGCCGGGCGCGCCTGTTCGCTATAATTTATCAGTTGGTATGCAAATGAGTTTGATTTATTCAATGAGCTGAGCACAATTTCATTTTTTTTCGGAAATTATAAAAAAATATTTGATGTGCGACCCTTTTTTTTCGTTGGTTGGTTGGTTGGTGGACAGCTGGGATAAATCTGGATAGGAGGAGGCTCCTAGTTTGGTGCGGCTGCATGCTACAAAGCAAATCAACGCTGCGGCTCATTGCAAGGCAACAGACGTAAAAAAATGAAATGGGAGAGAGAGCGGAGGGGTGGGGGCAAAAAAAAAGAAGCGGAATAAAACTAAAATATATCTGCGGCATATGCCGCACATATATGTATGTGTGTGTGTGCGAGTGTGTGTGCGCCCCACTCAATCATAAGGCATTGGCAGGCGTAAATCAAATCAAGTAGCAACGAACAACGACGACTGCATGTTGCACGCACCGCACACAGCAACAGCGGCAGCCAGAAGAGGCACCAGAAGAGTCTGAAGAAAGACGATTATGCGACGGGCAGCGCTCAGACAATGATTAAGTAGGCAAAATACTCAACGCTTCTTGCGCCCTTCTATGTACAGACATATCTTCCCAATATTAAGACCATTCCCGTTGTGTTTTTGTGGCATTTCTTTCCCCTTTTATGTTTTTAATTATTACCGTACGGTGGCTGCTGCTGCTGCACTCTCGCTCTCTCTCTCTATCTCTCTCCCTGGTGCTCTTTTATTCAGTGTCAGTCCTGACAACACATGTCAGTGGCTACACTTTCATTTTCATCATTACTTGATGCTGTTTGATACATTTTACAGTAACATGGCGACCGTGACCTAAGCTTAAGTTCATTTGTTTAAGCTTACTTTACACCTACTCATCTAAGTGGGTGAATTGGTTATGCAATTTAACATGGATTTTGTTTTTAATATGCACCTGGTTACTATCAATCTATAGATTCTCAAGAAATTTATCTAATTTTTCAAATTTTTTAACTCATATTTGATATTTGTCAAACGAAGCTTGAAAATCTGTACTGATTTGCATTTTGGTAGCCTTCATAAATCTAATTCTGTGCTCTTTACTTAATTTAAGCTAGATTTGGATTTTTTGTCACGGTCGCCACGTCTTTGTTTTTAGATGTTGTGGGAAAAACCTTTCAAATTTTATCTTATTTGACACAGTTAGATACAATTTAATACTTAAAAGGATTTCTGTTATTAGAAGTCAAGGGTATAAAACATTCTTATTAGAAACATGTTTTATACTTCTATTTCCAAAAAACTTTTCAAATATTTAGATGTATCTTAACTTTTTATACTGCATAAGCACACATATGTTCCATTGGTATACTTTAAGCTAAGAGTTTTAATAGTTCTGGTCTTTCGTCACGGTCGCCAAGTAACTATTTTTTAAATATCGTTCGAAAATCATTTAAATAAAACCTAGTTTCTTCTTTATCTATCTTCTTATTGGAAATACTTTTTAAAAAGACTTTTCTGTTATGGTTTTAACTTTACAGCAAACCTTATAAACATATTTTATACTTCATTGATCTATGTATTATTGTTATTTATTACTTAGTTACTGCCTAGTGCTACAAGTTATTAGAAACTTATGATTATGGCACTAGTCATCTATTTGTAATTCTCTTTAAGACTTGTACCTAAAAAGTTTTGGTCACGGTCGCCACGTTTCTTTAACTCTAAATATTTTTAGGAAAATAGCTACAATTTCAAACAAAATTTTGTTAGTTGCTTATTAAGTCACACTTTGTTTTATTTTTAAAACTGCTTCAACTTAATCCCTTTAAAGTATTTCATCTAGTGTCACGGTCGCCACATTGCCATTTCTAGCATATTTTGGTGACAGATCTTCAAAAACTAAACGAGCTTCAGGATTTTATTACTAGATCAATGTTTCAAGTTTTTGTGTCACGGTCGCCATGTTATGAATTCTTGGCATTTTGGTCAACAAATTTGTGTTTAATTCCTATTAAAAGTGAATAACTCTGAAATTCAAAATAGATTTTAATGTTTTGCTTATTTCGATAACCTCAAATTCAACATAAACCGCAAATATGGCAACAAATCAAGAACTCAAAAGCGAAAACTGAAAGGAAAACACCAAAAACAACAGCAACAACTAAGGCAAATCGTAACAAGCACTCAAAGTCAAAGCGAATTATATTCTAAACTAATTTTCATGTCGTGCCAAAAATAATAAAAACAACAAGAGTCAGACACACAAAAACCGAGAGCATTTTTTTCTAGTTTGGGATGGGCGGGTGGTGGCGGTGGTGGTGGTGGTGGGGGCGTTGATGAAAAACCAACAACTCAATTAAAGCATCAATAAAAAATTTTGCACAAAATTTGTGCACGCACACAGAGAGATCGCTCCGAAGAATGCGAAGAGAGACAGCTGAATGGACGGCTAATGGCTGCTGCCGCTGCCGCTGCTGGCATATCAAATCCTGCCGACTGCCAATAATGATGATTCCTTTTTAATGTGCACTCCTCGGGCGTGGGTCATTATTCAGGCAGCGAGCGAGAGAGATGGCCGTGCAGAAAACAAAGCAGATGGGGGAAGCTTTTGCATTCGCGTATCGATCACAAAATGCTGCCAATACATCTGGACGGGCCCAACTCGTCGAAAGAACGAACAGTCGTCGTCGTCGTCATCATCATCAGTGGGTCCGGTTTTGTGGCCTCTCGCTCTCGCCCGCTGCCCGAGCAACGTGGCCCAGAAAGGGGCGTGCACAAAATGATATTTTATTCAATATCTTCCTGGCCGGCCGGTGTGCTACACGAACGATTTGTCCTTTTCAGAGACGGCTGGAAAAACTCTCAAATCAAATTGATGGGCAACAGACTGAGAAACCTGAAATTAAAAACTCATAAGATATCGACTGATATATTGAGCTGCACAAATTACTGACAACTGAAGATGAAAGACCGACAATGACGACGACGACGACGACGACGACGACGGAGACGCACCAACAAAAAGATCGACTACACCGGGACAGGTTTGCAGAGACTTGCATATAAAAAGACAATTAGTTGTTATTAAGTTGTGTCTGCACAAAAGCCGTTAAATCTTCTTTTCTGTTTTTGGCAGCTTTGGGGACCAAAATGGGGAATTGATGATACAATGACAATGCACTGCAATTGGTGTGAGTGTCGAGAAACGCTAATTATTGTACGACTTATAAGCGGCAAGTAGGGAAATTATCAAAGAAAACGGCCGGGAGGGATTGATTGGGAACGTGCACAAGAATATTTGAAAGAACAAAGCCATACTTAGGCTTTTTGAACAACACATTTAAGAATATTAACTGGAGGCTTTCAGGTCTTCACTCAAAGAGTAGCTGAGTTACTTGAGGCTTCTGGTAACGTTTATTTCACCTGTTAGTGTAATAATTTCCCATAAACCGTTTGCTAGACCTTTTTAAAGCTATAAACTAAAGCTAGAAACATTTTCAGAACATTATCTCAAAGAGTAGCTGAGTTACTTGAGGCTTCTGGGAACGCACATTTCAGCTTTTAGTGTAAGAAATGGCTAGAAACCTTAAGGTGTTCACTTATAAAGCTCTTAAGTATAACTTAACAAATTTTCATAGCATTACGTCCAAGAGAAGCTGAGTTACTTGAAGTTGTTGGGAAGCCATATTTCAGCGGTGGGTGTTAAAAACTGTTATAAACCTTTAGATGATCATTTATAAAACTCTTAACCTTAACTAAGTACATTTTTAGAGCAATATGTCAAAGAGAAGCTGAGTTCCTTAAGGATATTTTACTAGATAATATGATAAATTCCAGGTAACCTTTTGGCAGAACTGTACTAAGCCATAACCTAGAATTATGGGAATTTTTACAGCAATATCTCCATGAAAATCTGAGTTCCTAGAGGCTTTTAGAGCCCATAATACCAACTGTTTGTGGGATAAATTGCTAGAAATTACTTATAAAGCAAATTTCAGATCATTTAGTTCATGAGTAGCTGAGTTACTTGAGGCTTTTGGATAGCAATTATTTCACATGATAGTGTAAAAATTTGTAGACAACTTTAAGAAAGTTGCTTATTAAGTTCTAAACTATAGGGAGCAACATTTTTAGACAAATAAAACATAAAGAAGCTGAGTTACTTGAGAACCTTAAAGGTTTATCTAGAGTGAGAAACGTTTATATTACCTTAAAAAGCTTTAAACTACAAAGAACTTAACTTAAAGAAGTTTCTTTAAGTGTTAAATTAAGCAAAGTTTCTACTATTATAGTTTAGGGTTTTGAAAGATTTCTTAAGGTGATATACTCAGAATTTTTAAAGATGTTTATGGGAGGGAAACTTTGGATAAGCTAAACTACTACTTAAAAGGATTTTATGTAAGATCTAAGCTTAAGCAGCTTAGTTTCTTAAGTATAGTTTATTTAGTGTGATTTAAGAATAAAAGCTGAGTTTTTTGAGACTTTTGAGAGCTATTATTTCAGCAACTAAAGACTTAAATAACAAAAAACCTTGTGGCAGATGTTTATTTAGTACCCAACTATAACTAGAACCATTTTCAGAGCTATAGCTTCAACAAAAGCTGAGTTACTTGAGAACAGTGGCTAGGTGGAGTATGAAAAGTAGGGAATTTATGTTAAATTATTACCAGAAATTTAGCTAATGTTAAGGAAACTAGGTTATCCCGAAACTTAACTCAGGAAACGTCAAAATAAGACCATTCCACTTCATTCAACTATGTTGAATTATCAGTCTACTTCATGACTAACCGGAACAGCCACCGAGCTACAACAAGAGCCAACTGCAATAACATTAATGATAATAATAAAAATTGATCAACACAGTTCATGAACTCAATTTTTAATAATCATTTTCAAATGATATTTCATTTCAAATGCGTTGTCGCTCTTCTCGCCGCCCACAGCAGCGTTTTTGTTGTGGTTGTTGTTTGGTTAATTGTTCGATTTTCATTTCGTTCGGTTTGGTTCGGCGGCTGCTGCTGCTGCTGCTGCGTGGTTTTAATTTCCGTGCTGACAAATTAATTTAATTATATTAACATATCTCTGGTCGATCGAACATATTCAGTTTTATTTATTTTCAGTCGGTCGCCCGGTCGCTCGCTCGGTCGCTCGAGTGTGGGTGGTTGGTTGGTTCGCTGGTTTTTTTTGTGCTGTGTGATTTTTAACCCTTGGGCTGACTCATTAGCTCGACTCTCCCCACCTCCCCGGTTCCCTGGTCAATTGCACTTAAAACGCTAGAAATTATATATGCTGATCTGTATCTGTATCTGTAGCTGTAGCTGCATCTGTGTCTGTGTGTCTGTCTGTGTATCTAACAGCTTAACGTGTCACCCTTGTTGTGTTTGCTCATTTCGGCAGGAACTTTTTTCCAGTCGCCATATTTAAAATTAAAAGTTTCCAAAAAATAAAAAAACTATCACTAACTGACTACTGACTGCCTGGACTGACTGGCCCGTTCTGTTGGTGGTGGTGGTGGTGGTGTTGGTGGTGGTGCTGCTGCTGCTGGTGGTGGCTTAGAAACCGGTTTCAATTTGATTAACAGAAACCGAAAACTGAGCATCTGACGTTCTGGTTTTCGTTTGCCATTTCAGCAAAAATCAATGACAATTCGTAGAGTTGGCCATGTTAATGGGTCAAGTTTATAGATTGCATTACACACACACATACGGAAATGAAGTGTTCCACTTCTGTTTCACATATATGTGTGTGTATATATAATACCATATCATAACTAGAATATGGTTAACATCAGCAATTTTTCATATTTGGGGTGTTGTCTTCTCGATTTGCTGTGCCAAATTTATGTTTTGTTTTTTCTTCTTTCATTTTAAAGCACAAAAGAAGATCAATTTGGACAGCTGGCAGAGACGTCAATACTTTTGTGTGTGTTTGTTTTGTTTTAATCAACTTCTATTTTTGGTTAACACAAAATTAATATGTTTAAACAATTTGCATGTACAACACTGGGAGTGTATTTATATACCATATAACTCATTAGATTTTGGTTGGGGGAAAACTGTTAGCCAGTTATTATTAGAGTAGAGATATGTTTCATTGGAAGTTGTTGGGTTCAGTTTGGTTTAGTTTTGGTTCAAGGCTTTTAGTTCCCCCCAACAGCTGAGTATTGCAGAGAGATATCTACTTTACAAGCTGAGTTACTTGAGGTAGTTGAGGTAAGTTGGTGTCTTACATATTCAATATATCCTTTTTTAGTAGCTAGAGTCTTACTAAAACTGTTGCCAAAGTCATTTGACTTACTTAGTTTTCCATAAGACAAATTTTACATATAAAACAGCTATAAAAACGGAGTTACTTGAGATCAATTATAGTCTTAAAACTCGTATATTTATCTTTTTAGTGTGGCAAAGTTATTCAAAACTTTAAAAAATAACTTTAAAAAGGTTTAGTTACATGCAAAAAAACTTTAAGAAGTTACTCTTTCTTAGAAGCTGAGTTACTTGAGGTAGTTTATTATTTTCAATATTAAATATTTCGATTTTTGTTGCTCAAATTCTAGTAAAACTTTTGCTAATGCTATAAAAACAACTAAGCTGCATATATGTCTATTTTCAGAAAGATATCTCCTACACAAGCTGAGTTCTTTGAGCTAAGTTGCTCATTCAGATATGAAATATTTCAGTTTCTATTGCTGAAACTTGAGTAAAACTTTTGCTAATGCTATTAAAACAACTAAGCTACATATATGTCTATTTTCAGAAAGATATCTCCTACACAAGCTGAGTTCCTTGAGCTAAGTTGCTCATTTTAAAATGAAATATTTCGATTTCTATAGCTGGAATTTGATCAAAACGTTTAACTAAGGTCTTATTACTCACTAAACTGCCTATATACAAATTTTTAGAAAGATATCTTATACATTAGCTGAGTTACTTGAGGTGTTTAGTTAATTTAAAATGAAATTATTAGATCTGTTAGTGTGAGTTATTGTTTCGAATTATAAAAATCCAACTTCAAAAAGGCTTAACTATAATTTCCAACATTTTAAGAAGGTTTTCTTAGGTAAAAGCTGAGTTACTTGAGGTGACTTGTGGTTTTAAAGGTGATTATTTTATCTGTTAGGTCGAGTTAGTGTCTTAAGTCATATAAAAAAAACTTATAAAAGGTTTAACTATAATTTCCAACATTTTCAGAAGATTTTCTTAGGTAAAAGCTGAGTTACTTGAGGTGGTTCAAGGTTTTGAAATGTATATATTAGATTGGTAAGTCTGAGTAAGTGTCTTAAATCATTTAAAAGAAACTTTAAAAAGGTATAACTATTTTCAAACACTTGAAGAAGGTTTTCTTAGGTAAAAGCTGGCTTAATTGAGGTGATGCTTGGTTTTTGTCATTAATTAATTTGTTGGTAAAGACAAGTGTTTATAATCTAATAAAAGTAATTTTAATAAGGTTTAACTATATTTAGCAACATTTTAAGAAGGTTTTGTATACTGATTTGTAAATATAATAGCGGCTGTAACTGATTTTGGCTCTTGAAAAGTGAAATATTTGAGTTTCTATAGTGGGAATTTTGAGGGAAACTTTTTTAAACTTCTATGGCCAGGTAAACTGCTTAGAAAACGATTTTTGAAAACAACTAAGCAGCAGAAGCTGAGTTACTTGAGTTGTGTTTGGTTTTCTTTTAATTTCTATGGTAGAAAATTAATTGAAACTACCTAAAAAGTTCTAGAAATAGCTAAAATGCATTTAAAAGCCACTTCTAAAAGTTAAAAACTTTAAAAATCAAAGTTTTCGGCAGCTGATTTCGTTTTAAGCCATCTAAATATTTCAGTTTCCATAGAGGGAATTCAACTGAAACTTTTTTAAGAGTTTTATAACCAAGTAAACTGCCTGGAAAAAGAATTTTGGAAAGAAATAAGCAGTAGAAGCTGAGTTACTTGAGGTGGCTGATGTTTAATTGCATTTGAATTGGTGGAAATTGAATTGAAACTAATGCCAAAGTTGTAGAAATGGCTAGAAAGCTTTAAAAGCTAAGTTTTCGGTGGGATGATTGGTTAAAAGCAGTCGAAATATTTCAGCTTCTATATAGAGTTGAATATGTTAAAATGAACTAAAATTTGTATAAAAACATTTCAGCAGCTGGTTTTTGTTTCTTTTTAGCAAAGTTTTCATCTGGCCAGCGAGCTGAGCGCGTCAAATATGTTTTGTAATTAGCATTTCTTGGACCCTAATTGAATATCTCAAAGAATATCTATTGATCATTTGCAACTTCTGCTACCAGCAGCACCTTGAGACGACTGCGGTGCTCCACCGCCGCCTCCAAACTCCACCGCCACCACCGCCACCACCTCCTTCCTCCATTAATAACAAATCAAATGCTCGTTAAGTCTGGAAATGATCTTTAAGCCTTAACGAGTTCTACAAATACAACAATTTCTGCGAATTTTTGAGCAAGTCTGCTAAACACACACACACACACAGACACACAAAATGGCATTCAGTGTTTTAATGGTAATTTTTACTCGAGTGTTTTGCTTATTTAAGTTTTATTGATTGCACTTTGCACTAATTGTGCAGCCAGCTCTCAACTCATCTCTGGCGCATCTTGCACACAAATATTTGCCTTCGCCTTCGCCTTTGGATTGGCATTGGGATTGGGATTGGGATTGGATTTCATGGCAGGCAAACACAACGCCTGCCGACGGCAAATCAATCGCAACTATGATGGCCATTTCTGGGAAGAGTTCGTCTTCCAATTAAAAGACTGTGTTGCAAACAGCTGTCAGCGCAGCTTCAACCTAATTAACTTGCCCAAAACTCTGCAGATTTTTGAGTGTAGAAAAGAAATCATATTTCCATGTCTGGGCCGGGAGTGGGTTGGCTGGCTGTTGCCTTTTGCCGCCTTATTTGTTGAGAGTTTGGCAAGGGGCCAAATTGTCGTTGTCGTGGTCGTCTGGGTGGAGTCTGTCTGCTGCCGCTGCCGTTGCCGCTGCCGCCGATCTCTTGTGGTTCAACGATCAGGCAAAAGTTCGACAAATGTGCAACAACAAATTATTCAAGCCATAAATCGCTCACTTACAGTTTTTTGTAATACATTTTTGTGCTGCTGTTGTTGTTGCTTTTTCGTGTAAAACACACAGAAATCAATAACAAAACAACAACAACAACAATAGACACGCAAACTCAATTAGTTAAGTTAAGCAGTTTTAAAATGCATAGACAACCAGCTGGAGTACGTGGGACAGGGGCTGGGGCAGGGGCAGGGCTGGCCAGCCGAGTTAAGTGTGGGAGAAAATTCTCAAATTGATAACAAAGTGGGAAAGTTTTACTGAAATGAATGAATATGAGAGAATTGCGGCGATAAGCCGCCAGTGCGAGAGTTGCACAAGTTGCCATTTGAGTGGAGGAATTGAATTGTTGCACTTTTCGATAAGCGAAAATGCATTGACTGAATTGATATAGAGTGTGTGTATTAAACAGGATATGGGGGGGGGGGCTATCCGGAGTAGAGTAAAGTGGGGGCTTATCAGGCTAGCATTGGGCTGGGGGCTGGGGGCTTGATCTATTCTTCTCTCAGGCTGCAATTCGGTTCTCTGGTTGACACCTTCTATAAGTTTGAAGAAGCTAAAGGTTCCAGGCTTTCTATTCCCTACACTATTTCCCTCATTCGAATACCATTTCAAACCAAATTCCTAGCTTATTGTCGTTTATGCTGCAAATGAAGAATGTTCGGTACTTTAATCAAGTACTTTCCATTTCGAAACTTTAAGTAAACAGCTCTGAGTTCAAAATCTGTCGTACTTAACTTAAGAATTTGCCATTTCAAAGCTTTACAAAATGAGGCAAGTTCTTGTTTAAGCGCTTGAATCAAGAATTTTTGTACTTTAATTCCGCAATTCACCATTTTAATATCTCAATAAGCCACAAAACTCTAGATCTAGCGTTTGAATCAAGTATTTTCTTGCTTGAATCAAGAATTTTTGTATATTAATTCCGCCATTCACCATTTGAAATCCTCAATAAGCCAGTTTTCTCTAGATCTAGCATTAGAATCAAGAGTTTTCATGCTTGAATCAAGCATTTTTGTACTTTAATGGCGCAATTTTCCATTTGAATACCTTAATAAGCCAGTATTCTATAGATCTAGCATTAGAATCAAGAGTTTTCATGCTTGAATCAAGCATTTTTGTACTTTAATGGCGCAATTTTCCATTTGAATACCTTAATAAGCCAGTATTCTATAGATCTAGCATTAGAATCAAGAGTTTTCATGCTTGAATCAAGAATTTTTGTACTTTAATTGCGCATTTCACCATTTGAATACCTCAATAAGCCAGTATTCTCTAGATCTAGCGTTTAAATCAAGTATTTTCTTGCTTGAATCAAGAATGTTTGTGATTTAAAACTCTACTAAGACTGGAAATGTTTGTTTATAGCTTTCAAGTCAATAACTTTCCGTTTGAAAACTTGTATAGTACTAAAAATTCTTAAACAAGCGCTTGAATCAAGAACTTTCATACCTTAATCAAACATTTTCCACATCAAAACATGAACAAGACAGGAAACTTGTTAATCGAGCGCTTTAGTCAATTATTTTTCGTTTTTAAGCACTAATAAGACAAGGAATTTTTGATCAACCACTTGAATCCAAAACTGTCGTACATAAATCAAGACTTTGCCATACCAAAAGTTTTTGATAAAGCGCTTTAATCAACAATTTTTGTACTTTAATCAAGCATTTTTTTGTTTCAAAGCTTTAACAAGACAGAAAGTCATTGATCAATGTGAAATAGCGCTTGCATAAAGAACTTTTGTACTTTAATTAAGAATTTTCCTTCACAAAGCTTTACAAAAAAAGGGGGAAATTCTTGTTCAAGCGCTTTTAATTGGGAATTTTTCCATTTTAATACTTCAATAAGCCCAAAAACTCAAGATCTAGCGCTTGCAACAAGAATTTTTGTTCTTAAATCAAGAATTTGAGCAATTTAAAACTAACATAAGACAGTATTTTTTTTTGGCTATAGCCTCCAGAAGAAAAAGGCAAGAAAATTCAAGCTTGAATCAAGAATTTTCCGCTTCCATACTTCAATAAGCCAGAAAATTAATGATTTAAGCAAAAAATTCTTGTTTCTATCACATTTGTAAAAGACTTTCAGAACAGGAAATTCTTAATCCAGCTCTTCAAGCAATTACTATTATATTTATATCAATAATTTTCCATTTCAAAGCTTTAATCGGCCAGGAAATCCATGATAAAGCGCTTTAATCAAGAATTTTCGTACTTAAATCTAGAATTTCCCGTTTTACTTCACTTCAACAATCCAGGAAATTCTTAATCAAGCGCTTAAATCAACAATTTTCCGTCTCCATACTTAAAAAAACCAGAAAATTCTTAATTTAAGTACAACAGCTTCGCAAGCTATAGGCGCCAGCTGTGAAGAGCTTCATAAAAGTCGTGTCGAAAATCACAAAGAAAAATGTTTCGATGCGGCATCACTTTAATGTCCAGCCTTGAGACTTGACGCGCCTTCCTTAAGATAATGCTGTCTATAATTTTGGCATATTTTAACGATTATCTTGGCTACACTATATCTAAAGCCGATTTCTTGTGGTCTTGCAATAGCAGGCCGTCCTTTTTTTCATACCTGTCATCAGACAGTTGCTAATTGATTTGCAATTTAAGTGATTCTCAATATTCTGTAAGTATTCTGCTCAAAGTTTAATCAGAAGATGATTTCTCTAAGCTCTAGTTGACGTTTTTAAGAAGCCGTTCTCTTAACGCATTAAAGGTGGGTTGACTTGTTTTCATTTCAATTTCCGCCAAAAAGTCGGTTTAAAATCACCAAATTTTTGCTGTAAATGTATTTGAGTAGAAGTCGGTTTGTTTTAAGATTCTGGAAGGCCAAAATATAAGGCAGAGAAACGCTAAACGAAGTAGCCCAGCTACGGCTTGGTATTGGTATTGGTATAAATAAAGCCAAGCCGGGCTTTTCTCTAACTCTTTTCTAATGCTGGCACACTAGTGCAAGGTGTATCGCACCTCAAGAAGGAGTATCAAAGTTTTTATAAGCTTTTTCAAGGCAAGTTTACATCAAAGCTGACGCCAATAGCTGGCAAAGCTGACCGGTTGTGTAAGTTTGTGCACTACACCTTAGAAATTAAGCAAAAGCTAAAAGACAGCTTAAGAAATTCACTTCAATGGAAATGTACGTATGAAGCATTGGAAATGCTGAGTAGGGAATGAACTGACGAGTTGTCACACACTACCCGCTGCACCACACACGCCCCCAACTTGGTGTTATACTTGGGGAAAGTGCTTTTAAATATATAAATTACGACACCTGATGATGATATTATGAAGAGCTTACTAAAGTTATTATTATTAAACTATTGGTTAAGATACTATTGACTGAAATTCTGTATTCTGTCTTCTGTCCCATTGAAAAGCTATGGCAACAAGGGCCTGAGCCTCTCTAAAGTTAATATTATTGCAGTATTTGCATCTTCTAGAAGTACGGAAAAGCAATAAATCATCAAAATTATTTCCGATTTTGGTTAAATTTGTCACGAATCTCAAGTTTTTGTGCATAAAACTTTGATGTCTTTGGGTTTGAACCCTTGCATCTACTAGAAGATCATGAATCCTATAACTGATCTAAATTATTTCCGACTTGAGGTACATTTTTCTAGAATCTCAAGCTTTTGTGCATAAACTTTTGATTTGTTTTTGCATCTTCTTAGGAAACCAATAAACTTTCATAAGTTTTTCCGTTTTTTGTTAAATTTTTCACGAATCTGAAGTTTTTGTACATAAGCCTTTGATTTCTTTGGGTTTGAACCTACCTTTGCATCTACTAGAAGATCATGTATCCCACAAATCATGAAAATTATTTCCGATTTAAGTTAAACTTCTTCTAGAATCTCAAGTTTTTGATATCTTTGCATCTACTAGAAGATCATGTATAGAAGATATAGAAGATGTCCAATTTTGTTTAAATTTTTCTAGAATCTCAAGTTTTTGTACCTAAACCTTGGATTTTGGTTTGAGTTGAGAACCTTTACATCTACTAGAAGATCATGTATAGAATATAACTCAGCTAAATTGTGTTCGATTTTGGTTAAATTTTTCTAGAACCTCAAGTTTTTGTACATAAACCTTTGTTTAGGAAGTTAAGGAAACGAATAAATCTTCAAAATGATTTCCGATTTTAGTTAAATTTTTCTAGAATCTCAAGTTTTTGTACATAAATCTTGAAATTCTTTTGCTTGGCAGCTTTGACCGTGGTTCCTCAAAGAATTTTATACAAATTTTATAGACCTTCTTTCAAGAAATTGTGAAAAGTCTTTATGGACTTTAAAAAATTCTCCAAAATTCTTTAAAACTCTCCAAAATTCTTTAAAATTTCTAGTGTGTTTTCGAGTTTTGTTAAGCACAGATCTTAAAACTTCTTTCAAATAACAAAAAAACTCACAACGCCCTCAAAAAGCAACTTTTGTTTCAGAAGAGTTGTTTTGAGAATCCTAGTTCTTAGTTCTAGCAAGAAATTGTGAAAAAAATTTGACGTGCCGCCATTTCAAAACTCAAATTTATTTAGAAAAATGGTGTAAAAAAAAAACAACTTTCAAATGGTTCAAAAAACCTGGTCAGAAATTTTCTCAAACACCGCAAACAAGTGGTGGCTCTCTCTTTCACCCCCCCTATATATCTATATATATATATATATATGGATATGGATATATCCTGTGTACACTTACCTGTTGCCAAAATTGTGCCAATAAATAAATTTGCTCCTTTTTGAAAAACCAATCGTTGATTGATTGAACAGCCGTCAGATCCATATCGGCTGTCCCAGCGGCTTGTGGCAATGTTGGCTGCATTCGTGGGCTTTTTTGTTGTTGATGGTGTTTTGTTGTTGTGGGGGAGGAAGGATGCTCAAGGCAAAGAAACAGTTGGTAGAACACTTGCTAGTTGCAGTTGTTGTTGTTTGTCACTTGAAACACCAGAAGCAGTTAATTATTTGTTGCTGTTGCTGTTGTACGTGCCCAAAAAAATTCATCAATTTGTTTAACTTGGCCAATTTGATTTTAACTTGAAGATCTTCTGCTTCTCTTATCGCTGCTTCTGCTTCTTCTACTTCTTCTGCTTTTTAAACACTAAACACTAAGTTGTTGTGGTTGTTGTTGTTGCTATCGTTGCTGCGGACTTGTTTGTTGCTTTTGTTGTTGTTGTTGCTGATGTTGTTGCGGTATGTTGTTGGCTTGCAGCGACGGCTGGCTAAGAGCTGAGGCCATGATCAGATCCACCAATTGCCGTTATGATCAAAATTTACACCATATTGTTGTTGTTGTTGTTGTTGTTTAATTTGCACATGTTTCATCATTGTTTACACTTGACACTTGCACTCTTACACCGCATTTCGCGTCATTCATATAAAAGCCTTCAAACACTTGAAAAAAAATTGTAAACAAATAATTAGTTTTCTTCTCTCTTTTTCTGCAAATAATTTGGAAATTATTTAGATTTCCTTTCTTCTTTTTTTTCGTATAATTTCTTTTCTTTTTTGTGATTTTTTTCTTTTTTTGGGGGGTTCTTTTTCGTTCTTGGGGGTTATACGACGCCACACAACACCAACACCAAAGCGGCACACACAGGGTCGACGATGTTGCCAGTCACGAATTCAGTTGATGACTGAACAAATCGAACCTTAACGAAGCGCCGACAACCCCGCAGCAGCTAGCAGTCACAGCACCAGCAGCGGCAGCAGCGGCGGCGGCAGCGCCAGCCGCATTCATTTGCCACTCAAGAGAGCGCGCGCCAGAGAGAGCGGGAGAGCGAGAGCGAGAAAGCGCGCGCACTCACACTCAATTGCTGTGTGTAGCCAACACGCTTTTGATTTCTTTCAATAGGTTTTTGATTTTTGTGTTTGTTTTTTTTCTTTCTTTCTTTTTCCGTTTTTTTTTTTGAATTTGTTTCTGTATTTTTCTGCGCCGTCGCCGTTGCTGCTGCTGCCGCCGCTGCTGCTTTTTTGATAACTGCTGTCAGTTGCATGTATTGAAATTCATTCAGTCAAACGTTGCCGTCGCTTGTCTCTGTCTGACTTGTGTGGAGGAGCCTTTTTTTCTGATTGGGAAAAACTTATAGGAATCTGCTGCTGGCTTTGCTGCTGCTGCTCCCCTTTTTCGTTATGTGTGTGTGTGTTTTGATTGAGCCACGGATTGAGTGGCAAACTGCAAAAGGGGAAGTCCTAGCGAGGCTTTGGCTCTGTGTGCTTTCTTGTTTTCTTTTCTTTTTTGTGGTTTATGAATTAAGTTTTTGTTTTTTCTTTTTTTCTAGGTAGTTTCAACTCAAATGATTATTGTGTCTGGGTGGTTTTTTTCCTTGTTCAAGTGGCTGTGCAAAGGTCAGCCAAAAGAGGGAGAGAGACAGAGAGTTCTAGTAGGGAAGTACTGGGTACTTGGGCTTAAGCTGAGCTTACCTTAAGGTCAGGGACAAATGCTTTTAATAAGCGGATTTGGTTCTGCAATGCTTAAATGATGGATAATCCGTGAAAAGAGTTTAATTTAGGTTCACATTCAGTGCCAGAGAGACCACATATGTGTGCTTGTATTGGACAGCAGTCGGAATTGCTTGCATTTCTGTGCTGCTCTTTTCACAAATCGCTAGCTCGGCCATTTCTCTCTCAAAAAATCGCTAGCTCTGCTCGCGTCTGTGTGATTGGCACAAGTGACTACGTCTTCCCAGTGCTAAGGACTCGGTTACGGTCGCTCATAGACATAAGTTTAAGTGAAAAACTGTTTAAAAATTAACCTTCAATTCTGACTACTTAAGTCTGGTTTCCAGAATGCACGAAAATACATTTCTATATCAAACTTTACACAAATAGAAACACTTCTGACATGTTTTGAAATGTGTGTCTTTTTTGATAAAAAATATTAGGCCGAAGTACATTTTCAGTTCATCTGATATCAAGCCTTTCAGCATACATAATCTTAGAATTTTGTGGAACTGTTTAAAGTTAAACCCATGAAGGAGTCCGTTGGGGTCTTACCACAACTTAGGTGAGGTTCTTTTAAATTTAAGGAATAAAAATATGTTCCATTAGGGTCTTACTACAATTTATGTTTTTGATATGCTTTTATTATCCAACGGATATAAGAAATCAACTAAAATTTGATAATTTTTCATGGTGTTTGTATCAAAAAATTATATTAAAGACATATCCAGTCCAAATGGATACGGGAAATTATCCAATAGACAATTTTTTCTCTGTATATGCAATGGATAATATTTTACATATTTTTATATTTGAATTTGATAATATAGTATACAGTTTTTACATATCTTTTGGGCAATTTTCAGCTCCTTTGGATGCATATCTTACATCAATTCAACATCAAATGGTTATTATTTAAAATTCCATACAAATGCATAAAAAATCTTCCAAAGGAATCAACAACTATATACTGTTTTTCCTTGTGTACCAGAAAAAGTTCTTAATACGCTTTTTTTAACTCTTCACATAGAATTTACTCCAATTTTGGTGCGATTATCCGGAAGGTAAGGGATTATTTCGGAAGGTATTACAACAGTTTCTAGCTAAAACAAATAAACTAGAATGCTCATCTGCAGTTTTTATGCCTACCATTCTTAGATAATTGCATGAGAGCACTTTTTAGAGCTCTAACAAACCAATTGAACTGCATTTGTAAAGATTTAAAGTCAGTTTTTGTCACAAATACCCGAAATTTGTTTCTGTTTTAGCTTTTATTTCTTATGAAAAATCGTCTATTGAACCACTAAATCGCATTAGAACAATGAAGATGATGGCATTTTGGTCTTAAACATTATCAGAAATATTTTCCTTAAACGATTTAAGGTTATTTCCTCTACGTAGACCTTTTGAACTCAAGAAGTATTTAAGATGTCTTCAGAGCTAGACAATTAAGAGGAGGTTTAGGAATTCTATGTAGATCCTAGTGCAGTTTTGAACTCGTCTTTCAAGTGAAATGCCCAAAATAGGTCAAAGTAAGTTAAGGTAAGTTAAACGATTATTAAATAGATTTCTTAAGAAATGTTTCTAGCATACATAACCGAAACATAGCTTAGATTTTTCTACTTAAAAGAAGAATCTGTTGATTATGTTTCTTAAATCCCAATTCGAAAAGATTCTAGAGCCGTTTTGTGGGATTAGAAGTATGTTTTCTACTTTCTTTTCTTCGTTTTCTTTAACTTTATGCGAAATGCTTTCGGTAAGCATAAAAGAGTTCTTTCCAGATGCCGATTTTCCAATTAGATTTTGTGTGTTTGAAGCCAATTCTTGGGAAAGTGGTGGTGCAGCAGGTAGTGTGTATAACCTTTGGGCTGTGTAAAACCAATGATGCATATAGTTTTGACACCTAAGTCCTTAATCATTCCTCCTTAGAACTTTGGTTCTCGGAAAACATTGGATTATATATTCCAGATTTTTCTTTGCACCTTTCAAATAATTTCGCCCTAGGTGTATCTGTCGTTTTGTAGCTCTCCGGCTGCATCATAAAGAAAAGTTGAAATTGTATCGAAGTGCAGGAGGAAGAAGGGTGCCTTCTTTTGGTGGAGGCAACCTTCACCCACACACACACACACTCGCACTCACACCGCTCTCCAAATGGTTGGGGCTCGGTGTTGCCGAGTGCACAAAAGTTGTTGTAATTTTGGCTCGTTTGCCGAGTGCAGAAACGTTTCATATGCACGAAGCAAGGGGATTCGGCTCCCGTTGACGTTGGCGTCGCTGTTGCGGCTGGGTTAGATTTTTTTGCCGCTTTTTTTGTGTTTTTTTTTTGCCCTTTCCTTATTTTTTTATTGTTGTTGTTGTTGTTGTATTTCTTATTTTGGCCAACCATTTCTAAGTTCAGTTTTGTACTCATTTGTGTGCCGCTGATTGAGCATCGATGATGGGGAAATTGGTAACAAACGAACAAGTGTCCAAAAAATGCCACCAGCCAAAATGCACTCATTTCTCTTTCCTCACTCACTCAAAAGGCGTGCGCTGTCACTCGCTCGCTCACTCTCTCTCTCTCTCTCCGTCGGTGTGCGTGTGTGTGTGTGCTTCCTCTCTCCATCTCTTTGTGGTGGCACAATTCGCTCGCGCAGCGTGCGGAAGTGGGTTTGAGTTGCAGTTGCAGTCGTGCGCAGGGGTCAAACTCGAAACAAGTTCGAATTGAGTTTCGAACTTGTCTCAATTTGAGTTCAAGATGAGCGGGAAGCATTTGATTAAGGATTTTAAGGTGGATTTGGGTAGATTATGGTAAGAATTTTGAACAAGAATCGTTAAGACTAAGAAGTAAAGTGGTAAGGGGATTAATTTGTAAACTTATTTGCTCTTAATTCTAGCATAAGCGAGCTGGGTTTGAAGTTTTTCATACTTTTCATGCAGCTGAAACTCTGGCATCAACAAAACAGGGTTCGTATATTCAAGTTTGGGTTCAGAATTATATTAGGGTTTATAAATTCAAGTTTGGGTCAAGAACTATACTTGTTTTACCCCCCTAGGAAAAGTGTTCCCACATCTAAGTAGGTAAGCAGTTTGGTGTACGCATTCAGACAGCTTTTACTTCTTACTTGTATTCTTTTCCAACCAATATTCTTTGTAACTCAAAAGAAGGCTCTTTAGAGTACTTCGAAAATGTTTCATTGGCCTTTTGGACTAAATACTAATTATTTAACTTTTTTGGAAATGTAAACTATTTGCATTTAAAGATTTTCGGGGGTTTTCAATGTTAGAACATTAAAAAAAATTCACAAAAATATATTTCTGTCTTTAATTGCCTCTAATGTTGCTATATCTTAGCCCTTAAACCCTACTGTCTTTAGCTTAACACTGAAAGGTCATTCTAATTTTAATGTAGATTTCTAGTACATGCATTCTTCGTAGTCGAATCGACGAAGTATGACGTTCTAGGCTTAATTCTGTACGGAAAGTAACTTTTTCGCACTTTTTTTTTTTGCCTAAATTATATTTCTGCTCATAAATCTACAGAACTTATGCCTTATCCCAGCGTCTTAAGTCAGTATTTAAGATAAACGTTCTGTCCTTTCCCTGAAACTGTAACCGGAACCGAAAAAAATGTTAAAAATAAACATTTCTGTTTTTAGATTGCCTGTAATTCCTCTTATGAGCCCTTATTTTGTCAAATCGATACCGAAATTGAATTTTTTAAGTGCGAAAATATTTCAAAAAGCCCATTTTAGTGCTTGTAACATTTTAAATTTTATCCAGATTTAGCCGGTAAAGTCCGTTATTAAGAAAATTTATCTCAAAGTTATACCAAATTAACTTTTAAAGGACTGTCAAAGATAAGACCTTTCAAAAAAATGCAAAAAAAAATCATTTCTGTGGCTGGATCATCCTTTATTGCTACGAACGTCCACCCTTAAGTCTTCTTCTTAAGAACCATATTCCCATTAATCGCTCTCTTTCTTTTCCCTTTCTCTCTATTTATATTTTCAAAGTTACAACAGTCCAAAAAAGTGTCAAACAATAGTTTGAGTTCTAGAATTACCCATTATACTGCTGAGTTTCAACCCCTTAAGCAAGTTCTTGAGATTAACGCCTCAGTATTGAACTAAATCTGTACAATAACTTATGTTTTTGGTATACCAAAGGTGCGATAGTTTGAAAAAAGCTCCTAAAATCTATTTCAGTTAGAGTACTGCCCTAATTTAAGGCTAAATTCACACCCCTTGCTTACAAATGTACCTTAAAAGTATTTTCAAAGGTCCAAGAACTGTCAAAAAAACTAATTTCTGTGCCTGAAACTTCCACTATTTCGCCAAATTGAATTAAGTTAAAGAAAACTTAGCCCAAAAGTTAAAGTAAAACAGTTAGTGGCGACAGAAAAAGATTTTCAAAAAGCGAAAAGGAAAAAAATAGGTTCCAAAATATGGCAAAGGCTTGTTTTTAGATGTAAACCTGACATTTAGGAGAAGTAAATACGCACTTCCAATTGAATTATGTCAAAGAATACTTGTTGCTTAAGTTTAAAATTAGGGTACAGTCAACCAAATGAATTGGTTTTCAAAATATGGCAGACTTTTGCAAAAGTTTAGCGGTTCCAAAGCTTATTTCGTAATTAAATTGGCTCGGAGTTCTAAATACGTCCCTACGTAATACTAGATGTGGATTTCCCATACATATAAATACCGAAAAAGGGCATAAAAAGTGCCCAGAGTAAAGTAAGCTGTGGCCGAAATTACTTTCGCGAATTCACTTACGCAAATATTCCTGTCTTCACACACAACTCCCCAAGCCAAGCCAAGTTCACCTGCCGAAGTACATATAAAATCTCACTCAGTCGAAAAAAGAAGCTCGTAATCTCTCACACACACACACACATGCTCCTACTGCTGGTTACGCTCAATTTTCGATAATTCCCATAATAAAAACCAAAACCAAATCGCATCACACACACACGCGCAAGTGTCACAGCACTGGGAAAGAAGAAGAGAAGCAAAAAAAATTGAAGAAAAAAGCACAAACAAAAAACCCATTTAAGCCCCGCCCCATTTGATTGGCGAGCAAAGCAGAAAACAGACGGCGGCGACAACGACAACGACGACGACGTCAATGGACAACACATACGATGAGTCGACATACGTGTGTGTGTGTGTGTGCGAGCTGCGCAGGTAGCAGAGGAGCACAGCCCCAACATCATTCATCGAAAGAAGACGACGACGACGACGACGACAAAAGCAGCGACGCAGCATCGCAACAAAATTTTCTTCTTCTTCTGTTGTTGTTGTAATAAGTTAAGAAAAAAGCTTGGGCCAGCAGCAGTGGCATTTTATTTTATGGCGCGCTCGCTCGCTCGCACCAAACGCCATTGAATTGAGCGAACATGTGTGCGTGTGCGTGTGTGTGTGTGTGTGTGTGTGTGTGTGTGTGTGTGTGTGTGTGTGTGAGTGTGGGGCTTTGATTTCTTTCGTTTTTTTTTGTTGTAATTCTTTTTTTTGTTGCTTTTTGGTTCTCTGTTGTTGTCTTCGGCTCTCTGCTGCCACTAGCACTGTCGCTGCTAATGCTGCTGCTGCTCTCTCACTCTCTTGGATGCGCACGCGCCTCGTCTTCGTTTTGTCGGCTACCACATCGGCTCCTCTGAGCGTCGTTTTGGTGTAGTTGTTGTTGCTGGGTCTTTTGGCATACCCTGTGCCAGAAAGGTACAGAGGGGATGTGATAAAGTCGTGATTAAGTTTAAGATTACGATCGAAAAATTGTAGAACGGCGGTGTTGGAGATTAGGCCAAACGGCGGCTAAGACTATTTCGAATTAGGTGTTGGGTGTTTTATTTTATTTCACTTATTTTGAAGTAAAAATTGGCATAAAAAGCTGGCACTTTCTAGCATTTCACTTTGTTTTAAAGCTAGTTACAACATAATACAACTTTTGTATGAACTTTGTAAACATTCAATAAGAGTCAGTTGAAGTAGGAGAATTCCTAGCTACCTCAAATATCTTTGTCTTACTTAAAATGCCTCTACTGAGTTGATTAAGTTGAGTAAGAAAACGAAGTCAGACTTTTGAAGTTATTCCTCTAGTTTAATTGCCACCCTTACAGGTTTTTCTCTCAGATTAGAAGATTCAAACTGTGCCTATAGCTCAGCTCTAGCTTAAATACAGCTTTTCTAAGATTTTAAGAAATATTCTTGGTGGGAAAGTCCAGTTACTTGAGGTGGGCATAGCAAAGGGCGTTTTTACTAAGAAGATATTTCTAAAATTCAGTTATATAAGCTACTTATATTTAGTTTGAGTTGAATTCTACACTTTTAGGATTTTTTCTATTGGTATTTTTCCCTTTTCAGGTGTATAAAGTGCTTCAAACTGTGTTTACAACATTGTGTTCACTTCTTACAACTTTTATAGAATTTTCAAAAACATTCATGGTGGAATTCCCAAGTTACTTGAGTTTGGAACCACCATAAAGCTCTTTAAGAACTAGCATAATTTGCTTTCTAAGTAAGTGCGCAACTACCAATCTATGTTCAGTTTCGATCTTACGTACAGTAATAGGTTTTTGCACTAATCCAGAAAGCACTTACATTGGCATATACTTAAAACATTCTATTCGCTTAAAAACGGCTTAAAGTTTTGATATTTTTTTAAAATAGTTCGAATTAAGCTTTAATCAGCGGTGGGCAAGTGCAAAATCAACTGTTTCGCACCGTTTTGCTGCCTTAAAAGCAATGCGAAACTGCACACAAGAATCTGCAGCGCAATAAATGCTGTCATTCTGTTTGATTTTGGTGCCCACCGCTGGGTTAAATTATTTAAGCGCAATTATTGCTGCCCTTCGTTTCAATTTTGATGCCCACCGCTGCTTCAAATTAATCAAGCGCATTTAATGCTGCCCTTTGGCTTGATTTTGGTGCCCACCGCTGCTTTAACTTAATCAAGCGCAATTAGAGCTGCCCTTCGTTTCGATTTTGGTGCTCACACTGGTCTTTCACTTAAAGTACAATGTTTTCACTTCAAGCACACATTTTTAAGAATGCAAAAACTTGATTTGAGTTAAAATTTTGCATTCAGTTTGTGTAGGAACACTACTGCAACCTAGTAGATATCGAAAATTGGGTAAAAGCGAAGTTAAAGTTTATGGAAATGTCTAATTGGGATTCATTTAAGTTCGTACTGAAAGATTACATCACAAAATTTTCCTTAAACCGAGGCGTAAAGTAATTTTTCGAGAGTTTCGAAGAGTCTCAAGGGTTTCGGTAACCCAATAAAGTGTCATAAGCTCAAGCAACGTTGGAAGAGAGCAGCACAGAAAAGCAACTAAATCGAGTGCTGTCTTTAAAGCTCATCACATTTTGCTGTTCACTCTTTTGTGCTAAGCTAGACCCGAACAGCCCATAGCCTTGAAGGGCCGAAGTCACTCGTGCTTTTCACACAGACGCGAGCCGAATGCCAACTTATGATTGTAAGTATGGGTGAGCATAGCGAAGAAAGCAAATCGGCTGTTGTCTCTCTAAGTTAAGAATAATGGAGAAAGCTACTAGATAAGAAGCTTAAGGTTCGGCCACAATTCTGCGGAACAGGGTACTTGGTAGTCGTGTAACTCTTCTATTATGCTTTTGCTGGTTTTTTGTTTGAGTGCGGCGCTTGATTTTGGCTCAGTTTTTATTTGATTTCATTTTAGTTTTTTGTTGCTCCTTCCCCCCACACTCGCACTCACACACACACACGCACGGTCGGCCTGCATAGGTGTAAAAGAGTGCGAGCTATGCAGGTGCCGACGACGACGACAAAGCTGATGATGATGCGTAGTCTTCGGTGTAGTCGTTGTTGTTGTTGTTGTTGTCGTTGATTGAAATTATGATTTTTTATTATTAGTGGTGTGCGTGTGCTCTTCTGTGTGTGAGACTGTGCGTGTGTGTGTGTTGGCCTAACTGTTAAAGTGTCATATTAGCGTTGTTTTTGGTTGGTTGATTCGACATCTCACACACACACTCACTCGGCTAGCCACAGTTGTGTGTGTGTGGCAAATTGATTTGATTTGTGTGGCATTTTGAGCTGCTGCTGTCGCTGGCGACAACAACAAAAAAAACCGCCTGATGAAGCAGCAACGGGTGGTAATTAAGTTAACTATGTAAGTGGGCTGACTGGGGGAGGGGTTAGTAGGGACAAAAACTGTTCGTAAGGTTCTGCCAACAATCAAGGAACTAACTAGGTATACAACTTAGATACTTACAGCAATACCAAGCTGAAAATTTCTATTAAATTTGAGAAAAGCTGTATTAAGTCCAAAAAACTGAAGTAGGCCTTAACTTAGGGCTTAAAAATGGTAGCCAAAACTAAATAGAATAAATAGAAAAATGTTATCATCAAAATTGAAAGCTTTTAATGCCTAAATTGAACACAATATCTGAAAATTTTGACTAAACAACTTATTTTAAGTTTCCTGCAGCATTTCCAACCTCAAGTAACTCAACTTTTTCACAATGAACGTTTCTTAAAATTCTAAAAAAGTGGTACTATGTCAGAACTAAGCTATTTGCTAAGTTTAAAGCTTATAACACCAGCAATGCAGTTTTCAGAGGCTAAAATACAAAGAGAGAATAGCCTAAAAAATTTAGAATTCAGCTACAAACTCAACTTAACTTATCTTTTCATATATCTTCAGGGTGAACGTTTGATACGGCTGTTCCCAACTCAAGTAACTCCACTGTCTTACCAAGAATCTTTCTTAAAAACTTAGAAAAGTAGTTTTAAACAAAAATTAAGATTTTGACACGTTTTGACTTAAGTAAAGCCACTATTAAGGATAAAAAATTAACTTAAAAGTATCTGAATTTTCCTCCAATAACAGTTTTAGTAACTTAACAGTGACACATTTACTTACTTTGCGTATTCAGCATACCTAGGGTAGTTCCAACCTCAAGTAACTCGGCAATTCCATGTTGTATGTTTCTTAAAATTCTCAAAAAGTGGTATTATGTCAAAACTAAGTTGTGTGCCAAGATTAAAGCTTATAGCACTAGTAAAGCAATACTTAGTGGGTTAATAAGGCAAAGAGTGAGTGTTAAATTCGCTTAATATGACAACTTTAGTTATACTTACTTAGAAAGGGTACTTGATATTGCTCTTTGGAGCACAAAGTGTTAAATTCTTGAGTTATTAGAGATTCCCAAGGTTGGTCCGACTTAAGAATAACCTTTTGAAGGTTTTCCTTTACTTGGTTCTAGTTGAAATCAAGTTGGGTACAAAGTTTGAAGGTAATAATATGACTTAAAAAGCTAAAAGTGGAGTCTATATATCAAAATTCGCATAAATCGTGCTTTATACGATGAAGCAAATCACTTAAAGTTTC
The DNA here is from genome assembly GCA_035044985.1 of Lordiphosa fenestrarum. Lineage (NCBI taxonomy): Eukaryota > Metazoa > Arthropoda > Insecta > Diptera > Drosophilidae > Lordiphosa > Lordiphosa fenestrarum. The sequence goes on from JAWNNO010004396.1 coordinate 525,717, forward strand.
CTTAGTAGGCATAAAATTCAAGGGAAATCTGCTAGATCATATAAAGGGTTGCATATAATCTCACCAGATATTCTCTCCTGTGGAGAAAACATAATTTAAATATTTTCACTCCTTCTTATGATCGATTTCTCATCTTCTAAACGGAGCTAACTGTCACATAAACTCACAAATCACAGAGTAAGAGCCGATTTCTCATCTTCTAAATAGAGCTAACTGTCACATAAACTCACAAAAAAACAGTGCAAGAGCTATCTAACACATATCAGCTATGTGGAAGTTGAGAAATCGGCTCTAAATGTTGAGTTTATCTGTCACATAGCAAATATCTAAGGGATAAGAATTCTAAGCTGAATATCTAGTACTTGTATTAAGAATTTCCAACAAGAAGGGCTCAACTTTGAGGACTAGTTTTCTGTTCAAGGGACTGGCACATCTCCTACAAACCTGAGACTGACTTTCACTTGTCTCGCAACCCAAAAATGTGAAAAATGTTCAAAAAAAACCCACACACACGCCCATTTAATGCGTTAATTACTGTTAATTAGACGTAAACATGGCCAAAAATGCTTTCCCTTTCGAAAAATACGAAAATGCAGGAAAAAAAAAATACCCCGAGAAGCGAAAGATTGACAGCAATTACAATGCGGCGCAGTGGCCGCAGTCGCCGTCGCCGCAGGACATCAAAAACCAGGAGCGCCAGCCTTTTGACCTTTTGCCGAAAAATGGCAACAAAGGAAGAAGCAGCAGCAGCAGCAACAGTTGAACACACACACACACTGTTACAATATTTGCATTGTTTTGCAATAAACGCGTGATAATTGCAAACACACACACTCGCACACACACCCAGAGAAAAAGGTGTTGTAAGCCCAAGTGCATGATGGTTGGCACCCAGGAGGGAAGGGTTGATACCGACAAGGCCGCGAATGAAGCAGAGGGTGAAAACTCACACACACACACACACACACACACACACATGCAGAGTGCGTGCTGCTGCTTTTGTATATTTTTTCGCACAGCAATTTGCGAAAAATACAGCCAAGCAAATGTTGAGTGGTTTGGGTTGTCGGGGTGGCTGGAGTTGAGCTCAAGCAACAGGCGAGTGCCAATTGTTGTTGCCGCTTTTTTTGTTGTTGTTGTTGTTTTTTGTTTTGCTTTTGCTGTAATTGTGTAATAGATAAATGATTAGAGAGCTGTTTACATGACCGCAGGTCCAACAACTGCAACTGCATGGAAAGAAAAAAGGGGTGAAAATAACAGCCGCAGCAGCAGCAGCAGCAGCTTTTGTGTGATGTGAGGGCGTGAGAGGCAGGCAGGCATTAGGTAATTGGTTTGAGGTGTTAAATACAGGGGGGCAAGCAGAGTTTTCAGAAAAAGGCATCCAAACTGTGGAGAAACCTAGTAAAAAGACTTTATTTGGTTTCCATTGAACACAAATTTTGTAAAAGTTCCTTCTATTATTACATGCAAACTTTGTTTTTCTACTTATTTTGACATAATATCACTTTTTGAAAGTTTTAGAAAATATTGTTCAAAGCAAACCCGAGTTACCTGAGGTCGGAACCACCCTAGGTACGCTGAATAAGCAAGGTAAGCAAAGGTGTCACCGCTAGGTTACTAAAGTGGGGCTTAGAGACAAATTCACATCAATTTTGTTTACTTTTAAGTTAATTTTTCACCCTTGAAAGTTGCTTAGTCTTAATTTTAGTTTAGGACAACTTTTTAAGATGGTGGAGTTACTTGAGTTAGGAACAGCTTCTCAACCTAAAGATATATGCAAATTAAGGCATATAAACTACCAAAGATAAGTTAAGTTGAGTTTGGAGCTGATTTCTACATTTTTTATGCTATTCGCTTTTTGTATTTTACCCCTTGAGAGCTGCATTGCTGGTGTTTTAAGCTTCAAACTTAGCAAATAGCTTAGTTCTGACATAATACCACTTTTTGAGAATTTTAAGAAACATTCATAGTGAAAAAGTTAAGATACTTGAGGTGGGCATAGCGGCGGAAAATTTTTATGCTAACGGCTGTGCTTGTTATAGGGATCTATGTAAGTTAAAGGTATATGGAATGACTTAAACTAAGTCTGGTGGTGAAGACAACATTCCCTACTTAATATTTCCCCATTTAAACTTGTTTTTAGGTACCTTAAACTTTACCTAGAGCTCAATTTTAACCCACAAAACCAACTTTATAAGAACTTCGATTACATACAATGATTTCTCACCTAAAGTTATATAAAATATACGAAAAACCACTTTAATTTAGTTAAATTGTGTTTGGAGTTGAGTTTAGAACTTATTAGGTTCTTTCTCAATTTGTATTTTACGCCCTAAGTACCACTTTCTTTGTGTTACTAGCTTCTAACTTGGCATACAGCCTAGTTTTCACATAATACCACTTTTTGTAAGTTTTAAGACACATTCATAGTAAGACAGTCGAGTTACTTGAGTTGGGAACCACTGCAGGAAGCTTTAAATCAATAAATTTGGCATTTGAGACATTTTTTGATTTCTTTTAACACATTTTGCCAGTTATAAGCTGCCAACTTTGCTTAGGTTACAATTTCCTATTAATTATTTAAAGAAACATTCTTAGCACGTTACTTGAGGTTGGGAAATCGGCTCAACCGAAACATACTACAAGTGGAATACCCTTACCCCTCAGCGCCTTTCCACCTTATGGCCTGGGTGGGGTGGTAGTTTCGTGGGTTGGCACTGGCATTGTCATTAGGCAAAGGTCAGAGCGGGGCAAAAGCAGACATTTGTGCATTATTTGGTGTGTTGTGTCCCACAGGACACTTTTCCATTCTAATCTAAACGTAGCTGTGTCTCTCCCCGTCTCCCTGCCTGCCCGAGTGTGTGTGTGTGTGTGTGTGTATCCGTATCTGTTATTGGTAATTGTATCTGCTGGTCTGTGGCATATGCACAGACCATAAATCTAGCGAACCGAACCCACCGTTGCCCAACATTGTGTTGTGTTTTCTTCTCTTTTTTTTTTTTTGCATTCGACACTTCATTCGCGCCTGATGATGAGCTATGCGTTTTCTATGCAAATCGCTGAGCTGCTTTTAATTGAAATGCAAATGCGAAAATGGAGACTGGAGCCTGGCCCGGCCTGGCCCAGCCATTGTCCATTAGATCACGCTCTCGATCGGATTACAATTCCTAAACACGATCGAAACAAAACCCCCAAAGCTGACGTCGTTCGTTCTCCATCCATTTGGCTTTTGTTCGCGCGGAACAATGTGGGCCCCAGGTATCTGCAGTGGGTATCGGTGTCCAGTTTATGCACCTCATAGACGTAATTAGAACGAAAACCGCAGATAAAACGCAAAGGCTGAAATGCATCTGGCGAATTCCAATTAAAGACGCGAAACGGCGCTTACCCAGGCGTTGAAGGATGTTTACCAAAGCGAAATGTGATCATGATCCGACGCTCCGATCGCCGCGTTGCCAATTTTCAGCGTAATCGAAACTGGCGGCGACAGCAGCTGCCTGGCTTCCAGCCACCACCAGCCACGTCTCCGACTTGATTATAATAATTTTATGCCAAGAAAATGTTTGCATATTGCCTTCGCCTACTTAGGAAGTGGGACGGACGACACCCAAGTCCTTTTCTTAATGTTGCTGTATGCCATGCAATATGCAAATGAGCTTCCAGTGGCAACAACCCCTCCCGCCGCACAGCACGAACCACGAACCACGAACAGGACCCAGTACCCAGTACCCAGGACCAAGGACCAAGAACCAAGGGACCCGGGGACCAGTTGAGGCAAGTAATGAGCAAAGGTGTTTAATTGTCAGAGACGCCTTTGGACGAATTGAACAGAACATTTTGTGTTGGCAGCTGTTGAGCTGTACTGAAAAATGTGTGAGTTTTGTAACAAAACCAACTGATCGACTTCGATTTCCTTTCATTTCATAGCTCCCAAAGGTGCCAGTTGAACAGCTTTCTTGAGAACTGCACACTGTCGGCTGCATCTAAGCGCAAACGACTATCAAACCACCCACTCATATACAAAAATTTATATTTCTTAGTTTGCTATGCTTTCGAATGATTTAACCAAGTCTGGTTGAAATCGCACATGTATATAGTATAGCTGTCATGGAAAAGTAAGGTCCGAATGGTAGTTTTAGTGAGAAAAACTTGTTTGTTTGCTATGGAAATGTTCTTAAAATTGGCATTTGTTTGTTTTATGTGTTTTCACACAATTCTGCAAAGTTTTGTCCAAATCGGCTGACTATAGCATATAGCTGTCAAAGGAACAATCGCTCGAAAAACTAGTTTTAGTAAGAAAAACTTTTTTGTTTTCAGTGGAAACGCCTCCAAACTTGGCATTTCTTAGTTTGCTATGCTTTTCATTGATTTCACAAAGTTTGTTCAAAATCGGACATCTATATAGAGTAGCTCCCATAGAAAAGTAAGTTGCAAAAAGTAGTCTTAAGTCTGCAAGTGTTTTGTATACCTTCAACCGAGCCAAAGTTAACTTTCTGAAATCTTTCCAAGCCCCGTCGACTTACCTCAAAGGTCACGGTCGCCAAACTTTTAGGGCTATCTAACTTTGGACCAACTTTGAGTGTAACTCCGGGGGACCAACGATATCAAGTTTTCGATCCACAGCAGTCGTTGACTTTCCCTTCCGAACTTTACTTGTCGTTTCGCTAGCGGCGTCAGATTTGTTTTTGAAGCGAGCTTCAAGCATTTTCTATACACCCCCCTCCCCCGGTAAACGTAAGTTTTTCACTTTTATTAGCCACCTCCCAAAAAAGAAAAAAAATACAAAAACAGAAACCCAGAATCCGGATTGAAAAACCCAACCGAACAATTACAAAAACACAACCCCACGAAATTCTTCCGCAACTTTTGGCCCAACAGCAAATTTACCGTTTCGAATGGAGAACAACATTTGGAGCTCTTCGCAAATGGCCGGCACCGGCGGTGCCCTCAAGGCGCTGGCCAAGAATGTGGCCAATCACCTGAAGCTGAATCGGTCGGACATGAAGCGTGTGGTGGCCAAGGTGGTGGCCGAGCGTCATGGCCTGGGCGACGTGGCCGACTACAAGGGTCACATGTACTATGTGAAGCCGGATCGCCTGGATATGACCCAATTGATATGCGAGTCGAAGGAGGCCTTCGACGATCTGGTGCAGCGGCCGGCAGTGGCCATCAGCAGTGCGGAGAAGAGGAGCACGCAGGTGAAGAAGAGTTCGACGGCCGTGTTCCAGCTGGATGACACCGGACGCAAGAGTCTGAACGGAGTGATCATCGATGAGACGCACCTGCCGCGGGGCGGCAAGGAGATCCTGCTGACGGTGCATCGCAAGCCCAAGAAGATCAAGTCGCCGTTGATGAAGAAAAAGGTCAAGACCAAGTCGGCGAGCCAGCTGCATCCAAAGGCCTCGGGCGTGGCGGTTACCAAGTCGTCCCATCGCCTGCCCGCCGGCTCGAGTTATCATCCGCCGCCGGCCGGCGCTTCCAGCAAGAAGTCGCCCAAAAGGCTGACCAAGTCGAAGAGCAGAGTTTCCACGGCCAAGAAGCCTTCGCTGCTGCAACGCAGCTATGACAAGCCCTGGCTGGTGCGCCACATCAAGCGTCATCGCATTGCCGGCGGTGGCAAGTCCTCCAGCCCCGAGAAGCCACCGGCGCAGAGTCCCCCGCTGGCAGCGAAGTCGGCCACACGTGCCACGCCGGTGTCACGTCAATTGCATCGCGTCAACTTTCCCTGGTACACGCCCTATCAGTTCCAGGGAGCAGCCGGTGCCACCCAGAGACACGAGTCGCCAAGTCACCTCAACTTGCAGAAGAGCAAGAGTTGCCTCAAACCGAAGATCAAGTCGAAGGAGAGGCGGGCGAAGCCACCTGCAGCTGGAGCCAATAATACTTCCACAGCTGCTGCCGCCGCTGCTGCCAAGGAGCCCACGCGACGTCGCCTGCAACACAAACGCCTGCAGGCACGTCTCGTCAAGGATTTGCTGCGCGAGGAGGCCATCGATGATCCTGCACGCCTGCAGTCGGATCTAAGGCGCAAGCGCAGCAAAGGCGGCACCAGCAAAAAGGCCTCACCCAAGCAGACCCAACCGGTCATCGAGGTCCTGAAGGAGTCACCCCTGTCCAAGACCAAGTCCAAGCTCGTCACCAAGGGACCAACCTCACGCTACAAGCGCCTGCCCAAGCCACCAGCCGTGGCAGCTGCCCCCCATCGATCCCGGCCCAACTCGCACCGTCGCTCGCGTCGCGTGCCCGTGGACAGCAGCCTGGGCAGCATTGAGTACATGCGTCGCAAGGGCACCTCGCAGTCGGTGCTGACCCCCGCCAAGCGACATCTGACCATTGCGTTTATGAACAAGCGACTGGAGGAGCGCCAGCAGCGACCGCCGACTCCCGCGCCCTGGAAGTAATTGGGAATCGGGGATGGAAATTCTTTCTATATTTTCATTTGCTATACATTTCCATGTTTCGTTTCCATTTCTTGGCCCAGTTTATCCTCATGCACCCCGATTCACGGTTAATTTATGTATATATACAGATTCGCCCACCGATATGTATATATATATATTGGCAAGTGCGTATGTGTGCGTGCGTGCGCACTGAATTGCACAGGAGAGCTAAATAAATTTTAAAGTTTGTGGTGAAAGGATTCTCCTGGTGTGAGATTGCTTGGACCAGACAGGGATGTGCCGAAGAGTTCAGCCTTTTATCGGTTACTAGCCTTCAATTTGGCCAGCAATGGGCAGTCAGTGGCCCTTTAAGTTCAAAACTTGACGAAGGGTCTGTGTTAGTTGGGTTTCGGTGCATGAAATTTCAGTAAAATATCCAAAATTTGCACACATAATTACTAACATACAAGGCTACAATCCTACAAACCCACAAACCGACAAACCTACAAACTTACAAACTTACAAACTTACAAACTTACAAACTTACAAACTTACAAACTTACAAACTTACAAACTTACAAACTTAAAAACCGACAAACCTACAAACTTACAAACTTACAAACCTACAAACCTGCAAACTTACAAACTTACAAACTTACAAACTTACAAACTTACAAACTTACAAACTTACAAACTTACAAACTTACAAACCGACAAACCTACAAACATTTAGACATACAAACGTACAAAGATGCAGACATACAAGCAAACAAGCACAAAAATATACCAACTAACAATCTTGCAAACATGCAAATAGACAAACCTACCAACTACCAACTTACCAGCAAACATAGAAACATACAAACCTCCAAACATACAAACTATCACACTTACAAACATGCAGACACGCAAACATTCAAGCATACAAGCATACGAACATGCAAACACACAAGCATACTAACAAAACTTACACACAAAACTTACAAACATGCAAACAGACAACCCTACAAACTGCAAAACTTTCATGCAAACATACAAACTAACAAACTTAGAAATATGCAAACATATGAACCTACAAACTTACAAGCAAACAAACAAACATGCAAACAGACAAACTTACAAACATGTGGAATGTTTGCACATTCAAGCATACAAACATTTAGACATGCAAACATACTAACCTGCAAGCATGCAAACACGCAAATATACAAACTAACAAACTTAGAAATATGCAAACATAGAAACCTATAAACTTACAAGCAATACAAACTTACAAACATTTAGACATGCAAACATACTAACCTGCAAACATGCAAACAAGCAAACATTAAGGGCCGATTTCACATCTCAAAAGCCCTATCTCTCACATAAACTTACAAATAACAATAAATTCTAGATTTAGAGCTATTTACAAGATGTGAAATCGGACCCTTAGACACACAAACATTATTAATGCGATCAGGCATCGCATCTACTAATTTGTCCTGAAGTTAAGCTTGCAAGTCTCAATTACAACCTCAAAGTCTCAAGTCCGGCCTAATCACTGGACACTTCAAAATCGGAATATTTCCGGATGACAGAGAAGCCTTTGTAGTAGATGCATTGTGAGTCGATGCTTGGTTTTGTTAACAAAAATATAATTATAATCATAGAGGTTATCTTCAAAGTCCACAAGTTCGCTTTCCAGAAACTTAACATTATGTGTATCTCCATTAGTTTTAGCTGGAATAAGACAAGTCCGAGACTCTTCAGCATTAACCAAAAGCAGGTACTGTCATGGTTGTGGTAGTACTTTAAGTTGGATATTAAAAACAATTTGGTTTCTGTATTTTCTGGTAGTAGTTTTGGTTATGCTTTTCAATTTTAGTTTGTTAAACACCTCTGCTAGTTGCATTACGGTCTAAATGACACTTTGTTTAGTTACAAGACATGTCTAACCCAACCACAAGACGCCAAAATTGCAATTTGCAGCGTTAGTCAATGCTAAACGCAGCCTTTGATTACAGGCCAACCATGGGAGGGCAGGCTGGTTTACTCTGACGGTTATATTAGTGCCACTTTCCTTAAACTAAGCTCTTTAGCTGACAAATGCATGCCTAAAAAGAAAAAAAATAGTCAGAAATATAATAATAATTGTTTCAACTTATAAGGTAAACTGGTTATCTGCCGTTTTGTTTGTCAATAATTGCAACAAAATGTATTTCATCAGAATCACATCAAAACTAGCTTGCACATATACTTATTTTCTATGAAAATTTTTGTAATTTTCAACATTCTTGATGTTCTTGGTGATAAATTACTTTGCTGTTGATTTAATAAGGAGCAATTCTTGATTTGAGTACGAAAAGCACTAGTATTAAATGTATTGAAACTGTTGCATCCAGAAAAGGGGGTATAAAAATGCAACATTTGAATCAAGAAGTTAGATACTTATTGAATTTCTAATATTAAGCATTCTTGATGCAAGTATGCAGTTCTTTGAAGCTGTATTTATACTTCTCTGATATCTCATACAAGTTTCTCAATTGAGCTATCAGACAAGTGTAATAGTCAATCAGAGAAACACCAAATTATATGAGAAGGCGGATAAAAAAGTACACAGAAAACTCCGAAACGGGATTGAAAGGCGGGAGGCTTAAAGTAATCCTGTGTTTTTTGGGATTAAAAACGAAATAAACTGGAAGAGAAATCAATCTTTTCCGGAATCGGAACCAGAATTTACGGGATTGCACTGTTTTCAATTCCGTTGCGGTTTGATTTCCTTTTTCAGTCCAGGCTATCGGAGTTCTTTTATGTGTTTTGTTGACAGCCAAATGAGGTATCTCATATGAGATCTGTACAAGTGATAATACAGCTTTAAAACTGTATGTTGTGGGTATTTATCTCGATCCTACACGTTCTAAAGCTAAGGTTTTGCTGCTAGATGATTGTCAAAAAAGGCTAAATACTTAGACTTTATGCTTAACTATGAATTGGCGTCTATTCCTGGCGAGAGGTTGATAGCCTAGTGAGCTAAGATGTGGCCGCTTGTTCATTATTATGGCTGATTATGGTTGTGGCGTTCTGTTGTTGAGTTGTAGTATTTTTGTATGAAAATGTGCCTTAAATTTGCTTAAACTGAGTTGAGAGGTTCATTTTGGGCGAAGTGAACTGGGTTAGACCAAAGTGTTCTTTTAAGGCAGAGACTTGATCACAAGTCAAATTCATCACAAATTACCCCTTTAAGTGAATCAATGATTGCATTCTTCTCATACGACAGACAATTTCTGTTTGCTGTGCCAATTCTTCTGCAAAAAAACCCTTTATCCCTTGACTCAACTCAAAACGAACAATCACAAATTTGCCATAATTCCCCAGCAAATTCTCTCTCTCTCTCAGTCGCATTCCAACTGCCAAAAAACCAAACCCCTTGAGCGTGCGCACACGCGCTAATCCTTTCATTTGATACCCCCTTCTCACTTTCAGCTTTCACCCCTTTCACTGGGCAACAAAAAAACTGCATTAGATTTGTTCTGTTTTTGGTGTTTTGCCAACGTTGCCATTCTCGATGGGCCCTTGCCAAAAAACGGTTCAAACTGCAACTCCTATCAATTACCACAAAACGGCACTTCACCATCAATACGTAGCTTGTGCAAATTTGGGCCAGAAAACCCCATCCCCGGCGATCGACCAACCCTGCCCTGAGATCCTCTTGCAGCCGCTCGGCCGGACATTTGCATAATCAGCGACAGCATCTTGTAGGTTGGCGAGGGGTTGATTTCCTTTTCCTTTCAATACACTTCCGTGTGTTGCGTCTTCGACACCAAAATTTGCATATCAATGCAACGGATATTATTTATTTTCATTATTTTCATTGAAAATTTCATGCAAAGCTGCTGCCGGGGCATCGGGAATCGGTAGAAGAATCGACCGACCGACCGACCGGGCCCCGGTAATGGGTGCTGCAGATGTGTGTGAGCCTTTTTGGTCGCCTTCTTTTTTCACATAATTATAAATGCAGCCGCAGCAGTTCAAAGTTTCAATAGTGAAAGACAGCCAAGACGCACCGACAGGAATGGAGATCGGGCAGGCGAATCTGGTGAATGCTGACTCTCATCATTTACATACCCATTCCCAGCATTGATTGATCTTCATTTCAGTCGTCATCATCATCAGCTGGTTTTCATATGTTAATATTGCGGGCCACCGAGGAGAAAACACCTTCGGAAAGGCAGCTGAGTTGGTGAGAGGATCTAGAGAAACCGGGGAAATTACTTGGCTATCTTTTGGATGTGGAATATTCTATTTCTAGGAATTAGCTAACCAAATCTTTCAGATCAAAGTACTCTGGCAACAAATGTACCAACGAAAGTGCATGCTTAGTGTGAATTTTGGCTGCAGCAGCGAACATTCTTTTGCTCATAACCTGAGCAATCGTTTATACGATTTGTATCAACTCCAAGTTGTGTGAGTTTTATGAAGACTCTCAGTCGGGATTTGGTTAAAAGACCTCAAGGCTCAAGCGAGCGTCTGCTAGTCGTGTGCACTAAGTTGCAGCCGTTCGTAAATGCAGTTCAAATTCTAGGAATTGTCCAACAAAATCTTTCAGATCAAAGTAGCCCTTTGACATGCTTTCCCCCTCAAAGTATTCCTGGCAACAAATGTCAAACCCCTCAAAAGTTAGCAGCTCCATTTCCATACAAATCTAGTCAGTCTCAGCTCGGGCGTTGAAGCAAACACAACGAACAACTATAAAGTTCCCCATCAATTTTCCTATTTTTTTTGTTTAAAATCCAAAAATAAGTTCCAAATTCTTTGTACTAATAAAACTCTTGAGATTTTGCAGATTTTAGTTGGTAAGTTTGCTGTCGTAACTCCAGCCATTTCCCTCCTGTATTCCCGCCACTTTCCATTAGCTCCAAAAACATGGATTTCCTAGCCAACTCCGCTCGCTGCTCCCTCCTGAGTCTTTTGAAGACGACCTCTGACCGATCCACTGGCTGCTGCCGCTGCCTGATGCGCTCCTTTACCATGGGCCGTGTCTCTGCCACTGTGCTACACGCCAAGGTGGCGCCCATTGCCGCCGAGCTGAAGACTGAGACCGAAGAGCATACAAAGGATACAAAGGCATTGGTGGTCGAATACATCCCACCCAAGCGTTCCGAATTGATGCAGCGCCGGCAACGTCTAGCGGAAGCGGATGCAAATCTCAAAAATCTTATGAAACGCCGTCCAAAGCCAAATGTGGCCAAGAACTGCATTCCGTTTGTAAGACCGCTGCAGCTTGGAGAGAACTTGAAACAACGACGCTATTCCAGTGTCGATGCTTTGCTGAGAGCAACTCGGGAACCGCAGCAATTGGCCAGGGAATTAATCAATTTATCCCGTGAGTTGCAATTGGAGAAGGTGAAGAACCTGTCGCTGTCCCAAAGCTTCAAACAGCTGGAGGCTTCAATGCACAGGCATTAGAAGGTTGGACCGACGGAGCAGCAGCTAACCCTTTTTGGCAATTTGGTACGAGACTTCAGGCTTTATCTATGGAAACCCCGCAAGAAACTTTGGGACTGTTTTTAGTCAAATTTTAAGGCATCATTTTGGCTTGTTTTAGTTTTAATAAATTTACTAGTTTCAGAATTAAGATAGGCAACCTAAGCAAGTTGTTGAATTTTGAGGGTTTTGGCGACCGTGACGCGGCATAAAGTTCGGTCACGGTCGCCAGACGCTGCATAAAGTTGACTTTTACTTGATCTTCAGCCATCAGAGTTGCATTTCTGCAGCTTAACAATTTCCGCTCATTTTTAGAGCTGTTCAACCAATCTTTAAGGTTGAAAATACAAGGAATGGCGACCGTGACAGTAAAAAAGATTGCTTTTACTCTGCCTTAAGGCTCATCATCCAATGGAGTTGCATCTAATCAGCTCTACAAAAGTTTCCGCTCGTTCAAAGAGCTGTTCAACCAATTGCCGAAGTTTAGAGTATAAAGCATGGCGACCGTGACTTTGAAAAAGTTGGCTTTTATTCGGCCTTTAGGCTCTTCAGCCAGTGGAATCGCTTCTAGGCAAATCTTCAAAATCTTACGCTCGTTTTGAGAGCTGCTCAACGAATCTTCGAAGCTTAAAGTATGTAGTATGGCGACCGTGACTCTGCAAAAGTTGCCTTTGGGCTCATTGAGCCAGTGGAATGGCAACGGTGGGTAAAGTTCAACTGCAAATGGCAATATTTTACATTTTCAAACTGGCACATTTTGGGATTTTTACTTAAGAACTATTCCAGCAACTTCAGGTGTTGCTCAGAGCGGCCACCTCGGCTCTGTAAATTAAAATGATCAACCATACTTCTGCTAAATCTGAAGAAGAGCACGAGAAGAGTGAAACAGTTGCTGGGTGGCTACCCGAAGAAGCTCTAGACATCTCATTAAGGGACTTTAGAACTGAATACTTAAGTATTGACCTTTGAATACTGAGACTTAGTTAAGGCAAAATCTCAGACAGGGTAAAGTCAGAGGCAAACCCAAGCAGATCGATCAGGTTCAATGACAACTGTCTACTCTGCTGACTTCGTTGAATCCAACAGATTTACTTATGATTCGATGCCGAAACTAGTTGAAAAGTTAATGAAATAAGTGTAAAAAGTAATTTATAGTCAGTCAAGTTGACTCCCAGTTATGGCGATCAGTCAAAGCCCGGCCACGTCTTATACAGCACTTCCTTGATGAGGCCACTTTCCACAGTTGCACTACCACGATGTTCATCCAAAAGTTCATTGATTTCCAGCATTTTAGAGTAATAGAAATCCCTTTCCTCCTGTTGATTGTTGGGCCACTCCTTTGGCTTGAGGGGCCAGTCCTTGCAGTCGGGCGTCTGGGTGCAGCTGGTGATCAGTTCCAGTGTGGCCGGTGGGGCCACTGCAAATTCGGCATGTTTCCTTTCCGCCAGTGCATCATATTTGCCCATTAGTCCACCTCGCTTGGACTGCACATTTTTGTAGAAAAGGTAGAATCGCTTGGCGAAACTCAGGTTGGGCTCGAATTCGGCGCAGGATAACTGCTCGACACATACCTCGATTCTTATGCCCAAAGCTTCGAAACCTTTTTGCAGTAAATTCCAATTTTGCCTAAATTTTATCATTTGGTTGGTCTGGAAACTGACACGGTGTAGGGGCACAGCCTGATCGAATAGTATATTGAGCAGCTGGCAGTATGTGGCCCCAGTGGCCAGCTCCTCTATGTGCTTCAAATTGGCCTGCAGCAGTTTGTTCATCCAATTGAGGATCTTGCGCGCCGCCTGTAGATCTGTGTAGGTGGCCATGTTTTGGGGGTGAGAAAATTAAACAAAATTTGGATAAAAATATTGAATATGTCTACTTTCGCTTGTGTTTTGTAGCTGTGACTATATAGGGGTTTGTGTTTGAAGTGAGATTAATCCTGTTTTACTTTGGGATTTGGTCTGGAAATGGGAAAGCTGGGCCTACTTGCCCAAAAAAAAACATAAAAACCAGGTTTTCATTACTCAAAGTTAGCACTCGTGAAATATGGCTTAAACTTTTGTTCTATGCTGTCTGCTTACCTAAAAGACAGGTACAACTTAAGCAGATTGGCTCAAGCTCTGTACTTTTTATACACTTATAATTTTGCCCAGAAGTGTGCAACGCTTATAAATATTCATTTTCGACCCCATAAACTATATATATTCTTGATCAGGGTAATGAACTGAGTCGATTGAGCTTTGTCTGTCTGTTTCTAAGCAAACTAGTCTCTCAGACTTAACGCTATCTAGCTGAAATTTTGCACAGAGTCTATTATTTTGCTGCAGGCTACTAATATGATGATCGGATGACTATATCTCATAGCTCTCAAAGGAACAATCGGTTGAAAAACTAGTTTTAGTAAGAAAAACTGTTTTCTTTTCAATGGCAACCTGTCCAAACTTTGTATTTAAAGGTTTTCTATGCTTTTTTATGATTCTGCCAAGTTTGATAAAAATCGGACAACTATATGATATAGCTGCCATACAAAAGATAGGTCTGAAAAGCTGACTTAGTTAGAAAAACTTTTTTGTTTTTAATGTTAGCATTCTGCAATTTTGTATTTGCATGTTTTACATGCTTCTAACCAATTCTACAAATTTTTGATCAAATCGGTTGACTTTATCATATAGCTACCATACGAACGATCGGTCGAAAAATGAGTAATTGTGGTAAAATATTTAAGCGAGCACTTGCAAGGGCACAGTCGAAGTTAGCTTAGCTTTTTCGCTTTTCTATGCTGTCTGCTTAAATAAAAGACAGGTACAAGTTCAACAAATTGGCTCTCGCTCTGTACTTCTTTCACTTATTTATTCTTCTCTCAAGTGTTTTTGTTTGAAGGTTCTCAAGTTGTTAAAGAAAACTTACAAAAATTGAGATATCAGAGCTGTAATGAATGCTTAATGATATAGGAACCAAGTCGATACTAACTTTTCTTAGGCCCAGAAGGCAAGGATTGGATTGAAGTACACATTAGCCGAGCTTTGAATAGAATAGAAATTCAAGAGCAGTTCCCAGCTTCAATTTCTAGCCAAAGTTTGGTATTAACTTAGTTTTATTTGTGTGAAAATACTTTTTAGAATCTCTACCAAAAAGCGCAGCTTCTTAGATAGTTTGTTCCATAGAAGGTTTTATTTTCAATCTTTGTTAGGTCTGCTAATCTAAATGATACCTACCAAATGCTTTGGACTGCAAAAGTGACTGGCGTTAACTCTGTCAATTTTCAGAGACCTTAGACCAACTCTTGAAAGACTCGCACGCGCACTTTAAAAAATACGTGTGTGAATTTTTTGTTGCCTTTGGGTTGTGTGTTTTTATTTCGTTTTTGTGGGTTTTTATTGAGTGTATCTACATGTACGCCCCAAAAAAAGTAGGCATAGGCCGGCCGAGCCAGAGCCAGAGCGAGGAGTGTTAAGCTTCGCGGTTGCTGCTGCTGCTGCTGCTGCTGCTGCCGCTTGTCTATTGTTCTAGACTCTCCGCGACTGTTGCACGAAAATTAATTTCCAACGGCAAGTGCAATGGCAAAGTGCAGACTGCAGTGGGGGTGGCGGGGAGGAGCAGGGGGTAGATTTGTGCTGATATAAACCCGGCGCTACGGCTTGAAAAGGTCGTCGTTGTTGTTGGAGCTGTAAAAGTTTTGCGGGCCGCACATAGCAAAATGCACCGTTAGGCGGAGCAAACACACACACACACAGACAGCGAGAGCTGCGAGCTGCATTTTTAGCCTACGTGGATTTTGTGCCCATGCGTATCTATGAGATACAAATGTGCAAGCGTGCATATGCCAGCCGTTTTGCCAATGTTATTTAGTAGTTAATAATGAGCAGGTTGCCGCTGTCGTTGTTTGTTTTCCTCAGCGCAGTAGGGATAGAAGAGGGTATGTTGGGGTATGCCAGGCAACAGCAGTGAGTTGGCTCCAACCTCTGCTCATAATTATCACACTGTATGGCGCCAAGTTTTACTACTTATCTGTTACCTTGACAAATCGATCATATTTGCTGTGTTTGCTCTTACAATTTGCTTGCAAACATGCAAATAAATTTGCACACAAAGTCTTAAACTATACATTTTTGAACAGTTTTGGCAAATCTTTGCTGAAATTGCTTTAATTTTGGCCTTCTGCTAATTATTAGTTCACTATAAGGGGCAAATTTGCCTACTAATATGTTAGTTTGTCATAACAATACTATTTACGGTGTTTGCTTGCAAGAGCAAACTGGCTAACGCGCAATTAAATTTGCACACGGATGTTGGCTTAGCCTAGAATTAAAATTTGTTTGCTTAAAACAATTTTGAGCAAATATTTGCCTTCAAAAATTTTAAGCAAATATTTGCTCTAAAATTTTCTCAAATTTTTCCACTCTCTATTAACTATAAAGCGGCAAATTTGATTACCTGCCTGTTAAATTGACAAATCAATTATATTTGCCAAATTGATTGCAAAAGCAAACTGGCAAACACCCAAATTTTTGGCTAGAAGCCTTGAATTTTGGTGTTTTCACTTGCAAAGTTATTTGAGCCTGCAAAACTTGCGCAAAACTTTTCCCTGCGCTAATTATTTGCATTTTTTTCAAGGCAAATTTTATTTCTAAACTGTTTATTAAATTAGGCTTGGCCACGTTCGTTCTTATAATTTGCTGGCAAGAGCAAACTCGCAGTCAAGCAAATAAATTTGCACATAAACAAATATTTGTTTCAAATTATTCATACTAAAGGCTTGTTTGCTAAGGTTTGCGCGCAAAACTATTTGGTTTTCTCACTTGGGGGCAAGACAAATATTTGTTTGTACAAAAATTAGCCAAGTTGTTTGCCCTAGCCAATTATTTGCACACATTGGGGCGCAAATTTTATAATTTGTGTGTAAAATGGGAAAATTGCTAGAGCAAACATGTTACAAAAGTTTGCCAGGGGCACTTGCTTGACCTTAAATAGTAATTTTTGATCTAAAACTGGCAAATGCGCAAACATTTTACTCTCAAAATATTTTCCCTTTATTAGATTGTATTATTTATCAGCTACAGTGACAAAATAATAACATTTTTCGTGTTTACTCTCACAGTTTGTGTGCAAACACGCAAACATGCAAACAAATTTGCGCATGGGTAAATTATTTGATGCACACACATGGCTAAAGGCTTGTTTGCTAGTGTTTGTGCGCAAACTTTAAGGTTTTCTGAACAAATTATTTGTAATATTTGCGCAAAATAATTTGCGTGTGGGTTCTTAGGTTAAGTTACTCAGCAATTCAACAAACTTTTCATGGTTTTGTCTAATCACAACGTTTTAAAGTCTCATTTTAGCACAGCAATGGGCACACAATGGCCCTTTAAGCCCATTATTAAATTATAACAAATTACTTGAAGTTTTTATGAAATATTTTGAGAAGTCATAGAAGTTCCAGGGTATAGCTGAAACCATCTCAACCACTTCGCACTTGTTGCCCCTCGAAATCGAATGTAGTCCGCGATGCGTAGTTCTGCATAAGCAGTTCCTCCTTTGCTCCCTTCTTCCCTACTCCATAAAACCCAAACTGCCTGCCTAATGTGTGTGTGTGTGTGTGTGTGTGTGTGCGGCTCAAGGACACGGCACTTCTCACGAATTTCTATAGGGTCGTGTATATGCAAATGCCCATTCGGAATCGGCTCCTAAGCATTGACTGTTGCGTGAGAAACAGATTTCGATCTAAGGCGACTCCACTTTTGATTGGCTCACGCACTTGTTGTTGTTCGCCATCCCCCATTAATCAATATTACAAATTGTTGAGCCCACAAAATGAAATGACTTTGGTTTTATGCTAATGCCAGGACGCGGAGACACGGAGTGATGTGAAATGGGAGCGGGCGGCGGGGAGCAGGAGCGTTCGCTAAATGCCCGAAATGCCAATAAATCACATACGCAGGCCGCATTTGCGGCTGTCTCGCCACGACTTTGCCACTTCACTTGTCAGCGGCATCATTAATAATCCTTTACTTGGTGAGTCGTTTTCCCAGTTTGCCATAGCATACATCGCAGCGAGCGGCGGAAAGGTAAATGATGCAAATAAACAAACGTCATATGCGTTTTTTTCGTCCCCAAAACAACAACCAACAAAAAAAAATAGAAGAAAGAGCGAAGAGAAAGGCAAACCCTTTGCTGTCAACCTCACAAATGTCATTAGGCCAGAAGACGTGCTCGGCATGTGTGTGTGTGAGTGTGTGTGTGTGTCCTGCCGCTGCTCCTTTTCTTCCTGCCCGTCGCATACATATGCTCGATTGTTGTAATTCGATTCGAAAGCGTTGCTTACGTCTCCTGATTTGGAATTAATGCAAATTAATGATCAGAGGCAGTTCCCGAATGCCAGGCAAATAGTTTTTTAATGCTTTTTTCGTTTTTGCGGCACATAATCCATTTCAGGTTCAACATGTTCCAAACTGGCCAACTTTTCTCATGGAAATGTACCGAAAGGAAACGGTTTAAGTTGCTCAGGAAAGGGATTTTTCGAAGGCATTTTTGGGAAGCGAAATTGAGCGAAATCGCAGCTATTCAAAGGGGTTGGGCGGAGAACAGAGAGAGAGGGAGGGGAAGAGGGGGAGATAAGGAATACAAGAATATGACTGAAAGATAAATGAAATAGTCTCGAACACACAACACCAAGACTATAGACAAAAAGTGGATTGAGGCCGGAAGAATGCAAACAGATAGAAGAAAGAATCCAAATTGAAGGAGAAAGACTAAAGATCCAAAGCAGAAATAAACCAAAAGACAGAAAGAAAGAATACCCAATGAGAGAGAGAGAGAGAGGGATTGAAGAAATATATACAAAACAGAAGAAAGAAAGAAGGAAGACACAAGATATATAGAAATTAGACTGAAAGTATGGGTCGAAAGAAGTTGTAAGGTAGACAGAAGTAAGACGGAGCAAACACAGAAAGAAACAAAAGAAAGATTCAAAAAAGACACACAAAAAGTAGAAAACAAGACAGCAAGAAGACAGATGACCGAAAACAAGACAGAAGGAAAACTACAGAAAGAATTAACAGAGAAGATGGAAAGCAGAGACAAAAACCGAATCAAAAGAAGACAGCAGAAGGCCAAACAGCAGGCAGAAAGAAGAAAGACGAGTAAAAGAAAGCCAAGATGATGAAAAAAAGACAGAACCGAAAACAGTAGAAAGAATAAACAGAGAAGATGGAAAGAAGACAAAAAGGAGGATCGAAAGAAGACAGAAGATAGTGATATAGTAGACAGAAAGAAGAGAAGAATAAAGACAAGATGACAAAATAAACAACAGAGAAGACGGAAAGAGGAGAAAAAGGAGGATCAAAAGAAGACAGTAGAAAGTCATGCAGAAGACAGAAAGAAGAAAGACGAGAAGAACAAAGGCAAGATGACAAAATAAACAACAGAGAAGACGGAAAGAAGAGAAAAAGGAGGATCAAAAGAAGACAGTAGAAAGTCATACAGAAGACAGAAAGAAGAAAGACGAGAAGAACAAAGGCAAGATGATGAAAAACACACAGAAGGAATACAAGAGAGAGAATAATCCGAGAAGACGGAAAGAAGAGAAAAATGAGGATCAAAAGAAGACAGAAGAATAGATAGAAAGTAGAAAGACGATGACGAAAAAAATAACAACAGAAGGAATAAAGAAAGAAGACGGAAAGAAGAGAATCGAAAGAAGACAGAAGAAAGCCATACAGCCGATAGAAAGACGACGTAGACAGGAAGAAGCCAGAAGTGAGACAAACTTAACAAAACTGAAAGAAGACTGAAAACAGACCGAAACAAAGAAGGCAGGAGAAAGAAGGCAAAAAGATCAAAGGAAAATAAAAAAACAAACAATAAGACAGCAGGAATGAAGGTTGAAGACTGCAAGAAAAAAAAAAAAAGGAAGACTGAAAGAAGACTGAAAACTGGACTGAAGAAGGAAGACTGTAGGAAAGAAGACAGAAGAAAGGCAGCAAATAAATTGATGGGAAATATAAAAAAAAACTATAAGACAGAAGGAATAACGCATGAAGAACGAAAAAAGAAAGAACGAAAGAAGTAAAAAGAAAGCCAGAAGTAAAACAGATTGCAAGAAAAAAGACGGAAGAAGGATTGCAAAAAGATTGATGAAAAGTAGAAGATACAAAAACAATACAACAGCAGGAAGAAAGAACGAAAAAAGAGAGCAAAAGAAAGACGGAAGGAAGACAGAAGAAAGACAGCAAGAAGCCAGCAATAAAACAGACTGAAGGAAGGAAACAGACTGAAAGACAGCTAACAAAACGAAAGGAAATTATAAGACAGAAGAAATGAGGAATGAAGACTGCAAGAAAAGAGAAAGAAGGAAGACTGCAAGAAGACAGAAGAAATACTAAAGAAAGGCAGCCAGCAAGAGAAACAGAAAGAATACACAAACAATCAGAAAAAGACAGATTTAAAGCAGACGGAACAAAAAAGAGAAGAGAAACAGAATTGAAGCGGAAGAAGAAAGCCGCAAAGACAACAAAGAAAGACTGAAAATAATGTTAAAGCTGGCTCAGAGAGTAAAGTTTCTGGGATAATCTTGGATAACATTTTCAACTGGCGATCGGCCACAAAAATGTACCTCAAGCAACCTTCTCTGCCATGTGTGAGCTTTCCAGGCACTTCCCACAGTTGGCCTAAAGAGAAATCATTTTGCCATGTTTCCTTACTAAAAAGAAAGATTACTATATAATTGGGGGCCCAATTGTGGGCGTGGCGGGCAACAACACACACACACACAAATTGTAAACTGTGTCGTTTGCTACGCATTGACGCCAAGCGTACAGCTGAGATACAGATACACAAACGTATCTAATAGATACATGTGAAAATCATGCACATTTGACAACAACCGGGCTGGGAAAGCCAATGAATTGTGCTATCGGTTGCTGCATGTGAGCCACAAAAGAGCCAAGCACGGAAACGTGTTATGACAATGGAGCCATCAGCCATCAGCCATCAACGGGGGAGGGGGTGGTGCCCAAGGAGAGGAGGAGGCGGTTGGGGGTGGGGGTGGGGAGGGGCATTCTTTGTGTTCTGGTCTATTAAGCAATGCTGCGGCACGGCTGCGGCTGCGGCTGCGGCTTTGGCTATGGCTTGTCGAGTATCTTAAAGATACAAGTTAACTAATAATTAGCTCGCTGGCAAAATTGCAGCCTGCTTACGAAATGTGTGGGAAATTTTTTGCATTGCATTCAATTCGATATAAACATACGGGTGTGTGTGTGTGTGTGCGTGTGTGTGTGCACCCCTCCCCCCATTTATTGTTGGCAACTTTCAAACTTATTGTTTTCGTTTCGTTTTGCGTTTATGGTGGCTTTGTACTTTGAGCTGTTGCCTTTTATTTTTCGCCATTTATTGCCTGCTTGTGATTATTTTTCAGCTCAACTTTTGGCCCCAACTCTCAGGGTCCGCCGCCCCCCTAACCCTTCCCCCTCCACACACACACACACACTTTTTTGGGATATATCTCTCTATTAAATTACACGTTTGGCAATCGCTGTTGCTGTTGTTGCTGCTGTTGCTGCTGCTGCTGCTGCTGTTGTTGCTGCTGTTACTTTTGTTTAGCTGCAATTTTCGGTTGCTTATAATGGACCACAATTTTATTGACATTATTTTAATTAGCAGTTTGTTCAGTTTTGTTGTTGTTGTTGCTGCCATTGTTTTCAGACTGCCGCCTGGCCAAGTCACTAATTGAGGTTAATGGGGCTTCTTGAAATCGTTCGAGTTTGAGCCAAGTTTTGTGAGATTTATGAAGACTCTCAGAGTGCATAGACTATAAGTTGATCTGCACTGACAAATTCTATGTCAATAGTTGTAATTTCAGAATCAGAATTTGAGCACACGACCTTGAGGTTCACGCGAGTGTTTGTAGGTCGTTTGTACTAAGTTGCAGCCGTTCGTAAGTTTAGTTCAAATTCGAGTAAATTAAGTGAAAACAATTAAGAAAGACACTTTTAACTTACTTATACCAACGAATTAGTATGAATTTTGACTGCAGCAGCGAACATTCTTTTGCTCATAACCTGAGCAATCGTTTATACGATTTGTATCAACTCCAAGTTGTGTGAGTTTTATGAAGACTCTCAGTCGGGATTTGGTTAAAAGACCTCAAGGCTCAAGCGAGCGTCTGCTAGTCGTGTGCACTAAGTTGCAGCCGTTCGTAAATGCAGTTCAAATTCTAGGAATTGTCCAACAAAATCTTTCAGATCAAAGTAGCCCTTTGACATACTTTCGCCCTCAAAGTATTCCTGGCAACAAATGTCAAACCCCTCAAAAGTTAGCAGCTCCATTTCCATACAAAACTAGTCAGTCTCAGCTCGGGCGTTGAAGCAAACACAACGAACAACTATAAAGTTCCCCATCAATTTTCCTATTTTTTTTGTTTAAAATCCAAAAATAAGTTCCAAATTCTTTGTACTAATAAAACTCTTGAGATTTTGCAAATTTTTTGTTGGTAAGTTAGCTGCCGTAACTCCAGCCATTTCCCTCCTGTATTCCCGCCACTTTCTATTAGCTCCAAAAACATGGATTTCCTAGCCAACTCCGCTCGCTGCTCCCTCCTGAGTCTTTTGAAGACGACCTCTGACCGATCCACTGGCTGCTGCCGCTGCCTGATGCGCTCCTTTACCATGGGCCGTGTCTCTGCCACTGTGCTACACGCCAAGGTGGCGCCCATTGCCGCCGAGCTGAAGACTGAGACCGAAGAGCATACAAAGGATACAAAGGCATTGGTGGTCGAATACATCCCACCCAAGCGTTCCGAATTGATGCAGCGCCGGCAACGTCTAGCGGAAGCGGATGCAAATCTCAAAAATCTTATGAAACGCCGTCCAAAGCCAAATGTGGCCAAGAACTGCATTCCGTTTGTAAGACCGCTGCAGCTTGGAGAGAACTTGAAACAACGACGCTATTCCAGTGTCGATGCTTTGCTGAGAGCAACTCGGGAACCGCAGCAATTGGCCAGGGAATTAATCAATTTATCTCGGGAATTGCAATTGGAGAAGGTGAAGAACCTGTCGCTGTCCCAAAGCTTCAAACAGCTGGAGGCTTCAATGCACAGGCATTAGATGGGTGCATTCTCAGGACCCATGGAGCAGCAATTCCTTTCCTTTTTGGCAAAATGGTACGAGACTTCTGGCTTTATCTATGGAAACCCCGCAAGAAACTTTGGGACTGTTTTTAGTCAAATTTTAAAGCATCTTTTTGGCCTGTTTTAGTTTTAATAAATTTACTAGTATCGGAACTAAGATAAGAAAACTGAGGATGTTGAGTTTGGAGGGTTTTGGCGACCGTGACGCGGCATAAAGTTCGGTCACGGTCGTCAGACGCGGCATAAAGTTGACTTTTACCTGATCTTTAGCCATCGGAGAAGCATTTATGCAGCTTATCAACAATTTCCACTCATTTTTAGAGCTGTTCAACCAATCTTTGAGGCTTAAAATACAAGGAATGGCGACCGTGACTGTAAAGAAGATTGCTTTTACTCTGCCTTAAGGCTCATCAGCCAGTGCAGTTGCATCTAATCAGCTCTACAAAAATTTCCGCTCGTTCAAAGAGCTGTTCAACCAATTGCCGAAGTTTAGAGTATAAAGCATGGCGACCGTGACTTTGAAAAAGTTGGCTTTTATTCGGCCTTTAGGCTCTTCAGCCAGTGGAGTTGCTTCTAGGCAAATCTTCAAAATCTTACGCTCGTTTTGTGAGCTGCTCAACCAATTGCAGAAGCTTAAAGAATGTAGTATGGCGACCGTGATTCTGAAAAAGTTGCCAGTGAAGTTGCATCTATGCAGCTCCTTAAAGATGTCCACCCTTGACTCGACCTGTTACTTCATATACCATCTGAGGAGGTAACAATTTAAGGGACCTTTGGGCTCAACAGCCACTGGACTTGCAGCTTTGGAGAGCTGTTATTTCAGGTTTCGAAATTGTTTAGCCACTGTCTAAGGCCCAGGCATTACTCACTCTAATCCAAAACCAAATGATGCTCTCATTTCTAACATCATCTTTTTGGTTGGGTTTGGGGCGGCTGCTGATGTCGACGCATTGAAATGCTGCTCTTGAGATATCGCCTGATGTTGTGCCACCTCTTGATCTTGTGCAAATATTATATAGTTAGTTTCAACGTGGAACAATAAGATGCCTCCTGCTTTCTTGATAAGCCAGCGCAGTTTTCTAGAATTTATTTTACGTTTTTTCTGTGTTTGAACTGTATCAGTTGGTGGGGGCGGACTAGCGTGTGTGTGTGTGTGTGCATTGCCTCTACGGGGGTGTAGTGTGTGTATTTTGTGTATTGCTGAAGATTTTCGGTACGGGGTACTTGATAAGATACGACGTTCTTGGGCAGCAGCATGCCAAAGCCGTGAGGCCCGTTTCTGAGAATAGTTGGTGACGAGGGGAAGTTGTGTGCTAGTTGTTAAATATGCAGTCCAAAATCACAATCAACCGCCATTGTTTGCTGGTTGATAGTGACGACAGAACACGAAATTGTTGGCTACCTAAAGAGAGTCAATAAGATTGCGAGAATCGTCAACCTGGCCGGCCAGATTGTCGCCATTTGTCGCGCCCAGCTCCTCCGCTCCCTTCGCGCTGGCGAAACTGATCCAAATCTATTGAAGCCAGGCTGAGAACCAAAAAACGGTGGGGTGAGGCAGAAAAGAGCAGCTTGGCAGCAGAATTCATGCATAATGCCAAAAAGATAAATAACAAATAAATTTCCTACAGTCTGAGCCCAGTTTTTGAGGTAGCTCAGCTTCGCTCCGGTCTGCTCCGCAGCGCTCTGCTCTGCTCTGCTCTGCTCTGCTCGGCTCGGCTCGGCTCGGCTCTGCCCTGTGTGGTAATTATTAATAAATGTTGCTGCCGCTGCTCTCTAATAATATTCACGCTTCGCTTAACATTGAAGAAAACTTAAGACCAAGACACTTACACTGGGATTGGGACTGAGACTGGGGACTGGGCCGTGCCCTTAGCTCGGTTCCAACGAAGCCAACAGCCAACCGGCAACCAATTGTCTTTTGGCATATTTTCAAGTTGAACGCTCGGCGAGTTTTTTTCTGCTTTGCTTTGCTTTCTTTGGTTTTCTACTCTTCCACTTTGGCTAGAGATTTTCTAGTGCGATTAAGCGAAAAACGAAACAGTCTCATAAAAAATATGAGTGTGCGAGTGTGTGTGTGTGTTTGGTGCCCGGGTAACAAGCTAAGCTCTTGCACACACATAAATATTCACAAACAGCCAAAATGGTGGCTGTTATGACTGGCAAAGTTCAATGGCAAAGCACAAAATTGTATTTGAGATCATCAGAATTGGCCAGGTGGAAGCCATGTGGAACCTAAATGAATGGTAAATTGGAGCAAAGGTATTTGAAGTCAGTAAGAATGTCGGAGTTTGAATGTAGACAAGATTTGGCATCTAAAGTGAGCTTTTGTCGCTTGTGGAAGGTATGTGGAACTTGTTGGAACATACCTTACAAGTCGTTTGGTATTTTTTAGAGGTTTGGTCTTTATGTGAAATGTTTCCTTAAGTTAATTTCGGGTTGATGTTGCTTTTGAAGCTTGTGGAACGTAAGTGGAACTTGACTGAATATATTTTGCCTGCTTTGTGAAGCTTTTTCAGGGCATTGGTGTGAATGGGAATTGATTTGAAGTGACAAGGTTAGTTTTGCTACAGTGAACACATGTGGAACTTGTTTGTAAATGGAATTTATAAAAGTTTTGGCAATTTTGTGATATGTTTTTGAAGGTAAGAAAGGGTGGGTGCCGAGGAGGTGTTTGATTGTGTTTTTTAGGGCCTTAGATTGATTTTAAGTGTAAAGGTTAAGTTTGCTACAGCTTTGGGGCTTGTGGAACATAAGTGGAACTTGATTGTAGATGCAATTTGTAAAAGTCTTGGCAACTTTGTGATATATTTTAAAGTAAAGATAGAATGGGTGACAATTTTCAAGCCTTGTGGCACATAAGTCGACTCTGATTGAAGACACATCTGATGATTTGATGATTTCTTCAGGGATTTGGCTTGATTTGAAGTGTCAAGGTTAACTTTGCTACAGCCTTGGGGCTTGTGGAACATAAGTGGAACTTAAATTTAGAGTTTGTAAAAGTTTTGGCATAAATGTGATCGGTTTTCGAATGTAAGATAGGTTTGGTGCGGCGTTTGTTGCTTGTGGAACGTAAGTGGAACTTGATTGAAAACACAGAACATGAGTTGAGTACTTTTTCAGAGCTTTAGTAGCTTAGTTTGAAGCTTATGAAACATATTTAGAGCTTGATTGCTCTGGCAAATATGTGGAGTACTTAAGAAACTCTAGGTTGGTTTGGGCACAGCTTTTGTAGCTTGCGGAACTTATGAGGAACCTATTTAAAGATACATTGCAACTTGTATGTTATTTTTAAAAGCTGTGGCATTAATGTAGATGGTTTCCGTAACTTAAGTTTGGGTTGATGCTGATTTTCTAGCACGTGGAATGTAAGTGGAACTTGATAAAAGACATTTTACATGATTTTTGGATTTTTTAGGGCTGTGGTGTGAATGTGAATTTATTTTAAGTGTCAAGGTTAGCTTTGCTACAGCCTTGGGGCTTGTGGAACCTGATTGTAGATATATTAAAAGTATTTAGAGTTTTTAAGAGAAAAGACAGGGAAGTGAACTGTTTAAGCATGCTCAGGTAGGCCTTGGTACAGCATTTGAGGCATGTGGAACCTAAGTGGAACTTAATTGTGAATCAATTTGATAGAATTATGAAATTTTGAACAAATATTGTATGTACTTCAGTGCTATGAAGAGATATGTGTGGGTTATGATGTCGTTGAAGCTTGTGTATGCTCAGGTTTGCCTTGGTCCACCCTTTTTATGCTTGTGGAACCTAAGTGAAACTTAATTCTTAGTAAATTTAAAAGAATTATGGAGTTTTTAAGAACTATGTACGTATTTCAAAGCTATGTGCCGGCTATGCAGCCTTTGAAGCTTGTGGATCTTAAGTGGAATTTGATGGTAAATACTCAAAATATATTTAAGAAATGTAAACTGAAGTGGCAAGCAAGTGAACAGTTTTAGGAAGCTGTGGCAGGTTTAAGTGCAGCATTTGAAGCTTAGAACTTGATTGAAATTGAACAACAAGTTTTTTAAGGCCTTGTCAACGGAAATATGAGCATTTTTAGCTTGTGGATCGCATGTTTAACTCAAATGGATATCCTTAGAGAGTGCATAGCCGACGGTCACCTAATGTGGGTTGCCTCAGTCGATTCTTGACAACTCAATGCAGATATACGTGGCCCAGCTGCAGCCTTGAAAACAGCATCATTTAACCACCCCCACCCCCAAGCCCCCTTTAAACTTAAAGCACTGTCAATATCAATATTCCTTCAACTCCTCTTCATCCCAGTGTAAGGAAAAAAAAAAGGAAAACCGTCGCTGCTTATGTCAAAAATTTCTTCATGCCTGCAACACAAAACAGCAGCGTTAAATTCCATGGGGAGTCAAAAAGTCGAAGAGCACAGAACGGAGAGAGAGAAAAAAAACACACAACAACAACAACAACAATAGGAAGAGGAAAAAAAACAACGAGCTCATAATTTAACTCGGTAAACTTTTGCGCCTTTTGTTCGCCTGCCTTTCACTACACAAGTTATTGAAAATCGCGCAAAGGGTTGCCCGCGCCGTCGAACCGCCCCGCCGCTCTGGAAAGGGTTCGAAATTGAAAAAGAAAGCGAATGTCAGGTGGCGCAGGGCGGCGGGGTGTGGGTGATTTAGTGTTAAATAAAAACTTTTAAATTGCCATTTGATCGTTTGTTTAGCGACAATAATGTCGTCGTCGCTGTCGCTGTTGCTGTTGCTGTTGCTGTTGCCGTTGCCTTCAATTGAATGCGCCTTGGTCCTGTGACAGGTTTATAGGTCGCTTCCTTTTTAGCGGGAGTCAGAGACAACGGCGTGACAATGACATTGTTTCGCTGACAGTTGTAGCAAATTTATTGAAAAGGTGTTCCCCGGTATTTGTTTCATTTTCCTTGCTTCTTTTTTTCGCCCTGTGTCTTCGGGAATTGTCAAAAATTTATTGATATGTTGAAATTGCTTCTTGGGGCAGAGAGGAGAGCGACTCTGCCATAAAAACTTTGACAGCTCAGTTTTTTGCTGTTGTGTGTGTGTGTGTGTGTGTGTGTGTTGCTGCTGCTTTCAGCGTCCGCTCATTGTAGTAAATTTGACAGCAATTGTTTTGTTTGACAGTTTGTCGTCTCGGCAAAATGATGATGTCAATATGCAAAGCAGTTTTTGCAGCAAAAGTAACTCGCGGCAAGGGCGAGGGCGATGTCGAAATGGGACCGGCGAATGGCAATGGCACATGTGGAACGAAATGCCGCCGAGTGAGTTATTGAAGCATGGTTGGAATTTGACAGCAGAATTTTGACATTCGGTAGGGGATAACACAAGGAGTGACTTGAATGAGAGTTGCTTCTGGGTGCGAAAGCATCAGGGACCAGTCAAATTTGGTCAACAAAGCGCCAAACTATTGCAAAAGTGTATGCTTCTTTGGCATAACTTAGGTTCCACAGTTGTTTTGAAGCCTTTTACCTGACATAAATGTGCCATTTTGCTTTTCAGCTGCATTTGTCTTGTAAACAAGGTTTGGATAAGTTTCCGTTAGCTACCACAAACAAAAACCATTGAAGTAAAGTAAATATTTCACATTTCTTAGGCCAAATCTTTGCTTATTTATATCTGAATACAATCCACTTGCCAAAAAAAGTTTTTATCTAACCTTAAACTGATTAAAATCTGGTTTTCTCCAAGTTTTTCAGTCAAATCTAAGAATTTTCTTAAGCAACTTACGATCCACATGGCTTCCACAGCAATTTTACCTGCCTGTAGTGCATGGACTTGGCCAAAATATACTAAAAACTTGCAGTTTCCGCATTGAATTTTATGCTTTAGGCAAGAAATCTCAAAAAAATGGCTAAGAGCTGAAAAAGACTACTATTTTGTGGACTTGGCCAAAATATACTAAAAACTTGCAGTTTCCGCATTGAATTTTATGCTTTAGGCAAGAAATCTCAAAAAAATGGCTAAGAGCTGAAAAAGACTACTATTTTGTTCGAAAAATCCACATTCCTAAGTTCACTTACTATTCACAGAGGTCCCACACTGCTAATACATGCCTCAAGTTAATTTTGTACACCTAAATTTCAAATAAAATGAATGTTTGCCGCCTTAAACTGCTGACTGTACTGTTAAAGCTTAGCTTAGCATACACTTAGAGTAAAAGCTTAGTGAAATAATATGGTTAATAGTTCTCTGTAGAATCCTTTAATGTTCTAGATAACAAACATGTATCTTACAGATATTATACGTCAAATTTGGTAAAGAATTACAGTTCTCCCACATAGATTCCACATATTTTCAATATTTACGACTAATATAAACCTAAAATTCCAACTGTTCGCTGCCGAAAAGCTGCGCTTCCACATTTCACTTATAAGACTTATAACTCTAGTCTCTAGTCTAGTTGAAAAATTGTGTAATTAACCTAAATTTCATGGTTCAAGATGTCTTTTTTAAAGAAACATTTTCCTGTAGTTACTAACAGGTCTCTGTAATAGATTCCACATGACTTAAAACGGATTTACAATCGTCAAAACTCAAATTACTTAAAAAAAGATTATAAATGATCGGCAAGCTTAATTTCTTAATTTTATTTACGATCCACATAGGTTCCACATGGCAGAAAATATCAATCAAGCCGAGTTAGGTATCAATTCACAGGCTTGGATAATGGATCTTGGACCCACAGTCTTCATAAAAGAGTATAAATTATCAGAAAGCTCAAATTTCTAACTTTATTCACTATTCACATAGGTTCCACATACCAAAAAGTATGATTTAAGCCAAGATGAGTAACAACTTACAGGCTTGGCGATTATAAATAATCGGAAAGCTTGCTTTTACAATTTTATTTATGATCCACATAGGTTCCACAAACCGGAAATATGATTTTAACTAAGATAAGTAACAACTCACAGGCTTGGATCATGGATCTTGGGCCCACAGTCTTCATAAAGGATTATAGATTATCGGAAGGTTTAATATACTAATATTTTTACGATCCACATAGGTTCCACATACCAAAAGGTTTGATTTTAACCAAGGAAAGTAACAACTCACAATCTGGGATCATGAATCTTGGGCCTACAGTCTTCAAGAAAGTCTATAAATTGTTGGAAAGCTTATTTTTCGAACTTTATTTACAATCCACATAGGCTCCCCATAACAAATAATGTGCTAAAAGCCAAGGTAAGTACCAACTCACAAGATAAGATCAAGCATCTAGGGCCTACATCATTATAAGTTATCAGAAAGCTAATTTTCTTAATTAAGTTGACGATCCACATGGGTTCCACTTGCTAGAAAGTATGATTTAAGCCAAGATAAGCAACAACTCACAGGTTTGGTGCATGGATCTTGGCCTACAGTCCTCATAAAAGCTTATTAATAGGTGGAAACCTCAGGTTTTTAATTTAATTACGATCCACATATGTTCCACATACCAAAAAGCATGACTTAAGCCAAATTTAGTATGAAATCAAAGGTTTGAATACTGGATCTTTGGCCTGTAGGCTCTTCAATTGATCTACAAAGAGTTATCCTTTGCCTTTTGGGAATTCTATATATCTTTGCACCCACCCCAACTTCTTCTAAGTATCAAAAATTATTTACAAAATTTTCCCAAAACAAAAAAAAAAATCACATCCCAGGAAATAAACGACACCCGCTTACCTCTTCTTGGCCCCATGGCCCGTTGCATTTGAGAAATTTCAATAATTGAGGCTCATTAAAAGTGTTCAGTAATGGCACTCAAAATCACACACACACACACACACACACAACACGGGCCCACCTAACACTTCCGATTATGAAATTTCATTTGACAAAATGTGGTTGCTGCTGTTGGTAACAACAACGGCAATCATGGCAGGGAAATATCTATAATGTAATTACGAGCAGATCGAGGTGACTGCGGGGAGTAAATTAACTGAACATCGCGTCTTCAAGTAAAACGCCAAAGCGATCACAGCGAGTCACAGGCAACACCAGCAACGACGACTCATTAAAACAATTTTAAAAAATAATACAAAATAATTACAATAAATTATGATTACGCTTGACAGTGACAGTGGCCACGAATGGGAGATGGGAGATGGCGATGGTGTTGGGTAGGTAGATACATACTTAGACATTGACTCGACTTCGACTCCGACTGTGAATGGTGTTGCCGGTGCCGGGTGCCGGGTGCTGGTGCCGGTGGTGGTGGCAATGTACAGGTGCAAGCGTCACTGGCTAGTGACGATGATGAGCCGGCAACACCAACAATAGCTGAAGAAGACGATGACGACGACGACGGAGACGACGTAGACGACACCCAAGAATCGCTCAACTGTGGCCAAAAAAGTTCGTTGTTGATTTGCGCTCTGCTTTAGTTGGCATTGCAAGAGGTATGTGGCCATATTTCGGGGTATATTGGTGACTAGGCGGAAATCGGAAAGAGTGTTGCAACTACTATATCCTTGCTATTCATATAGCTCGTCTGCCTATACCGCTTCTCTCTTGTGAATAGGATACTTGCCACCTTTACTTAGCTAGATTTTGCTTACAAATTGTGAGTTAGAGGCTTACTTAAGGAGAATGGAGCCTTTGAAGCGTATCTACTAACACCGCAAAGCTAATTAATATACGCCGACTGCCTACACCGCTTCTATTTGTTGTCCTTGGCATACTTGACACCTTTACTTTGCTAGTTTTAGCTTAAAATTTGTGAGTTAGGGGTTACCTACTGAGAATCAAGCCTTTTATGTGTACCTACTAACATCGCAAATTTAAGGTACTTCATTTTGTGGCACTGTTTTGGTGTTGTAACCAGGCAAAGGACTTTCAGTTAGTATTATTTATCAGAATTCATACATTTCAAAGCGGTAAAAACTCAGACTGTTGCCAGAATATGCACACATACCCATTTACACCGCAATTTATGGTACTTGAGGTGTCATTAAGGTTTCGAATATGGTCTAAAATAGCATTGACAGGCATATATTAAACAAAAACTATATATTTTGATACACCTTTAAGTAGCACATAAGAAAACACCTCATTTGTAAACACCTCTTTGGTTTGGCATTAGTCTACATAAAGAAGGTGTTATGGAAATACCTTCTATGATAAACTGTTCCCATAAAATAAAGAAAATAACTCACATCTAATACGACTCCTTTCAAAAACACCGCCTATTGACGCCGCCTATCAAAAATACCTAATATCAAAACCATCTCTTATAGAAAAACGCATTCTATGAGTAACACCTCCTACCAAAAGCACCCCTATACAGTCAGTAACACCTCGTATCAAAAACACCTCCTATTGAATACACAGAGTATCAAAAGTACCTCCCATAAAATAAACGTATTAATTCAAAAACGTCACCTCATAGCAAAAACATCTCCTAATAAAAACACCTCCTATCATAAACACCTCCTATCATAAACACTTCCTATCAAGAAGAAAATCCTTATAATTTAAGCACATCCTTTCAAAAACAGTTCCTAAAAAGAACATCTCATATCGAAAATATCTTCTATCAAAAATAATTCTTATCAGAAACACCTCTTTTCAAAAACTTACAGCGTACATACCTCCTAGCAAAACTACTTCCTATTGAAAATACCTCCCATAAAAATATCTCCTATCAACAACACCGCCTAACAAAAACACCTCCTAAGAAAATCATTTCCTATCAAAAATAACTTCTATCAAAAACACCTCCTATCAAAGACACTTCTTATTAAAAACACCTCCTATCAAACACCTCTGTTTCTATGATATCTCCTCCGTCAGTTTAAAAGCTATCGTCACCAAACTTTGCACAAACTTTTCTAGTACAAATACGCTGTACATTTGTAGGAACCGGCCGGATCGAATGACTATAGGTTATAGCTGCCATAGGAACGATCGGTCGAAAAACTAGTTCAAGTCAGAAAAACTTTTTTGTTTTCAATGCAATCGTCTCCAAACTTTGTATTTACTAGTTTTCTATGCTTCTTCATGACTTTGCCAAGTTTTGTCGAAATCGGACATCTATTTAGTATAGCTGTCATAGAAAAGTAAGGTTAGAAATAAAGTCCTGAAAACTTTTTTGTTATCAATGTAAACCTCTTTAAAATTGGCCTATATTAATTATATAAGCTTATACACAATTCTTCAAAGTTTTGTCAAAATCGCAGGACTATAAGTTATAGCTGCCATAGGAATGATCGGTCGAGAAACTAGTTTTAGTGAGAAAAACTTTTTTGTTTTTAATGGAAACGCCTCCAAACTTTGTATTT
Organism: Lordiphosa fenestrarum; assembly: GCA_035044985.1. NCBI lineage: Eukaryota > Metazoa > Arthropoda > Insecta > Diptera > Drosophilidae > Lordiphosa > Lordiphosa fenestrarum. The sequence continues at coordinate 558,943 of JAWNNO010004396.1, forward strand.
CTTAGTTTGCTATGTATTCTTATGATTGAACAAAGTTTGGTAGAAATCGGACATCTATATAGTATAGCTGCCATAGAAAAATAGAGTCAGAAAAGTAGTTTTAGTGAGAAAAACTTTTTGTTTTCAATGGAAACGCCTCCAAACTCCGTATTTACTATTATTCTATGCTTCCCCATGATTCTGCCAAGTTTGGTCGAAATCGGACATCTATATAGTATAGCTGCCATAGAAAAGTAGAGTCAGAAAAGTAGTTTTAGTGAGAAAAACTTTTTGTTTTCAATGGAAACGCCTCTAAACGCCTCTTCCCATGATTCCACTAAGTTTGGTCGAAATCGAACATCTATATAGTATAGCTGTCATAGTGAAGTAAGGTTAGAAAAGTGGAAAAACTTGTTTGTTTTCACTGATAATGTCCTTCAAATGGTATACAAACTTCTGCATAAGAACTGCATGCCATCTAATGTTTGTACACTGAAAATTGTACTTAAAATGAGCACTGCTGAGGTATCAAATAGTCGGTGCTGCCTCTGCATTCTATTTTTCACTTGAATTCAATGCAATTTGGCCACAAGAAACATAATTACAAGCCCGTTGGCCATGCTAACGCGCAGCGTGTGAAGTGGCGCCGCCCCACGGCATTGACATGTACTGGAGGGACAGTCCTACCCCCCCACCCTCCAACCACCACACTCCGCGGGCAACGCGTCTGTTTGTATCGACACATGTCATTGACAATGTCACGTAAATCTTCAGACGGGGCATTCTTATCAGAGGACCATTAAATCTCAATTCCAATTCCAATTCCGATTCCAATTCCGATTCCACATCAGGTTACTTACTTACCTAATAAGCCCTGTCAGCGGGGACATACATCAGCCGAATCTTGTCAAATGCACGGGTGACATAAAAATCTCTCTCTCTCTCTTCCCGAATCGTTAAAAATGCATCATCATCAATTTTTGATGCATATTTAATGTAGGAAACGAAGGCGAAGGCGAAGTTTTTACTGCAAAGTGCGGCATAAAAATTGATTTAGTCTCAGCGGCTGGTCGGCAAACTGCAAAGCATCGACTTATGGCTCAATTAGAGCGGCAGCGGGGCGGGGAGGGGTAGGGAGAGAGCGGACATCCTCCTACTCCTGCTTGCATCCATCCATCCATCCATCCCGACCGACCGCAGGTACTCTCATAACACATCAAAACTCTCAACTGAATGCGACTTTTCACAGGTAAACAATCTTTGGCTGCGGCTGATAAGTAGTTGTTGTTGTTGTTGTTGTTGTTGTTGGTTTGGCTTCCTGGAAGACTCCTTAAGGATTTGCTGGCTCCTTTGTCGGTGAAAGTTTTTGGCTTGTTTCATATCAAACGTAATCTTGTATTTAACATACAGCCGTTTCCGGGTCTCCAGCTCCAACCAACCAAACAAAACGCCAAGTCACGGGCAACTTTCATAAATTAGTCATTGAACCCAGTCAGAAAAAAAACAGGCAGAAACAAAAAGAAAATTTAATAATCATAAACTAAATGCGAGCATAACTAATTTTTTTTATAGTGTGTGAATCTAGAGCTAAAGTTTTAAACAATATGCCGAGCGAGTAGCTACGCACACGAAGTCGGGTCTACGCTTTAATAACTCGGCTGCAACATGGTTTTTGGTGTTGCCAAACGAGGCGCTACTTGCCACACTTGATGGGTCACCACCAACACACATCAGGGTGGGAGCAGTTCTTTGAATATCTAGCTGAGATGGCCAAGTAAACCTCTGGAATTAGCTAACCAAATCTTTCGAATCAAGTGTGAATTAGTGTGAATTTTGGCTGCAGCAGCGAACATTCTTTTGCTCATAACCTGAGCAAAATCGCTTATACGATTTGTATCAACTCCAAATTGTGTGAGTTTTATGAAGACTCTCAGTCGGGATTTGGTTAAAAGACCTCAAGGCTCACGCGAGCGTCTGCTAGTCGAGTGTACTGAGATGCAGCCGTCTGTAAATGCAGTTCAAATTCTAGAAATTCTATTTCTGGCAATTAGTTACCCAATTTATCAGATCAAAGTAGCCCTTTGACATGCTTACCCCCTCAAAGTATTCCTGGCAACAAATGTCAAACCCCTCAAAAGTTAGCAGCTCCATTTCCATACAAAACTAGTCAGTCTCAGCTCGGGCGTTGAAGCAAACACAACGAACAACTATAAAGTTCCCCATCAATTTTCCTATTTTTTTTGTTTAAAATCCAAAAATAAGTTCCAAATTCTTTGTACTAATAAAACTCTTGAGATTTTGCAGATTTTATTTGGTAAGTTTGCTGCCTTAACTCCAGCCATGTCCCTCCTATATTCCCGCCACTTTCCATCAGCTCTAAAAACATGGATTTCCTAGCCAACTCCGCTCGCTGCTCCCTCCTGAGTCTTTTGAAGACGACCTCTGACCGATCCACTGGCTGCTGCCGCTGCCTGATGCGCTCCTTTACCATGGGCCGTGTCTCTGCCACTGTGCTACACGCCAAGGTGGCGCCCATTGCCGCCGAGCTGAAGACTGAGACCGAAGAGCATACAAAGGATACAAAGGCATTGGTGGTCGAATACGTCCCACCCAAGCGTTCCGAATTGATGCAGCGCCGGCAACGTCAAGCGGAAGCGAATGCAAATCTCAAAAATCTTATGAAACGCCGTCCAAAGGCAAATGTGGCCAAGAACTGCATTCCGTTTGTAAGACCGCTGCAGCTTGGAGAGAACTTGAAACAACGACGCTATTCCAGTGTCGATGCTTTGCTGAGAGCAACTCGGGAACCGCAGCAATTGGCCAGGGAATTAATCAATTTATCCCGTGAGTTGCAATTGGAGAAGGTGAAGAACCTGTCGCTGTCCCAAAGCTTCAAACAGCTGGAGGCTTCAATGCACAGGCATTAGATGGATGCATACTCAGGATCCATGGTGCAGCAGCTAACCCTTTTTGGCTTTATCTATGGAAACCCCTCATTTTGGCAGGCTGAGCCACAGAGGGACTGTTCTTAATCACATTTTAATCCATCATTTTGGCTTGTTTTAGTTTGAATAAATTTTACAGTATCGGAATTAAGATAAGAAAACTAAGCAAGTTGTTGAATTTTGAGGGTTTTGGCGACCGTGACGCGGAGTACAGTTGACTTTTATTCTGCCAACAGCCAACAGGGTCGCATTTATGCAGCTTATCAAAAATTTCCGAACATTGTTTTTAAGCTTGGAAGCTTTACGAGTATAAGGGATGGCGCTCGTTCTTCGACCTTTTGCTTGATATTCTATCTTATAAGCGCAAAAAAGTCGTTGGGAATGGCGACCGTGACGAGGAATAAGTCCTCTTTTACTCGTCATGCAGCTTTTCATATCTTCTAGTTTACTTTTAACTCGAGTATATTATAATCTGATATGAAATCATGAAACGACGCTGTAGTCGAGTGCTTGAATACCCTGTACCCTTAATTTTGTATGTTTTACGGCCTTTTCTAACTGAATGTATACATGTAACCACCATCACGCTCAAGTCACAGTCTGTACATTACGAAATGAGAGCTAGGCATGTTGAATTTGTGGATGTGGCGACCGTGACACTGAAAAAGTTTGCTTTAACTTGGCATTTGGGCTAGTCAGTTAGTCACTGTAGTCGTAATTCTGCAGCTTTTCAAAAAATTCCATTCGTTCTTAGAGCTGTTATTTCATAGTCAATCTAAGAAGCTAAAAGTTGAAAGGCATGGCGACCGTGATGAGAAAGAAGTCTTCTTTTGGTCAACATTTAGGCTCTTCAGTCAGTGTAGTCGCATCTATGCATCTATTCGTTTTTGGAGCTATTCATATGCAATTTGAGTAGCCAAAATTATAAGGGGATGGCGACCGTGACTCTGAAAAACTTAGCTTTTACTCTGCCCTTAGGTTGCTCAGCCACTTGAGTCGTTGTTATTTCATTTGAAATCTTAGAAACTAAAAATAAGTACTGATAAACAGAAAACAACTCGGCCCAGACTTCAAAATACCATAAAGTAAACTTGATTTTGACTGTTTTCATGCCCTTTTCCAGCAGATTTCAAATTCATTCCCCAATGCTGCTGTATTAAGGCTGCCTTCTAGCCCACCTGCTAGTGCCATTCTATTCCCTGTTGGATCTTTTGACATAAGAAGTTATTGATAGGCAAATGCCCACCGCTTTATTCAGAATATGGCAACGCAGTGACATCGATAGCTCCATTTGGTTACTCTATGCTTTCCCTTCCAACCAAAATTCGATGGTGAAATCTGTTAAATTTAGAAACCATTTTCTCAGGCAACAAAACACCAAAAATTTGTTAGCTTTTTGGCCTCTGCCATCAAAATGTTTAATTTATGCAAAACAGCAGCAACAACAACATTAACCACTATGGACGTCGCATTATATATGCTTCAAAAGAAATTCAGTTCATATGCTGCTGCGGGTGGAAACGGGCGTCCATGTGTTTCCCAGGGGCCACGCTAATTAGCCAAAAAAAAAAACAAAAAACAAAAACCCTAACAATGAGCATAAAATTTGATATTCTTTTATTTCTAGTTCTAGTTTTTTTTCTTCTTTCGGTTTAGTTATTGTTGTTTTGTGTTAATTCATATTAGGGGCATTCGTCCAGAAAACCAAATTCCAAAATGGCTACCCCGAAAACTGAAAGAAAGACAACACAGGCAGGTGGAATTTGAGCCGAGCGACTAGATAAGACCTGAACCCAAGACTCGTGAGCAGCGTTTAATGCGTGGCTGGGGGTGGGGAGGGATTGGGGCGGGGGGAGTGGAGCAGAGACCCTACGCTTGGCTGGCTGACTGAAAGACTGAGTCAGCTTATCCGCGCCGCAACTGTACCGACTGACTGTGTGTGGAAGTCAAGCCGGTGCTGTGATCCATGACCAGACCAGGCGGCGGCGGCGGGGTGATTTTTGCCAAAAAACAAACAACAGCAAAACCTAGACAAAACTTTCCCAAGTACACGTGATCGGGGTGATATCAGAGCCCACAGGATGCCTCCAATAAGCAAATGGATCGGCAACTGCATCAGCAAGCGCATTTTTAGCGTAAGCAATAAAATTTACTTTTATTAAAGAGAAACGAAGCCAAATTCAAAAGAATTTTTCGCAAAAGACGACGACGACGACGACGACAACGGCGAGCACATAAATTTCAAACCACCTACACATAAATTTTTGTAGATACAAAAAATAAACTGCAATAATCACAGCAACAACAACAACAACAACGGCAAGTGCAACTGTCAACTATTAAATGACATTTAACATGCCCAGTGGAAGGAGATGGAGGAGGAGGAGGCAAGGGGGGTGTCGACGGCAGGCCGTGCAACCGGCGCTGAGGCTGGCGGCATTAGTTTTCTTAAAATATCATTTCAAATTTGAAATCAAGTCATCATCCGCCCGCCGCCGCCGCCGTCGGTCCCGCTCCCGCTCCCGCAATCCGCTCCACTCGCGCCGTCGTCAGATTCTTTAGTTTTCGCGCTTTTTATCATCAAATTGCACAAGTGTTTTGGTAGTTTGGATATTTTCAATTATAATTTATATGCGATCATCTTGTTATTTTTAGACAACTGAATGCAGTTGTCTCTCGGCCAGCACACACCGTCGTGTGGGTGTGAGCAGTGCTCCGGGATTTCAATCCGGAGTGAGTGAGTGAGTGAGTGGGGCGTGTGGCCATTTGGGCTAGGTCACCCAAAGACGTTGATTTAATTACATTGAAGGGGTATTCAGGGTATTGTTAAGTTTCCTTCCTCCTTGACTTTGAAACGAACCGCATATCTTCCTCGCTTTGTACCTACTTGACATATTAGCACACAAAACATCCAAGATATCGGGGCTTAAGTCATTTCCAAACCTTGTCAGTCAATTCAAATACAAAAAGATGCCTTGAATCCCACTTTAGCTCTGCACAGCTTGATTTAAGCTCCATATAAACCTAATTCAACAACAAACAAGATTCATTTCAGCTTGTTATTCAGTAGGCTGAAAGCAAGAGGGCCCCATACTGAAATTGGCTAGGTATAAGTTTGCTTGAGATTAAAATTAAGCTTAAAATCCACATTCAATCCTAAAAAGATTGTTCAAGAACGACTGCAGCTGCATATATGTAAACTTAAGCTTTCCTTAAGGCGGCTTGCATACCCACGCTTCCTTCGACAATTTCTGCTTCAGCTTCCTACTCAAGCCTTAACTGTTTGGGAATTCCAAGGCAGCATAAGTGTAAAAATCAACATAAACAGGTAAGAAAGTCGTACAAGCCCGACTCTGTACCAACATAATTATACGCTTAGCATCAATTTTGCTGCTGAAGGCAGCGTGGCATTAGCAAACACTCTTATGCTTATAACTCCACAAGCGTCCTTCCGATCTTTACCAATACTTTGGCGGAACGATACATAATGTTGATTACTAAATAGGTACATAAGATGCGAACCTTCTATCTTCAAGACTGTCTGAGATACAAGGCTTTTTCCGAATTGCGAGGGCGGTAGAGGGCGTGGCCAAAATTGAAAATAAACTTCAACTGCCTATACATTTGTCCCATGCAAGTCCAACCTCTATCTCTTAGCATCTCTGAGATCTGTGCGTTCATACGGTCAAGGCTTTATAGACTCGGCTGTTAATGCTGATCAAGTGTATATATACTTTTTAGGCTCTGAGATGCCTCCTTCCTGCTGTTACATGCTTATGCACAAACTCATAATACTCTATGTGTACCTCTCTGGTAACGAACTGAGTAAAATGCTCTTGCCTTCGTCACGGTCGCCATGCCTTAAATGAAATATTTTTCGCCATCCTTTTTACTTTGAGCTTCGAAAATTGCAAACCAACAGCTCTTAAAATGTGCGGAAACTTTAGCTAAGTTGCATAAATGCGACCCTGATGGCTAAAGGCAGAGTAAAAGTCAACTGTACTAAGCGTCACGGTCGCCAAAACCATCAAATTCAACAACGGTGATTTTGGTCAACCATTGCAAACTTACCTAGCCTGTCAAAAGCTTAAATATTAGCCATAAAACCGCTCTGTACATTTGTAAGCTGAAGCGCGAGCGAAAAGCTTCTCCTTGCGTCACGGTCGCCATGCCTTCAATTCAACAACATTCTTGGTTCTTCTTATCTTTCAATTTGGATACTGTTTAATTTATAAAAACTAATAACACGCCAAAAATATGCTTTAAAATTTGTCTTGAAACCAGCTTGCTGCTGCAAGCTTCTCAGCTGATGAGTAAACCCAAAAGAAATTCCTATGGTAAAACGCCAAAATGGGGGTTAGCTGCAGCACCGGGGGGCAGCTCCTAGTAGATCTGGGATCATTCCTCAATTGCGCAGCTGCTGCTGCTGTTGTTGTTGTTGCATCTTCGACTCCAGCTCTTGGAATTTCAGTGCCAAGGCTTCATTCTTCTCTCTCTCGGCATTTAGCTCACGGGCCACTTCAACGAGTTCGCTGGCCAGCTTCTGCGGTTCGCTTGATTTCTTCAGCAGAGATTCCACACTGGAATAGCGTCGATGGCGTGGCTTGTCCTCGAAATACAATGGTTTTAGGAAGGGCAAACAATGTTTTGCCTTGTTTGGCAGTGGACGACGCGACAGGCACTTCTGCAGCTCGGCCTCAGCCTCCAGCCGACGCTTACGGCGCTGCATGAGCTCCGAACGCTTGGGAGGAACATGTGGGACGACTTGTGCCTTTGGCTCTTCTTCTGATGCTGCCGGGGCAATCGTCAGTTCGGCCGTAGGCAAACGAGCATGCAATACGGTGGCCGAAACACGACCCACGGTAAACTGGCGCACCAGGCAAGTGGACGATGACTGCATCAAGGTCAGGGAGGAGCGAGCGGTTTTGGTTATGAGATCCATGTTGCGGTACTAAAACAATGGCCAAATAAGTGAGGTTCTCTGTAACAAAATGCAAACTTACCTCTTAAAATTTATCAGGAAACTTGACTAAAAAAGAAATATACTATAATTTCTTGGTTGAATAAAAACAAAATTTATAAATTGTTGCTGTTGTTGCTAGTATGAGAGCTGAGTTAAGACTGCCTATTTTTGTATGGAACTGGAGCTGCTAACGTTTGAGGGGTTTGACGTTTGATTCAGGGAACACTTTGAAGGGGAAGATGCTAAAAGGCTACTTCGATTCGGCAGATTTGATTAAGAAATTCGTTTTATTTATTTTCGAGCATATGGGAGTAATTTTTAGGACCGGCACGCCATATGAACATTACATCTCTCTCTCTCTCTCTCTCTCTCTAACCGCCTTCTCCCCACCCCCGCAGCAGCACATTATTCATTATGCCCAACGACTTCATCATCAAACAAACACACACACACACACACACACACACATACTATTCGTATTCATAGACCAATTCCTGTTCCTGTTTCTGTTTCTGTACAAATTCGATGAAAAATTGTATTTACGTTTTTGTGTTGTTTTGCATAAAACCCTCCTCCCAGCAGAAGTTGGTATTTTGATTGATTTGAATGTTACGTTGAGTGCGCAGCGTTGGCTGCGACTGCGACTGCGACGCTGCTGCTAAAAATGTGACTGATGATTGATGGACTAAGCCATAGTCGACCCCTAGCCACCCACCACCATCACCCGTATATGGCCAGTCAACGCGACCCTCAAAGAAACCAAAAAAAAAAATATCGTTAAGAAAAAATGTTATGCAAGTTTGCTTACATCAAAATGTGTGCCGTTTTACCTATTATTAGGGCCCGAAATGTAATTTCCACTCCCTGACAGGCGTATGTCAAATTCGACGACATGCGAATTTTAATAAACCTGCCCGAAGCAAATGCAGTTTCTGGCCAAGATATCTTCTGACTGTCTGCCTTGTGTGGAAAGAGTTGCAGCTCTGGGCCAGAGCTCAACAGGTGGTAACAGCTAAAGGATTAACTTGCATTACATACAACAGTTTAGTTTGCCACGCCCCCTTCGGACTGACTAAAATTTCATATCTTCCACAAATGGTAACCACCTTCTCAACATTTATATCAATCCAGCAAAGAATTGGTCTAGCTTTAGTCAGGTTATGAGCAACAGAAACTACTCTGCTTACTCAGCCTGCACTTAAGCAGTTGAAACTTTGGCAAACAAGATTGCAAAACTCAAAAATATCTCAAATCAGTTAAATACAATCAGCTTTTTATCAGTTTAGTAGATATAAAACTTCAAAGTTTGACCGATTTTTATACTCTGTACCGAAGGTACAAGTTTGTGCAAAAGTATGTAACATCCAGAAGGAAGCATCTCCGACCCCATAAAGTATATATATTCTTGATCAGCATCAACAGCCGAGTCGATATAGCCATGTCCGTCTGTCCGTCTGTCCGTCCGTCTGTCTGTCCGTATGAACGCACAGATCTCAGAGATGGTAAGAGATTGAGGTTTGACATGTATGGGACATATGCTTCTTATGTCTGCAGGCAGATCAAGTTTAGAAAACACGTCATATCTCCCACAGTTTTGAAGATAGATGGCTTGTTCCTTCTGGACATATTTAGTTGTTAGAATAACTTATCGATCCGCCAAAGGAATGAAGAAGATCGGATGAACGGTTTTCGAGTTATGATCAAAAGACAAAATTTCTTGGTACAGAGTATGTTATAGTCGGGCTTGACCGACTTTCTTTCTTGTTAGTATTAAAAAATAGAGAAAACTATCCCCTTTACATTAGTCAAAGTGTGTTTACCCTCGCAGCACGATTTTCTAACTAAGACCACTTTTCGCAGCTTACTTTTCTATGAGAGCTATACTATATAGATGTCCGATTTCGACCAAGCTTGGTAAAATTATAAAAAATTAAAGCAAACTGAGAAATACAAAGTTTGGTGGCGTTTCCTTTGAAAACAAAAAAGTTTTTCTCACTAAGACCACTTTTTAGACACTACTTTTCTATGACAGCTATACCATATAGATGTCCGATTTCGACCAAACTTGGTAAAATTAAGAAAAAGCATAGCTAACTAAGAAATACAAAGTTTGGTGGCGTTTCCTTTGAAAACAAAAAAGTTTTTCTCACTAAGACCAGTTTTTAGACTCTACTTTTCTATGACAGCTATACCATATAGATGTCCGATTTCGACCAAACTAAGTGAAATCATGGGAAAGCATAGCAAACTAAGAAATACAAAGTTTGGAAGCATTTCCACTGGAAACAAAAAAGTTTTTCTTACTAAGACTAGTTTTTTCGACCGATTTTTGGTATGACAGCTATATGATATAGACATTTGATGCAGCCGATTCCCACAAATGTGCAGCGTATGTGTATTTAAGGATTTGTGCAAAGCTTGGTGAGTATAGCTTCCAAATTGAGGGAGGAGATAGCATAGAAACAGAAGTCAGAACGGAAATCAACTCCACTCGTCGTGCTGATCAAGAATATATATATGCTTTATATGGTCGGAGATACTTCCTTCTATACATATATGTCTATACTACACAAACAGCAGCATCATAGCTCATACTGAGCATACACTTTTGCCGGTACTGAGTATATTATAGTCTACGCTTGACCCTATAAGGTTGGAATTTAGAATTTGTAGTACTTGAACGAAGAATATTTCGTATTTATCATAAGCACACCAAATTCTATGAAAAGAACTAAATCGGAAAGGATATTTTGCATTTAAAATAAAGTGCTCCACAAAATCGTACTTAAAATAAGAATTTTGTGCTTGAAACCAGCAGTTTTGATACAAAAGTCTTGATTATTTAGCCAAGTGCAAAACATTGAAGCCCCGTTCGTGTAGCAGGATCATTTCTAATTTTGAAGATCTCACCAAGTTCTCAGGGTTTTTTTTTCGTTTTTGCCTTTCCAGTGACCCAGTGAACTTTCTCGCGCTCTTCGAGTCGCTCCAATCTCCTCTAGCCGTCTTCAAAACTCACGTGTGGGAGCTCTATTCACACACTTCCGAAACTGAAACGCCGGATGTGGTTGTGTAGAAAGGTTTCCCCCGCTCCAGCCCCCCAGCCCCCCTTCCGCCAAAACCCAAACGCAGAAAACTGAAATCCGAGCCGAAAAAAAACTTTCTGTTTGTTTAAGGCCGCCAACTCGGCCAACTAAAAAAAAAAGAAATAATAACAATAATAGTGCATAATACTAAGTAAAAATGCCAACTTCCGAAAGGCCAAAGTCGACCCATCATTACTCCATTTTTACCACAATTAAAAGGTTGCGGCAGGTAGGAGTGGTGGGGCGAGGGGCAGGGGCGCTCGCTGAGTATCTCTTAGCCACACTCTCGAGTGCGGTGAATGTCTTTTCTATTTATTCGTGCTGCCTGCTGCCTGCCCGCCTGCCTGCCCCCAGTTGCTGTCGCCTCGTCGTCTGTTTCTTTCTATTTTTTCCACACTTTTGTTTAATTTTATTTATTTTTTAATTTCCATGTGTTTCTCGCGGTTTGTACTTTGTTTAATGTCAACTTCCGTGACTTTTTTGATGTCGGGGAGTAGGGGCGGAGGGTGAGGAGCGGTTAATAGATCACCGCGTAGAATCTCCCAAAACAATATTTAGGCACGCCAAGTCTATAAAAGACAAAGAAGCCGGGGCAAAAACAAAAAAACAAAAAAGGATTCAATATATATAACAAGAAATAACAACGCCAAATGAATTACGTTAGGCAGCGACTTGGGTTGGTAATGGCACTGCGGGGGTAGGGGGGCGGTTCAAGGTGGAACCCAGCGAAAGGGGCGAAAAATTGCACCAAAATTAATAAGGAGTACAAAAACCAAAAAAAAAACACACAATAACAGCAAGTTAAAACGAAGCATTTGCCGAGTTTGGGTGGTTGGTTAACAAAATCTTAAGCCAGTTAAGGAGCCGCCACGCTGAGGCTTAAACGAATCAAGGAATACACTACTTGACTGTATGAAGGAAATAGTTCAGGAGTTGCCGTACTTTTGTCAAAGTATAGGAAGGTAGCTCTTTGAACCTCTAAACGGTATAAGATGTGTCTGACTGTCCTTTGATAAGTACTCAGTATTCTGTAATCACTTCTCAGTACCCAATACTCAATATTCAATACTCAGAACTAAGTATTCAGTACTCAGAGCTCACTTCTCAGTACCCAATACTCAGTAATTAGTATTCAATACTCAGAACTTAGTATTCAATACTCAGAACTCAGTATTCAGTACTCAGAACTCAGTATTCAGTACTCAGAACTCAGTATTCAAAACTGAGAACTCAGTATTCACTACTCACTACACAGTACTCACTATTCAGTACTCATTACTCACTACACAGTACTCAGTATTCACTACATAGTACTCACTATTCACTACCCACTACTCAGTACTCAGTATTCGATACTCTGCTCTCACTACTCACTACACTGTACTCAGTATTCACAACTCAGTACTCACTACCCACTACTCAGTACTCAGTATTCAAGACCCAGAACTCAGTATTCACTACTCCCCACCCACTACTCAGAACTCAGTATTCAATACTCAGAACTCACTATTCAGTACTCACTACTCAGTACTCACTACTTACTATACAGTAGTCAGTATTCACTTCTCAGCACTCACTACTCACTGCACAGTACTCAGTACTTAATAATTAGTACTGTCTGTCTGCCCATAAGAAGCACTTCTCATAATTCGCATGGCGCCACTGCGGCAAAAGACAGTACTTCTATAGCATAGAGTTTTCACTCTTTTAACCATCAAATTGCAGTTAAAAAGTAGAAATAAAGTATTCCATACTTGTTACTCCTTATTCATACTCAGTATTCGTTACTCAGTACTCACATTCAAAAATATACTTCTATACTCAGCATTTGATGCCCTAAGTCCCACACGGGACAGGAACTACCCACCCAACATTTGGAACATCAGTTTAACAAAATCAGCTTAATGAGTCTTTTTCGAGCCCTTTTAATGATTCAAAAATGATTGCTATCTTGTGCGATTAAAAGAAGACTCAAAACTGGATCATGCAAATGCTCAAAATGTGATTTATTGAAATACGACTCGGAAAATACTCTCGAATGACTCGAAAATGGTTCGAAACTTATCTGAAGAACGGGTTATAAACGACTCTTTGAGAAGAGTCGCGGCTAGGGTACCATTTTCTCCCGAGAAACGTATCATTAATGATCAGAAAACGAGCGCATTAAGGACTGTTTCAATCAGATTGAGGACTCGAGAAAGACTCGAATATGATTAAAAATTTCATTAAATGTTTGCTGGGTACAAGAAGAGATACTCAGTACTCGCTTCTTACTACTTGATACACATATTCTGTTTTAGACAATCGCTACTCACATCCAAAAAAAAATGTGTTTAATTAGTTTGCAGCCTCGATACTCAGCATTCAATAGTCAGCACTCAGTACTTGCTACTCGATACTCATTACTCTATCCTCAATACTTCGCAGCAAACATTATTAGATCGTTTTATTGAAAATCACTTAAATGAGTCTTTATCGTGCCCGTTTGATGATTGATCAGAGGTTATGTGCAGGTGCGATTTAGAGAAGATTCGAAAATGGCACAAAATGTAACTTATTGAAATTCGACTCTATAAAAGGCTCACAAATGACTCGAAACTGAACAGAAGAAAGGAAAGAACTTAATAAGACAATTAAATGAGTCGATACTGCTCAGAAGAACGGGCTAAAATCGAATCTTCAAGAAGAGTCGCTGCTACCCACCCAACATTTGGAAGATCATTTTCATAAAAATCACATTGATAAATCTTTACCGACTCCTCATGATGATCCAAAATAGATGAGACTCGAAAATGTCTCATGAATATGCTCAAAATGAGATTTAATGAAATACGACCAAAAAAAAAGACTCTCAAATGATTCGAAACTGATTGGAAAGTGAGTAGAAGAACGGGTTAAAAGCGACTATTCAAGACGACTCAAGGCTAGGGTACCATTTTCTACCGACTAAAGTATCAGATCAGAAAATGAGCGCATTTATGACTGTTTTAATCCGTACTAGGACTCGAAAAAGACTCTAATGTGATCGGAAATTTCATATAATGTTCGCTGGTAGAGTTTTAACGAATCCTCAATCTGATTAAAATAGTCCAACAATCACTCGCTTGGTGATCATTGATACCATTGTCGGTAGAAAATGGTACCTGATCAGTTCGACTCATTTTTGACTCATTCTCGATTCATTTGCAAGTTTTTTTCGAGTCGTACTTTAATATATTTCAATATATTTTGAGCAATTGTATGAGTCATTTTCGAGTCCTGTTTGTATTCGCACAAGATAGTATTCTCTTTTTCATTTTGAAAAAAGCTCATGAAAGACTCATCTAGGTGATTTTTCTTAAAATATACAAATGTTTTGTCCAAATGTTGGATGGGTTGACTCAATGTTCGATACTCATTTTTGAATACTCATGGGTTGATGATGAGATCTGAGTACTTGATGTTCATAGTCAGTATTCAGTTGAAAAAATATTTTAAAATTAGTTTGCAGTCTTTACACTGAATGCTCAATACTCATACTCGATACTCGATTCTCAATACTCAATACTTAGTCCTCAATACTTAATACTCAATACTCAATACTGAATTCTGAATACTGAATACCAAATACTCAGTACTTAGTACTCAATACTGAATACTGAAAACTGAATACTGAATACTGAATAATTAGTACTCAATACTGAATACTGAAAACTGAATACTGAATACTGAATACTTAGTACTCAATACTGAATACTGAATACTGAATACTGAATACAGAATACAGAATACAGAATACTGAATACTTAGTACTCAATACTGAATACTGAATACCAAATACTCAATACTTAGTACTCAATACTGAAAACCGAATACTGAATACTGAATACTGAATACTGAATACTGAATACTGAATACTGAATACTGAATACTGAATACTTAGTACTCAATACTGAATACTGAATACTGAATACTCAATACTCAATACTCAATACTCAATACTCAATACTCAATACTCAATACTCAATACTCAATACTCAATACTCAATACTCAATACTCAATACTCAATACTCAACACTCAATACTCAATACTCCATTCAATATTTCAAAATTACTTTCGCAGCCTTGAGGTAAGCTCAGATAATGTCACCTCTGATCTGACTTCAGTTTCCCAGTTTCTTCTGCGAAATTCAAATGCCCTGCCCTATCAATTGTACAGCCTGGGCCAAAAAATTATTGAAAGTTTATGAAGAACAGGAAAAAAACAACAAAAAAAAAACGAAAATTATAAGCAAGAACGATGGCAAGAAACACGAGCCCCAACAACAATTGCTGGCCGGTGTTGGTTGTGGCCGCGGGTTTTTCATTCTTTTCAGTCTTTCAATCTGCTTTTCTTTTTTTTTAACTACAGCAACAGACGACGGCGGCGTCAACATGGTTGGGCGGCAGCATATTGCAGCCTTTGATTTTGCTCAACACAGAAAAGAACTGGAAAAAAAGGATACAAAAATTTTATTGTTACACCAGAAAAATAACAACAACGGGGGCTGCAGGGCGTCGCATTTTTGGCTACGTTTCCGTTTCCGTCGAAGTCGAAGTCAAGGCATATCGAAGGCGATTACCCAGAGAGCCAAGGGAGAAGAAGTGAAAAAAATAAGCAGAAAAAAAGGAAATTATAATAATTTTTGCGTGCAAGGGTTGCCCACTGGGATGGGGTGGGGGTTGGGGTGGGGTGGGGCCGGCTGCCTGCTGTTGCCTTGTTTAAAAATTACAAAAACAAATGAATTTGCCCTGGTTGGAGGCAAAGGCGAGTCGCTGTTTACTTTTTTAATAATGCAAAAGAAAATAAATCGAAACAGAAAAAAAAACGGAAAATTAAACATTGAACCAGAAGGGTGCAAAAACCAAATCAAACAAAAGACACAGAGAGTCTCTGGCTTGTTTCTCTCTCTCTCACATAATTTTCGTACAATTTTTATTAACCAATTTCGAGCGAGTCAAATTAAAAAGATCTTTTGATTTCTTGACGACGAAATAATTCAATTAAATGAGGTTTCCAAAGGGGGGTGGGAGGTGGGGCCGAGTGCGACGCAATTAAAAACTTCCTGATTAAAACGCCAACCAGAATCAGAAAACCAGAAACCCACATCGACTTGATCAAATCAAAATATCAATTAAGTGGCGACGCGTCAAGTCTGTGCATGACTCATGGGGACTCAGTGGGAGGGAAGTTTTCAGTCTTTTCAGACTTTTCATTTGTGAAAAGTTTCGCTTAAATAGTTTCTTACCTGGTTAGGCAATAATCATATAATTATTATTATTAACAACCTGTTTTTTTGTTGTAGTTTTTTAGTTATTATTTTGTTATTACGGTTTTTGTTTGCCTGTCAACGATATGGCTACTTTCTGAGTGTGAGATTTCTATGTACAGTTGGTGGGAAAAGTTTACTTTAAGTTTAATAACAAGTTATTTCTGTCAATTCTCATCAAAATAGTTAGATTCCCCTAAACATTGCCAAATTTATGCATCTCTGAGCTCTCTGAACCAGCTCAACTAGCTCTGCTTCGCTTTACTTGGCTCTCTGTAAGCTGGAGGAGGCCTTACAGAGCATTATTTGGTTTAAGAGTGATCCCCAGAACCACAGCTTAACAAGTTTCGAGTTGATTTCTAAGAAAATACAATTTATAGGCGACTCTTGGCCTTTTCGGTCACATAAACTTACACAGAGAAAAAAATGGATATGAATAAATATCCATTGGATGATTTCCCATATCCATTTGGCAAGAATATGTCTCCCAAATATACTTTTAATCATTCAACGGAGCTAAAAACCATACAAAATATATGAAAAAGGATCATACTTGGAATGATTTTTCAGCTCCTTTGGATGATTAAACGGATATTTAAGACATATTCTTGCCAAATGGATCATTTTTGTATCTTTTCTTTTTCTGTGTACAAATAACAAAGTAAACTCTTAGTTTAACTTTCAAGTTTACCGGGTCTGAGTGCATTTTTGATCCCCATTTAACTTCAACTAAATGAGTCAAGGACTTTGTTATACTTTTATTAAGCCAGAAATATTTGACTTCTTATAGATGTTTTAAAATAGTCAGTTTTTTCATAGTTTCCCCAAATGTTTTATAAAACTTTTACGGGTACTTTCACCCACCTCGAAATCGGTTTAAGTTTCAACTTTGGGGCAATTCAGTTCCAAATGTGCCTGCATATCTAAACGAAGTTCTAGGCACTCTCTAAACTCTAAGCCAAGCGGTTTGGGCTGTAGTTTGATTACACAAGGCAACATATCTCGATTTTGTGCAGTATATTGAAAAGTTGGTGATGTTGCTGGCACATCTCAATCAGGCAATCCTATGATATCATTAAGAAATATATTCTTGATCAGGACGAAAAGCTGAGTCGATTAGGCTAGGCTTTCTGTTTTAAGACCAACTAGTCATTCTGTTTGGTAGCTTCCGAGCTGAAATTTTGCTCTAAGTTATCTTTTTACTGCATGCTGCTTATATGTTGGAACCGATAGGATCGAATGACTATACCATATAGCTGTCATACGAAAAATCGGTTGAAAAACTAGTTTTAGTGGGAAGAACTTTCTTGTTTTCAGAGGAAACATCACCAAACTTTGTATTTAGGGGTTTTCTATGTGTTTTCATAGTTCCACTAAGTTTTATGAAGATCGGATAACTATATAATATAGCTGTCATACGAAAGATCGGTAGAAAAACTAGTTTTAGTGGGAAGAACTTTCTTGTTTTCAGAGGAAACATCACCAAACTTTGTATATATGAAATGTCGATGTTTTTTCATAGTTCCACTAAGTTTTATGAAGATCGGATAACTATATAATATAGCTGTCATACAAAGGAGTGGTCTGAAAAACAGTCTTGGTATGAAAAACTTTTTTGTTTTCTAAAGAAAAGTCGCCAAACTTTGTATTTGTGGGTTTTCTATAGTTTTTTATAGTTTCACGAAGTTTTATGAAGTTCGGATAACTATATGATATAGCTGTCATACGAAAGATCGGTTGAAAAACTAGTTTTAGTGGGAAAAACTTTTTTGTTTTCGAAGGAAACGTTGCCAAACTTTATATTTGTGGGTTTTCTATAGTTTTTTATAGTTTCACTAAGTTATATGAAAATCGGACAACTATATGATATAGCTGTCATACAAGGAAGGGGTCCGAAAGATAGTCTTAGTATGAAAAACTTCTTTGTTTTCAATCGAACTGTCTTCAAATTTGGTATTTCTGCTTTTTATATGTCTTCACCTAAGTCTACAAAGTTTTGTCTAAATAGGATGACCATAGCATATAGCTGTCATAGGACGAATCGGTCGAAAAATTAGTTTTAGTAGGAAAAACTTTCTTGTTTTCTAAAGAAAAGTCGCCAAACTTTGTATTTGTGGGTTTTCTATAGTTTTTTATAGTTTCACTAAGTTTTAGGAAGATCTGACAACTATATGATATAGCTGTCATACAAAAGTTGGGTCGGAAAACTAGTTTTAGTATGAAAAACTTTTTTGTTTTAAGTGGCAAAGTTTTCAAACTTTGCATTTCCTCATTTTATATGCTTTCCACTTATTCTAAAAATTTTTGTCATTCTCGGTTGACTATAGCATATAGCTGACATAGGAACAATCGTGTGGAAAACTCATCTAAACTCTGCCATTTGAAATGCTAAGTGCGCTTAAAGATATTTGCCAAGTTTGATCAAAATCGGATGACTATATCTTATGGCTACAATAGACCCAATTAGTCGGAAAATGGGTCTGAGTTGGAAATACTTTTATATTTTCTATGTAAGTTTTTTTTAAGACTTTTATTTTTAGATTTTTTCAGCCCTGGGGTTCCACATTTTCTAGATTTGACAAGGAATTCAGCAGAACTCAGGTCAATCCTTGCACATTCCCCACATAAATCATTTGAATGAAATGCATGAATAATGCGCTTACTTTTCACACACACTGTCTCGTGAGAGGGGAGGTGGTGCCATGTCAGCGGTTGTCGTCGTCATTGTCGTCAGTTTATGACAACAATTAAGTAATTTTTTTTTTTTTTTTAAATACTCACCGCACTTGGCTGACTGACTTACACTTGGCCATAATACCCGCTGCTGCTGCTCCCCTTCCAACTCTCGCCAGCAACTCTCGTCGTCTTCCCAGAGCTCTAAGTAAACTAAATATGAATCTCGTATCTTATATTATTTACTCACTTACTTTGCTTTTTGTTGTTGTTGTTGTTTTCTGGCCTTATTGCTCAAGCGAATGCAATGACAACAACACTAACTGAAAACATGTCATAAAACTGCCAAAAATATACGTTAATTACCTTTAAAGGTTTTTCAAATTAAACTCGTTAAAGCTTACGAGTGTGGAGTGGTTGTGCGAGTGGAAGCAGGACAGTTGTATTAGTTATGGAGCACCGAAAAGCACCGTTCAAATGGATCAGTTGAGTGGGAAGGGTAGGAGGGGAAGCCATTGCATATATATGTATATACTATATACATAACGTGTGAAGTTAATTAAAATCTGTGTACAAGTTTATTACAAAATATGATTGGGCAGAGACGGAGCTACTTGAGGCGTCGTTATTGCTTATACAATTCCATAGAATTTGGTTAAATGTGTGAGAAACTTTGATACCAAGTGCAGAGAGCTGTTTCAGGCCTCCGAACCGCAGAAGACTTCCTGTAGCTCAGCTTGAACCGAACCACTTCGGTCAATAATGAGTAAGAAGAAAAAACGCCTCACACCAAATGTGGCGTACATTTGGCCGCCCTTTGACCTTACCTTTAAAAAGTCAACTGCCTGGCTGACCAGTCAAATCATCTACCACAGAGCCAAGGGGTTGGCGAAGGGTAGGGCTCACACCAACACACACACACACACATCACACACTCTCGCATGCACTGACATATGAATATTATTAATAAATGAATTGCATGTTAACAATAAAAGTTAAGAGCTCTGGCCAAAAGGAGGGGCCAACTGAAGGAGAGAGAAATGCGCGGTGGCATGAAAATGAAAAGCAGCTGAAAACTTGTGAAAATGACGGAGTGCGGAGTGTGAGAGAGCGCGGTGGCCAGGTTCCGTTCAGTTTTTGGTTTCGGGTATCAGGTTAAAGCTGCCAGCAACCGCGAATAGTTGGTAATAATAATGAACGAAACGAAACGAATGAAACGTTTTTGGCTTTTGGGCTTTGCCTGTTTGCTGGCGCGTACCACAAAAAGTGAAAAAAAATATATATACACTCACACACATGCAGAAGTAGATTAATATCTCCCTCGAGTCCTTTTAGACAAGTTTACCATACACATGTGTATGTGTGTATTTAGGTATATGTGTGTGTAGATTCCCATGTGTGAAAGTTAATATGTCGAAGCACAGTGGACCCATTAAGAAGACAATTTTTTAACATTTTACACTCATTTGAAATTAGGTTTTACTCTTAGTTCAAGGTACTACAGTGACGACCGTGACTCACAGCTTATAGATTCCTTAAAGTTACCTATAGTTACCATAAACTCTATTAAATTAAGGTAAACATTAATAAGATTTACAAAAAAAACCCTCTGTAAGTTTTAAAAAAATTTCTATAAAACCAACATGGCGACCGTGACGCAATTATTTGAACAAAACATACTTGAATTTCCTTTAGCTTGGAGCTCATAGTATAATTTAAAAGAAATCGGGTTAGATCGGTAGATTCCAGCACTACCTACTTTCATACCTTGTCACCAGTTCACCTAATCTAGAAAAGCGCTTAAAATCAAACATGGCGACCGTGACCCTGAAATTTCAGTTTCAAGTGTATAGCTTAGATCTAATAGATTCCTTAAGCTCAACTTTTTTGGTGCCACTTTGTTAGATCAGATTTAAATAAAACACTCCGATGGCTTTACAAATTGAAATAAAATGAAAATGGCGACCGTGACCGATTCACTTTCATACCATAAATATTTTAAAAGTACTTAAAGCTCAAAGCTCATTAATGGTTTAAAGAATTATCCGATAAAAGAAGCTTCGAAACCATCTAAAGTAGAAATGAGCTTTAAATTTTGAAATGGCGACCGTGACCCAATAATTTCAGTTTCAAATTTTAAGCCTAGATCTGCTAGATTTCTTAAGCTTAACTATGTGTGTACCACTGTGGAAAGTTCAATTCAAATTAAACCCTCTGATAGCTTTATTTAGATATGGCGACCGTGACCGAATTATTTTATTGAGAAATTCTTAAAAACTTCTGGCACATCAAGTGTTGAAGCCAGCTACACTATAATTCCAAAGTTTAGTCAAAGCTCTTAAGAAGTCTAGTTAGTGCTGATTGCAAGTATGTTGTCTACAGAGAACTGCAGGTTGTAACTGCAATGAAGAAGAAAGTACTCCAAGAAATCTTTTTCCGATTCTCCTGTTAGACAACAAGCTAGATAAGACTCAGACAGAAAGGATTTCATGTACTGAATCTACTTTTTTGAAGTTAAATCTTTCAATAGATGCTTGCAATCCTAACAGACAAATAACCTTCAAATAAAACATGGCGACCGTGACCCAAAATTGAAATTGATACTAAAATAAGTAGGAATTATTCATCTGAAGCCTTTCGATAGTTTAAAAACTGTAAATAAAATAAGCAAGGCGATCGTGAAGTATAAATCTACAATTTCTAAGCCTCATACAAGTAAGGCCATTCAAGTAAAGTCCGTTAAAGTATAACATGGCGACCGTGACCCATCTAAATGTATTCTTTAATAGTTCCGCTCCACTGTGCTTCGATGCCCGCCAAATTTGGTCGTTATTGTTGGTTTTTTCTTTTTTTTTCTCCTTAATGCCGAACCAAAAAGGTAACGAATGAGTTTTCACATGCAATGTGTGCCCCTCGCTTTCGTCATATATTGGCGCTATATGCAAACACAATACATAAATATCCCATATAAGTGCAGGTGTGTGCGTGTGTGTGCCATTATACTTGTAGTTTGAGTTTGTTGTGTTAGCGGGGAACGAAAACAAAAAAAAAACAAAAACTCCATTCGTCGTTGACTTTATTCGTATTCGTTTTAAATGAAAATTAATTTATGCGAATCGATAAGCCAACGCGGGGGGAGTTCCCTAGCAGCCGCTAGGTGACGCCTTGACTTCGATCACCTCCCCCCGGGCCGGCTACCACTCAACCCTTCAACCCCCGTTAGTGAGTTTGGGTGTGTGTGTGTGTGCCTAGTCCATAGTTTCGGTTAGTCACTGGGCAGCAACCAACCGAATGGTTAATTGAAGTCATTTTTCTAGCCCTCGTTTTGGCTCTCAAAGTGGTCAGGTTGGCTGTTGGTGTGTGTGTTTTTTTTTATTATTGAAAGGTGATAACAGTCCCTGGCCAAAACACGGGGGTGTACAGGGGTCGGTCAGAAGTGTTAAATGGGGTTAAGTTAACCCATAAATGTTTGTCCAATTGTGCTCATGTAAAAGGAATTTTTTGGGTGGGAAATGAAAATGAAATTTGATGATGATATGGCAAGAGACAGAGAGATAAACGAAGTCATTTGTCTCGAATCAAAGTGAGTGTTGGGTAGAGATTTTGTAGAAGCACACAAGTTAGGGGCCTGGCTTTGGTTAATAACAAACAAGATTGATTAAAGACATTGATTCCAGAACAGCCTTTGATCACAATTTGGCAAATAAATCAAAGGTGGGTTGTACTCACCTTCTTTCGGAAAAAGCCAAAGGATTTAGCTGAAAAAGTGAATAGAAGTAGAATAATAGGTTAAACTATGCAAATAGTTACACAAATTAGACAATTTCTTTGATTTTGAAACAATAGTTCAAAGAGGAGCAAAAACGAGCAGAAGAGTTCAATTGTAAGTTAATCTCCATACACTTTTGTGAACTACTTGTTGTGTTGTGGGAAAACTCCCTGAAAATTCTGCTGAAATAAACGATTTTTCATCCCAATGACCTTAAGATTGGGTTGTAAGGATGGTATGCACACATGTAAATGATTTTTTTTTACCGAGAATGAGAAAATCTGCTCCCAGGGTGGGAAAACTCCCGGAAAATTCTGCCTTAATAAATTAAATCTCATCCGAATGACTTCAAACTCGGTTTGTGAGGATATTATGCGAAAAAATGTATAAATTAGTGTTCCGATGATGGAAAATCTGGTCCCAGGGTGGGAAAACTCCCGGAAAATTCTCTTTCAGAAAACTATTTTTCAACCGAATGACTTGATATTCGGTTTGTAAGGATTTTATACGAAACAAGAAAGAAAGTCGGTCAAGCCCGACTATAACATACTCTGTACCAAGAAAATTTGTCTTTTGATCATAACTCGAAAACCGTTCATCCGATCTTCTTCATTTCTTTGGCGGATCGATAAGTTATCCTAATAACCAAATATGTCCAGAAGGAACAAGCCATCTATCTTCAAAACTGTGGGAGATATGACGTTTTTTCTAAATTGCGGGGGCGGGAGGGGGCGTGGCCAAAATTGAAAATAAACTTGTTCTGCCTGCAGACATAAGAAGCATATGTCCCATACATGTCAAACCTCTATCTCTTACCATCTCTGAGATCTGTGCGTTCATACGGACAGACAGACGAACAGACGGACAGACGGACGGACGGACAGACGGACGGACGGACAGACGGACATGGCTATATCGACTCGGCTGTTGATGCTGATCAAGAATATATATACTTTATGGGGTCGGAGATGCTTCCTTCTGGATGTTACATACTTTTGCACAAACTTATAATACTCTATGTACCTTCGGTACAGAGTATAAAATGTATAAATTAGTGTTCCGATGATGGAAAATCTGATCCCAGGGTGGGAAAACTCCCGGAAAATTCTCTTTCAGAAAACTATTTTTCATCCGAATGACTTGATATTCGGTTTGTTAGAATATTATTCGAAAAAATGTATGATTTTGTGTTCAAATGATGGTAAATCTGGCACCAGAGTGTAAAAACTCCCGGAAAATTCTGCCTAAATAAACTATTTTGTATCCAAATAACTTGAAACTCGGTTTGTAATTATATTATTCGAAAACTGTATGATTTTGGTTTACGTAGATGGAAAATCTAGCCACAGGTTGAGAAAACTATCGGAAAATTCGACCCCAGGTTGGGAAAACTATCGGAAAATTCTCTTTGAGACAACCATTTTATCATCAAAATGACTGGAAACTCGGTTTGTAAAGATTTTATTCGAACAAATTTGTGATTTTGTGTTCAGATGTTAGAAAGTCTGCCCACTGGGTGAGAAAACTCCCGGAAAATTCTGCTTTTCTTACCGATTTTCAAGCATCAGACCTCTATGTCCAGATTAACCAGCTACATAATCACTAAAGAGAGGTCTTAAGTGGCTTTTTTGCGCTTTTGAAGCTCTATAAAGAGGCTAGTTTACTAAATATTCTTAAGAAGTCTATACCAAAACCCATTCAAGTGGTCTTGAGGCTGTTTGATTCACCCTTTTAAAACTTTACACGGTGAAGCAAACTTCATGAAGTTGTCTTAGTAGGCGGAATACTCAAGGCAAAGTAAAGACGTTCTATAAAGTAAAGGTTTAGAATCTGGCCTACTAAGAGAACTCCATAAAGTTTGCTTCGTAGTGTAAGTCCAGTCTAAGTCGGGACTTACACGATGAAGCAAACTTCATGAAGTTCTTTTAGTAGGCGGGAAGTTCTAGGCGAAATTGATGGAACTTATGAACAAAAGAAATATATTCTCAACTGATTCTCTCGACTACTGAGAAAACTTCATGAAGTATGCTTCATCGTGTAAGTCCCGACTACGAGAGCTCTACTGAAGGTTCCCAGTGCTCTTCTTTCAGTCTCCTTTGTGATTTGTGGCTTCTTCAACAAGTGCAAGCAATTGTTTAATGCCAAAGGACTGCTCAAACAAATACAGAAAGGATTTGAGTGAAAGTGAAAGTTCTCTTCGAAACCCCCATGGCCCTAAAAGGAAACGATTTGTCTTGATTTGATGGGCAGAGATACAAAAAGTTCAAGATATTCGGAAAATGCAGGATTAAATCAAACCCAAACTTTCATTCCAAGTAAGAATAGGATTGACTCGATGTCGTATATCTTGAATGTAGTACGACTTTGGCTTTTAAACTTTATATGTATGCAGAACTATTAGAACTTGAACGGTAAAGACAATGACAAGATCGTCCAGAGTCAAAGTAAGAGGGTTGCCACTTTTCATTCCCAAACTTCTCAAACAATTTACATAGCCTCCGCTCTGTTAGTGATTTTTCAACGGGCTCAAATGACTTCAAATTATGGTCTAAATGGAAAACCGCCACCAAGTCAAGCAAACACACACATCCATACACTTGACCCTGGCAGCTCACTCACCCCCAGACGAATGGGCCGCCAACACCAATACCAGTCCCGCACCCACACACCGACATCAACCAAACACGGAGTAGTATCGGGCATATGCCTACTGCTAACTAAGTATATAAAATGCTAATTTATAACTAAAACCGATCTATTAACTCGAATGTCAAAATAAACGCGACCAACCCCCATGGATGTTAAGGACATTCTCGGGGGCCACCTTTGGTCAGTTCGGTTTGGCTTGGTCGCTTTGGGCTCGATGTGCCACCATTGGGTGTCATTTGATTAGCATAATGCAACTATAAACGTGCCACGGCTTACTTAACTACGTATTTTGTTGTTGTATTTTCTTTACCAATACGCGGACGCGGACTCGCTTGAGTACATACACATGGGCCAGGTGGAATTCGGAATGGAAATTCGAATGGAAATGGAAGTGGAAATGGCCGCAAGAACTGTAATTTGAATATTTATTACATTATTACGTTTGCGTTTTTTGCATTTCTTTTTTATACATACATATACATATACATACTCATAAGTGTGTGTGTGTGCGCTTAATTAAGGGCAAAGGCAAACTGTGGAGAGATGTCTGCTTATCGCCCTGCCTGCATCTGGTTTGTCATCAGCTCCATTTCTAGGTAAATTTATTGGCCGCTTCAAACTGCTCCGCCGGCTACGTGATCACCCATATAAGTGTAATAATTTTTATTAAGCTCTCCACTTCTGGCTCCCATCCCATGCCATCCCTTCCCATCCGATCCCCCTTCCCTGTTTGCTCTTATGACTTATGCGTGCGCTGCATTTGCTGGTCGGAGAAGCTGCTGTTGGTTGATCATGATCTTTACGCAGAATTCTTCAATAGCGTCGGGAGGAAGCTTTGGCACAGGCACGTGTCGGCATTTTCTCTCATTTGAGAGTGCCTTTCCTGGAGAGAATCATGAAGCTATTGATTTTCTGTTGACGTTTTCTAATTTCATTTTGTCAACATGATCGACGTGTGAATTGTGGAGATAAACTTTTGGTTTACTTTGGGGGGGAAAGTGTTGGAAATGAACCCAATTCTGTTTATAAGTTATACAGGAGGGTCGCTTTATAAGTACACATCATCATAAGTAAGTAAGTAGATGCATAGAGCTTGAAAAGTTTGTGCAAAAGTATGTAACAGTCAGAAGGGAGCATCTCTGACCACATAAAGTATATATATTCTTGATCAGCGTCTGTCTGTCCGTATGAACTTACACATCTCAGAGATAGTAAGAGATAGAGGTTTGACATGTATAGGACATATGCTTCTTATGTCTGCAGGCAGTTGAAGAACATTTTCAATTTTGGCCACGCCCCCGCAATCTAGAAAAAACCTCATATCTTCCACAGTTTTAAACATAGATGATTCGTTCCTTCCAGACATATTTAGTAATCAGGATCACTTATAAATCCGCCAAAGGAATAGTAAAGATCGGTTGAACGGTTGTCGAGTTATGATCAAAAGACTCTATTAGTGACTCTTATTCAGTGTTTGTTTTTCGGTGACTTTGGTTCAGTGCACATAGTTCAGAGACTCTCGTTCAGTGACTTTTGTGCAAGGTTGCTTCTTCGATGACTTTTGTTTAGTGACTGTTGTTCGGAGACTTTTGTTAAGTAACCATAGTTCAGTGGTTCTTCTTCAGTGACTTTTGTTGAGTGGTTCTTCTTCAGTGACTTGTGTTCGGTGGTTCTTCCTTGGTGACTTTTGTTCACTGACCATAGTTCAGAGAAATCTTTGTACAATGATTATGTCAGATGTTTCTTTTTCAGAGACTTTTGCTTAGTACCTCTTGTTCAGAGACTTTTGTTAAGTAACTTTTGTTCAGTGGTTTCGTATTGACTCTTTTTCATTGCCTTTTGTTCAGTGGTTCTTCTTCGGTGTACTTGTACAGATACTGTTGTTCAGTGACTCTTGCTAAGTACAGTTTAGTGTTTCCTGTTCGGTGACTCTTGCTCAGTGCTTTTTCATCGGTGACTTTTATTCAGTGATTCTTTTCAGCAACTCTTTTGCAGTGAGTCTTGCTTATTACAGCTTAAGGTCTTCTGCTCAATGACTCTTTTTCAGTGGTTCTTCTTCAGTGAGTTTTGGATCAGAGTCTCCAGTTAAGTGACCTCGTTTCAGTGACTCTTGTTCATTGACTTCCGTTCAGTGGTTCTTCTTTGATGACTCTAATTCTGTTACTTTTGTTCAGTCATTCTATTACATTCTATTCTATTACTAGCCTTTTGGCATATTTTCCTACAAAGTATTCCTTGAATCAAACGTCAAACCCCTCAAAAGGTAGGAGCTTCAGTTCCATACAAAAATAGTCAGTCTTAACTCAGCTCTCATACAAGCAACAACAGCAACAAATAATAAATTTTTTTTTTATTCCAAGAAATTTTAGTTTCACATTTGTTTTAGTCAAGTTTCCTGATAAATTTTAAGAGGTAAGTTTTACATTTTGTTAAAGAAACGGCAATTATTTGGGCTATCCTTGCAGCACCGAAACATGGATCTCATAACCAAAACCGCTCGCTCCTCCCTGACTTTGATGCAGTCCTCGTCCACTTGCCTGATGCGTCAGTTTACAATGGGTCGTGTTTCGGCCACCGTATTGCACGCTCGTTTGCCAACTGCCGAACTGACGATTGCCTCGGCACAATCAGAAGAAGAGCCAAAGGCACAAGTCGTCTCGCATGTTCCTCCCAAGCGTTCGGAGCTCATGCAGCGCCGTAAGCGTCGAACGGAGGCAGCTGAAGAACTTCAGAAATACTTGTCGCGGCGTCCAAAGCCAAACAAAGAGAAATTTTGTGTACCCTTTCTGAAACCAGTGTACTTAGAGGAGAAGTTGCCCAATCGTAGCTATTCCAGTGTAGAGTCGCTACTAAAGAAAACAAACGAACCGCAGAAGCTGGCCAGCGAACTCGTTGAAGTGTCGCGGGAACTGGAAGCGGAGAGGATCAAAAATTTGGCTTGGGCTCAACGATTCCAAGCGCTGGAGGAGAAGATGCTAGAACAGCAGCAACTGCGCATTTGAGGAATGATCGAAGATCCACTAGGAGCTGCCCCCGGTGCTGCAGCTATCACCACTTTGGCGTTTTACCATAGAATCTCTTTTGGGTTTACTCATCAGCTGAGAAAAGCTAGGAAGCTTGTTTTTGTACAAATTTTAAAGCATATTTTTGGCGTGTTATTAGTTTTTATAAATTAAACCGTATCAAAATTGAGATAAGAACCAAGAATGTTGTTGAATTGAAGGCATGGCGACCGTGACGCAAGAAGAAGCTTTTCACTCGCGCTTCAGCTTACAAATGTACAGAGCGGTTTTATGGCTAATATTTTAGCTTTTGACAGGCTAGGTAAGTTTGCAAAGGTTGACCACAATCATTGATATTGAATTTGAGGGTTTTGGCGACCGTGACGCGTAGTACAGTTGACTTTTACTCCGCCTTTAGCCACCAGGGTTGCATTTATGCAGCTTATCTAAAATTTCCGCTCGTTTTAACTGCTGTTCGTTTCCAATCTTCGGAGCTAAAAGTGTTGCAATTATACAGAATGTATCTATATCCCTTTATAGTCTCTGAAATTGAAGCTTGCCAACAAATATGTACTCGGTTCTTGATGCTGATCAAGAAAATGTATACATTCTAGCAAATGTAAGGGCCAAGCCCTTGCTACCATTGTATGGCGTCACGCAGATAGCGTCACGCAGATGGTCAGATAGCCTTGCTTCTGGGCGCCACCACGCACAAGAAGGCAGAAGTACTAGTGCATTTGCCTCGCTTCGAAACAAGTTAAGATACCAAATTACCAATTCTGCGCACACTCACTAAGCGATCCAGACAAATGCACAAATATTTGCAGTTTGTGTCTAGTTGATGGACTTGAGAACTCAAATTTGCTGCCCACCACTGCTTTAAAGGGTCGAAAATAATTACTTCAACCTGTTGCACACACTTGCAGAGCTTCTGGACAAATGTTTGCAGTGCCCACCACTGCTTTATGGGGCCGAAACCTGTTACACACATTTCCAGAGCTTTAGGATTAATGTTTGCAGTGCCCACCACTGCTTTAAAGGGTCGAAAATGATTCCTTCAACCTGTTACACACATTTGCAGAGCTTCAGGACTAATGTTTGCAGGCCCACCACTGCTTTAAAGGGTCGAAAATGATTCTTTTTTCTTGTTACACTCATTTCCAGAACTTAAGGTTGAGTTTTTATCCATTTTGAATGGGTACAGGGTATAAAATCGGAAACGGAACAGAAAGTTTAGACCCAAACGAACCATTTCAGAAAGCTTCTGAACTGAATTCCGAAATAAACTGGAGTCGCAAGTTCCGGATAGTATCAAAACCGGAACCGAAACTCAATTATGAAAGGGTTCTAAAGGAGAACCTGTAATGAATCCAATCCTGATATCCCATTGAAGCTTCCTAAAGGGCGTTGACAAAATCCCTTAAACTGTCATAGAAGCTATCAATAGTTCTCCACTGTTTGTTTGTGTGTGGATCATTAGGCAGCTGCAGCGACTCGACTCCACTGCAGCTGCCCCTTCTACTCCTACTCCTCCTGTACATCAGCAGTAGCCACGTGCTAAGAGTCTATGACTTCTTATCAATAGAGAAGGAAACAGGCAAAGAGGAAAAATTATAAATGATTTCATTAAACAGCAAACTGAGGGTCGTGTTGCAGGTCGCGTCCCAGTCCCAGTCCCAGTCCCAGTCCCCGTCCCAGGGTAGGTCAGGGAGGGCTCTTCAAAAACAAAACAAAATAACTGGCTGCACCTGCAAGGCCAAGAACGGGCAACCTGCTGCAGGTGAAGACGGCGACGACGACGACGACGACGACGCTGGTTTTAGGGGTGGGAAAAATGATTTACAGAAGACACAATTCTGATGACCCGCTTCGGTTGAAAGTTAAATGTGAATGCGGAATGTGACATGGTGGGGAGGAGCCGGTGGGCAGGGGGAATCCCCTGGCAAAAGTTCGATGCTGCTGCTGCTGTTGGGCTCGTTTGGGCCACTTAACCGTAATTAGGGCTTTTCAATATTATTAATGATGATGGTCGCTCGCTGGCTTGGAAATGTGGGAAATGCATTGCGAATTGATGATGACGACGCCGGCGATGCCTGGCGATGGCTGGCGGCAGACAATGAATGCAAAAATGCAAAATTGCAAACACGCAAACCGAAAGCGCAACAATTTTCGAACTGCAATTTCTGTGGCGGCGGGCCGACTCCTCGCTCTATTTGACTTTTGTTGTTGCGGTCGCCCCGGTGGTGCTGCTGCCACTGGTGGTGGTTTCTGCCCATCCATCCATCCATCCATACGTTTTTAGCGTTATCAGTGCAAAATAATCTTTCAATCAGCCCTCTGGAATGACGTCGCCTCGTCATTGCCTCTTGTTTTGTCGTCCACAAACGCTCAACGAAGCGGAACGCCAATTGTTCAAGCCGCAGCAGGAGAGCAGTGGCCAGGCCAGGCCAGGCCAGGAGATCGGGGGTTTCCGGGAGGGGGGAGCAGGCTAGTCTCTGTTTTTTGGAGGGTGCAAGCAACAAATATAACCTATGACTGGTCAATGCAGTGGCCGGTTTAGTGGGTGTTTTATGCCTGGACAAGATTGATATTGGGTTTGCTGGGTTGACAGCAAGATTAGCCCTTAGTTGCCGCTCGATTTGAATGGCTCATCAACTGTGATCAAGTCATTCAACTCTTTAGCATTGCGTGACTCATTTTGTGTCACTAGTTTTTAATTAGTTGGAACTGTACTAGCTACTAGCTTACTAGTTCAATCGAGTGGGTTTGCTTCTAAAGAGAACCTAGTACACAAAACAAGCCTGATTAGGCAGTTGTTTTCAAGATCCTCCTGATGTCGATGGACCTAGATTTGGTGTCAAAGATTCTGGTTTTAAAGTGTGTAAAGTGCTGCCCAGTAAAATGATTTGGTAACCTTAAAACGTGATGATCATTCATACAAACTTAATCATTCCTTTGGCCTTGCACAACCCTTAATCGCTCGTGATACAAATATAGGTTTCCCATTATATAACCATAGACAACCGATACCGGAAATCGTTCGGTTGGAAACCCTTCTATTCAAATCTAAAATTTCACTTTAGAAAAACAAGAAAGAAAGTCGGTCAAGCCCGACTATAACATACTCTGTACCAAGAAAATTTGTCTTTTGATCATAACTCGAAAACCGTTCATCCGATCTTCTTCATTCCTTTGGCGGATCGATAAGTTATCCTAATAACTAAATATGTCCAGAAGGAACAAGCCATCTATCTTCAAAACTGTGGGAGATATGACTTTTTTCTAAATTGCGGGGGCGGGAGGGGGCGTGGCCAAAATTGAAAATAGACTTGATCTGCCTGCAGACATAAGAAGCATATGTCCCATACATGTCAAACCTCTATCTCTTACCATCTCTGAGATCTGTGCGTTCATACGGACAGACAGACAGACAGACAGACAGACAGACAGACAGACAGACAGACAGACGGACAGACGGACATGGCTATATCGACTCGGCTGTTGATGCTGATCAAGAATATATATACTTTATGGGGTCGGAGATGCTTTCTTCTGGATGTGACATACTTTTGCACAAACTTATTATACTCTATGTACCTTTGGTACAGAGTATAATAAACAGGGGTAAGTTAACTTCATCTCGGTCGAAGTTTGTAGACCCCGGCAGCACATTTTTCTAACTCAGACTACTTTTTGCAACTTACTTTTCTATGAAAGCTCTACTATATAGTTATCCGATTTCGACCAAACTTAGTAGAATCATGCAAAAGCCTAACGAACGAACGAACATGTAAGAAGTTTGGCGTCGATTTCATTTGAAATAAAAAAGTTTTTCTCTATAGAACTTCTTTATGAACCGATCATTCGTACTGCAGCTATATGCTATAGTCATCCGATTTTGATAAAACTTTGTAGAATTGTGTCAAATCGTATCAAATAACTAAATGCCAATTTTGAGGACATTTCCTTTAAAAACAAAAAAGTTTTTCTCACTATGACTACTTTTCTGACCTTACTTTTATACTATATAGATGTTCGATTTCGACCAAATTAAGTGAAATCATGGGAAAGCTTAGCAAGTTAAGAAATACAAAGTTTGGAGGCATTTCCATTAAAAACAAAAAAGTTGTTCTCACTAAGACTACTTTTCTGACCTTACTTTTATATGGGAGCTATACTATATAGATGTTCGATTTCGACCAAATTAAGTGAAATCATGGGAAAGCTTAGCAAGTTAAGCAATACAAAGTTTGGAGGCGTTTCCATTGAAAACAAAAAAGTTTTTCTCACTAAGACTACTTTTTGGACCTTACTTTTATATGGGTGCTATACTATATAGATGTTCGATTTCGCCCAAACTTGGAGGAATCATGGGAAAGCATAGCAAACTAAGAAATACAAAGTTTGGAGACGTTTGCTTTAAGAACAAAAAAGTTTTTCTTACTAAGACTCCACTTTTCTATGACAGCTTTACTATATAGATGTCCGATTTCAGCCAAACTTAGTAACATCATGAAAAAGCATTGCCAACTCAGAAAACCAAAGCTTGAAGGCGTTTCCATTGAAAACAAAAAAGTTTTTCCTACTAAAACTAGTTTTTCGAGCGATTGTTCCTATGACAGCTATATGTTAAAGTCATCCGATGCTGCCGGTTCCGACATATGTGCAGCATACTTGTACTAAAAGACTCTGTGCCCAGTTTGGTGCAGATAGCTTTCAAACTGACGCAGGAATTCGTATATAAACAGACTTACATTGATCAAAAGAAAAGCCTTTTTGGACACGATTTTGCAAATTTTAGAAACTTTTAAGGAAAAATTTTACAAATTTATAACCTCTGTCCATTTCCATTTGTTCTAGTTTGCCGCAGCTCTCAACCAGCTAACTAGTTGAGAGATTTTGTAGACTGCATTTACAAATATTTTGCTACAATTTGAAGTGTATTTTTCTTTTTTTGTAGTTCAATGAATTATGTAACAGTTCCCATACAAATCACTTGGCCTCCTGGCGCCCCCCTCCTCATGCCCCCACCCCACCCAGGGCTCATGCGCGAGCCAAAATGCAAACCGAAAGCAGAAAAACTAAAAAAGGGAACCGAGAGCCAACCTGGACCCCGGAATCATTTAAGCATTGCGGTGTGAAATTTCACACCGATTGCAATAAAAATTCAACAACAATAAAACGACGAGCAGAGAAAGGCCGTCGAGTCGTCGAGTCGGCCCGCCAGCCAGCCCGGCACATTGAAACAAAATCAATCAAACAAACAGCAGAAAAGACTGAAGAGGCCGCCGCGCATGCGCTGGAGTCGCCCCTGCCGGATGTTGGTTAGGTGGCAGCCGCATTCAGTTGCGTCGTTAATGGTGTCACTAAGTACGCCACAACTGACGGAACCGCACCGGACGCGTCCTCTGATGGGCCTGATCATCGAATGGAACCAATAAAAGTTCGCCTTCATTGTCTTTTATTTGCGCGGGTCGCGGGTCGCGGGTCGCGCGTCTGTGCGCAGCCTGCACTCGATACTCTGCGTCCAATTCCATTTCCATTTCCACTTCCATCCATTCATTCAATTTGCATTTGTCGGCGCCCAGAGCGTTGGACTTGGCCCATGGTTGAATGGTCTTGCCTGGGGTGGGGGTGGAGGCGAGCGAGTGGTTTAGATCTGCAGCGGGGGCGAGGGTTACGGGGATTGGGACAACCCGAACAATTCAATTGTCTGCCTGGTTGAGTTTTTGGTGTTGGTTTTCTTGTTGTTATTGTTGTTGTCAGTTGCGGTACATTGCATATCACACATCGCACATTAACGCCAACTCCAACAACAACAGCGACTCCCCGATCCAACAACGATGACGCTGACAAAGTCAATGTCTGATGAATGGACTGGAATAACAACAAAACGTAACTCATTTGTTCTTGCCAATTCATTCTAAATTGAAGTATGTGGTGAAAGTTTACTTCACCATTTTAAGTGTGACCAGTTGCAAGTCTAGTCCTTCAGATTGCCTCAATTGCATCCCTAAGTATTGCCCACCCAACATTTGGTAGTTCATTTCAACAAAAATCACTTTGATAAGTCTTTTTCAATCCCTTGATTTGATGGTTCGCTACATATTTAGAACACAGACAGCACACTTATGTAAAATTGAGGGTCCACATTGCAAATTTCCCAGACATTCACTTGTAAGGCCTGTTTGTTCATACTTCATACAAAAACTGGCAGATTTGTGGGTTTAACACTGAATAGGTCTTCTATTCTATATTGGCAGGACTGCCAAAGCCGGATTTAAGCCGAACCTAAGATTTCCGATTCCTAAACATTGGTAAATTTTGGTTCCAAGCAGCGAACCGTAGCTCCCAACACTTTTTCGCCCTGCATACACTCAGAAAGTCAATCAAACCCGACTATAACATATTCTGTACCAACGAAATTATACGCTCAGCAAAGAATTTTGATTCTGAAAGCAGCGCTGCTACTGCGCCACAGCAGCAAACAGTCTTTTGATCATAACTCGACAACCGTTCATCTGATCTTTACTATGCCTTTGGCGGATCGATAAGTTATCCTGATTACTAAATATGTCTAAAAGGAACGAATCATTTATCTTTGAAACTGTGGGAGATATAAGGTTTTTTCTAAATTGCGGGGGCGTTAGGGGGCGTGGCAAAATTGAAAATAAACTTGATCTGCCTGCAAACATCAAAAGCATATGTCCCATATATGTCAAACCTCTATCTCTTACCGTCTCTGGGATGTGTAAGTTCACACGGTCAGACAGACGGACAGGGCCATATTGACTCGGCTGATCAAGAATATATAATATATACTTTATGGGGTCGACGATGCTTCCATCTGGCACCTATAATACTCTTTGTTGATCAGAGTATAAAAATAGAGAATTTCATACTTGTATCAAGAATGTTTGAGGTCAGAAGTTCTATAAGATTAGCAATTCTATAATCAAGTATGCCCATTTAATGCTGTTTTTCTTAATCCCAGAGCTTTAATGCTTGAACCAAGTATAAAAATGCTGAAATTAAGTAGTAACATTCTTCAATCAAGTGCTAAACATACTCAAATCCAAGATTGCTCATTCTCAAGCATAGTTTAAGCCATTTCCATAACAGAGAATGTTCTTTTTTGCCACAAGAGCTCATCTGGTTGAAGAGTTAAGACGTTAGTTCTTGAATCAAGAGCTTCACAGATGATTCCAATCATTCGACAATATAAAATCCCTTGATTTATTTATAGTTTTAGCCAGCTGAAGGAATACACAACACCACAAAGCAGCAGCAGTGGAAACACTGTCAACTGTCCAACTGCCGTCTCTTCAGGTCAGCCAAGGGTTAAACTGCTTGGGAATTTCAAAGCAACTTGAGTGCAAAAAACGATGGCGACACACCTCTCTGTGCTGTGCTGGCTCTTCTCTCTCTTAGTTTCATTACCTCACACTCCCTTGGTTTAAAAACCCTAAACTAAGAATCAATTTAGCTCGTTTTTAAGTTCGAGCGTTCGTACTTAAGTTACTTGCTCTGTTTTTTTCTGGGTATACTAGGTTGAATCACATTTAGCTAGTTCTGGCTGTCACCTATGCCAAGGCTTACAAATTGTCTTGGCTTCTTAGAGATCTTCTTTAGACCAACTTGGAGCTGGGGTTTCTACCTCTGACTTCACATTAGCGCTTGGAACGACTTCATCACTTTTAAACTATTAAGTATATACATAATACTCCAAGTATCAATCTGATATCATCCAAGATATTTGTAACACTGATCAAACTTTGGAAGGTACAGACTATATAGTGGTCAAGCTTAACCCACCTTCTAAGAACAAAGTCAGCCCAGAGTATCGAATACGATCATTATGTTTCCTAAAATATTGGTTCTTCTTTGAAAAGCCATCAATTCTTTTGGCATTTGCCTTCATTTCGTGGCGCTCTCTCTTTTGATTTTCTTTTTTCACTATTGTAAACCTCCTGCAGATACCCACTTCCGAGTCGCTTGTGGCTATCTAGAACAATGGGTCATAGATCAACTTATAATGACGTTGTCATTGTCGTACAATGAACTTTCAATAGGTTCAGCAACAACGAAAAAAAAAGTCGCACATTTTCACCATTTTGGATACATCTCGAATTCTCTTTGTGGGCTTCTTTTTTTCCATAAATTGTTGTGTATTTTGTTATTTTTTTTTTAATAATTTTGTTGTTGTTTGGGCTTTTTATGGGCCACGACTACGCGACCAAGTCGCAGAGACGTCTACGTTGACGGCGCGTCTTTTGATTGGTTCACTTTTTTTTCAGTTTAACGAGCTCTGATTTTTAGCTGGCTGGCGATTATCAGAGAGTCGCCATCACAATATAGTTTTGTGTTTTTTTTTCTCTTTCTTTGTGTTTGGTTTTTACGGCTTCTATATAATAATTCACCTATACGTTGACGCGAGTGGCAATTAACTTGCTTAGTTTCCATAGATTCAGATGCGTGGTCGACGACGAGGAAGACGACGAGAGACACCGCCTTGAAAATCGCAACCCAGCCACGTGACTTCGATGCGCG
Source organism: Lordiphosa fenestrarum (assembly GCA_035044985.1). Taxonomy (NCBI): domain Eukaryota; kingdom Metazoa; phylum Arthropoda; class Insecta; order Diptera; family Drosophilidae; genus Lordiphosa; species Lordiphosa fenestrarum. The sequence continues at coordinate 595,845 of JAWNNO010004396.1, forward strand.
TTGAGAGATTAGACAGGGCACAGTGGTGTCTACATACACCAGTGTTGGCCAGCCGCAGGCAGGTTATGGCCCAGTTATGTATGCAGTTTGCTCCAGTGTGCGCAAAAGTCGCGTATGTCGGCGCAAAAGATGGCGCATCATAATTCTACGGCCGGCAAAAGGATGTGGCTGCAACTGTGCTAGCGATTGGCCTCAACAGATAGCCAAACACCACAGCACAACTAATGAAGATCTTCTTGGACCCTGGGAAAGTTTTGTGCACATCATGGCCAACCACTTAGACATGTCAGGGCACAAACAGCTGCCGCTGAGACGGCCCCACTGCAATGACTTCATCCACATCATTTGAATTTCATCGATCGAAACGTTCGATCCACAACGGAAACTTCCTAATTACATGACACAACCGCAGGTCACAATCGCACCTGTAGCTGCTGAGCGCGCGCGCCAGTTTACCTGGCGGTTTGCCTTCCGCAGCCGCCCGGTGGACAACCCCAAGCGGCATTTTAATTGAAATGGTTTTTGGTGTTTGCTGCGCTTGATTGATTTAGAGCGCACCGGAGGAACTGACCCGCAGCAACAGGGAGCAACTGGAACCCTAACCTGCACAGCTCTGCACACCTGCCTGCCCGCTGGCCAATTCCTTCTCTGTGTGTGTGTGTGTGTGTGTGTGTGTAATGGAATTTTGAGCATACTCGTAAGTATTCCAACGGCATGCGATCATTCACCCTCACCCTCACCCTCACCATCGCTCCGGCTCTGACTCTGACTCTCTCACCCTCGTCGCGACGATCTTGTCCGTTGATCTTTTTGGTGCATTGGCTAAGTTAATTGGTTGTAAAACAATTTTTCGAATTAACATAAAAATGTTTCATTGGAAAAAAACAACAACAACAACAGCAGCAGCAGAGCGGCCAAGTTATATGAGAAGTGGAGTGGCCACAATTTAAACATTGGCTCCGCTTGCGGTTCGTTCCATTTGCGCCCGCATTTTGAGTACAGCAGAGGAAATGCCCCCTTTTGCGGGGGTAGCGAGGAAGTGCCCAGCGTTGGAACAAAGATAGATACGTTAATTAAGGCAAATATGATTGAAAATTTATAGGGAATGACACTTAATTAAGTGTGTGTGTGTGTGTGTGTGTGTGTGTTTTTGTTGGACTGAGGAATACAGTACTTGAGTTGCAGTTTGCTGAGACTTGTTGGTGGTTTTTTCTATGTTTTTTTTTACTGCTTTTCGCGTCGAAAAGTTGGCTAAAGTTGGTACAAATTATCATGGGGTTTTCTTAATATTTTCATGCAGATCAGCCAAGAGTCACCAGCAACTGTCTGGTTTAAGTAAATGCCAAAATCTGTTACACTTTTCCAATGAAAAGTCGTGGAGCAGAAGCAATTTTTAAGTTTTTAATTTAAATACCAAGTTTTGAACCGGTTCTAGTTCAGTTCTGAACCAAAAAAACATCCACATAGCCTTTGAGATATGGGTTTTAAGCCCTTTTGAACCGGTTCAGAACCAGTAAAGTATGCAACTCCAAATTACCCACCAACAGACCAAATTTCAAGGTCGTAGCTTGAATAACTTCTGAATCACTTTTGAACCGATAACATTATCGAACCGGTTCAATGCCTTTTCTTAACCTCTAAAATAACTCACTTTAAGCTACAGTTTACAGACTGGATTTCGAGTTCAATGCTTCAATAACTTTAAAGAAATGGTTCTGAACCACTTTTGAACCGTTTCTCAACCAGTAAAGTGTTCAACTGCATATTACCAGCCTAAACAAGTTAATGGCTTAAAAAACTTCTAAGTTAGGCATGTAAAACTCTTTTGAACCAGTTTCTCTAATGAACCTAATCCACTTTTAAACCGGTTCAAGCCCGGCTCTGATCTAGCAAAATATCCAACTTTATATTATAATTCTACAATCCAAATTTCACATTCGTAGCTTCCATAACTTCTGAGATATGTCTATGAACCACTTGTGAAGCGGTTCCACTTTTGAACCGGTTGCTCTAATGAACCTAATCCACTTTTCCACGATTCTGAATCAGTAAACATCCAGCTTCATATCATAAGATTACAAACCTATATTCACATTCGTAGCTCCAATAACTTCTGATATATGGCTCTGAACCACGGTTTGAAACCAGTTCTGAACCAGTAAAATATTCAAGGCCTTATTACCAACCTATAGACCAAAGTTCAAGTTCATAGCTTAAATTTACACTCAGATTTGGCTCTGAACCAATTTTGAGCCGTTTTTAACCGCTTGCGAGCCGGCTTACAGACATGGCACATAGCCTACCACATTTTCTTCTGATCGTCATGGAAATTGTGTGAAAATTTTGTGAAGCGGTTAAGACGCCTATAACGAACCAACCAACCAACCAAAGGAAGAGCTTGTTGTTATCATTTAGGAACCAGTTTATACTCAAATCATTAGCTTTCAGATTGCCAGCCACTTACTTTATGTGTGGTCCTAGGGGCAATCTCTAGTCAAGAGAGCTATCTGTCACATAAACTCACATATCAGCTATGTAGGAGATCATCAATTCAAGACTATTGAGTAGCTGTATCTTTTTGAAGTACTGGGAGGACATTTCCGAAAGTATTCAAATGATATTTCACATCATTTTGAAGAGTGTCCGACCAGAGAGGCTAATTTTCTATAGCTTTTCCTGTTGGAGTTACGTATAGGATCAGACTACAACCATAACACTTGCATAATGTAACATGCCAAGCGCCTACGATTAGGATATAACGAGGGTATTTACGACCCCCAATTGAGCTGTGCAGTTGGATTGAAGAGCTAACGTTTCAAGTTTATACTTTTTTGTCGCAAATTTTAAGGCTAAGGATCAAATTGATACCCAAAACATCAATTTGACCATTTCTGGTATCAATTTGATACCAACATTTTTATACTCTGTACCGAAGGTACATAGAGTATTATAAGATTGTGCAAAAGTATGTAACATCCAGAAGGAAGCATCTCCGACCCCATAAAGTATATATATTCTTGATCAGCATCAACAGCCGAGTCGATATAGCCATGTCCGTCTGTCCGTCCGTCCGTCTGTCCGTCTGTCCGTCTGTCCGTCTGTCTGTCTGTCCGTATGAACGCACAGATCTCAGAGATGGTAAGAGATAGAGGTTTGACATGTATGGGACATATGCTTCTTATGTCTGCAGGCAGATCAAGTTTATTTTCAATTTTGGCCACGCCCCCTCCCGCCCCCGCAATTTAGAAAAAACGTCCTATCTCCCACAGTTTTGAAGATAGATGGCTTGTTCCTTCTGGACATATTTAGTTATTAGGATAACTTATCGATCCGCCAAAGAAATGAAGAAGATCGGATGAACGGTTTTCGAGTTATGATTAAAAGACAAAATTTCTTGGTACAGAGTATGTTATAGTCGGGCTTGACCGACTTTCTTTCTTGTTTATTACAGGTTTTAGCCGAAATAGTTTAAGACTGATGTAGGCTTGAGAAGTGGGCGTTTATGAAGGTATATCAAAGCTCAGTTCTCGTAGCTCTCTAGGTAATCCTGGAGCATATTTGTGACCATATAGATGCATTACTTCTCGCCCTAATCACCGTGTTGTTTGCATATGTAGCAATCAACAGGTGCTGCGGCTATGTACGATGGTTATCTTGATACCATGCTGGACCTCTCTGAAGCTACTTTCGTTGAGGAATGATTTCAGCAATGAGAAGAGCCCAAAATTGGATTACTCTCTTAGTGCCATTTGACCTAGAGGCAAAAATAAAGCAAGAAAAATGTGAAAAATTTAACAAAACTTTAAATTGCTGTCAAAACAAATGTAAAAGTGATTTAGGTTAAGCAAAACCATGTCAATGTGGAGTGTTGATAATGAAAATTCAGTTTCAATAAACACCAAAGCTGCTACAGCTAGGTAAATGCTAATCATATGAACTGACTTCCATAATATGGGTACTCCATAATAAACACTTCCTAGAATCAACAATCAGTCAATGCCCTTAACCCCGCCCACTGCCTACCCACTGCCACCCACTCACACACCACACCACACCACCACACCACCCAAACCTGTGCCAATTGCCTCTATTTACCACACACATTACACGATGAGGAACAAACCCAACAACAGCCAATCTATATAGAACGACGACG